>CM056498.1:52773860-53444404 GCA_029783415.1 Anisodus acutangulus
ACGGTATTGTTCATCACTACTAACAACTGGTGGATCTAAAACGAAATAGTCGAGAAGTATGTATGATGCTTGCTTCGTTCTCCATATTGGTTGCTCAGAATGAGTTGTGTGTTCTATCAATACTACGAGCATGGCTCGTCGGATTTCCAGGTTTGTATGCGACCTAAAAACATAATTATCCGACTAAATGCAATGGAACTAGCAGATGATGAGCCAGCAAATGAAAAATTCAGTCTATATTTAGTACTATCGAGGCTGTTCCGAGGGGTTTGGAAATTCGAGTTAATCAACCAGTAACAATATCTTCAATTTGGTAATGAAAAGCATAAATTTGAAACAATCAGCATTTGGGACCATAGTAATATGCAGCTTCAGGAACATACTAAAGCAGCAGCAATGCCAACTGCTATCTGCAGTCTTATCCTCCAGTTTAATGGAGTCATCAGAGGGTCTGCAAGAACCACACTTAGTTAGAAGCACATCCATCAAACTCAATACAAAGTAGCAGAAGAAGAAGTAGATAGAGAAAGAGAAGAAGAAGATCTCTCCTTAAACTTACCAGAGAGGTGTTCCTTCAGACTTCCTTTTTCCATATTTTTGAAAACTAGAAACCTGCAAAATAGGCAAGATATGCTATGAGAGAATGGCGAAAGATGCCGAGAGAAAAGGAAAAGGCAGCCATAGGAAACAAAGTAAAAAGGAAAAGTTGTGCCCAGAAAATGTAGGAAGCAAAAGGATATCCACTGCAATCTAGCAAACAAAGCTCTCCGACGATACTTTATTTTAATTTTATACTATACTATTGCGTAAAACTCCGCCCGTGTGACCTCGTTCACATTGCCGGTCCCAAGATAAAGGAGGAGGGTTGCCGAGGGTCAATATGAAACAATCGTTGTAGGTTGCGTACATCTTACCCTCCCCAGACCCCACTTGTGGGATTATACTTTTTTTTACATTTTTTTTTATTACATAGGGGTAGGGGAAATGGGGAGGGGATTACAACATGGGGATTCGAATCCTCACCAACAAGATGAAAGTTCAGGTAGCCAACTGAGCTACTAGATCCCTACATTGTGGGATTACACTGGGTTTGTTGTTGTTGTACTATACTATTGCGTAAGTTGATTAGTATCATTTGTGGTAACAGGAGAAATTGATGACCTTATATAGCAGTATGAGGAAAGAAATATTAGTTTTGACATGAGATCATTTAAATTCACATTTAAATAAGGTCTCTTCAAAATGTTATCTTTCACATTTAAACAACTCCATGAACTCACTGCCACAAACAGAATATCTCATGCTCTAGCAATTTGATGGACAAATTAGAGCAAGCTCTTCAACGATAAGGGCAAATTCGAGACCAAATCCAAACATAGGGCAGATTTGTTCTATTTCCCATAGTTGAGGGGCAAATTTGAGTCATTCCATTAATGATAAGGGCATATTTAGGACCAAATTCAAAGGGAAGGCAAAGTTATTTTATTTCCCATAGTTGAGGAGTATTTTTGGCGCTTTTCCCTTTACAATATACAATAGCACTAGTATTAAGTTCTAATCATAATATGATTCAATCAACCAATTCCTTCTCTCTTATCTCAAAGTTAGATTATTAATCAACAAGACATAGGACCCTTGCTACAATCACAAACTTCATCAAGCCAAAGCTTAGGAAATTAACCTCTTAGGGCCATTAGAGAACCCATTAAGTGCAGCAATATGTCGATGATGCAAGCGACCGAGTAACTGTACCTCCCGGTAGAAGGCAGTATCATCCTGATCTTCAAAAGCTCGGACTTCTTTAACAATCGCATCATAGCCATTTTGAAACTTTGCTCTGTAAGCAACTCTTTTGGAAGAGTTGTAAACAATTCTCCTAAAATCACCAGTTGCTTTCTTTATATCTTTATAAGAAAAATGTTTCACTAAGGATATTGGTCCTGAAATTGATCAACATTCAGAAACAAAATATCCCATGATTTCAAGGCAAACTTTATGTCTAGCAGTAGACACCAGCTAAAACTTCCTAATATTAGTTAAAATAAATGTGCCAGTCCAAACAGTCAAGCAAACTTCTAAATTAAGCCCATTTCTTAATCTTACAGTCATGTAATCTATTATATAAGGAATTAGATTCATGCACCAAAAATTACTAGATAATAGCCACACATCTCATATTTTGGGGGGCTCCTAATCTGTTTTATTTTTCTTGTTTTCCCTTCCTTTTTTCCCATCACCAATTGACCATGTCGGTATTGCAAAAAAGAAACTATAAATAAAAATCACTAACAATGCTACTCACACTTCTCCAGTCAGCACAAAAAGAAAAGTAAAGAACTTTATACTGAATTCACAAAATTACAATTCTCTTCAATTCACATCAACTTCAGGGTCATTACAAATTCTACTGCTTTCACCCATTCTCAAGCAATTAACCACCACTACACAATAAAAACCAAAAATACTGCTGCTGACACACATCTAATTAGCATAAAACAAGTCAAGGTCATTATCAAATCACAAAGTTACAACTTATCTACGTAATGGGCACTTGAGAATACATGTAAGAGTTTTTCCAAATTTTGAACCGAAAGTTTCTAATAGGAACACTATATCACGTGTTCATGTTATCAATCGGAACAAGCCGTAGTTCGAGTGTCTATTTACTGGCAAGTTTAAGGGGATGTCGATGTATTAAGCCCAAAAAAAAAACTATAACTAAAAATCACTAATAATGCTACTCACACTTCTCCAGTCAGCACAAAAAGACAAGTAAAATACTTCACAATTCACAAAATTACAATTTTCTTCAATTTGCATCAACTACAATTTCAAGGCCATTACAAATTCTACTGCATAGAACGACAAGTCAAGATCATTATCAATTCACAAAATTACAACTTAACTACGACCCACTTCAAATTTTAACTTCAGGGTAACTAAAATCTCCAACCCCCACACAAAATTTTCAAGAAACTGCCACACAATTACGCACAATCTTCGACTAAACCAACTATAGTTACAATAGAACAAATGCAATTTCAGCAAATTTGGGGCAGGTGGGCAATATCAGTATTGCAAAAAAGAAACTATAAATAAAAATCACTAACAATGCTACTCACACTTCTCCAGTCAGCACAAAAAGACAAGTAGTTCACTTCACAATTCACAAAATTACAATTTCCTTCAATTCACATCGACTTCAATCTCAGGGTCATTACAAATTCAACTGCATAATACTACAAGTCAAGATCATTATCAATTCACAAAATTACAACTTAACTTCGACCTGCTTCATATTTTAACTTCAGGTTAATCAAGATCTCCACCCCCACACCAATTTTCAAGAATCTACTACACAACGACCCATAACTACCCAACTTAAGACTAAACCAACTGAAATTAGAATTGAACAAATGCAAACAACTACAACAATTACGCCTCAGTTCCAAACAAGTTGGCGTCGGCTATATCAATCTCGACTTCATTTAAGCTCATTTCAGATCATCATCATATACTACAATTGAACAAATTCAATTTCACATAATTTAGAAAAAGAAAAACAAAACTGCTGCCGACACACCTTTACTCAGCATAAGATGACAAGATCACTATCAATTTACAAAATTATAACTTTACTGCGACCCACTTCAAATTTTAACTTCAGGGTAACTAAAAGCTCCTTCCTTGAGCCGAGAGTCTATCGGAAACAATCTCTCTACCTCCCAAGGTAGGGGTAAGGTCTGCGTACACACTACCCTCCCAGACTCCACTTGTGGGATTACACTGGGTATGTTGTAGTTGTTGTTGTTGGTAACTGAAAGCTCCACCCCACACACCAAATTTCAAGAAACTAACACACAATTACGCACAGTCTTTGACTCAAGAACTACCACAACAATGCTACTTACCCTTCTCCAGTCAGCATAAAACAACAAGCCAAGATCATTATCAATTCACAAAATTAAAACTTAAACAACAAAACATTAGACTAAACCAACTAAAATTACAACAGAACAAATGCAATTTTACAAATTTTGTGGCAGGTGGGATTTGGGAAATGTCAGTATTGAAAAACTACAAATAAAAATCACTAACAATGCTACTCATACCTCTCCAGTCAGCACAAAAAGACAAGTAGAAAACTTAAATTTCAACTTCAGGGTCATCAATCATCACTATATAACACTAATCCAAAATATAGTCAAGATCACTATCAATTTAAACAAAATTACAACTTTACTGCAACCCAAGCCACTTCATATTTTAACTACAGATTAACTAAAAGGTCCACCCCACAAACCAATTTTCAAGAAACTACATACAACTCATTCAACTAAAGTTACAACTGAATTAAATGCAAATTCACATAATTTGGGGCAAATGGGCTTTACCTGATTGAGATCTAAAATGAACCCAAGCAAGAATAAGAAGCCTTATTTTGAAGATCAAAGTTTCCATTAACAGATTCTTTAGAAAAAGAAGCAAATTTTTGTACTATGAGTGACAACTGTCAAGTGGGTCGGTTAAGTGATGACCCATTGTTGCTTATGACTTTAAAAATCGAATATATGCTTCCTTTATTTTTTATAAGTAAATTGGAATTTTTTGCTGTCCTTTTCATTTTTTCTTTTGATTTGGTGGGTAATAATTTGCTATTTTGGTGAAGAGTTGGAGAATAGAATATAAGATTATAGATCTGATTTTTCTGTTAAAAATTAACGGCAGTGATTTGGCGGTTGGGGTGGTGGGGACCACAGTGTGAAGAGGGTTAAAAAGTAGATTTGAAAGTTGTGTATGATTAATTTAAGTTATTGAACTCATTTTATTGTTTAATCTCTTGTCTTTGTAGTGTAATTGTTAATCTCATACTTGTGTTCACCTAAGTTAATAGTTGGAGTTTTCATTACAATTTCTGTGTTAAAATAATATCTTTAGGTAGATTGCTTCATGAAGAGGGAACATCTCAGTGTAATTAATAAGTTACGAGTTTCAGTCGTGAAATCAATCACGGATAGATTGCTTCGCAAGAAGGTATTCGGAACATCGATAAAATTGTTTCAGTCTAACTAATAGGTTGCGAGTTTGAGTCGTGAAATCATTTATCTTCGTGTGACCTACAAGGCAAGGGTTCAACTCGTGGAACCATTCACTAATATTTATATTAAAATACGCTACCTTAATACAAATGTGGAACGCATGGCCCCACTCTAATGTAGCGTGAATGCAGAATGCTTCTTGCATCGAGCTGTCCTTTTTTAGATTTGTTAATAACACCAGCTTCTAATGTGTTCTAACATAGAACAAAAAACTACATTCAAGATCGATCAGACCTCATTCATTCTATAGATCACAGTTTCGAATCACGTGACCTATAGTTCACGGGTTTGAGTCGTAAAATTAGTTATTGATGTCTGTCTCTGTGTGACCTATAGGTCACGGGTTCAAGTAGTGAAATCAATCACTAATACTCATGTTAGGTAGACCGCCCACACTACATCGCCTAGAAGTGTGACCCTTCCCTTGACTCTGCATGAACGCGAAATGTTTTGTGCATCGAGTTGCCCCCTTTTTAGATTGATGAAGAACACCGGCTTGTAATGTGTTCTAACAAATAATAGACAACTAGTGCATTCAATTAGGAAAAAGTTGACTAGGTAAATGTTCTTACTTTAGTGCAAATGCGTGATTGATTCTTTTTTCCCCCCTTATAAATGATTCCTTTTGTCCATTTGATCTAATAGAATTTCATTTTCAAAATATGAATGCCCATAATTTTCTTTAAATTCAGGGCAGAGAATGGACCTTTAACCACCAACCTTTTTAGGTAAAAATAAGATAAACTTGCAAAATATCTCCAACTATTACACCTACTTAATTCAGTTGGAAAATTAGGATTTTAATACCTCAATATAAAGTACATGATTCAAGAGTTAAAATCACGGCCTAGGATCACTACGAGGCACTGGCATCAATCATTACCATCACCACCATCTACCACTACTACCAACCAATTTTACTGCAATAGGGCTATCATTGTCAACTACAACACCATCGTCAACCACATATCACCACCTTCAACCACTATTATTCACTATCACCAACTACCTACATCATTAAAATCACAATAATCGCACAACAACCACCACAACAAGCTATCATGGCCACCACCCAACCACCACCTTACAACCTAATTTGTAGACATATATTTTATTTTTCTTAATTTGAATTTATATATTTTTTAATAAATATAAATTATCACTATTAAAACAATATGAATTAGAGATAAATTCTATAGATAAACAACAAAAAATTTCTAATCCTATTTAGCAATAGATTAGCGACATATTATCTTAAATATTTAGCTAGCTACGAGTAATTTAGCGATAGATTAACGATAAAAATTGTAGCTAATTTTAATTTTTTGTAGTATATGAATATTTAGATGGTCGAGAAAATAAATATTTTTAATTATTCAGTATACAATATCTTAATATTCAAATATACATATTCAGACATCTTAATCATACTAAGAATAAACAACTCATCATATCGCCTTCCCTTCTCTCTATCCTCCTTTCTAAGTAAATGAAAAAAGAAGTTTATTAATACAACAGGATTGGAGGCAAATATTGACAGTCAAATATTTTTATAGCAGCCGTGGAAGATGAATTGAGAGATAAGCTACTATCCATGACTGGGTTTTGCACTTGGTTATTTTCACATTAACTGTGTATGAAGATAACTGAGATGATAAGGTTAGCAGCAAACAAACATCTGTTTTATGCTGGAATGTTGCAAGTCATCCAATCTGTGCTATTTTCCTTGCATAATTTCTGGAGTTCAGTGTTCATTCTCCCTCAGTGTGTGTTGAAGTAGGTGAATAAACAGTGTAGAGGATATTTGTGGGATAATACTGAGAAGGCAAGAAAAGTATACCTAGTAGCCTGAGAGAAAATTTATAGACCTAAGAAGCAGGGAGGTCTGAATATAAAAGGAAGCAAGTTGTGGAACATAGCTTCTGTGGGGAATTTGATCTGATGGATTATGGAGAAGGAAGATTTGCTTTGGGTGAAGTGGGTACATGAGATTTATATGCATGATACTGATGATTTCTGGGCCCATACCCCCTAGTGATGACAACTGATATTGGAAGAAGCTACACAAGTTGAAAATTAGAATGACAACATGGTGTAGCAATGAGCACTACAAGTTGACAGGGAATGGAAAATATTCTGTGACACAAGGATATTTGGCTATGGTGGGTGATGGCCCAATGGAGGAAAGAGCTGATCTAGTTTGGGCAAGGCTTACATTGCCTAAACATTGATTCATACTATGGTTATCTGCACAAGATAGACTGTTGACTAAGGACAGACTTATAGGCAAGTGTGATTCAACTGACTGTGTACTATGTGAGGATGGCAGACTTGAGGATGCTGAGCATTTGTTCTGCAACTGTCAATGGACAAAAGATATGTGGGAAGAGATGCAGCATTGGCTGGGGGTTCATGTGCAACTAGATAGAGTCTATAATGCAGTGATAGAGATCAATGGGAGACACTGGAGTAAATTATGGAAGGAAGTGATTGTTGCAGTGTATGGTGTTGTTATATACCAAGTATGAATTGCTAGGAATCACAAAATTTTCAGAGGTCAGCTTGTACAAAAGAGAGTTATAGTGTGACATATACAACTTGTAATTAGAGAAAGATTGGATATGTATAGGATATCAACCTTGAGTGCTCCCTTAGGTGTAATTGTTTTTTATTGTTGGTATGGTAGTATTTCACAGTAATTACCAAAAACAATATTTCTCTTATCAATACCACCACCAATAATCCACTACCACATTCAACCACAGCCAATCACTATTGCGGTTACTCTCAATTACTGTCATCATTAATCTCCATCAATAATCATATCTTCCCTCGTAAGAGATTTAACTGGATATGTTATTATAATAATCATCATCTTCAGCCGTTATCACACCAATTACCTCATATGTTTACTATCATAGCCTCCATTATCACTATCAGGCACTAGCATCAATCATCGCCACCATCACCATCCATCACTACTACCAACCAATTTTACCGCTATAGCACTACTATTGTCAACTACAACACCATCATCAACCACATACCACCACCTTCCACCACTATTATTCACTATCACCAACTATTTACATCATCAAAATCACCAAAATCCCACAACCTGCACCACAACATGCTATCACGGCCCCCATCCAACCACCACCTTATAACCTACTCCCTCCGTCCCAAAAAAATTATCTTACTTTTCCTTATTAGTTTGTCCAAAAAAGATTAGCATATTTCTTTATTTAGAAACAATTTAACTTTATGAGATAATTTACTTCCACACAAATATATAAGGCTTGTTTTGGATCACACATTTAAAAAATATTTCTTTATTTTTTAAACTCCGTGTCAAATATATATTTTTAATAAATATAAATTATGACTATTAAAACAACATGAATTAGCGACAAATAAAAAATAAAATTCATTGTTAATCCTATTTAGCAATAGATTAGCGACATAATATCTAAATATTTAGCTAGCTACAAACAATTTAGCGACAGATTAGCAATAAACTTTGTAGTTAATTTTTTTTTTTTGTAGTATATGAACATTTAGACTGTTGAGATTGTGGGTAGTGGTAAGTATTATTTATAATCAGAGATCTGATGTGGAGTCGCCTTTATTAGAAAGTTCTTAATCCCTAATTTAAAATTGTACGATCAAAATTTAAATTTAGTCAAATCTCGACACAAATATCAAATATAAGGTGAGAAAAAAGAAAAAGAAAGCCCGTCATAAATGATTTGAATACAAGCAGAAGACGGGTGCATGCCTTGTGATGACTTTCATCATCAATGTGTGGTAAATATCTGGCCATTTTAATTAAAAATTTCGAGTTCGAATAAAAATGAAATAATTTTCGGTAAGGAGTACCTATATACTTCACAAAAAAAGAAGTTTCCAGAATAAATTTGAATTTATTTTTTGTAGAAGAAGGAATTAATGAGTAATTAAAAAATAATAGTTAACACTCCATGTGAGAGTGGTGTCAAGTAGAATTTTATCTTTTTGCGCGAGTTCACTTCAGATTAGTTAAATTATAAAGCGGGTACCGGTCATGATATATGACAATCAAATTCTCGTAATTTCTTTTACATTCTAAAAATATTGAGCCCTCTTTTATTCTTAACTTTGACAAGTCTCTCTCACACCAACGCAACCCTAACAATGAGAGATGGAGAGAAGGAAACTCTTTACATTTCATGACTCTATGGATAGCAACATTTAACTTTTGTATTGTTTCTACATATACAAACTAAATAAATATTGTTACTTCTTATCTTCGAGCGGGAGTATGATGGAATGTAAGAAATTAGAGATCTTTCATCTCTAATTAGAGCTTTCGAATTTGAGTATGTTTTCTCCTTTACTTAATGGGCCTAACGTGATGAAAATCCATATTATTTGGGTCGATAAATCCCAATTACCTAAGGATTATACGACGAAAAAGTTTTTTGTCAAATTTAGAGTAGTTTGATGGGTAAAGAGTTAATATATATAATATATACTTTCTCGATCACTTTAAAGCAGTTCGATCTTAAGAAGATCATTGCTTACCCCTATTTACACTATTAATGTAAGAAAAATGTACCATTTCATTTAGTAGATATTCTCTCTATTTTAATTTTATGTGGAACACTTTCCTTTTTTATCTATTCCAATAAAACATGTTATATTTTTATATCTAGAAGCAATTTTACTTCAAAATGAGATGATTTATAATCACATAAATATTTAGAGATTAAATAGACCACAAGTTTCAAAATTCTTTTTTTTCTTATAAATTTTGTGTCTAATAAAACGAAACCACGTAAATTAAGGCGAAGAGGATAATATAGTTGTTAAAAGTAACAAGGATAAAATTAAAGTAGTGTCGCCACCATTGCTCTTACTTAAAGAGCAATTTTCTTTTAATTATCAATGGAGAATAGATGAGAAATCACTTTCTTGCTCAGAGTCTTCTCTTTTACCATAATTTCTAAACATTCCAAAGCATTAATATCTCTATATCGCCCCCCTCGTCCGCCTTCACTTATTAATTACTAGATGACTCCCACCCACTCATTCATTCAATAACAACACCTTCTCCCACCCACCCCTACCACCCTTTAATAACCATATAGTATCCGATTCTATTAACCGGACTAATTCAAATTCACGTTACTTAGAATTCAGTATTTCTTTTCTATAATTCACAATTTAATATCAAAAGCTTTTTCATGATTCACATGACTCGAACTCCAGACTTCTAATTAAGGGTGGAGAGTAGAGAAGATTTACAATGTCACATGTGCAAAAATCATGAATTTTGCTAAGAGCGTTCAGATTTGTTCAAGATTTATCAATATATAAGTACAAAAAGTAATATTTAACTTGTAAGAGTGTATGTTTAACCGACCACCCTTAGTCATACGTAGTTATACTTCTAGAGTTCACGTGAACCCAATAAATTTTGCTTAGATCATATATATATATATATTGAGAAATCCAATAAATATTTATAAATATTCAACTATAAATTTAATAATTATTATACATTATTTTGAGATCATTTAAAAATATATAAACTTCAAATCTTAAATTCACTTATACTCGAGGGATCACATCTATCCACCGCACGCGCCTTGATGGTCCCCTTTCAAATTCACCTCCCAAACTCATCTTTTAAACTTTTAAGTTTAAAGTCCCCACTGTATCCCTTTCTCTATAATCCACAATTTCCCTTTTCGCCGAAGCTACTTTTTTTTTAAAAAATAAATTGTTAACGCTTATATAATTATTGAGTAAATTACGTCAAATACTTTTATAATATTACTTCATTACACATATATTTTATATATCTTAATTAAATACTTAAATAGAATATCATTATATAATATATTTATTTCGTGTGACAATGCGTTTTGTATAGATATATTTCAAAAAGTTATTTGCATATAACGTGTGTCAAGAGATAAGCAGTAAATGTCATATGCATTCACAATCATGATGGATATTTTTTAAGGTAACTCATGTCGAGAGCTTAAGTGAAAGTTGTGATTATTCAATTTTTTTTATAATCGTAGTGTATGTTTGGGTCAGCTTGCACGATTAATTTCACAAAATATTTGCTACCTCTCAGAAAGTTGTGATCATTCATTTTACGCGCTTGTTTAAAATTAGAGCTTTTAATTGGATTATATACTACATATTTGGTGTTTTTACTACTCGCAATCTATAGGTGTCAGAATTCCACAAAAAGGGAGACTTCTCCCTCGATTGAATATCTCTACCATTGACATATATTTTGCCCGTTACTGATTCTCAATTCTTGTTCACCTTGAATTAATGATTATGTTGGATGAATTGTGACCTTGTAAGATTGCATCGTGGCTTCGTTAATTACAATACGAATTAGGAATTCGAAGCTTACAACTTACGTGTGGAATATAAGTAAGCTTCCAAAGTGAGATGAAATATATTCCCAATCTTCAACAAAATGATTTCGGTGGAATATTACAAAGGATAAATCTTTTAATTCTTCTTTTGGTTATTTATGACACTAAAATTTATATCCTAGAGTAAGGTATTTGGTTTCTTTTCGTTTTCCTAATCACTCCATTTAATTAATTACACTATATACTTATACTGTTATACAACGATAATAATTGCTTTTAGTTCCAAACAAATCAGGTTGACTCCATTAAATTCATATAATAAAATCTTTTGCATTATGAAAAAAATATTTATATCAAGTGTTTGCATCAGATTAATGAATGAACGTAAGACGTGTGTTTGCATATGAACTTTTATCAATTAATCATTGTTAATGAAATTTATCAGCTTTAATTGTAATTATTACAGCTAGCTTATTATTGCTTAATACAAATATTAGGTGTGAGTAAGACCTTATTTGCTTGCATTTAATGAACATTTGATTTTTTATTATTCAGATCACAAGTCATTAAGTATGTTTATTTTTTAAATCATAATCATCCAGATTTCAATTAATAAGTGTATTATTTCTTTTAAAATTTTGCTACTGCTTAAAGTCTGAATATACATAAATGATTAAGATTTAAGATGCTATACATTGAAATATTTATGCAAAGAAAACATTTCATTATTACTCCATCCACTTTCAACACCAACTACCACCGTTACCGTTGCCGCCATTGCCTACCATTATCAACTATTACCACATTGTCATTGTCTCCATTATCAATTTTAACCAGCCACCATCCACAACTATATCATTCTCATGCATAATCACCATCATTGCTAATTACAAAAATCAATTGTCATCACTATTTACAATCATCATTACCACAACAACCATCAATTACAACCGACAATCACCACCATCAGCCACCATTATATATCGTCAATCAACACTATCAATCATGACTACTACCATTTGTTATATCACTATCATCCGTCATAATTATCACCCGCCACCACTAATATCACCATCAGTTAACTATCACTGCTTACCATTACTATCAGTCATAATCACCAGTACTAGCTAGGTGCTACCACCATCACCACCGTCAATCATCACCGGCTATAATCACCACGGTTAGTTCTCACCACCGCCGACCATCATTAATCATGCATATTTAATTTAATAAAAGACAAACAAGTAGACCTAAATATTTTCTACTGTACCACTATTACTATATACCACTCTCAAGTTGAAATAGTAGACTCAACACTACTATACAAAACCGTACTCCCACTACTTCTCTTAAGTCCACCCACCCCTCAAACATCCCCACCCCATCCCATCCTCACCCCACCATCACATCCATCCGCTCATCTCTCTTTGTGTTCTTTCTTTTTAATTGAAACCAAATATTATCTTTACCATTTGAATAGGCTTTTTTTTAATTCCCTTTACACTTTATATATTTTTTCATTTGAGCATCTTTCTTTTTTTTTATCTTTCAACCCTTTTGCTTCAATTGTATTCAACTTCACTTCATATATAGATATATATATCTTTCTTCTATAACTTCTTTTTTGTTAAATGTTCTTCCCCTTTGTTACTTTGATCCAAGTTCTAGCCTAAAACCTACAAAAGAAACATTATCAATATAATTTATAAGATGTCTTCTTCATCTTCCTCAGAACGTGTTTGTTACGTGCAGTGCAATTTTTGCAACACCATTCTTGCGGTAATTACTTCTAAATTCTTCAAACTAGTTTGAATTTTAATTTCTTGTGCATATAATCACTTAATTACAAAGGTTTTCAACCCTTTGAAGTTGTTTTTTTTCCTTCAAACTTGGTTGAATTATAATTTCTTGTGCATATGATCACTTAATTAATTACAAAGGTTTTTAAGCTTTTGAAGTTGTTTTTTTTGTCAAACAATGCATGTGTTGGTCCAAAAAAATGAAGGACAACAAGGGTGTAATGATTATGAGCATATATTTTATTAAATGGGCATGTTTTTCAAAGAGAATATATGTCTTTTGAGGGGTTTAAAGTGAAGTAAAAAATAATGCTGAAATTCTTCAAACATATAATCTTATATATTGAGATGAAGTCGATCTTTTGAGTTATAGGGTTAAAAGATGTATATATATGGTTGAATATATTATCTTTCTTTGACATTATGTTAATCTTTTGCTAGATTTCACTTAGGACAAAAAGGGGTTTCTTTGTTCGGTAGGAGTTTTCATTTGTCTGGATTTTTTTTGAAAATTGAAGTTTAAATGAGAAAAAACAATTGTTGTGTTGCAAATTATTGTTCTTCTTCTTTCTTTTTTTTTTCTTTCCAAAAATTCACATCTGATTTTGTACTTCTGCATTGATCACAAATAATTGTACTACTAATTTATATGACATACCTACAAAAAATGAAAAGAAAAAAATGGTGGGGTTTCTTGTTCCCACATTTCAACACATTTGCCCACTGGATAATCAAATCAATATATTTTTTATTTTATTTTTTCCCCAATATATTCTTGGGATATCTTTTTGTTTCTATTGTTCAAGAAAAATCATGATTAAAATTTGAAGAAATTAAGTATTGTTTTATTGCTCTTCTCATGATTCTTAAAAAAACTTTTAATCTATGGATACATAAATAGAATTGTAGTTCTTTATGTAAAGAACTAAAATAAAATAAAAACTACTTCCATATCATATGTTTTTGTTTATATTTTTATTGAGAAGTTTTCAAGATCCTTGTAATGGACTGTGATTTCTGTTCTAGTCAAGTCATTTTCCTTGTTATCTCTCTCTTTGATTTCTCACTTTTCTAGTGACTGAGCAATGCTCAGAAAAAAAGTCAGGGGCACCAAAACAAAGGAATTTAAGAGAGATATGATAAAAGAAGAAAAAAGATGGAGAAGTGATATTTGATTTTAAATTGTGAAAATATATATATATATGTATACTAACAAATTCCCATCATATAAAGGAAGCTCATGGTTTGTGAAAACACACAATATTTTGTTTTGTTACTCCTACTACATCCTTTTATGCTTCCTCTCTTCCTTCTTATGGTGGTATACATAGAGAACAAATTTTTACCACTTAGTGTTGTCGACTGATATGATTCCTCCACCCTTAATCAAGGTCTCGAGTACGAGTTCTCAAAATGAAAAAATTCTGATAGGAGGCTTACTATGAGTAGTTACATGATGTTCTGGAGTAACTTAATCTGATGTTGCAAAATAATTTATATACTGTCAGTTCACAAAAAATTAAATTGGTAAAATATTATTTTCCTTATAAATGAATAAAATGTGTTTTCAGGTTAGTGTTCCATGCAGCAGCATGTTAACCATAGTGACAGTAAGATGTGGGCACTGTGCAAATTTGCTTTCTGTTAATATTGGATCTTTACTTCAGGCTCTCCCCCTTCAAGATCTACAGGTAATTAATATATTAATTACTCCATCTATTTTATTTTATGTGATACTGGGCACATACAGGTACAATTCTTTAATTACCACTATAACGGATATGCATATATTTTACTGATTTAAATAAGACATGTCCTAAAGAACTCGTTCCCCTTGTCACGCATCGGTCAAATGGTAGATGCCACGATCGGAAACTAATCAATTACATAGTTTTATGAATGCCTCCGGATATAATCAAATATTGATGCATCAGGGCGACCAGGAAAACACTATATTCACACCAAGCGAGGCATCTACCGTTATCCATTTTAGTTTGTTCCAAAAAATGACATATTTTTATATTTAAAATAATTTAAGTCTAAACTTTCCAGCTTAACCTTAACATTATGATTTTATAACCACATAATATATCATGGCTTAAAGCTGCGTACAATAGACTCTTGTGGTTCGACCTTTTTCCGAACTCCGCCCATAGCGGAAGCTTAGTGTGCTCTCTTTATTCTGTAGATGCGCTCCTGGGAAGGGAAGCCAAAATTTTTGATGTAGATCGATCAATCCCATTCTAAGGCATTTCTTTCTGTGGGACGATGCCGCAAACGCCTTTTTATCTGTCCGGCGGAGGTTCTTTCCGAACGGGAGTTTCTCGCCTCCTAAGAGTATAAAGAAGCGGAACCGGACTTTCTTTTTTTACTTTTATAATATATCATGGCATGTTTAATATTACAAATTTAGTACTTAGTTTTTTTCGTTAAACTTTGTGTATCAAGTCAAACACCTTACCATCAAATGCAGAGAAGTTAGTATTTCATATTCTTTTTCGGGCATGACAAGAGGAGGAGTGAGGTTGCGCCAATTAGGAGGTGTGAGCGATAGCAGAAGTTAGGAGAGGTAGAGGTACATGTAGGCCGAAGAAGAACTGGTGGAAGATGATTAGACAGGACATGACACACCTTCAGCTGACTGAGGACATGACCTTAGATAGAAAGATTTGAAGGTCAAAGATTATGATAGAAGATTAGTAAGTAGTTGAATTTTGTACTGTGTGTGAGAGAGGTAGGGGCTAGCCTTTTTGACTCCTCTTCTCCTTTTATTTGTAGTGTTATTTAGGTTTCACGTATATCTATGTACTACTATGTGTTGCTTCATTTTTTTTATATCATATTTTTTTGTTGTCTTATTTCCTTGAATTCATGTATTGACTACGTTTTTTTTAGCCGAGAGTCTATTGGAAACAACCTCTCTACCCCACTAAGGTAGAAGTAAGGTCTGCGTACATCTTACCCTCCGCAGACCTCGCTTATGAAATTACATTGGGTTTGTTGTTGTTGTAAAAAAGAATGTGAAAATAAGCGGTGCATTTTCTTATTTTCATTACTTTTTGTTGGTGGGAGAAGAAAATGTTTTAGTACTAATTATGATCATATCTTATTTTTTGTCTTCTTTTTATCTGACAGAAGCTGCAAAGACAACAGTACTCAAATGTTGAAAATAATGCTAGTAATTATAAAGCCTGTGGCTCATTATCATCTTCTTCTTCCAAGTTTTCTGGCATTGTTTCTCCTGAGATTGAACCTAGAATCACTCCTATTCATCGTGAGTTCTCTCTCTCTTTACAAATCGCTACACGGTAACTATATATGTAACTATTTATAATAAATGAAACTAGCTAATTACTTGAAAATAAGACAATCAACCTGCAAGATAACATGTTAAACAAAGAACAAGTATATTTACGTTAAATCGTCTATTACATTGTTCGTAACATTCTTCAAAGTGTCTGTAATGTACAACAAGCTAAGTGTAATCGGCTATTTCGCGAGTTTAAATTATATACATCATCCCATATATTTTACAGAGACTTATGTGTAGATATATTTTGGATGACTTGATAGTGTAATTTTTTTTGCACTGATGGGATATAGAATTACTGGATAATCAGGTACAATATAATCAACGTGTAATCTGATTATATATTTATTTTACACTGGTTTACATCGACGATTACTATTATCTAGTACGATTAGACATGTGAATTTATTCTTCTTGAAATAAAGGAGGGCCCCTTGTGCGCAGCGTGGTACTGGTCTAACCTTTGAAATCAATTGAGTCACCATGATTTACCTCATTCACAGACCTGTCGGACCGGGGTGTGGGGGCTCCTGGGGTGGGAGATTACACCTTTTGGAATAAGACATGTGAATTTATTTTTAGCTGATACACTAAAAATATTACTCTTATGAATTTTTTGTATTATTTGATGTATAAGGCCACTTGTGCATGAAGTTTCCCCTTCAGTTATGACAACTGAAGTTGATTGAGACATTACATTTGTGTCCAACTCATCAATAACATGCACCATAATTTCAAATATAGGTTAAGTACTTCTTGATCTTCTTGCACCTCTTTTTTACTAAATGCATTTTCTTGAAATAGTAATTAGGTTAGTCATGAGGAGCAAGATAAGCAATGTTCAAATGGCCGCATAAGTAATTTCTGCATTATAGTTTTGAATTAAATAGCTCTTAAATAAGGAGCGGAGTTAGAATTTTGACTACTAGAAAATAGAAAATTAGCGACGGACAAACTTTCGTAGCTAAACATCAAAAATTTCATGCTAATCTCATTTAGCTACGAATTAGCAATGGATTATAAGAAAATGTAATTAGCGAAGAGCTATTTAGCAATATATGAGCTAGGAATTATTGACAATTTTCGTAGCTAATTCAATGTTCTCTTATAGTGTTTAGATATGGATTCGGTAAAAACTCAATAGCTTTTGTTAAAAATCTATATCTATGTTAAAAACATCAACTTAATATGTGTAAATAATTTATCTAGACACTGTGAAGCTATTTTTTCTAGAATTTGGGACTCATAAATATAAAATTCTGAATCCGCTCCTAAATCATGTTTATATTATTGTGTCTATACCAAGCAGATGTACCTGATCCTACAAATTAAAATATACAAATGTTCTCTGATCAGTGTGAAATATACTGCAAACATGAGTTCTCCTTTATTTTGTTTGGAATTAAATATGTCTAAGTTTTTTTTTTTTTTTTTGCTATATCAAACCATGCAGCACCGGGGAAAAGACAGCGTGTTCCTTCTGCGTACAACCGATTCATCAAGTAAGTTTTTTTATTTTTGTTGGAAAGAGAAATATTATACCCTCCATCACAATTTATGTGATACCATTTATTTTTAGTCCGTTCTAAAATAAATGTCACATTTCCTTATTTGACAACTCTTTAATGACACTCATCTCTATTTTACCGGGCCTACTAAATTTTAAAAATGTACTCATTATGAAGAAAATTCAACAAAAATAGGCACTAAAGTAAGGACAATTTGATAAACATAACAAAGTTTTTCCTTATTTCTTAAACTCCATGTCTTGTCAAATAGTGCCACATAAATTTGGACCAAGTAATATATAACTATGAATGGAATAAATTAAGTGTAATGCATATTTGTGTGTTTTGAATTGTGTAGAGAAGAGATACAAAGGATAAAAGCCAGCAATCCTGATATTAGCCACAGGGAAGCTTTTAGCACTGCTGCCAAAAATGTAAGTCTGCCACCCCCCCCCCCCAAATGAGAATTGGAAATTATATTTAGTTTAAACAACCTTTCTTATGTGGATTATCTTATATTATCAAGTAAAATAGTAGTAAGAGATTGAAATGGTTTCACTTATACTTATTTCCACTAGCTAGTAAACCTTTTATCAACAAGGAATGCAATAAGATGAACATAATTTCTCCATTTTTAATTAGAGGTTTCGTGTTTGAATGAAAAAAACTCCTAATAGAAAGTGCTTTCCTCTCTAACAGGCATTTAGCTACGAGAGTTCAACTAGTAATATATATAGTAAAATTCTAAAATGGTTTCACTTATACTTAATTGTTTCAATTAGTAAAGGAGTCATGTAATGAGACAGATGAAATTCTCCGGTCTTCTAATCAGGTAGAATATATAGCATCTATTCATTGGCCACTTCTTATCCATGTATTAAAGTAATAACTATTGTCATGAAACTTTAAATTATACAGGTGAAATTTCATGACAATGTCCTAGAGTACTTTCACATGTTGAATTTGAAACTCCATGACAATGTGCTAATTTTCAATTACAAGGGCTAAAAAGTCACATTTGTAAATTTTACCCCTTTAAATAGAGGTTTTGATTTCGAGCCATGAGAATGAGAAACTCCTGATAAGGAATGTATATTAACCCCTTTAATCGGCTACGCAGTATAAAATTGAATTAGTCAAGACAGTGAATTACAAGTATCAATCATACACACAAAAAAAGAAAAGTAATAAAACAACAAAGGAAATGAAAATAACTTGTTACATGTGGGATTCTTAGGCTGTCCACAAGAAAATTCATGGTAGGGACAAACAGGAATAGTCTCTAAATAGGAAAAAAAAAAGAGATTGTATCTATATATCAGCATATCTTTCTCAAGATCTTACCTTTATGTATTTTGCTATTTTTGCAGTGGGCACATTTTCCTCATATCCATTTTGGACTAAAGCTGGAGGGCAACAACAAGCAAGCCAAATTGGACCATGCAGAAGGTCCTCATAGATCTTTTGGTTTTTATTAAGATAAAAAAAAATGATATGCAAATAGTGCATCTTGAGGAAAAAAACAAAAAAAATACTTTATTATATATATACCTTAATATTATTCTCAAGTTGTGAAAGTCTCTTCATGTGTTATCTTTCATTTTGTTTGCCTTAATTTTGTGGTGAAATATCATGTACTCTAACTAGCTATTTTCAATGTTTATTCAATAATAACATACACTTGCTCTTGTGATATTTTATAAGTACTAATGTGTTCCATTTTATGTAGCATTATTATTATGTGGGGAGTCAAAAAAGTTCTTTGACGATCGCCTTTTTTATAAATTGATAAACTTGAGAAAAAAAGTAGATCTCTTATTTTCAGTTTTTTTCTTAATCAACTCATATTTTTTTAGATTATTATTGTGACTTATATGTAGTACGTTAACATCATTTTAAATATGTAAAGTATATCTTAAAAAATAAAGAATCTATGTATGATTTTGCACAAAAAATGCAATAATTTAACCGTCGTACTCCGAACAAAACACCTAAAATGAAAAGGAGGGAATATTATTTGGGTGTGTAACTTCAAGATTACAAGTTTCAAACAACGCATCTGCAAGTAGAATTGGCGTTAGGGCGTAAGGAAATCATCTGAACACCCTTTCACCGGAAAATTACAATATATGATAAGGTGTGTTTACTTCTTTTTTTTTTATATATTTTGAAGTCACTTAGTAAAAATTGTTATTCTATAACACTATTGATAGGATATCCAATTGAGAAGCACACGATAGTATATTACAACTAATACAATATTTAAACATTTTGATAAATTTGTAAACACTATAATCCCTACCCATAATTAGAATATGATTCTAAACTAGGACTCCTCTTATATTGGGAATAGGATTCCTCTTGTATTAGGACTGTATATTGTACACTATATATATTGATATTAATGAGAAAGACTCCCTAAAGGAGATTAATATCATCTTACATGGTATCAAGAGCCAAAACCCTACTATAGAAAAATTCCTCCTTGCCGCCCCCCTCCCCCCCACCTCTCGGCCGACGACAACAATAACCTTTTTATTTTTTCTCTACCCAATTTTCATCCCAATGGAGAATTTGGCTACTCCCACCTCTTCCGATGCTTCCGCTTCTCACTCAGTCGTCATCAAACCCATCTCCTCACCGTCTTTTCATCCGGCTCTCGCCGTTACCAACATCAAGAATTTTATTCCTATAATTCTTGATCAAGAAGAGGCCAATATTGGTCATGGGTGGAACTATTTCGCATCCATGCATGTGTATATCATGTGCTTGATCATATAGACGATTATTACCCTCGTCCTCCCGATATGGACGACATCACATGGCGTCGCCTCAATGCCGTGGTCAAACAGTGGATATATGGCACTATATCCAAGGACTTACTATACACAATTGTGAAAACGGGTGCCTCTGCCCATGATCTATGGACACGTTTGGAAGAAATTTTTCAAGACAACAAGAACACTCGCGCCGTGTACTTGGAAGAACAGTTCAACACCACCCGTCTCGAAAACTTCTCTAATATGTCAGAATATTGCAGGCATCTGAAACTTGTGGCAGACCAACTGTCTAATGTTGGTACACCTGTGTCCGAAACTAAGATGGTGTTACAATTAGTTACGGGACTCCCCAAGGGTGAATATGATACCCTAGCCACGATGATACAACAGGCTGACCCTCTATCAAGTTTCAACAAAGCACGCTCACAATTGTTATTGGAGGAAACCAGACATACGAAACATGATGAGCATAACCAGAAGGCTTTAACAGTTGAACCGCCCGCACAACATCAGGCCACCGCCGACCAACAGCCTCCGCCGGAAAATATCCAACCGCGACAAAATCGCGGCGGCAGGGGTGGCAAGGGTCGCGACAGTGGGCGAGGCGGCAAGGGTCGCGGGAAGGGACGAGGCCAACAAACACAGCAGTCCAGCAACACCATGACATGGGCTGGCCCAGCGTCTGGTTACCCAAATCAGAACTTGGTCGCAGCCTTCAAAGATATCCCCACCCCACTCCCTTTTTCAAAGAATAAGTGGCTATCAGCTAAGCTCTGTGTCCGCGCTCGCCCGCTTCCAAAGACTAACAGCCTACGTCGCATGTGCCCAGCTCCCGCAAAGAGTCCAGCCTCGCAACAACCCTTCAATCAAATCCCCACCGACTTGGGTCGTGCATTCAAGAAGATGAGTATGCAAATGTACTCGAAAATTGATATATGGACTCCGGAGCCTCCTCTCACCTCACCCGGTCCGCAGGTAATCTTTCCTAAGTGTATTATTTAAAGTCTCCACAATTTATTACATTTGGCAATAATCACCGCATTCCAATTCAGGGCTATGGTCACACCCACACTCCGCCTCCTCACCCACCCTTCTCCCTAAATAACGTCCTGCTTGCCCCACACATCATCAAAAATTTAATATCCATTAGGAAATTTACTCGTAATAATTATGTGTCTATTGATTTTGATCCCTTTGGTTTTACTGTGAAGGACCTACGTACGGGGACACCCCTTACGAGATGCAATAGCACAGAGGATCTCTATCCATTCACATCCTCGTCTGCTGCCAGTTCCCGATCACACACTACCCTAGCTGCTCTATCTCCGTCAATTTGGCACAATAAGCTCGGACACCCAGGAGCTCCCGTCTTTAATTTTCTTAGAAGTAATAGTTTTATTCAATGTAATGGGAAACTTGCCTAGACCTGCATTTACTGTCAATTAGGCAAACATGTTCGTCTTCCGTTTAATTCCTCAGTTAGCGTTACATTTGCTCCTTTTGATATTGTTCATGCTGATCTATGGACTTCCCCTATTACTAGTTTCCTAGGTCATGAAAATTATCTCGTGTTATTGGATGACTACTCTCACTTTCTTTGGATCTACCCATTAAAATTTAAGTCCGAAGTTTAATCCCTACCCATAATTAGAATAGAATTTTAAACTAGGATTCTTCTTATATTGGGAATAAGATTCCTCTTGTATTAAGATTATATATTGTACACTATATATATTGACATTAATAAAAAAGACTTCCTAAGAAAAATTAATATCATCTTACAAAATTGATGGATCATGATGTGATATGTCAAAGTAAATTGAGCCTAATAATGTGCTGCATGTAATATCACATCAACATACCAATCAACTTGCAGGACCGAAATCGATATCGTGTATGTAGACAATTCATCAAATAAATATCTTGAAGTCAAATTAGATAATTGGACCAATCAAACATGAGATTATTGCGGGAGATTAGTTTCAAGCCACTGCCACAAAGATATCCTACAAAACCGTCTACCCTATATACATCGGCAGACGCGCACATATATGTTTGTGTCTGCACACATCTATGAAAAATTATTAATTATTTAATGAATATTAAATTTTGATTTTGTTTAGTAATAAATTTTAAAATTTGAAACCATCAAATTTTAATTACAAACACGTATACGCAGGGGCGGATGTAAAGTGAGATATATATGAGTATAACTGAATTCAATAACTTTGATTCCAACTCTATATAAATATTAAAATATTCACAATATATGAATAAAGATCTAACTCACGTATTAGCACTTGAGACTTTTTTCTTAAAATCTTGAATTCATAGAGTTTAAATTCCCGATCAAAGATCTGAATTACGAAGATGATTGTGTATATGCATAAAAGTGAGCACACATAGAGAGGTTGATAGAACACATGATGCACTTCTAAAGGACGTGAATCTCCGATAGACGTTTCCATCAAAACGTCGTTAAAAATATGAAATTGATGATGAAAAAGTTCATCGTAAAAACATTTCCGACAAGCCAATTAGTTTTTTTGAAGTAGTGGAGTAGGGAGGAGGGTTACAGTTCAACTAATGTTCATCTGTCATAGCCTCTGCAGAAAGAAAGAGGACACAAAAATTAACAAATCAAGAAACTTAGAATCTCTAATTAATAGTACACCGAATTTGATGCCACTGCCAAACATATGTATAATGAAAACCCTTGTCATAAAACACAAATAAAAACATATAGCGCGCAGCTTTAAACGAAAGGTTTTCTTCCCAACATTCTCCTCAAATTTACCACCTGGAAACATATTCCCTCATTCCCTACCTTTTTTCTTACCGGAGTCCGGTACTTATTTTGTGATTTGATTAATTCGGATTCGTGTTGAGATTCTCAATTTAGCTATAATTAGTGTAAGAATTTTCACTAAAGAGATTTAAAATATATAGAAAAAGTAAATACATGAGAAAATCAACGAAATTCAATATCTATTATATATGCATAAAAAATAATTTTAACTTTGTATATAAATAGTATTAAGTATCATTTTTCAACAAAGGGTTCAGATTAACCGTTTACACCCCCTAGCTCTGTTTTGCCTCGGAGAAATTAAAATGATCCTTACCAAAAACGACTCCATAATACATAAATTCTAAATACTACTAAATCATTTTTGTCCATGAAGGGAAGCATTTGCAGCAAATGGGATACAAAATTTAAATTTTATGGGCTCGAGTCCAGAATTTCACCACAACTTATCTGGTTTGTGAAGGTTTGGAATTTATTTTTCATACAAGTTTAGTGAATTTTTAACACATATAAGGTCCTAAAAAAATATGAACCCGTAACTAATTCACTAAGTCCACCCGTGAGGTAGGTTGAGTGGTTAAATTAAGGGCCGAATAATGTAACGTAATATCATAAAAAAAACTTGCTATAGCTCTAATATTTCATATTATATGTTGCTTTTTATATACTACAGTTGAAAGGAATTTATTACAATACTGTATACTTACATGTTTTCTTTTGTGGGGCTATTTCCTTTTCAACAAATGAAATGACTACGTACTAGAAAGTGTCAATTGACTTTTTGTCAGCTGGACACATTAATCAACCTGCAGCTATACCTTTATATTTTCTTTAAATTCTTTATTTGAAGGCCACAGTGCTCAATCTTTAAATTCTTTTTTATACTTTTAAGTTTTAACCAACATTCTCTTTTTAGGCTTGTGGTTCTTTTTAAAAGTGAATAAGTTATGATTGTAGTATGTTTAAATAATCTTTCTTTCTTTTCCTTCTTCAACAAAATATTTTTTGATGCATGTTCTTTTTCTAGAAAACAATTATTCATTCCTCTCATTTCAAATTGAATTTTCTTTCTTCTTAGCCATATAAAAAAAATCAAGTATATTGATTACTTGTTAAGGATGAAGCATTCTCTATCCACAATGATTTCATTTCCAAAGTTCAATTAATTAGAATTATTTTGGAATAAAGCAATCTCTATCAAAGATGATTCCATGTTTAGAGTTTGAACTCGAGAGGTCTGCTAAAAGATGAAGGATATAAATTTACATGTGCTCCATCACAATCTTTATGGTACCAAGCTACTATTTTCTTTTGTGTCTCACTCGGTGTCCAGTACTCGTTTGGATCCCGACTAATTTGGATTTTTACCCAGAAGTCCCAATTTTGGATAATTAAAGACGTTCTCTACCAAAGACGACTCCATTTTCTAGTCGAATCGCATACCTCTGATTAAGAATGAAGAATACTTACTGACTCACCACAACATTTAGTTGTACCAAGTTGTTTTTTTCTTGTGTCTCGCCCGATGTCCATTACTATTTTGGTGGGCCTAATTCAGATTTATGTCAAGAAATCTCACTTTTGAAAATAAAAAATTATCTACCAAAAGTAATTTCATTTTTAATTAGTGTTCCAACATGAAACCTTCTGCTACTATTTAAGATGGTACAGTAATATTTATCATTCCATCACAATATTTGATATCAAGTTGGTGTCGACTGTATAGGTGAGAGGCAATATTATATAAAGCTTGAAGAATCTGATATGTCAAATCATTTAGTTGGTATTTTGGAAGTTAATGGATGTAGCTGTTGGCCAGTGGGGGTAGTAGTATACTACTACTAGTAGTATATTTGGATGTCATCAATGATATGTATAGGTGGGGGCTTTGTGCAGGCTAACACTTTCATTTACTCACTCACTGCCCCATTTTTATAGAGTCAGCATTCACCAGTAGTATGTCTTTTCAAAGACAGAAGCCAAATTAAGCTGCTACTTTTTTTTATTTCCTATCCAATATTCGTTATTCGCATTGGATTCTAACTAATCTGAATTCGCGTCGTATAGAGCTCATTCAGAGAAATCACTCTCTACGAAAGATTTTATTATATTAAGATTCAAAATCGAGACTTCTGATTAAGAGAGAAGCATTCCTATCCACTCCTCCACATCTTTTACCCTTTACAAAGATGAAAATCGAAAGTTGTAGCTCACTTTTCTTTTGGTTTCTCACCGTGTTCAGTATTCGGAGTCAGAATTTGAACTTTAGCTTTTTCGAGTTCTAAACTATGGTTTGAACAAAGTTATTGTCGAACCTGCTTCATATGTCTTACAGAGGCGGATATACAATTTTACATTTGACGAGTTTCACCTTCAATTTCTTACCATTAACTCATTATTACTCTTTTGAAATTATAGCCTCAAAACGGTTATTTTTTTAGAATTTTATTGATTTTCACATATATATCTTACTCCATATTGAAACTCGAAAATGTTAGGGGATCAATTGAGTCAGTTGACTATATGCTATTAGGTTTAGTATAGACATTTGGTTTAATTATATACAATTTTATGATGATAACAGTAGATCGAGATTGAAATCTGTCAAATTTGGGATTTTAAAATAATAAACCAAACAAAAAAAAAAAGTACTCCAAATGTGAAATTTAAACCAGCGATTTCACTTGTAGAGGTCCACCCAATAACTATTGCATCACATAACACTTTAAGCTTGGTGAACATATATATATATATATATATATATATATATATATATATATATATATAAGAGTAATAAGCAATTTAGTAAAAATATAACATTGTTATACATGATCGAGTGAGGAGCATGGGTTCACGTACACCCATATGTCACTCTCCGAATCATTGTCTAGGCGTAACACGGTATTCGGTGTCCGACTGCATGTGACCGAGCAAACCAACTGGCTGGTTGAATCAACATGTAGTATATACTGAATACAAAATAAAACATACATACATACATATGAGCTACTGAAAGTCTAACTGAATAATCATAAATGCGGAAGTACTGAGATAAGTCTGAAGGTATCAATATGTAGCCAACATAGCTAACAACATGAGTCTGCTGAACTCTGACTGATTGAAACTATATTCTATGAAATCTCTAATGAAGTACTGCAAAACTAACCAAGACAAGGCCTCCGTCATAGCTGACAATCTGAAAATATTAAAAGACTGTAAGTAAAGATAATGCCCCAAAAGAATTGGGGCTCACCAAGTAACTTATATTGGAACCTAGCGACCTGAATCGTCAACCTGTAAATCATTACTTGCATCGCAAGATGCAGTCCCCGGCAAAGGGACCTCAGTACATTTGAATTGCACTGGTATGTAAAATCAATTGAAATAATAAATAGCTACAAACAGATAATGTACTGAAACTGAACATGCTGATAGCTGAACTGAACAAGGGAAGTAAAGTAATAAGTACTCCCTGTTCTGATTATGAGATCACCTATTTTAGCTGAATTAAAAACATGTGGGGGCCTTGACCCAATATAAGTTCACAAATCAGTGGCCTTGGCCAAGTAAATATGCCAGTCTATGGCCTTGGTCAGTTATACATATACATGAGATTGTTCCCTTGGGCAAAGATACAAGTCTATGGCCTCGGGCCCAAATACAGGGGTTCAACATTCAATAAGTTACATTAAGGAAATGAGAATACTAAATATTAAATATTACTATGCTAAGACATGTATTCATGAACTGATTATGGAGTTTAGAGCACTAATTGTTCATAAGCATACTAAGTACTCATGGGATATCAAACATGAGCCCATAGAGCCTTCTCTAAACCTCTAAGGTAAGTTCTTACTCAAACTTCATGATTATTACCTCAATCTAATAAGTATTAACACTACAATCCTCATCTATTCCATAGATTGTGAGGATTCGATTCAAGAACGGATGAAGAAAAGAACCATTGGAAATTCATAGGTAAGTTCGTGTACTTCTTATATATATTTATAGGGATTAATTTGGGTGTACATATCATACAAAACATGCTAGAATCCATGGGTGAATCCTATGAAAGTAAGAACACAAATTTGGCTTAGAAACCCTAGTTTCCGAAAAAGAGTGGGAATTCAAGATAAAAGTATAAAATTCTAATCTTTATTATTCTAATCAATTGTAGAGTGATTGTTGAACCTCATAAAACCTATTTAGTAGTGTTTTAGCGGAAATTGATGTATGTCTCTTTTTAAAATCCTTTTTGGCTATAAAAGTGATTTGTATGTCTCTTTACGAACATACTTTGTCAACCTTTAAAATAGTATCTCTGGGAAGGTTTCATGTGCGTGAGGGACAAGCCCTCATGGAACCTTAATTGTATCATATTAAATATGTGTATTCGTGATATTTCCTATCAAGATATTGTGAAGCCGATTTATATAGTTTTGGACTTTGAACACGATTTACCCCTATAAGGGACATTTTAAACTTGATTTCGAAAGCCTGGATATTTCATGTGTTTTGCCCTATGAACGAGCTTTGTTGAAGTTGAAACTTATCTAATGACATGGTTTCTAAACCAATTAATAACTTGATGTACCCCTACTAATGGGATGATAAACATAATCCATAATGAACTATTCGACTTTCATGCCATGGTTTGAGATTTAGCTTCTATGCTATGATTGTGATTCGGCTATTTTTCCATGATTCTATTGTTTGTGTTTGGCCTAGCTACTCAGGAGGAAGGGTAGTCACTATGGATCCTAGTGTGGTTTGCCTAGCTATTCGGGAGGACGGATAGCCATCGAGGGATAATAGCCCTGGTGTGGTTTACCTAGCTATTCAGGAGGAAGGATAGCTATCGAGTGACTATAGCCCCGGTGAGGTTTTCCTAGCTATTCGGGAGGAATGATAGACATCGAGGGTGACAATCCCGATATGGTGCTTCTATGCAATTTTAGGAAACCTTAATGGTCATCCCTTCGTTTCATTGACTTGGCTTGTATTGGCATAATTATGGTTGTCCGTGAGTAACTTGGTAGTGATCTTAAGTTCATAAATGTAAGACTTAATCTTAAGAAATGGCATAATGGATTTAAAGTGATTTAATTTTCTCTTAATGGTTTCTCTAAGTTGGTGAACTATTTTATTTCTGGATTTTGAACTGCTTTACTTATATTATTTCACTGCTTAATATTATATTATTTTATATTATTTATTATCCCAAAGACACTCACTGAATACCAAGTATTCAGGCACACCATTGTTGTTTTTGATGGTGTGTCAGGTAATGAGGAATAGCAGGTTCGTGATACGCCTACAACTTAGGAGAACTTGCTGCTTTCAAGACTATTCGGTGAGCCCACATGATTGTTCGTGGGGCACCATTCTATCATTATTTTATTAGTGTTAGTTTTTAGGTTGTGTCCTGAAGTTACACTATTTTTTTTTATCATCTTAGAGGCGCCATAGATAGATGTTGTTTTGTGGGTATTTGGGTGAGGTCGTCATTTGACTCTCATGGGTTTTGCTACGTTTTGACATTTATTTATTATAGACTTCCGCTGATTTAATCTCATAAATTGTGACCATGACTTTTACTTAGTTATTTATAGCTTAATTGAAATTATTAATAAAAGACTAAGTATGGACTTGATAGTATTAATTCTTAAGTTGCTTCCAGTGTTGTTCATAGCATCGGATGCCTGTTACGTCCATGGTCGGGTTTGGGGCGTGACACATACTGAGTTCATGACATTCAGAATGACAATCATGAAAGAATTACGAAACTAGAGAATAGAAGTTCTGCAACTATTCAGAGAACTAAGGCATAACTATATTTCTGAGGCAATTCATAACATTGTAAAAGAACGTAGCGTAGAGAGAATCATTAACATTTCCAAACATAGAGAGTTAGCCTTACATACCTTAATTCCGGCCTTTTAAGCGTCACAATGTGCGTCGCCTCTTTCAACGTTAATCTATAGCAATATGGGTCAAAGAGAATCAATATTAGCACTTTTGCTCATATTTTGGTCACTTAGACATTTTATCAAACATCTTATGGGCATAAGACTTCATAACTCTTATTAATGGTGTATCTTAACCCAATAATCCATTCTCTTGCTTCTAGGTGATTCTACATTCTCAAATAAATATAACTAACACTATTCTTCATCACCCATGTGATTATAACAATTCTAAATCAACAATCCAAAATCCTATCATAGTTCATATGATTCTCTTTATCATACCTATCAACTAATATCTCCAAAACCTATGGTTTATAGTCATTTATTCAATGCTATGATTAATTAAAGGGTAAAAATGATACCTTTTGATGTTCAATCCTCATGAATTCGAGTTCTAGGGTTTCTTCGTCCAACAATGATGTCTCAATCGAATATCTAATGATTTGAAGGGTTTAATCATGTTAGTAAGGTATTAAGGACTTGAAATCAACCTAGAATCATAATAGAACTTACCTGGGAGGGTTCTTGAGGCTTGAGACTTGAGACTTGTTCTCTCTATCTCTAGGGTATTTTTCGAGCGTTAGGAAGTTAGGGAAATAAACCCCAGCCTTAGATATAGGCTTAAAAATGAAAACTCGAAATTTGACCCATTCTGCGATGGGGCCGCGACGCATGGCCATCATGGGACCCCTATACATGTCAAATTTCAGAAAATATGTTTTTCTGCGCTAGGTACACGACACGGGGTCGCCGCGAGCGAGTCCATCGCGGGTGGCTCGTGTCGGCTTCTGCACAATATTTTTGTAACGCCCATAACGTCTTCTATGAGATATTGCAAAATGATGTGAAGTCTTCTTTAGAAATGTTGTTCAATGATCGGTACGATTAAATTTTGAAAAACAAAGAAGAAAGTTGTACAAGTCAAAAAAATTCCAAAATTGTATATTTTCCAATCAAATCTCAATAACAATGATAGCCTCCAAAATCTGCTTGTTTTGAAAAATATTTTGAAGAGTAGTAATTTGTGTATGTCTAATTAATTTAAAAAAAATATGTTTTCAAATGTTAGAGCATTGATTTGGTGTTTGGTCAGCTTCTGAACAATAACTTACTATATTACTAAAAAATACTACTATTTTTCTTCTAAAAGTTTTGTTAAGAGTCTCACATCGGTAATGAAATGAGAACATGGACTCCTTATATGGACATAGACAATCTCACTCTTCAAACTAGATTTTTGGGTTGAGTTAGGCCCAAGATCCATTCTTTACATGGTATCAGAGTCGGACTCATTCCAATTTCTATGTTCACCGATATTGGATCCCCAAATTATGTCATTTATGCTCCAGTTAACGGAGTCTGTGCGTGCGGAAGAGTGTTAAGAGTCCCACAAGTTTTAAGCACCTCAATTCTTAAAAATAAGCATATTCTCTAGAAGCTTGGCGAAACAAGCTATGAGCCTTTTGAGATGTCATAATGAACTTAGTGCTCGTTTGGTATGATGAATAAAAAAATAGTCGTGAGATAAAAATTTAGTATTACCTTATCCCTTGTTTGGTTATTATTCCTGAGATAAGTTATTTCAAGATTAAACATAGTAACAACAAAAATGATAAAAATAATTTTTCTACTAAATAAGGTAGATGGTATTTTTATAAATAAACAACCTTTTCTTATAAAATTTGTAATGCATGTTACTTTTTAATACCACAAACCAAACAATCAGTAAGAAAAAAATACTATGATAGTGAATCCCAACATAATTAACTCTTATATAACTAATCCCAATATAACTAATTCCATCATAACTTTTCTGCAAACCAAACGACCCCTTAAAGTTGTTTATAACTTAAGATGATTTGTCGGAACTTATGAACATTTATACTCCCTCCGTTTTAAAATATTTGTCTGATTTTAACTTGGCACGAAGTTTAAACAAATAAAGAAGACTTTTTAAATTTTATAGTCTTAAATTAAAGATGGATAGAATGTAGTAAAATGTTCTTTCATATTATGTTCTTAAATATGACATGTGAAAAGTTATAATTAAAAAGTTATAAAAAAAAGAAAGTCATAATTTTTATGTCATAATTAAAAAGTTATAAAAAAAAGAAAGTCATAATTTTTTGGAAACAGAATAAAAAATGAAACTAAGAAAAATATTTTGAAATCGAGTATTATTTTTGTTTGTATAATACAAGTTATTAAAAAAAAAAAATTTCAACAATAAGGTGTGGGTGCGAACTGCGAACTAACATAGACAATCACTGTTACTCCAACCTAAGCAGATTGCAAAATCATTTGAAGAACAGCGATTACACCAAAAGAACAACTTTAACAATGGTTGAAGACTCATCAAAGTCTTTCTTGAAGAGACACTGGCAAGGATACAAGGATTTCTGGGGTGAGAGATTTTCCTTCTTGGAGAACTATTCAAGATTCATCAAGCGTGACAAGCCATTACCTTCTTGGTCTGAAGCTGATGTTGAGGAGTTCATTTCTTCTGATCCACTTCATGGACCAACTGTAAAGTTCCTTCATTTCTAATTTGTTCTATGTTTTTATGTGCATATACAGTTATTTGGGTGTTTCCCCTATCTGGGGTGTCATTGATTTAGCTATTCTTTTGATCTATATGTTTCTTTCTGACCTTTTTTGCTTTGTGTGTATGTGTGTGTTGTTTTTTATTTGGGTTATTCTTTATTGGTTTGTTTGATTGGTATATGCTACTATTGTTTTATGGAGGACACGGATTAGAGTAGAAAGTTAGGAAGTAATTGAGTGTTGTCCTACTTAATTCTTTAATGCTAGTAGTCGTAGTATTATTCTGGTTGTTCCTTGTCTTTCGATTTCTGTTACTATTTATTATTTTTTGTACTTTGATTATCATATTATTTTGTATTGGTTACAACAAGCTTTATCATGCTTTCTATAAGGCTTTTTATATTGCTTTAAATTGTTTGTTCTTGTGCCGAGGGTCTATCGGAAACAACCTCCCTAGCTCCTAAGGTAGGGGTAAGGTCTGCGTACACTCTAACCTTCCCAGATCTCACTTTGTGGGATTTCATTGGATATGTTGTATGCTATTGTTTTAACTTTTTTTTTGGGGGGTGGGGGGTGGGGGGTGGGGGAGCTTTTGAGTATGGATTTCTGTAGCAATTGGTCTGGTCGCTTTTGAGTATGGATTTCTGTAGTAATTGGTCTGGTCCTTTGAGCTCTTTGTTTGTTTAGCAAAAAATTAGGACATAAAGGAGACTCATCAAAGTCTTCCTTGATGAGACAATGGGAAGGATACAATGATTTTTGGGGTGACAGATTTTCCTTCTTGGAGAACTATTCAAGATTCATCAAGCGCGACAAGCCATTATGAAGATTTCAAGAAGAAGAGAAAGTTTTCTTTGTATTTCTTGATAGGTATTTATACAATAAGTCCTACGACTAAATAAGGAAAGAGAATATTACATAATCATTTATAATTAATACAATATCAATACAATATCAGGCTATATCACATTACTCCTATAATTATGCTAGGAAATATGTATCAATCAACACTCCCCCTCAAGTTGGCGCAAAGATGCCACACATGCCCAACTTGCAAACTAGTGTATGGATTTGTTGAGGCCTTTGGTAACATATCAGCTAGCTGCTTTCCTGATGACACATGGAACAAACTCAAGACACCACTCATAACTTTTTCTTTGATGAGTGTCGATCAATTTCAACATGCTTTGTTCGGTCATGCTGAACTAGATTATGAGCTATACTGATTGCAGCCTTGTTGTCACAATACAAGGAAATTTTTCCTTTTTCAGACAATCTCAATTCCTCTAATAGCTTTCGTAACCATAAAAGTTCACAAACACCCTGAGTCATAGCTCTATATTCTGTCTCCACACTTGATCTAGCAACAACACTTTGCTTCTTGCTTCTCCAAGTGACCAGGTTTCCTCCTACGAGTGTGCAATAACCGGATGGAGATCTTCTATCATCTAGAGATCCTGCCCAATCCACATATGTAAAGGCTTCTATTTTGAGGTGACCATGTCTGGAGGAAAGTAGATCTTTCCCTGGTGCAGACTTCAGATACTGCAAAATGCGAAAGACAACTTGCATATGAGGATCACAAGGATCATGCATGAACTGACTCACTAGGCTGACTGAATAGGCTATGTCTGGTCTAGTGTGAGAGAAATAAATGAGTCTTCCAACCAACCTCTGATGATCAACTGACTTTCCAACTCCACTTTATAGTTTGTGGTTGCTTTCAATGGGTGATTCTGCTGGCTTGCAACATGTCATACCCGTTTCTTTCAGGAGGTCCAGAATATACTTTCTTTGAGAAATAAAGATTCCTCTATTTGATCTAGCAACCTCAATACCCAAGAAGTATTGCAATTTTTCAAGATACTTGATCTCAAATTCTTGATCCAACAACTTCTTCAATCGGGTCATCTCCTTCTTGTCATCTCCTGTCATTACTATGTCATCAACATAAATTATGAGAAGAGTGAGTTTACCCTTTTGATGTCTTATGAAGAGGGTGTGATCAACATTGCTTTATTGGTAATCGAAAGAGATCATTGCTTTGCAGAATCTATGAAACCAAGCTCTAGGAGACTACTTCAGTCCATACAAGGCTTTCTTCAGCCTGCATACCTTTCCTTGACTTTGGTCATTACCAAAACCAAGAGGAATCTCCATAAACACCTCTTTTTCTAAGTCTCCATGAAGAAATGCATTCTTTTAAGTCCCAATCAAGATTAGCTACACAAGACAAAAGAATTCTAGTGGTGTTCATTTTTGCAATAAGGGCAAATGTCTTTTGATAATCCACTCCATAAGTGTGAGTGAATCCCTTAGCCAACGATCTCGCTTTGAATCTTTCAATTGAACCATTAGCTTTATGTTTCAATGTGAAGATCCATTTGCAACCAACCAGCTTTTTGTCTGGATGTAATGTGACAAGTTCCCAAGTCTCATTCTTTGACAAGGCCTTCATTTCTTCAATCATAGCTTGCTTCCATTTGGAATCTGCAAAAGCTTCCCTCCAATTCTGGAGAATAGACACAGAAGAACAGAAGAAATAGACAAGGCAAAGGCTCTACAGAAGGGAGAAAAGTTAGATAAGGGGTGTTTGGTGCAAGATCTGACTCCTTTTTTGTGAGCAATATGCAAATCTAACACATTAGGAAATGTAGATAACTCACCAGATAAAGAATGTTCGTCTTCGGCAAATTGCATGATAGCTTCTTCTGTTTTATTTCTCATTGTAAGTTATCAAATCAAGCCTATTCAAACGATCAATAGTCTCCCCCTGAATTCTTTCTCCAATTTCAACAATGGAACTAGAAAAAACCATCTCTTCTTCCTTATAATTTTCCCCCTGAAGAGGTGATGGTGTAATACTGAAATAAGGCTCAGATTCTCGAAAGGTAACATCTATGCTGACAAAGGATCTTTGGGAAGGAGGGTGATAACATTTGTACCCTTTCTGTGTTGGAGAATACCCAATAAAGACACACTTAAGAGCTCTAACAAGTGTGTATTTTTTTCTTTCGGCAACCGCATTTTGTGCACTAGTATAAGGACAACAGTTTGATGGACTATCCTAGAAGACACCAAATAAGCTCCAAACGTTTTATCCATGTATTTTGTGCCATTGTCAGTTCAAAAGATTTTTATCTTAGCTTCAAACCGAGTACAAATCATTTTATGAAATGACTGGAAACATAAGAAAACTTCACTTTTGGCCTTTAACAAGTACACGCATGTCATCCTAGTGCAACAATCAATAAAAGCAACAAACCATCGACTACCCGACAAAGAAAGTGTTTGAGTAGGACCCCATACATCAGAATGAATAGTCGAAAAAGGAATTATACTTTTATTATTACTCAAAGGATAAAAGTTTTTAGTATGCTTGTCATATTCACAAGCATCACAAAACAAAGATTCAAACTCAGTTCTAGAAAACAAACTAGGATATAACTTCTTTAAAGCAAAAAAAAAAATGGGTGCCCCAGCCGTCTATGCCATTGAATTATTTTTCGGTTGACATCCTTATTTCCTACAAAAAAGGCTTGACCACAATTTTGAGTTCCGTTGATCAAATATAAGCCATCATACAATCTACCACGGCCAATCTTCTTCCCTGTTTGAAGGTCCTGAAAAACACAATAATTAGGAAAGAATTTTACACTACAATTTAGTGCTTTGGTGATAGCGCTAACAAATAATAGGTTAATAGGAAAGTCAGGAACATGAAGAATGGATGATAAGGTAATATCAGAGGTACAAATGAGTGAACCTGTTCCAGAGACAAGGGTTAGGAGCCATTGTCTATTCGGACATAATCCCTTTTGGGACTAGGAGAGTAGTTTTGAAAGCCTTTAGAAGAGCTTGTCATGTATCTATTCGCACTAGAATCAATAATCTAAGAATTAAGCTGAGCATTAAAAGCAATACCTGATTGCACATAATTGAAACTGACCACATTAGAAGTGTCAAGTTTGTTCAGAAGACGGCGAAGTGGTTGAACTTCATCTGGGGACAAAGTCTCTCCAGAAGTAGTGTCTCTGGATGTCTCCACATTTTCTGCAATATTAGCCTGACCCCTTGATGGACCTACACGCTTTCCTCCACGACCTCTAGTTGGTCTACCATGTAGTTTCCAACATGTGTCTCTTGTATGCTTTGATCTACCACAATAATCACAATACAAATGATCTTTATCAGAAGTGATTGCCTTTGGTTGCTCATGAGACACAACTAACCCAGAGTCCCAGACTTCTCAGTTGGTGCAGAATAGAGCATGACCCCTCGTCGGCTCTCTTCTTGTTGAACATAGGAATATGCATCCTCAAGAGAAGGAAAAGGAATTTGACCAAGAACCTGAACCCTTCATACTCTTGGTTCAAACCGGCCAGAAAATCATAGACCATTTCCTTTTCAACCGGTCGTTGAAAGAGAACTGCATCATCGATACACTTCGCGTGGAGATCCTGATAGTAGTCAATCTCCTGCCATAACCCAGGTAGCTCGGAATAATAGTCAGTGATGGTCAACTAACCTTGCTTAGTGGCATGAATTCTATTTCGAATTTCAAAGATCTGGGCATCATTAACCTTGCAAGAGTAAGTGCGCTTGGTTGAATTCCAGATCTTTTCAGCAGTGTCGAGCAATAAATACTGTTTAGAAATTCGAGGGTGCATAGTATTTCAACAACCATGTCATAACAAGAGAGTTATCAGAATCCCATTAACCAAAACCAGCATCAGTCACAACAAGTGCTTTTTTTTCTCCAGTAATATAACCAAACAACTTCCTAGATTTAATAAAGAGCAAGCAAGACCTTGACCAAGCAAGATACATACCATCCTCATCTAGTTTTATAGCACTGATTTGTGAAAGTGAGTGATTTTCTATTGCTTTTGTATCCCCCGTAATTTGAACAAACAAAAATCCAAAAATATATTTTTAGACGTGTTCCAAGAAGAAATACCTTACAAACAGATGTCGAGGGTCACCACTTTCGGAAAAAGAAAGTGAACTTGAAAAGTTGCTAGAAAAAAAACTGCAGATCTACCAGGAACAGTGGCTGTCACGCCGGAACTATCACTTCTAGTGCTCGGAAAAAAACAAAAATGTTATAGGATGGCTCGGAAAAAACAGACGACCCAGCGAAGCAAAAAAAAACCAAGAAAGTCGTCGGAAAAAGGTACACGCGCCGGCGCGTGAGGCGCGTGGCGTCGGAGACCAGCGGCTTCTGGTGGCGCGTGGATAGTTTTCTGGTGGTGGGTTTTCTAGGGTTGGGTCGGAAACTGCAGATCTACCTATCCGTGGAGCTGGTTTTTGTATAGAACTGGCGAAAGGTGGCGAACTAGCTTCAGACAGAAGCTTTGCCAGAAAATCTTTAAAGAAAAGAGATAAAAACTCAACCTATTGAACCCTAATGCTGCAGAGGGAGGAAACTTACCTCAAAAGGGCAGCGACGGCTCTGATACCATGAAGATTTCAAGAAGAGAGAATCTTTGTATTTCTTGATGATTTACATCCCATGACAATGGGTATTTATACAATAAGTCCTACGATTAAATAAGGAAAGAGAATATTACATAATCATTTATAATCAATACAATATCAATACAGTATCACATTACTGATATAATTATGCTAGGAAATCCATATCAATCAACACATTACCTTCTTGGTCTGAAGCTGATGTCCAAGAGTTCATTTCTTCTGACCCACTTCATGGACCAACTGTAAATTTCCTTCATTTCCCATTTGGTCTATGTTTTTATGTGCATATACAATTATTTGGGTGTTTCCCCCATATGGGTTTTCATTGATTTAACTATTCTTTTGATCTATATGTTTCTTTTTGACCTTATTGCTTTGTGTGTATGTGTGTGTTGTTTTTGATTTGGGTTATTCTTTATTGGTATTAAGAGTCCCACATCGGAAATGGATTGGGAACATGGACTTCTTATATGGACTTAGACAATCCGCACCCTACAAGCTAGCTTTTGGGGTTGAGTTAGGCCCAATATTCATTCTTTACAATTGGTTTGCTTGATTGGTATATGCTATTGTTTTAACCTCTTCAATTTGGGGGTGGGGTGGGGTGGGGTGGGGGGAGCTTTTGAGTATGGATTTCTGTAGTAATTGGTCTAGTCCTTTGAGCTCTTTGTTTATTTAGCAAAACGTTAGGACATAAAGGATACTCATCAAAGTCTTTCTTGATAAGACAATGGGAATGATACAAGGAGTTCTGGGGTGAGAAATTTTCCTTCTTGGAGAACTATTCAAGATTCATCAAGCGTGACAAGCCATTACCTTCTTGGTCTGAAGCTGATGTCGAGGAGTTCATTTCTTCTGACCCACTTCACGGACTAACTATAAGTTGCCTTTATTTCCCATTTGTTCTATGTTTTTATGTGCATCTACAGTTATTTGGGGGTTTCCACTATCTGGGGTTTCATTGATTTAGCTATTCTTTTGTTCTATATCTATGTTTATCTAAAACTTTTATGTGCATCTACGACTATTTGGGCGTTTCCCCTATCTGGGTTTTCTTGATTTAGCTATTCTTTTGATCTATATGTTTTCATTTCCAATTTGTTCTATGTATTTTACTAAAAAGAATTATGCACATCTACAGTTATTTGGGCGTTTTCCCTATTTGGGTTTTCGTTAGTTTGGCTATTCTTTTGATACATACATTTTTGTCTTTATGTCCTTTTAGTTTTATGTTGTGTGTGTTTGTTGAAGGTGATGTTGAGGAGTTCATTGCTTCTGAACTAGTTCATGGACCAACTATATGCCTTCAATTCCGATTTGTTTTATGTTTTTATAAATGTTTTATCTGTGTCTACAGTTATTTGGGGATTTCATTCATTTAGCTATTCTTTTTATCCAAAAGTTTCTGTCTTTATGCCCTATTAGCTTTGTGTGTGCGGATTTGATTTGACGTCTAGGAGTTCATTGATTTTGACCCAGTTCAACTGTAAATTGCCTTCATTTCCTATTTGCTCTATGTTTTTTTTCTAAATATTTTATGTGCATATACAGTTATTTGGGCGTATCCTCTATCTTGGTTTTGGGACAGGACAACCAGTTGTATTCGGGAGGTAGCTAGAGAAGTGCTAGGGGTATCGCGGGGTAGCCGTGGTAGGCATCGAGGGGACTGGTGGTGGAATGGTGAAGTTCAAGAGAAGGTAAAAGCGAAAAAAGCGGCGTATGCAAAATTGATAGAAAGTAATGATGAGGTGGAGAAGTGGACGAATATGGAATTGTATAAGATGGCGAGGAAGGAGGCAAAGCTAGCGGTTACGGCGGCGAAAACGGCGGCTTTTGAACGAATATATGTGGAATTAGAGGAAAAAGGCGGGGATAAGAAGTTGTACAAACTAGCCAAGGTGAGGGAGAGGAGGGCCCGTGACTTGGATCATGTGAGGTGCATCAAGGACGCCAAAGTACTGGTGGAGGACGCGCATATGAGGCGGAGGTGGCAATCTTACTTCCATAAACTCTTGAACGAATGAGACAGAGTCATTGTGCTGGGAGATCTGGAGCAAGCTGGTAGGTACCGAGATTTTGGGTATTGTAGAAGAATTAAGGTTGAGGAGGTTAAGGGTGTTGTTCGCATGATGCGCAAGGGACGAGCGACCGGGCCCGATCAGATCCAGTTGAATTTTGGAAAAGCGCATGCAGGGCAGGTTTGGAGTGGCTGACTGAGTTGTTTAACGTCATTTTTAAGACAGCGATAATGCCCGAAGAATGGAGGTGTAGTACAATGATTCCTTTGTACAAGAACAAAGGTGATATCCAGAGTTGCAACAACTATAGGGGTATTAAGCTGTTAAGCCACACTATAAAAGTTTGGGAAAGGGTCGTGGTGACGAGGGTGAGAAAAGGAGTGTCTATTTCCGAGAACCAGTTTGGATTCATGCCGGGGTGTTCGACTCCGCCCCCCCCCCCCCCCCCCGGGACCCGCCCCTTTGGACACCCCTAGTTTATCTCTTTAATTGAGGGGAAGCTTTGGAGTATGGAATTTTGTAGGCATTGGTCCTTTGAACTCTTTGTTTGTTTAGCAAAATTTTAGGACAGAAACTGAGGGCTCGTTTTAGGATGCTATCTTGCATAGAGTGCCTCCTTAACTGTTAGCTGCTTGGTTGGATGCTTATTTGATTCTGGCTAGGTTGGGTCTTTGATGTTTATTGGACTTCCTTTTATGTTTTGCTTAATTCCTTCGGTAACTGAAGTATTTCTTTTCCATTCTCAGGAATTGCGTTTTATCCATTCTGTCCAAGTTTGAACTTAATACGGATTTCTTGAATCTTTGAAATGCCTTTTTGCTATGATTAAGTAACCATATCATGACTGTTCTTGATTAACGTGGCTCTATTGCATTCCAATCTCTGAAAATTTTTCTGTGCAAACTTTGCTTTCTTTTGTTCCAGTCACCTACTGGTCTAGGACAACTTTTATTGCCTCTGCCGAGCCATGATGGTTAAATTTAATCCTTCATATATGCTTTGGGATCTAAGCTATCCATATGTTTAAAGCCATTTGTTGCTTTGTATTCTCTGGCCCTTGATTTCTGTGTTTTGTGATCTTTAAAGCCGACTCTTCATTTGCCTGAGGTTTTATGGAATTTTTTTTAATCAAGAGGAAGGAGTTTGCCGGGATTGTTGCTTCGCATATCGATCACGAGCATAATATATAGAATTGGTGCAGTGAGAAGGGCTATATGCCTTGTTCACTTTATTAAAAAATGGTTATATGCTTTATTCATATCTTGTCTTTCCTAATTGGAGAAGGCTCTCCTTGTGAGGGGTAAAAGGAAATGGGAAAGCAACATAGAAGAGGGATTGAGTGAAATTGAAGCAATGAGAGATATTTCCTTTGTTTTGTGCCGTTCAGAAGAATGCAGGAAAGAGTAATGGACAAGTACAATTACCCTTTCTTAGAAAGACATCTCTTTTGCTTTGTCAAAATAAATTGAAGAAAGAATGTTTCTTGACGGCTATCACTGTACTTCAGAAGATTTCCTCAAGTTTTATTTATATCCTACCTCTTCATGAAAAAGAGAATGATATTTATCCATCCACACCAGCAGGTTATAAGCCTATCCTTGTCTCTTCCAAATCCAAGATTTCTGTTTGGACTTAATGGTGCATTGTCTTCATTTTTACCATCTATTTCTTTTGCTAAATTTTAGAAAGGTTATTATATATTCTGATCTCTATAATTTATTTGGGCATAATGAGCATCTACCTGTTTGTCTATTTGCCTGAGTTCACAGAAGGAGATACCTAACTTTACTCGTGATATTACTTAACGCTAAGAACTTGTACATGTGTTTTATTCCCTTCTTTTGTAACCTGTCAGTTCCAGAGCCCTACTGATGCTATTTCCTTTCAGTATCCCCTGAAACCATAATGTTCCCATAATTTTCGTTTTTGTGATGTGGAGCTCATGAGCTATTTTAATACCCTTCTTTCCAGCTGAAGATGGCCAGGGAAGCAGCAAAATTTGGTGCTGTAGGAGGCCTAATTGGAGCTGTTTCAACTGCAGGAGTTACTTGGAAGTACTCAAGGAGTCTGCATGGTATGTTAGGTTTTTGACAGTGCCCCCTCCCCCCCCCCCCGGCCCCTACCATACGCACTGTGCTCAGCTTGGCTCTTTCGAAAGCATGACCCAAGAAAAGAAAAGGTATTACTGTGCTTTTCCAGTTTACACCTCGAGAACGCTACAACGAAGAACCCGAAGCTCCAGGAATAAGTTCCTAGAATGTTGCAATGTCGCGTCTTGCTTTATTAGCTGGTTTCCTCTCATCTATGTCCATGCTCGGATGATTCACGCTCTGGAAGATTTGACGTCCCTTATTGTTTATGTACACATATTTATGCCACATGATCAGAACTGGAAGTATATATCAGCAGATCTTATATAGATCGACTGTTTAATAGTTCATTCTTTAGAATTTAAAATGTTGTATTTGTATCAATTTCAACGACTGCATCTTTGCTTTTTAAAGTCATATTTTCTGATAAAAATGAAACCAATAAGGGGAGGAAAAGGGATTTGGGGTGGTGGGGGTTGAAGTAAGAAAACAAATGTAAATTTTAAGCAGTAGGTCATAAGCTAGAAAGCAAAAGTACGTTTCAAATGCCGGATATCCACTTGCTATCAGACATGTCTACTGTATGCATCATTATTATACTCCAAAAGTGACCTTAATGATCAGTAGTTGTATCTTCTTGCAGAGTAGTGTATTGTACACCTTATATATTCATTTTCTTTTGATAAGTAATCAAAGATTTTATAAATGCTTGTATTAACATATTCAGTTCTGCACTTCTCTTTCCATCTTTTCTCTAGCCAGTCATTTGCCGCTTATGGTTATATTGGAAAACTAAATATGAAGTGCTTCACTATTGCATGACCTCCTCTTTTGTCCCTTTTCAGCAGTCAATTGAATCATTCAGTTAAGTGGAACTCCTTAAAATGCTCCACCCTTGCATTTCTTGTATAGTCTGGCTCCCTAAGCTTATACGGTTATACAAACACCTGATTCAATGGCTTCCCTATTAACCATGTATGAAAATGTAGTCTTGTTTGAACATTAAGGCCGGTTGATTTGGTTGCTTAATGCCATTACATTTGTTAGGTACTGCATTGTCTTTTGGAGCTGGAGCTGTCTTTGGCTGGACATTCGGACAGGAAGTTGCCAACCACTGGCTTCAGCTATACAGGATGGATACCATGGCTTCACAGGTTAAATTCATGGAATGGTGGCAGAACAAAGTTGAAGGACAATCTTAATTTTCGCTTCCTGTACAAGATTTTGGTGTTGCCAAACGAACATTTTGTTATCGACAATAAAAATCTGTGGCAGTGTTCTAGTTGTATTCGGCGACTTGGAATTTTTGTACTCAGGTACTTTTTTACTATGAGTGTCTCCCTATAGAATGGCTATGACGAAAAGCAATTTCTGGCAGTTTAAAGATAAAAGGTGGAAATCACCTGTCCTTCAAATAAGTTTGCAGTTTGGTTGTGTTGAAATATAGTTAGACAGAGTGAAAAGTGGAATTGAGTTTTACTGAATGTATTGGTATGGTTCACTTGAGATATCTGGAGATCTGACTATGCCCATGCATGTTGTACTAAATGATACTACTGATAAGATCAATGGTATTTCCAAAAACAAATCTGAAATAAGAATGTTAATATAGTGGTCCAATGCTTTGATCTAGTGGTAAGAGCGCAACTTGTGATGTGTGGGTTAGATGTACGTCAAGGGTTCGAACTCTGTTTATAGACAAAAGGGATAGATGGGGGACCCATTATCTATCAAATTTCAAATCATGTGCCACTGACCCATGGGTATTTCTCGATTATAAAAGAAAATAAGAATGTTAATGTCGAGGGTAAGGCAAGCTACTTCTGTGGGCTTATATATGTACAAATGCATAGCTAAAAATCGAATTTGAGAGAATGTTGGTTTGTTGAAGAAACACTAAAGTCAGTTTATGAATGAAATTAACTAATGCAGTATTTATATACAGAAGTATTTGGTCTGAGGAACATTAATATATTTCTAGTGTTGTATTAAGACCACTTAGGATGTAAATGAAGCATTTGATCGAACTATTCTTATTATGTTTCAATTTAGTGCATTACAAATGTAGGATCATTACCAATTCCATCATCCACTGTGTAGCTCTAGGAAGTTGGAATTGAATGAGCATGTGGCATAGTAGGGGCAGGTTGGTACATGAAGTATCCTGTGTTCATGGGTTCAACTGTTCAAGGAAGGTCCGTGCAAATATCAGTGGTTAATTCTACAACTCAAATATGTGACCTATAGGTTACATGAAGACACCATGTTCCAGAAAAGGGTTGCATTCTTAAGGGGTACCATATCGGCAGCTTACTCCGACGCTAATATTAGTGATTTATTCCATAGCTCGAACTCGTGATTTATATAGGTCACACAGAGACGCAAGTTCAAAAAAATGACCACATCCCAAGAGGGTGTTATGTATGCAACTTACACTGACACAATCATCAGTGGTTGATTCTAGAACTCGAGCCCCTAACTTATAAGTCACACGGTGATAGCAGGTTCTGAAGAAGGTCTGCATTTCAGAGAACTTAATGTAGATAGTCTACCCTGATACAAGCATTAATGGTTGATTCTACTATTCGAACCATTGACCTGTAAATCACACATATGCAACTTTATAGTACAATAACTTCATTAGAAAAAAGAGTTCAATCTTCATTTTTTTTAATTCAGATCATGCTTTCTTGTCTAGAAGTAACGCCTTATCTAAACAATTAACGTCAACAGTAAGGAATCACATAATTGGACAGTTTGGCCGAGTGGTCTAAGGCGCCAGATTTAGGCTCTGGTCCGAAAGGGCGTGGGTTCAAATCCCACAGCTGTCATGTCTTTTATGAAAATTTGTCAATTCCAATCTTCAAAGATGGAACTTCAATAACACGATGCTAAAACACTAGCTAGCTGGCAGGATATGAACAAACTACTAGCATCTCTTAATTTATCTTCTATCACATTTAAATGTGGTAATTTTTAATTTTATCTAATTTTTAAACATTCATTTTAATGTTCTCATCTCTCTACGAGATTCATCTTGTGAATATTCTTAATAAGATCCCAATATTCATTCACATATAACTTTGTTGGTTTTGTCGTTATACAAAATTTGTTTTTCACTTTGATATGCATCCTTGATTTTTCTATCACATAACACTATAATAACACTTCTCTATTTCAACAATTCTGTTTAGATTTGATGTATAAAACCTTCTTCTATCAATACTATTCTCCTGGAATATAGAACCTAGATATTTAACTTTTTTTTTAATTTGGCATTGCAATCCTGTCTTGAGCCGATGGTCCTCGAAAACAGCAGTTCTACCTATCAAGGTAGAGATAAGGTTTGTGTACACTCTACCCTTTCCAAACCCCCACATTGTGGGATTTCACTGGGTATGTTGTTATTGTTGTTGTTGGCATTGCAATCCTATCTAATCTCACAATAATTTTACTATTCTTATGATGACTATAATTACAGTGCACATATTTAATCTGAATTCTAATTATCCTAAAACTCCTACTACGTATGATATTTTTCCATAGTTCAACTCAGCGCCGTTTAGCCTAAAGCCAATGAAGTGGTGGTTTTAGGCCTCAAATATATTAAGGCCCCAACACTATACATATTATATGTATAATTTAATAATAAATGAAATCTTTTTAATTATTTATTATCAATTATTTATCATTATTACATGCATATTTTTTAAAGTTTATGCTCTTTTCAAAAATATAGTTGATGTAATCAATTGAAAGGTGCAGGCAATTAATTTTTTAATTATTTTGTACTACTTAATATTATCTAATTCGCTTTAACTTTAATCAATATTGTTTATAACTTTGACTTTGTAAAATCTTCATCAATTCTTTAAGTGCTTTTTAGAACTTTCAAGCTTAAACTAATCAGATTAAATTATTAGATTAAAAAGATATTATCTTAACTTTGAATGTCTTATAAAGCATAATAGTCAGTATAATATTGATGATTTTAATCTACTTTCAGAATTGTAGTAATAAAATTTTTTATATAAGTAGAAGATGATACTCTAATTGACATATTTAATCAAGTGAAGTTTTACTTGAGTTTTAAAATGTTACTATTGCTTATAGAATAATTTTAACAGTTTTAATTTTGTAACAATTATCTCAACTAAAAAAGTTTTTTAAAATTAAATTAACGAGATATTACCTAAGATCAATAGTATCTCACAAAAAAATTTCACGAATAGGCTATATTGTCAATTGAAAAAAATGATATTATCAAAATATAATTAACTCTCTTTTATTTTAAGAATCTATAAATATAAAGTAAAATATAAAAAAATTTACGAAATAAATATAAGGCCTCTTTTTATAATTTCGCTTTAGGCCACCTATACTATTGAGTAACCCCTGGTTCAACCTTTCAAAGGACATGCCCGCGTTAACCAATCCCATCGCTAAATTTATCAATTAGCATAATATCATCGACTACACTTTATCTTAATAATATTTTCTTGTCTCTTTTGCCTTTCACTGCAATTTATTAGTAATAATATATGTACAAATCCTTTTCCTTTCTAGTACTAGTATAAATGCCCTTTCTTGTCCTTCTCTACTATTTTCATTTTCTTCTTTTTCCTTCATAATGAAATTTAACATTGATATCATTTCCTTTTTAAAAGAAATTTACATATATAAATAATTTTAAAAGTACTAAGATATCACAATCTTTTATAATTAAAGATATTGTTAGAAAATATTTAATTAGAAAAAAAACAGTCTTATTCATGTATTTATCTTAAGAAATCTATTATTATATATATAAATTATTAATTTAAAATTCAGTAACTTAAAATAACTAAAATTCTGAACTCGTGAGCTTTAAATCCTCATTCTATCGTATATATATAAACTTCACTGTCTCAGTAAAGGGTGTGTTAAAAAATTGTAAGAGAAGCTATTAGAAAAAAGAAGGAAATAAGAAAAGGGAAGAGAGTCAAATCACAACATATATATACATGTATAACCTTGACTTCCTAATGAAGGAAATAAAGTAAAATAATATTAAATGTACACGGAAAAAATCAGTTATATATATATATATATATATTATTTTATTTTATTTCCTTCATTAGGAATCTTTATATATATATATATATATATATATATATATATATATATATAAAGATTCTACGTTGATTCCTATGCAAAAGGATACACAAACTCTTGTTTCTGCCTTGATTCCTATATATATATATATATATATATATATATATATATATATATATAAAATTTTGTCTGTTAAAAGAAACTTTCTTTTTCTCTTGAATGTAAGCTTTAACTGCAGCTACGGTATCATCTGGCTCAACCATTAGGCTAAAAGACTTGCGACATACATTAGTATCACCATATATAATGTCATCAGATCCAACATTCAGTAAAACAATTGATAGTGAACGCCAGTTAATCACGTCTTTGTAAGTGTCATAATGAATGATGATTTGCATTGTTCGACTAAGTGACCATGAATCTTTGATAATAAAGCACAACATAAGCATTCTTACAGGATATTTGTGTTAATGGTGCATATCGAAGGATTAAGGTAGAGCCTTCCTTGATTCCTATATAGTTCGAATCCTATGCAAAAGGATTACGTTTTCTTTTGCAAAACAATCCATCATCCGTTTATTGTGCAACTTTTGTAAAAGGAGTGCAATAACACAAAAGGTGTTGTAATTGATGGTGATAATATGAGATCTTTCTCTCTTTAATAAAAAATTTCAAATTCGAACTTCGCAATAAAAAACTTTTTAAAATTGGAATAACGTGCGATATATCGCGAATCTAAATTAGTGAACTAATAGCTTTTGTTTGATTCCACCCCTTCCTAGTGTCCCCATTTCTGCCCTTTAGTTTATTTCTTTCTTTCTAAACTATTGTATGTCAGATAAAAGGATGCTAGGTGTCAACCCTTTGTTATATATATATATATATAAATAAGAGGTTTCAAGAAAGCATCAACTACACACAGAATGTATTGTGGATGCTATAAAATTTGACTATACAATTGTATATTTTCGGAATATATTTGAACCTCTTCATATGTCAACTTACATGACATTAAGTTATTTTAAAAGTTAAAATATTATTGGGTTTTATGTAACATGCATTGACAAGAAACGGTTAAAAAGTTTTTTTTTCAAAAAAAAAATTAAGTAGGTAAAGATAATGACAGATTAAATCTTGCTTATAAAGATTAATAAAAGTTTAGAAATGGTTCTTTGTTGCTAAAACAAATATGAAACAATAATACAACTCACTCATTCTCCTTTTTAATAATTTGTATATTTCTTTGTTTTTTTCTGCTCTTCCATTTATAGTCAACTTTTAAATAAAATCCAATTTTCCGTTATTCCAATAATCCAAGTTCAAAATTAAGAAATATCCAAGTTCAAAAGATAGCAGTCCATAAAATAAACAAATAATTAAGTTATTCAATTTCCGTGTCTGGCCTGTATTCTATAATTTCTATTCACCATAAAAAATAGGACTAAAAAATTAATAGCATATCAAATTCATATAATCTAAAAAAAAAAATCAAATCCTTCATCTACCAATTTCTCTCCCACTTCTTCACGTCTTTTCTCAGTATTCTGATTTAAGTCAGTCCAACATATTATGATTTTATTGAATTACCTGAGATTTTCTCAGTTAATTTGATCCCAAAATGTTGCAAATTTCAATAGTAAAAAAATTATGAAAATTCTCGCTTGAAAAATACTAGAAGCAGAGAATATTTAGTGTGAATTTGGTACTTCTCGTGATGATCGTTTGTGATTGACGAGAGACAACAGCTATTGAGGACGGTGACTCGACGACGATAGGGGCGAATTTAGCAGGTAATTTATGGTGCATTTCCATCCGTGATCATAAAATTAAATATTTTATGTATATAAATATTTTTAGAATTGACCTAATATTATCTTTCGGCATTCATGCTCAAAAAGTATAGTGGTGATATAATTGAAAGCTAAGTTATTTGCCTAATATTGCATTCATCTTCTAGAAATATTAGATCAGCCTCTGATGATGACGAAGGAGAAGGAGAAGCAAAGCGGAAATCAACATAAAAGGATCAGAGAAGTGGCGGGAGGGACGGCAGCGGAGTGCGCTATGGTATGTTGTTGTTGTCCGTGCACGGTGCTGCACATCCTCCTCCTAGCTCTGTACAAAGTTCCGGCGGAAATTTTTCGGAAAGCATGGAGGAATAAGAAGCGGAAGAAGCTTTTGAAGAAGAAAAACATTAGTAATTTTCCCGGTGTTTACTACACCGATGATGATAAGGAGCATTCTGATGGCGGCAGCAACGTCGACGACGATGATTGTGACAGAGTATCACATGAAACGATCGAATTTGAAACGGAGATGTGGCACCGATTTTACGATCGAGCTGGATTTGGAAGGAGCACATCTCAAAGGGAAGAAGAAGAACAACAACAACAACAACATCAATGATTCTCCACGTGTTTATTGATGGATAGATTTTTTGAAACAAACGTAAAGAAAATGAAAGATGAAACATAAATCATGGATTAACTAAACTTTCTAGAGAGCTTCTTTTTTATTATATTTTTAGAGATTTCGTAACTATTCCAAAATGAAAAGTTCGACACAATTTTTTTTTTTTTGAAAATTGGAAGCATTTACTAATTCATGATTTGGTATACATATAGAATGAAAACTTCATTCTCGATATTATGAATTTTTTTATGATGGAGATGGCAACGACAATGATCATCGGAAACGACCAAATTTGAAACGAAGATGTGGGACCAATTTTTGGTGGTGATAGATTGGAAGGAGCTCATCTCAAAGGGAAGATTGAAGAAGACAAAGTAGGGATGGCAACGGATTGGATCTGGACCGGATGAATCCAGATCCGTTTTTCATACCTGAATCCAGATCCAGATCCATCGGGTCCATAAAAATCAGATCCAAATCCGGATCCATCTGATCCACCGAGTCCACGGATCGGATCTGGATCCACATGTAAAAAAATTTACTTTGCTAAGAATGTAACCTTACTAAGATTTTTTTTTTTGAACTGACAAACGATTTTTACTTAGCTAACAATTTACTGTGTTTCAATTTTGAAATGTTCATATGAGATATTTTGTTCGTTGTCTCGTTTTGATTGTGAGCTATTAATTGAAAATGTTGGACAATGACAATAGTTGTGGAAAATGCTGACTAGTATTTTCACAATACAGAACTTGCATGTGCTTGGAATCTTCACAAATGAAGTGAATATAATTTTAACTACTTGTCTATGGAGATGTTAGTCATTCACTAATATAACATTGATTTTATTATCGAAGTTACCTCTTTATTTTTTGATTTTTGAGTTAATGCGGGGATAAATTAAACTTGTTTTGAGAATTAAACTTGCAAGGATGTGCTTAGCAATTTTAAGAAAATACTTATAAAACTACATTCTAGGTTATGAATATATTTAATAAAAAACGTATCCACGGGTCGGATCTGGACCGGATACGGATCTCAAATACAAGATCCAGATCCAGATCCGATCCGTCAGAAACGGATTCAGGTCCGATCCGGATCCGTCGGATCCAAATTTTAAAGATCCATATCCTATAAAACGAATCTGAATCCACCGGATCCAAGATCCACATCCATCTCTAACTAAAAGGGTAAGAAATGGAAATAGCAACTAATTCAAGGACTGATGAGCAAAAGGAAAAAATGTCACTATTGTCATCTGACAATCAAACTTTACTATATACTCTCTCCGTTTTAAGTGTCTTATGTTAACTAGACATGGAGCTTAAAAATAAAAAAAAAATTTAAAATTTTATGGTATTTAATTAAAGATTTATGGAGTATTTTAAATTTTGTGATTTTAAATTTGTCAAAATTTACTAAATATAAAAAACATTCTTTTTGGAACAAAAAAATAAGATATTTAAATTGAGATAGAGGGAGTAATTCAACTGAACTGAAAATCTCTGTGCAGTTCAGGTTCAGGTACATCTCTTATTCCTTTTTCATTAATACAAAAAAATTTGAGCGACCTGATGCTTAGATTTGAAGCATTTAATTATGATGTATATGTGAATTGTAAATTCATTGTACTATAAAAATAGAAAGAAATTTGACGTCATTGATTACTTTTCTTACACCTATTTTGAGGGAAAAGACTTGGAATGATGTAAAAAATTTTCTTTTAAACATTTCTAACTATCGACTCAACTTATGTAGATACTCTCTCCGTTCCATAATAAGTGTCATCTTAGCTAAAAAAAATTGTCTCATGATAAGTGTCATTTTAGAAAATCAAGAAATACGTTGACTAGTTTTTTCCAATTCTATCCTTAGACAAAAACTGAAAAGTTAAAGTAACATCTAAATGATGATTGAAAACGCCACATAGTAACTTGGTATTGTTGGATTCCCAATATCAAAAGGTTTACTACTTGTACATGCTCTAATAAAAAATAAAAAGTAATTTATTTTTATTATATAGAGGTAATTTGTTAAACTTTTCACATTACATTATTGCTTTTTTAATATGCGTGTTTTTTTTTTTACCAAAGTGACTTATTATGGGACGAAAGGAGTATTATATTGTTAAGGTTGGACAAAGTGTGGTTCAAGGGGAAGTTAGTAAAATTTTGCTTTAGACCCCTAAAATTTTGAGGTTCAGGAAAATTTTAATAGTGAATTTTATAATTTTATTTTGACTTAAAATAATATTGAAGATTGAAAATAAAAAGGTACAAATTTATTAAAAAGGAAAGAAAGAAAACTATCTACTTTTTATCAGAAAATTCAAGGTAATTTCTTGCAAACAAATAGCTAACATCTTATTAACTAGAATTAATCCTTATTTTATAAATAATCAATATTACTATGTTAAGTTAAAGGCTTTATGTCTTAAGAAAACTCATTAAAATAATTGTATGTAAGAATAAAAAAGGCAACTCTAAATTATTATTATTTTTGTGTATATTTGTATATATTTAAGACTTCTTATTAAAATTTGACTTTAGATCACTAATTTTATTGAGACACCTTTAAGTGTGTGGCATAGTGTCAAGGGGGCCAGGTCGGGTCGATCGTTGGCTTGTTAATCGATCTCGGTTTGGTCCCGATCCAAGTAAGAAGAGGGGACTGGGTTAGGGGCCGGGCTTAGGGATGGAATCGAACTGGCCCAAAATTGGTTCATAGTGGGCAGGTCCTTAGGGGTCCAGTTTGGGGACTTTTGGTTTTTTATCAACGTGCGAAAAGTCCGATCAATTTAATTTTGTGTCGAAAAATCCCACTATGGCTAAAGCGGTTCACTCCCTATAAAAGACATCTCATTCTCAAAGTTCAAACTCGAAATCTTTTGATCTACTTACACCCTACCACGACTTTTGCTGATCTTCTGACAAGTAAACCACATGTACTTCAAATATGTTGAGTTGATTACAGCCAAATTCACTGTCAATCCGTTTTCCACACAACATAGGTGCCAGTTGCCATTTTAAATCAGCAAAATTAAAGTTGTCCCTATGCTAAATCAAGTAGCTGAAATTTTCTTTTCAATGCCCACCAATATGTGCATATTACACACTTGCGTTGTATCTTGAACAATAAAGGTGTAAAGTAAAAAATCCAAGTTCTCATATCTCTCAAGTCTCATGTATCAATGAATCACATCTTTGAGAACATTTGATGAGACAAAACTTATCAGAAAAAAGAAAAAAGACAAAAGAAAAAGTGACTCCATAACTAAACTTATGAGTATTACATGAAAATGTATATTCTTGTTCTATGCAATTTTTTTAAGCAGCACTTTCTACTGTTATTGTCCATCCAGAATAGAGGCAATGAGCTCTGGCCACACTAGAAATATTTTTGTAATACTTATTAATACAACCAAATAGTTCAAAAGTTTAACACCTTAAAATAATGCGATTCAGAGACGGATTTAGAATTTAAAGTTTATGGATTTCTACGACAATCTCAAATTAATACAATATAATAATTGAGTTCATATCCAAATATTTTAGATATTTAGCGAATTCTTATTTTATAAATAGGTTGTTGACAAAAATTATTGAATTTCAGTTTTACAAAGAAGAATGATACAAGACTGCAGCTTTTGGAGAACGAACTTCTCTCTATCAGACAACGCGACATGCCGATCAACCAATACTTTACCAAGGTAAAATCTCTTTGTCGCGAAATTTTGGCATGTTAGACACTAGAATTAGAATAATTATTATTCATGGATTAAGGCCAGAATATAGAAATTTTATTGCCGCAATACAAGGTTGGCCAAACCAACCTTCTCTTGTTGAATTAGAAAACTTGGTAGCTAACCAAGAAGTGTTGACTAGCAAATATCTGGAGTCTCATTAAAGAGTGACGAAGAAGCACTCTATAGCGGTGATAAGAAAGGTCGATCCCGACCAAATGCTAGTAGAAATTCTAGAAAACATAATGACAAGGATAATCATCATGGAAGCTCTCAAACAGGAGGATCTCAAAAGAAAGACAACTGGGGTGGCCAGTCAAAGAATAACAATAAGTTTGATGGAAAATGCTATAACTGTAGGAAGAAGGGCCACATGGCTAAAAGTTGTTGGTTCAAAAAGAACATTGCATAAAACAATGCAGCCACGTCAAATGTAGAAAAAACAAGCGATGAAGAGTGGGACGCTGAAGCATCTTTCGCCGTGGAGGAAGAAGAATTAGCTTTGGCAGTTACCGTTCCTGGAACGATCGACTACAATAATGATTGGATAGTCGATTCTGACTGCTCAAATCATATGATATGAGATAAAGAGAAGCTACAGAACATGACCGAGTACAAAGGTGGTCGTGTGATGGTGACAGCCAACAACTCAAGACTGCCAATCGCTCACGTCGAAAAAACAACAATCTTGTCGAGATTCAATTCGAAAGAGGTTTCACTCCAGGATGTCTACCATGTACATGGGATGAAGAAAAACTTACTATCAGTAGCGCAACTTATGGCATTAGGCCACCATGTCATATTCGGACCTCAAGATGTCAAGATCTATCAAGACCTTGAAATCTATGGAACACCGATGATAAGAGGATGGCGCTTAGAGTCTGTCTATGTAATATTAGCAGAGTCAGCTTATGTAAACAAGACTCGAAATAACGAAACAACTGATTTGTGGCATGCAAGACTTGGACATGTAAGCTATCACAAACTCAAGGTGATGATGAAAAAATCTATGTTGAAGGGTCTTCCTCAACTCGAGGTCAGAATAGAGACTGTTTGTGCAGGCTATCAATACGGTAAGGTGCATCAGTTACCGTATGAAGACTCAAAGTTCAAAGCCAAAGCACCATTGGAGCTGGTCCATTCTGACGTATTCGGGCGAGTCAAGCAATCATCAATCAGTGGCATGCAATACATGGTTACATTCATTGTCGACTTCTCACGGTACGCATGGATTTTCTTTCTAAAAGAAAAATCTGAAACTTTTTCAAAATTTAAAGAGTTCAAGGAAATAGCGGAAGGAGAACTCGGTAAGAAAATTCAATGCCTCTAAACAGACAACGGTGGTAAGTATACATCAGATGAGTTCTCCCAGTACCTATAAGAATGTCGCATACGCCATCAATTCACATGTGCAGATACGCCATGACAGAATGGAGTAGCTGAGAGGAAGAATCGACACCTTGCAGAGATATGTCGAAGCATGATACATTCGAAGAATGTTCTAGGAAGATTTTGGGCAAAAGGTATGAAAACAGCAGCTCATGTCATCAATAGACTTCCTCAAGCGAAGTTAGGGTTCGTTGTAGTAAACCTGCAGTAAGTCACTTTCGTGTATTTGACTGTGTGTGCTACGTGTCTGTGCCAAGTCATCTACGTAGTAAATTTGATAAAAAGGTGATACTATGTATCTTTGTGGGATACAACAACCAAATGAAAGGGTGGAAATGTTGCGACCCAACAACTGGAAAGTGTTATACATCAAGAAATGTGGTATTCAATGAGGCAGAATCATGGTGGTCACCTAAAAAAGAAGAGTTACCAGATTCCAAGGAAATAGAAGATAATTTGCAAAAGAAGATGGGGGAGCAAATTATTGAAGTACATCCAAGTCCAGAAAATGAACATAAAGATCAAAGTGAGGAAGAAAATACCAAGGACGAGGCAACACAGAATCCGTAGCAAACATGCATGCATCAAAGAGTAGAAGACCGTCAACCAGAAGGAGTAAGCCCACAGCCTCGGAGATCGACAAGAGTTTGAAAGCCAAATCTCAAGTACGTCAATGCGGATGTAGCTGAAGAAGCTTCAAATAGTAGGGACCAGAGAAATCTAATGGAGGAAGAGATTCAAAAAGAGCTTGGACATCCTGACGTTTGCAGAACTTCAAGAATCGCTCACAATGGATGCAAAAAAAAACAAATTAAGTTGGTGATGAGGGGGAGTGTTAAAAGTCATCATCAACTTAATATCCAAGACAATGGATAATCAATCTAGAATGTTCAAGTAGTTCTAGAGAGTTGAAAGAAGAACTTTAGAATGAAAGTTCTAGAGTAGAGTCTAGAAAGAATAACTCTAGAAATAAATAGAAGAGTGATTCTAGAAAAAAAGAGTGAGGAATATTCTAGAATAGAATAATAATTAAGTATCCTAACTAGATTCTTCCATCACCACCTATAAATAGAGGTGGTCTATTTGAGTTGTAAGTCAAGTGAGTAAGAAGTTCTCAAGAAGTGAGAGCAAGTAAGGTGTACTCAAGTCCTAAGTGTGCATCCAAAAAAAGTGTCCAAGTGAGTCTAAAGTGTGTGTAAGCTAAAGTGTCCCAAAAAGTGTGTGTAAATACTTAAGTAAGCTTAAGTGTGAGTGTCAAGTGTTGGTAAAAATAAAAGAGTAAGAACTTGGTGTATATTGTGGTCAAGTTATAGTGTTCAAGTCTTGGTGTAATTACTTTTATAATAATAAAGTAATTATGTTTTTCACGTGTTGTGTTGTCTAACAGTAGACGTAAAGTTTGTAACAGATACTAATACAGCTTCATATTGTTCAAGTTAAGATCAGTGCACTGAGATGATTGAGAAATTGGAGGAGGGAAGAATGAAAAACTGAAGTTACATGATTTCTCATAGCTTTAACCTCACCATTTTTGCAACTTTACGAATCGTGTTATTGACCTCCGATGATTGCAGCTTTCATGTCCTAATTGGAGGCAGGGGAATAGAGATGGCATATGCAAGTATATCATCTCTTATAAGAACAATGGAATTGCTGTTGACGTTCGATTTCTCTATGCAAGCGCTTACTTTTTATCACAAAGAAGAAATCACAGTGCTTCATAAAAAGTCAGTTCTCTAGAAGAAATTCTTAAGAACTCTGAGAAACAAATCAGTGATTATGGGGAAATGACAGATTCGGCAGCGCGGATAAAAGATTTTGCAAATGCCGCTGAAGACAAATTTAAATTTGGACTAAGAGAAGCTATAGTGGCAGAAGATGAAATGCAGAAAGGAAAAGCACGTGAGAAACTTTATGAGAGCTTGCAACAAACCATCATTTTAATTTGAATTAAGCGCTTGGTGGACGAAATCTTCTCTCCTTTTAGAATTCTTTCTCCCACACACCTTTTTGCAAAGGACATTGACCGTGTCCAAGAAGAGGCAAAAAAGATTCAAGATCATAAAGGTAGCCAAGAATCAACGTTGCACTTGGCACGCAATACAAGTTCAGAAAAACCAAATCTGGAGGTTTCGGACAATATGGTGGGACGTGACAAGTAAAAGAAAAGGATGCTTGAAAAACCCGTTCGAGGCTCTTCTGATGAACTAAAAGTCATCCCGATTGTCGGGATGGGAGGCATTGGTAAGGCATCTTTAGCAAAACAAGTTTTTAGCCATCCTTCGATTCAGTCCCGTTTTGATGTTCGTGTTTGGGCTACTATATCTAAAGAATATGTGAGAAAAATCCTGCTAAGTCTTCTTCAATCTATAATCAAAATCGATGACAACGTCTATAGAAACGATGAAGCAGAGCTACTATAGAAAAAATTGAAGCATAAGAGGTATCTTATTGTCATGGATGACATATGGAGCTGTAAAGCATGGGATGACACAAGACAATTTTTTCCAATTTATAATAACGGGAGTCGAATATTGTTGACTATCCGCCATACTGAGGTAGCTGTTTATGCTAGCTCAAATAATTTTTCATTAAAGATGAGTCTCATGAATTCAGATGAGAGTTGGAAGCTTTTCAGAAGTAAAGCGTTTGCAAATGAAATATCTCACTTGAATATGAAACTATAGGGAAGCAAATTGCAAACAAATATCAAGGGTTACAACTAACAATTATCGTGGTTGCTGGGCTTCTGTCCAAATCTAAGAGAATAAAAGAAGAATTGGAGAACATTGTTGAAAATATCAAGTCATTTGTAACAAAAGATCATGATGAACAATGTCTACGTGTGCTCGCATTGAGTTACAACTACTTGCCTAACGACTTAAAAACGTGCCTTCTATATTTGGGAATATTTCCGGAAGACAATGAAATTTCAGTGAAGAGATTGGTGAGATTATGGATTGCTGAAGGGTTCTTAAAGTTGGAGAGAGACTAACCGTTTGCAGGATCTCATGGATAGATGTCTAGTTCTCATTAGCCCAAAAAGTGCAGATGGCAGAAATATTAAGACATGTAGGGTTCATGATTTGATTCATGAGTTGTGCTTGAGAGAAGCACAAAGGCAAAACTTTTTGTTTGTCAGAAAAGACTTTGTTCCTCCTGCAGGCCGTCGATGGATTAGCATACAACAAAGACGACAAACTGGTATTGATTCAGGATAAAGGTAACAAACTTTTTAGGTCTCTTACACACAAACATTGCTGGTTAATAAGGACACCGGCCAATGATGATAATAGTCCCTTGAGTAGAATCAGTTCAATTTTCCTGTTTGCTGCACTTCTTTCAGTAATAATTCCACTTCAAAGTTTGGTCATTTGAATTTAATCAGTCTTGGACTTGAGTTCAATGTACTTCTCAAGTTTTCCTCTGCAAATATTGTGTCTCATTTTGTTGAGGTACCTATCTTTGTCGACTCATGAATATTTTGGCATACCTCGAGGAATTCGCAAATTATTGAATCTACAAACTTTCATTATTCAAGGGACAATTAACTCATTTATAAAGTTTCCAGAACTAATTTGGGAAACAACGCAAATACGACACCTGAAATTCAGAAACTTTTATTTGCCAGATCCTCCAAGCTCATCCATTGATGAAGAGAAGTATTTGGTTTGTACAAATATACAGTCTGTTTCTGGCTTGCTTCCTTATTGTTGAACTAAGAAGGTCCTTTCAAGGATTCGAAACATTAAGAAATTATGTATTCAGGGACACGTCTATGACTATAGTGTGCATGAAGAAGATATGGACTTTCGTGATCTTGTTGATCTACATCGGCTAGATACATTGAGTATTAAAGTTGATCGTTATCATGTAAGTCACTGGAGTCCAAGATTCCAGAGATTACCTATTTATGTACCAAGTGCTGTACATTTTTCGACAAAGCTCAAAAAGTTAAAACTAGTCGGAACTCGTCTAGCATGGGAGGACTTGAACATCATAGGCCACTGGCCTAACCTTGAGGTGCTGAAGCTGAAAGCAAATACTTGTCGTAGCCTAGAATGGCATCCAAAAGAAGGAGGATTTCCTCGATTGAAGTTTTTGCTAATTAAAGGTACAAATCTCAAGTACTGGAAAGCCACAAACGATTATTTCCCTGCCCTTGAGCATGTAGTGATCAGACATTGCTTTTATTTGGAGATCCTTATTGAGTTCACAAACATTTACTCAATGCAACTAATTGAGTTATAGAACTGTAACGCAGAGCTCGTGGCTTCTACCGGGTGAATTCAAGAAGAGCAACATTCCTTAGGAAGCAAAATTATGGAGGTTAGTTCTTACAATGATCCAGGTGAGAAGAATCAGTGGCGTATACAGAATTTCTCATCGCAGTATTGAATATTAATTAGTTCTTTTTGGTTATGTGGAAACTTGTAGTTAATCCTTTGTGTTGTGTTAGCTAAAGAGTTGGTGAGCAGAAGGATTGAATCCTAATAACTACTGATGAGTGAATACTTCAAACTTTTGATTTTTGATGATCATTTCACTATATTCCATTACTGGAGTTTATCGTTAAATTACTAGGTGTTCTCGCCCCGAAATCTTCCTCCTGCCGTTTTATCTGCTGATGAAATCGGAAGACAAATTGATTTCTTAACTCAAGCGATTTGGGCTGAAAACGAAACTCTAATTTCCAGCAATGGGTTTTCCAACTACTCCAGAAATGGTTAGGACGGTGTGATTAGACTAAGAGGTAAGAAAACATGAATACAACATAGTAAAGTAAAGGATAAAGTAAAGATAGATAAAAGATTTGATTTGATTTGATTTTTTTGAGTGTGTTTTCTATATACAAAGAATGAGTATTTATAGTACAAAAGGAAGAAAAACTGTACAAAGCGTGCCCCCCCCCCCATGTTGACCGTCAAGTAACCCACTAAGTTCAACGACTGACTATGGGGGAGGTGGTGCCGATTTTCACGCCTTCTACTCCTCTTGCTCAGATAATGGCCATTCCATTTAGCTGTTGTTGGTTGTTACCGCTTTTGGGGGTCTGGTTCCCTTTTGACTTGGTCTTTGAGGCGCCTGCATCTGAGTAGGTCCCAGTCATACCTCTGACCAATAACTTCGGCTAAGATGCCTTAAGCGATTTGGGCTGAAAACGAAACTCTAATTTTCAGTAATGGGTTCCCCAACTACTCCAGAAAGCGTTAGGACGGTGTGATTAGACTAAGAGGTAAGAAAACATGAATACAACTGAGTAAAGTAAAGATAGATAAAAGATTTGATTTGATTTGTTTGAGTGTGTGTATTTTATATACAAAGAATGAGTATTTATAGTACAAAAGGAAGAAAAAATGTACAAAACGTGCCCCCCCCCCATGTCGGTCGTCAAGTAACCCACTAAGTTCAACGACTGACTATGGGGGAGGTGGTGCCGATTATCTCGCCATCTACTCCTCTTGCTCGGATAATGGCCCTTCCATTTAGCTGTTGTTGGCCGTTACCGCTTTTTAGGGGTCTGGTTCCCTTTTGACTTGGTCGTTGAGGCGCCTACATCTGAGTGGGTCTCAGTCGTACCTCTGACCAACAACTTTGGATAAGATGCCTTAGTAGCCGATGAAGTTCTTTATAGTCGAGGGCTAAGAGTAAATTCAGCTATACACTTAAATTATTTTTGAGTGTTAACACTAGGTTTATCATTATTGGCAGGGGTGGCCCTACAATATAACGTGTGAGTTCACGCGAACCTAGTATTTCTTTCCCGACCCATTGATGTACTACCCTAATCTAGTATGTCATATCATATATATCTATCTATACTATTCTACTCCTTTCGATCCATTTTAGTTGTCGTGATTACTAAAAATAGATTATCCACAATAGTTGTCATTTTAGAAAATCAAGGTCTAATTAATTTTTTATTTCCACCTTTATCCTTACTGAATAAATGTTAGAAAGATTAATGTGGTGAAAAAGAGAGTAATATTAAGATTGAGATCAAAGACTAATAATTTTTGTTAATATTTTCTTAAGGATTGTGCAAAGAAAAACATGACAAGTAAAATGGACGGAGGGAGTAAAAGTGGGACCTATAAAGTTCAAAAATTTGAATTACCAAAAATGTACTTAAAGTTGTATGACTTTTCTACCCTTTAAACTCAATTTAACTCCTAAAGAATTGGTATAAAACTAAGACGTCAAATTACTTATTTACAAAGTTTAGAATTATGACGAGACCTCTCTACTTATATACAGCTGAAAAGTTACTTTCGTCAATTTACTTTCCAGGCTTTCTAAGTTTTGTGTACTCAAATATTCCCTCTATTCCATAATAGTTTACTAAAAATTTCCGTCCAAAATATTTGTTAATTTACATAGAATTTTTTTTTCTTTTTTACTCTTACAATTAATTGTTTTTGAAAGTACAATATCGAATAAGCTCCCACTTGATTATAAATTTTTAAAATTCTTTTTTTTTAAAATTGAAAACATTATTTGTCCATGGAATTTGACCTTTTTGAAAGAAAAAAAATTCAAATTCCAAAAATTGGTTTGGACCAGCTTTGGTTGAAATTTTTCTTTTGCTAAAAAAAATTAAATTTTTTTCCAAGTAAAATGTTCGTCCAAACCCAACTTAATAAACTCTTTTTTTTACGAGTTTCACAAAATTATGACCAAACTCTAGCTAATAAAAAAGCAAAAATTCTACAAAACTATAACATACCCAATATAATCCTGCGAGTCTAGTGAAATACAAAAAAAGTTTCTTCTCCCTCTGTCTCAATTTTTTTTTTTATTTGCACGCTCTTTAAGAAAAATATTAATTAAGAGCGATATTTGACATACTTTATCTTTATTTATATTTAAGTTATAATATCTCTTCATTAAATATTTACTATATTTATGTGTTATCTTCATTAATGACAAATGATAAAATAGAGAAAAATAATTAATTATGTCTTAAATTTCTAAAATAATAAATAATTTGAAATAATTATTTTTAATAATCAAGATAAATAATTTGAGACGGAGGAAGTATAAAACTTACTAATTCGAATTCCAACTTGACTAAAATTAGGAGACAATTTTCTCATTCTATATTAATAATAATTCCAAAATTCCAATTTACTGTTAAAATTGCCCCCTAAAACATTGCCCTTTTGTCATTGTCCAACTCAAAGTTGAAACCCTAAACTTTTTCGTTAAGTTCAATTTCTGCATATTTCTTGATAATAATTCAGCCCCTTTTGCTCAAATTTGTTATTTCCATCTGGGTTTGTTTTCTTAAGTTCAATTCTTGCGTATTTCTTGACTTTATCCTATACAACTCGATAAAAATCCAATCTTTTTGGTCAAAGATTTGATTTTTCCATCTGGGTTTGTGTTGGTGAGTTCAATATTTGTGTATTTGTTAAGTTTTACCTATTGCGTCTGTGGGTTTAATTGAAAAAGTTGATAACTTTAGCATAAATAGCTGAAATAATATCTGGGTTTTGTCTACATTTGTAATATATATCTATTTGGGTGGATAATTTTTGGGTTTTCTTGGAAATTTTGTGACTAGGATCCCCAATAAGGTTTCTTGATTCATTGCTGTGTAAGGGGAAGAGTGGTGATTTATTGAAGTGTTATTGTTAGTTGAGGAGATAAAAAATGGGTAATTCTGATGGCGAAAAGATTCGGAACATATGTATACTTGCTCATGTGGATCATGGGAAAACTACATTGGCTGATCATCTGATTGCTTCATCTGGTGGTGGTGTGCTCCACCCGAAGCAAGCGGGTAAGCTTAGGTTTATGGATTATTTAGACGAGGAGCAGAGACGGGCGATAACTATGAAGAGCTCTTCTATTGGTCTTAAATATAAGGAACATTCGATTAATCTTATTGACTCCCCTGGTCACATGGATTTCTGTAGTGAAGTTTCGACTGCAGCTCGTTTGAGTGATGGTGCTTTGGTATTGGTCGATGCTGTTGAGGGTGTTCACATTCAGACACACGCAGTTCTGAGGCAAGCGTGGATTGAGAAGCTTACCCCATGTTTGGTTTTGAATAAGATTGATAGGTTGATTGTGGAATTGAGATTGACTCCGTTAGAGGCATATACTCGGCTGCAGAGGATTGTTCATGAGGTGAATAGTATAGTGAGTGCCTACAAGTCTGAAAAGTACTTGTCGGATGTGGATTCTCTGCTCTCTGCCCCGTTGGGACTCGTGGAAGATGAAAATCAAGATCAAGAGTTCATAGATGATGACGAAGAGGATACTTTCCAACCCCAGAAGGGGAATGTTGCGTTTGTGTGTGCACTAGATGGATGGGGTTTTAGTATTAGTGATTTTGCTGAGTTTTATGCTTCGAAACTGGGTGCAAGTTCGGCTGCCTTGCAGAAGGCGTTATGGGGACCTCGGTATTTTAACGCTAAGACTAAGATGATTGTAGGTAAGAAGGGGATTAGTAGTGGAAGTAAGGCGAGGCCCATGTTTGTGCAATTTGTTCTTGAGCCACTTTGGCAGGTTTATCAAGCTGCTGTGGAATCTGATGGAGACAAAGGGATGCTTGAGAAAGTTATAAAGTCTTTCAATTTGTCTATACCTCCACGCGAACTTCAAAACAAGGATCCTAAATATGTGCTTCAATCTGTTATGAGTCATTGGCTTCCGTTGTCTGACACAATATTGTCCATGGTTGTCAAATACATGCCTGATCCTATATCTGCTCAGTCTTTCCGTATATCTCGTTTGCTTCCGAAGAGAGAACTCTTGGATATTGGTGTGAACCCCAATGTGCTTTCCGAAGCAGAACTTGTCAGGAAATCGGTGGAGTCCTGTGATTCTAACCCCGATGCACCTTGTGTCATTTTTGTTTCCAAGATGTTTGCTATTCCATCAAAATTGCTTCCTCGCGGAGAGATTATGGACGACAATGGAAATGGTGACTCTGATGAATGTTTCCTTGCGTTCGCCAGGATCTTTAGTGGGGTTCTTCATGCCGGACAGAAAGTTTTCGTGCTTTCAGCATTATATGATCCACTAAAAGAAGAATCACTGCAGAAACACGTGCAGGAAGCTGAGTTGTCGTCTTTGTATTTGATGATGGGTCAAGGGTTGACACCGGTGGCATCAGCAAAGGCTGGTAACGTCATAGCTATCCGAGGACTTGCCCAGTATATATTAAAGAGTGCAACTCTTTCATCTACGTTAAATTGTTGGCCTTTATCAAGTATGATTTTCCAAGTTTCGCCCATGCTTAAAGTTGCGATTGAACCTTCTGATCCTGCTGACATGGGTGCACTTATTAAAGGGTTGAGGCTTCTAAACAGAGCGGACCCTTTTGTTGAGGTTTCTGTTTCCGCCAGGGGCGAACATGTCCTTTCCGCAGCAGGTGAGGTGCACTTGGAGAGATGCATTAAAGATTTAAAGGACAGATTTGCAAAGATAAACTTTGAAGTCTCCCCACCCCTTGTATCTTTCAAAGAGACTATCGAAGGAGATACTGCTAATCCCTTAGAAAATTTGAAGTTATTGAACCGCACCTCTGATTATTTGGAGAAAACAACTCCAGATGGAAGATGTGTTGTTCGAGTGCGTGTTATGAAGCTTCCAACTGCATTGACAAAGCTGCTTGATGAAAGTTCTGAATTGCTTGGAGACATTATTGGAGGTAAAACTTTGGAGGCTTGTAAAAGCTTGGAAACTCTTAGAGGTAGCATTGTAGAAGACGAAAATCCAATTGAAGCACTTAAGAAACGCCTAATAGATGCTGTGGAGAATGACTCTTCAACTGGATTTGCCGAGACAGAAAAGGATAGGATTGATAAATGTAAGAAAATGTGGCAAAAATTCTTTAAGAGGATCTGGGCTTTAGGACCTAGACAAGTCGGTCCCAACATTCTCCTCACTCCAGATGTGAAAGGAAAGAGCGATGATCTTTCTGCTCTTATAAATGGTTCCCCTTATGTATCTGAAAAATTGGGCTTTATGGGTGACAATGATGATAGCGTTGCATCACCAGAATCATGGACCAGTGTGGATCAGACCCTTTTACATGAAGCTGAGAATCTTGAAAGCAGTATTTTATCTGGATTCCAGTTAGCTACAGCATCAGGCCCGTTGTGTGATGAGCCCATGTGGGGTTTGGCGTTTGTTATCGAGGCTTCCATATCTCCATTAGCTATCCAACCAAATGATAGTGAACAATATGGGCTCTTCCCTGGACAGGTTATGACTGTCGTTAAGGATGCCTGCAGGGCTGCTGTTCTCCAAAGAAAACCTCGACTCGTCGAAGCCATGTATTTTTGTGAGCTGAACACCCCACATGACCAGTTGGGAAACACTTATACAGTTTTTAATCGGAGGCGGGCCCACGTGGTGAACGAAGAAATGCAAGAAGGTTCGTCCTTGTTCACTGTGCACGCTTATGTGCCAGTAACAGAAAGTTTTGGATTTTCCGATGAGTTGAGGAGAAAGACTTCTGGAGCTGCTAGTGCGTTGCTCGTTCTCAGCCACTGGGAAGCACTTCCAGAGGATCCATTCTTTGTACCTAGGACCGAGGAGGAGAAAGAAGAATTTGGAGACGGTGCCAGTGTTCCGCAGAGTATAGCAAGAAAACTCATGGATTCCGTGAGACGGAGGAAAGGTCTTCCGGTTGAGGAAAAAGTAGTACAGTATGCGACGAAGCAGAGGACTTTGGCTCGCAAGGTGTAGAAGTTTAATGCATGTTTGGTAGTGTCATTTTTATCCCTTTTTTCATTACTCACACAAGGGAGAAGGAAGTAGTTATCTCAACCAATATTAGTTTTATACTGTTATTACTAGAAGGAAATTTTGTTAGCAGACATTGTAATGGCACTAAAGAGTTTTATGCAAAGCAGTTCTTTTTGGATGTAATTTTCTATATATTTTATATATTAGAAGAGCTTTGAGCTGCTTGCAGTTTCGACATGCCTTTTTCACAGTGCTTAAATACGTGTCTTTCATCCTGTACTTGAAAAGCCACGTTGCCTACTACTTTACTTATTTTTTTTGTCTCTAGAAAACTAGAACTTCCACAGCGGTTCCATAGCCCTAGAACTTAGAGAAATATGCGTGTTATGGTAAAGCAAAATTGGTACTACACCACGAGTTCAACAACATCCAAAGGGGATTTTTGGGGCTTGAGAGCATCTGTAAGCAATAGCGGAGGCAGGCCTTTCTGGGCTCACGGATTTCCAGCGGCAGATCCTTGGGTATAAAAATTTCTTGGATTTTCCGCAACTTTTACAAGGTAATTGTTTTCATTCTGTTTTCTTTTCCTCCTATTTATCAATTTACGGATTTTGCTGTTCTGATTCTTTTATAGATGTGCGTTGTTACCTTCAATTTATTTATAGTTTTTGTATATGATATTTGTTTGATCCCCTCCATATCTCTTAAAGATTTTTGTTTGATTCTTTCCATGCTGTTAATCTCAGGAGAAGGAAAATTAATTCATCCTGCATTTAGTTGATTTACATAAAGCGAATTTCTCCTGCTTGTAGCATCCGCTGTAAGGTCTAGTTCTCGGGTGAGAATAATACTCCTCTTATGTCCTAGATTAAAATTGCATTGTTTATTGGTCTTTTCCCTGTGGTATTAGACAGTTCTTTTTATACTCTGTTTCGTATAACTTGCGGCTCCGTGCCTTGCTCAGTAAAAAAAGGTGTCATTTTTCTTTAATCTTTACTCTTGAGATATTCTTTCCCTTAGTTTGGATTGAATCAGAATTGTTGAACTACCAAACTAGGCGATTGATTTAATTGTCGGAAAAGTGTTACTCCCTCCGTCCCAATTTATGTGATACACTTTCCTTTTTAGTCCGTCCAAAAAAGAATGATACATTTCCTTATTTTGCAACAATTTAACTTTAAACTTTACCTTTTATGCATACCGAGATGATTTATAACTACACAAATATCTTTGACTTGTTTTAGACTACATGATTCAAAAGTCTTCCTTTATTTCTAAAACTCCGTGCCGAGTCAAACTAGTATATCACATAAATTGGGACGGAGGGAGTAAAGAATTATAGAAGCGACATTGATTATGCTTTTGGCAATGTAGCATTTGCTCAAAACAACAATTATACAGTACATTTCACTTGTACTTAGATCTGCAATGCGTATGAACTCTTCCTGTATCGTGATAAAGTACTGACAACAAAGATGGATGAGTATAGAATGGACGCATTACTTCTCTGATTTTTTCTCTATAAAATCATAACATTAATTTATTTCTCTGCAATACGTGTTGCGTATTTCATTTCCTACTAGCTTGCACTTTCCAGATCTGGGTTCGGCTCTTGTTTCTTTATGAAAACTCAATTGTACTTCTCTCTTTGTGATGAACTATTTAGAGTAGGAGACGTTATTCCTGTCTTCTCCCAATTATCCTAATACATTTAAAGTAGTTTCTAATCAACGAATATAAAATTGGCAGGCCATGTTCGTAAATTTCAACAGTGAGATAATTGATACTTTTACGTTCAAGTAATATGAAGTTGCTGAGCAATACAAAGAGAATGGTATTAGTTTCTTTATTGGTGATGTTGAGGTCTGTCAGGGTGTCTTGCGTTAGGTTTCTGATGAGTTGTGCTTGGTTAATATCTCATTTATGTACATCGGCATGGTGATGATATATTTGGCTTCATTTAGCAGTTCTTTGGACTCAAAGAAGATCAGATACTACTCATCATACAGACAAATGATGGATAGAAATATCTCAACCCAATCAGAGGCAAATCCAGGATTTAGAGGCCCTGGGTGCCACATTGTTATATTGCTATTTACACGGCCAAAATAGGGACATTGGGTTGGTTTGATCTACTCTATTTTAATTTATATAGATAAACTAATCCATTTGAGCTGAGGGTCTTTAGGAAACAGCCTCCCTACCTTGGTAGGGATATGGTCTACGTACACTCTACCCTCCCCAGACCGCATGTTTTGGGATTTCACTGGGTATGTTGTTGTTGTTGTATAGATAAACTAATCCAACGAAAAGAAAGTTGTATTGACGCTGTTCTCCTGAAAAATAGTTTTCACTACTTACTGATAAATGATAATAGTAGATTAGATACAAAAAATTAGTACAAAGTTACACCCCTTCCCTCCTTCACAGATCCTCCCCTAAAGCCAATATCGAGTTTGATCAGATTACATCATTGGGTTAAGGGGTTTTTAGGTGATGATGCTCCTTGTTTTTTCTTGTGTATTATGTAGAACCGCCATGATTTTGGTCATGTTTTCGATATGGTTGCTGTTTGTCAATAAATTTCAATCAGAGACTATATTGGACTTTTTAGCTATTTACTTATATATGTCGTTTATCCAGTAACTGAACAGCCGCGTAGCATATCACTTTCAGTTTGCTGTTTATCAGGCTCTAATATCTTCTACATATTTCACCGCCTTCTGTCTTGAGTAATTTTCTCTCTCAGCTCTTTCTTCGCCCTTTTCACTATAATCTACTGATTTTATCATCTATTTTATACTAGATTGGGTTGAGCTTAGACTCTTTTCACATGCGAAGACGCTCCAATTATATAATTCTAGTTCAGGTTGGTATAATAGTTCTCTAAGAAGATAGGTATTTCCTTTTGGCGTCATGCTATTGCGATTGAATTAGCTTGTGACTTTCTACTGGAGTCGGCATCTGTTATCAAATATCAGCATTGACAAACTTGTGATGCATTTCAGTGAAGTAAATATGTATCATATATTTAAATTTGTGGTCCTTTATTTTATAAGGGGAACAAATAACTGAATTCAAAGGCGATACAAATTTTACCTTTGAAGTTGTTCAAAAATCATGTTAAAGATCGTTAAACAAATAGTATTGTCAATTAGGCTTTAAGTAATCTATAGAATGCAACTTCTTGACGAGTATTTTGCATAGTGATATGCTGATGTATTTATGCTGTCTTTATATATGTTTCATGTATTTATGCACTGTCACTTTCTTTCTTCTCATGCTTCATAATTTCCCTTGGTAACAAAATTGCTCTTTAAGGGAGCTCAATGTGCTTTAAAATCAGGATGTTAATGACTTGGTCGGACCTTATGCTGCAAAAAAAAATGAGAGGGACACGCAGGAATTGGATGCTATATTTTTTTTGGAACTATGTTGAATCTTTCCAATTAGCAAGGTTGGGCTTCTTCCTACATGCAGACAATTGCATTGCAAGTTCCTTAGAAGGAAAGATATATTATCTGGATGAAAGAAATGCCAACAACTGAGATATTTCAACATCCAAGTATGTGTAATAAGTATAACATGTTGCAAATTTAAATTTTTTAATAATATCTTATTGTTCTTCAGTGAATGATTCTACTTTATGAGCATGCTATAATTGTTCTTTGCTTCACTATATAATTGGTAAGTACAAAGCTTCAGACTTACAATTTAGTTTTGAGTTCTGAAATTTGACATTCTTAGAAGCGCATCTTCAAAGGAGGAAGGAGCTTGGAGGCAGAGAATTGATTGGCGCTAAAGCCTAAAGGCAGATGTTCAAGCATATTTTGGATGGTAGACAGACGCATGACATGACAATTTTAAATCACACCTGCTTTCCAGGGATAAATAATTTGCATGAAGGCTCCGACACGTCATGACATGAACGGAGCAACATATTGGTAGAACTGTTGATGTCGAAGTCCCAGAATTCAGGCCCGTAAAATTAAGATCTCTTGGGAATTTGAATATTTTTACTGATGTCTTGATCCTTGCAACTGTGGTGTTATTCAAGTAGTACCCATCACTTAGCATGCTATGTTATGTATAACTGATTTGACAATAAGTTATATATATCAACCTTTAGCATCTGGAATTTCATATTAGAACAAGGCAGAACAAAGATAATAATTTCTACTTTTATAATATTGGGCCCGTGCTGGCACGGGCTATCACTAACTGGTTATTAGAAATAGAAAAGGGAAGGTTTCGACATGGCTGTTTTTCGTCCTTCAAATTCAATTTAAGGGCATTTTAGACTTTTAAAAGTATTGACTTATGTGCGTTTGTTTCAGGTAAACTGCTACATTGCTCAATTTATTTATTTATTTCCCCGATCGTCTTCTTCATCTAGATTCTAGAGCATTCTGCTCAGGTTCTTGTTCTCACTCTTCCTATAATTCTTGTCTCTGGAATCACCAGATCTTCTCTGTTCTGTCATTCAAGGTGTACCTTTTTAATGTAAATTTACTGTGCAACATTACTCTTTTGGAAATTGATCATCTAGCTGCTTCAATTGAACTATCTATGTCTAAAGCATTCACTACAATTTCTATTGATCCAACTCTTTTTGATATTAAAGATGTTTCAACTAACTGAAATTTATGTATTGATATGATGAAATGAAATACAACAACAACAACATACCCAGTGAAATCCCACAACGTGGGGTCTGGAGATGGTAGAGGGTACGCAGACCTTACCTCTACCTTGGTAGGTAGAGCGGCTATTTCCGAGAGACACTCAGCTCAAGACAGAGCATAAGCACAAGCAAAGCAAAGCAAGCAAGAGAAACTGTCAGGAAAAATTTAAAGCAGTATGAAAATGCTGGTATCAAAAGCGAATAAGTCATGATAGCGCATTCCGAAAAAGTAAGCAGTAACTAGCGCAGATAAATAAGCTAAACAAAGTACACTAAAGGATTTATTTTTTACTTCATAGTTTGCATATTCCAGACCCCACTGTGTGGGTATGTTGTTGTTTCATAGTTTGAGTATTATGCAATTAATTATTCCAAGTTATACAGTGACTAAGAAGAATAGATTAAGATAATTTTCCTTTAAAATTCTGCAGAATGACTTCAAGCTTGCTTTGAACTTGGAGAATGTATATCCTTTTCTCCGTTTTTTTTGTTGATAAAGTAAATAGGATTTCATTAATAACTGGGCAGAATATACGCGTATACAAAAATATACCGAAGAGTAGAAAACTTCACAAAAGATGTGATTTTCTGCAAATGATACCCAAAAATATCAGCAGAATAAATATTGTTTTGATTTAATTCCTAATAGGAAAAAACGATATCGAATTTGTTATGTTATATTTCTCTGAGAAAGCCAACAGAAAGCTTCAAGTTTTCCAATAAAATTTGGAAGTATGCTTGCGGAAGCAATATTAGGAATGAGTGATAAGGTGCCTACTTCAGGGTTGCCTATCTAAGTGTCCTGTTATTGTTCTGATTTCAGCTCTGTGTAAAAGTTTGGTGTATGAAGCTTCAGGTGTGGTGTTTTCGGGTTTCATTAGATAAAGTTGCTGAAGGTTTGAGTTGCTCTGAGGCTGCCATGATGTAACTGACGATCAACTTCTTTACTCTAGTAAATAAATGTCTCAACCTTGAGTCAGTTATGGGGTATGGGGTACAAGTTAAGGTTCATATTTGTAGTGTTTCTTACCTTTAACAGGTTGGTCAGGTCTCTCCCATAGGTTAGTTTTGTATCCTTTTAGCTACTTTTGGCTTACACATTGCAATTTTTCACTCATTGAATCTAATCCACTTGCCAATGATGTCTCTTCTTTTCTTTAAGTTAAACGTTTGAAAGCTTCAGGTAGAAGGGATGGGATGGGATGTGAATCAACCAGCATATGATACTTGCAGTTCTTTGCTAGAAATATCCAAGAGTTGAAGTTTGAGAAGTTGTTTTATGTTTGTGAAATAAGCAACAAGAGATGATGATAATAACTTATCATCAAAGAACATGTAGATGCCCCTAAACACATCCATAAATTCATGATATGTGCCTGGTCAACTGCAGAGATTCAACAAGAGCAACAGTATAGGTCGTGCAACGACCCATGCAATACTTCCTACCAGAAACATAGCATACTTCATCTTCATTGCATTTGGTTTTCTGACAAAATTCCTGCATTCAAAACTGAATAATCTCTCACAGAAATGCTTCTTTATTTTTTTTATTTCCTATTTATGGAGTAATGCTCAAATCCGATTTTTTCTCTAACAAATTGAGATGTTAGATAAAATGATTGGTATGTTTGCACATGTTGATATATACATAACTGACATTTAGTTTATTCTTCCTCTATTCATGTAATATGAGTGCTTCCTGAGACACACAGAGATTCCCTTGATTTATTCATTCTTGTGAATATTTTTCTTACAATAAATAAATTATTCTTGTGTATATATTCTTCCTGTTTAATTCTGTGACACATAATGAAACAGGAAAAGAAGCCACTTTTGCTGTCTTCTTATTTTCTTATTTGCTTGTCATTTTTTGCAGACCCTATGCTCTCCCTGCAATTGAGAAGCTATTTGAGCGTGGATTTTTTTACTATCGGGTAAGTACTGCGTCAATGTGAGTGTGTGTCCTGTTGCTTATTCTCTACAGAGACTTGAAGAGGAGTTAGGGTCGAGCAAGGCGTTGGTTGTAGATTGAAAACGCTAATGCTTTCTGGTTGTCGGTGCTATACGCAAGCTGGCTCACTTGGTCCTCAGACGATGTGCATTTTTTGTAGTTCTGGTTGATGATATTTTCTTTTTAGGTGTCAGAGAACATCACAAATTTACGTACAGATTTTATTTCGTCTCTATGGAATCACGAGTCTGAAAGAATGGATTATTATGCTTGCGAAGCAACATTTCACAAGAGATGTGAAGTAGTAGTTTTCTTGATTAGCTTTATATTTCTTTAAGTGCTAGCTAGCCTTAGAAGGACTTTCAAATAGCAAGCTAACATTCTTCACTCAACTATGTATTCTGTTTTCTCCAGCATAACTAGATTGACTTTTTAGAAAATTAAAGTTACACATAGATAGACTCAATGATGTTGCAGCTTCTTGTGAAACATGTATTATATTGCATGTCACTTGGAGGTTTTCGCAACTTCCTGTTGGTTTGGTGACATTTGATTTGTTGTTTCCCTATGTTTTGGTTGTGATTTTGTTCTGCCTGAGCTTCTTATTTTAATATCATGGGTTTGACCATAGTTTGCCTGAACTCTATATTGTCTTCTCCTCTTTTTCCTTTGAGACATAAGCACTAAAAGTTGATCATTACTTCGCAACTTGGCAGGTATTTTCCGCCAAACGCTACTAAGAAGAATGCTACAAAGAAGGCAAAATGCGGGGAGAGAAAACGTTCCACTGTTTTCGATGTCTAAATAGTATAGTCTGTAAATAGTTTTTTTCATATGTGATACAAATAATGCAGTATGTAAATAATATTACACTTGCCAATCATACAATATGAATGAATACTTTCATCCGAGTGTAAATATCTGCTATCTAGCTAACAAATTTGTACCACCATTGCACGGGCCAAACCTGCCTAGTTACTTTTATAAACCACCATACAGCTTTAGAATTTCTATCTTGTTAAATTATTCACAGGTATTTTCTGGATTGACCGAGCTTGCTTGTGTTCAATTATTCACTTGTTGGGATGGCTTGTCATAACTTTAGTACAATTCCATTACTATATCTTGCTAAATTGTTCACAAGTCTTGTCGAATTAGCAGAATTTGCTTGTGTTCACAAGTTATGACGGGTGTGTCATAACTTAAGTATAATCTTCATTCTTATCTTGTTAATATGTTTCTTCATTCTTATCTTGTTAATTTATTTACAAGTCTTGCTGGATTGACAAAATGTGTCTATGCTATAGTGCCGAAGCGATTTTTATACAAATTTCTTAAACGGAGACAAAACTTAAAAACAGCAGCCCGTAAAGTGTCAAATTTGTGCAATTTCATTGTGATTTAACGATGCAAATACTGGAGGTCGTGCTGACCCATCAGGTAAACTACATAATTGCCACTCTGAACCTTAATTAAACACAATAAACATAACATAAATTGAACATGTTACATTTCTAAGGTAAATGAGAACTATATTCTAAAAGAAAACATCTCTGAACAAAGCTACCAAAAATAGCTGAAGAGTATATAGAGCAAACTCCAAGATCTCAAACTTATCTAAGCCTAAAAGAAAACACATTTTGAGCTTTCATATATCTTTTAGCATATTTTATTTTACTCACAAGTGTGTTCTATTCAATAGTTGTGGTTTAGCAATTGTTTCATCTGAATAAGATACATAATACCTGGATTGCATGGTAGGTCAGCCCACCGGGTACTTGTCACGGCCCAAATATTTTGGGCCATGACAAGATTATTGCACTTTCCCTCCCCTTTTTGCGGTCCATTTCAGGGACCGAGCTATAATATTATAGAGCACTGTGGGTTATGATGGGATGATAAGTACTCTTCATTCTTAATCAAAAGTATCAGGTCGGTTCTAGTCTTGGGAATGTAGTTGTTTTTTTACAGGGCGTCACGATCCCAAATCACTAAGTCGTGCGGGCACCTACCATTTTCCATCTCGGTAGGCGAACCCTTCCCTTATTTATTAATTCAACACCATAAAGTAAATAAGACAGAATAAATGCAAGTCTAAATCATATCATAAATGTGAAGTACTATACTAATACAACCCCAAAGGAAATGGTCTGAAACAGTACAAGAGCCATTAATCAATACATGTTTGAATAATACATAAGTCTCAAATGTGGAATATTGTCTCAGAATGAGATAAAGACAAGTAAATAAGAAGCAGTTTCCAGGGAGCGAATCCATCTAGCATGCTCACCCTAGAAACTCAACAGCAGAACCTTGGGACCAGTCTCGAGGAGTCGATGTGGTACCGGTCGCGTACTCTGCATTCAGAAAAGAATGCAGCAAGATAGTATCAGTACAAACACTATGTACCGGTAGATATCATAGGATGACAACAGTTAGCTAACATATATATAAGAAAGAAACTGTAGAATAGACATGCTTGCAATCAAGTATAAATACTATCACAGTCTAACACTAAAGAACCCAAGTATAAATAATCAAGTCATAATCCAAGGTATATGAATGTAGTAATGAGTAATATGCAATGTAATGACCAAATGTAACCTTAGTATACACATGCTCCGAGCGGAATATCCCTAGATTCCGGCCGTCATGACCCATGGGGGACCCGCGAAGTCCATGTACCACTCATCCGATCCCGGCAAAAGACCTTGGGCATCGTACACTCATACGATCCAAGCAAAGACCTCGGGTCGAACACTCATACTATCACGACAAAGACCTCGGGCATCAGACACTCATCTCTCTTTTACGCTCTCCGATAAAGGCATCAGAGACTACACTCTCTCACTTATCATCATTTCTAATAACAATTCATAACAAACCATCATATGAATAGGAATGTATGCCATGCATGATATTAATTACGTTTGTCATAAAGTACACTTCACAATTTCAAGTCATATTCATTATCCTTTCAATTTCGATGATAAGTGAGATATCAAGAGAGATATGAATGCAAACACAAGTCACAAAACATAGCAAATATGGCGACAAGCCCACAAATCTGTCAATAATACCAAACCTAAGTAATCCAGCCCAACTTCATACCTGAAGGTGTAACATGCTTTCTCCGACAGTATCTAACTCTACATATACTTCGCTAACCGAGGTCTAACCAGAAGATAAGTCGTAACCTACCTGGATGCCTAGCGGGAGCCATAAAAGATCACACCTGAGCCTTGCCTTTCCGAGGATCGCTATAGTACTCGAAGTCTAGATATTATTGAAATCTATGTTAGAACATACAATTAACAACACACATAACGCTAGACTATTCCTTAATCCCAACACAACTATTGGGAAAAGGGGAGGGTAAAACGGTCATTTTGGAAGTGAAATATGCAATTCAATGTTCAGGAGTTCAATCATATTCATCAATTGCTATAATAACTCAAGACTAGGCCAATTTCTAGATTCAAGTGAAAACCCCCAATTTGGGTATGAATCCTAATTTTTCAACCCTAATTTTACTTGAAATCCATCCACAAAAATGGAGGATTCAAAGCCTAATACTTACTAATTAGTAAAATTCAAGCTTAGATTAGTAAAATTCATCCATTAATATCACTTTTAGGCTTAATAATCAAATAAACCCTAATTATGTAGAACCCTTCTTCTCCAACTAATTTCTAGGATTTTCCCACCATTGAAACAACTTAAGAAAGGTAAATGAAGGTAATACAAGGCAAAAGAAGCTTACCCCAAGAAGAATCCACCTAAGAATGCTTGAAATCGCCCTAAGAGTGCTTGGAGAAATATTTTCGGAATAGGGGAAATGAAGGGTCTAATTATACTTAAATGGATTTTGGAATTCTCGTTGTCCACTGCAGCGGTCAAGGTCCGCTGCAATGGAGCCGCGCCCGCGGCCTAAGCCAAAACCCATACCTTCGTCGTAGCGGCCCACTGTCCGCTGTGGCAGTCCTAATCCGCTGGGGCGCACTGAGGCTCGCCCCAGCGAATACACCAAACACCAGAAGATTTTAGTGCTATCAAAATTCCAACTCGAAATCCGACAATCACCCGAGACCTCCCCGACACAAACTAGATAAGCAAACACATGTAAAAACACACTACGGACTCACTCGTGGTCTCGAAATTTCTATCGGAGGTCTATTTCTTCGGGTCAACCCCTAATGGCCTAAAACCAACTTTCCAACCAATAGATGAAAACATTCTCGATGGCCTCGGGAACCGAACCAACTATCCCACCAAGTCATAAACGACCCTCTGGACCTCACAGAATCGACAAAATTCCAAAAAATGTATGTTTACTCAAAAGTCAACTATTGGTCAAACGGTCTCACTCAAATGTTCTAATTTCTCAACTTCCACTAGGATCGTCCGATGACTTCGGAAATTAGGTCAATAGGAGTAAAATAGTCAAAATGCACGTAACGACTGAACATGCCGTTACATAGGGAGTGATTTAGCCTTAATGTGAGACTTTGCGACGTGATTCTAAATTAGTCTAATCCCGACGCATATACAAAATATCGAGTAGAAACGAGAAAAATAAGTCACAATATGTAGACTAATGAGAAAGATCTACACTCTTTTTCCTCTAAATTTCCTCTTTCTGTTTAACATTTTTTGCCTATTATTTAGCTATCCCAAGCACATGTTAAAGATACATAGAAAATAATGGACTTCAAATAGGTCAACGGTTTTAACGTTAACCTACCAATTACATGAATTTCCAAGTTATAGGAGTTGAAGTATGAAAATGTGTTCTGTCAATCAAATAATTAACATGTTATATATGATGTAATTGCACACATCAATATATTAAATTCATTTGATGAACCTTACATGAAATTAACCTTATGTATTATGATCTTCTTCTTCTTCTTTTTTTTGTATTATTATCATTTCATGTCTACCTCCATGGCTTGATTTTTTTTCTTCTTTCCCTTCAATAATTTTTCCTACAATTTTATTTCTACTCCTAATTATATCCAATAAAACTTTTTTTGTAATAGATAAATTGTATTTAAATTCAGGTGCATGATAGACATCGGTACTCCAATGTATTTCTCTGTCTGAATGAAAATATATATATATGTTTCCGAACCTAGTATTTAGTCACGTGCGTGACATGTGTATGTATAGTCATATAGTACACAATTTTTAATATAATATTAATTAATATTGTCAAACTAAATTTTTGAGTAAATAATTACAGATAAAAGAATAAAATATAAATTAATATGAATGGTCAATGTGAATCGTCATATTGTGACTTATTTATCGAGGCCAACGTGACTGGATTTTGTATGAACTTATTAAGATAAACAATTCAAGTTTAAATTTTAGAAAAAGAGACATTTCTTCAATATATTTCTCTATTTATAAATTATAGTTATATACACAACCAACTGACTATATATGATTTTAGATAAGCTTGCTATATATGATTTTAGATAAGCTTGCTATATATGATTTCAAACACATCATCATTATAATCTCACAAGTGAATACCATTATTTGCCCATTGAAATTAAGGAGAAACCCATTTACAGTATGATGTATGTACTTATGTAGTCAATTCATCCATGATAATGAGAGGAAGCAATAATCATACACTTAAATTCCTCAATTTGCCCACTGGAATTTATATGTTTGGGACATTGAATTATTGTCAATTATTATCATAAGGGAACTTTATAGTGATAAATCAAATCTATCAAAAGAACTCTGCATATGATTTAGAAAAATATTCATATAGAGTCATAGTTCGATTCTCCGCCCAATATTCGATATTCATATTGGGGCCCAATTAAATTTAAATTTGCACTGAAAAACTCCACATTGAAGGTACAACGCTCTCTAACATATTCCATCTAGTTGCCCAAATGATAAATATCATAATTGGGAAATGTTATACTAACTCCAGCCAAACCCCTTCCTAGTAACTTTATTTTTTGTTTTTCATTCGATGTGCAGTACTCGTATTGAGTCCCGATTAAATTTAAATTCACACCGAAAAGTCTCACGTTAAGGCTCTTTCTTACCTAGTAGGATTCTCTTCCTGGTAACCTTACGCCACACAATAAAAAATATGTTTAAGAAGAAAAAGAACATTATTTATATGCATTCTATAGAAAAAACTAAACAGCAAGACCATTATATTTTTTTGTTACATAGAAGATATATTATAGGTCAAATTTCTCCTACCTCACCTAACCCCCTTAATTGGACCAAAAATAAAGGTGACAATGTAACAAACAAGAGTATAATATGCCAGAAATAGTTTTTAAGTTTCTTAGAAGAAGAAAAAAACAGATATATAATACACACACGCCGACAAAACCTTCTCCAAAAAAAGTAGCAACAAACATCACAGGGAGAGATTACAAATTTAAATAAGACATTTTGTATTTTAAACCCTCAATTTGGTATGGCATTAGATTAAGCAGATATATCAATACACACACGCCGACAATGTAAGACGCCAATTAGGATGTGTTTGGTATGGAGAATATTTTTGCAAATTTTTCATGTTTGATAATTACTAGTATATTTAGCCAGCCACTTTTTCATCTTTATACTCTTACAAATTCAGAAATATGTCTTCCTTGACAGGAGTAGGAAAACGTTTATAAGTGTCATTATAACTTTTGTCTGGAATTCAATAATTATCTATAAATGTTTGACCATGAATCCAATATATTAATTTGAAATCGTTTTAAAAATTTATAAACTTCAAATTCTGAATTCGTCTTCCCATGAGTAGGATTTTGGAGGATAGAAGGAGACAACTAGCGTGATTGGGTTGTCGCGATCTCAATTGTGCTCTAGATCAGCCAATGCCACCACTTCCCCACCCCTCCCCTGCCCCACGCACCCCACCCCAACCCCCTCCCCCATTATTGTGTTTTGCCTAGAGTATATGTTAATGCTTCTAAATAATATGTTTTACCTATCAAATACCAAGAAAAAAAATATTTTTTCTTGAAAAGTATTTTTCTTCGTACAAATTATAAAATACCCAAGGATTTATCAGAAAGATCTTCTCTACCTATCAAGATATAGGTAAGATCTGCGTACATTCTATCTTTTTAAAATTTACTTATGATTAAGATAACTTCAACAATGACCTATTTTAACTACACCACCCTATACACACATACCAAACTCGTAATATTTATCATGAAGATAAAGACTATTTATTATCCCATAAGCTGTCTCACATCACATGTTACATCATTATCATCATCTTTTATATTTATCGTGTTGGCCATTTACTTTTCAAACTTCTAAAAACCTATTTTTTTTTCTTCTAGAAACAAAACGCCGTACAATTAAATGCCATATTTTTTTACTATTAGCACGAAGTTTCCATACTTGGTATACCCACGGTATTAACAAACATTAACTACTATACTGTATCTCTTATAAATATCACATTCATCTTCCTATAGCCAATTCATTACCATATCAATAGTTATTTTCTATAGCATTCACCCAAAAAGTTTCTCAAGTTCTCCAATTATTTCAAAGTTCAATCTTTTTCACACTTTATCATATTCTACTTGCATTTGGATCCCACCTTATTATTTTGAATTGAGACGTAACTATTGTTGTTCTAATTAACGTACAACATTTGTATGGAGTCACCTTATGTACCTAGTGCCGAAAACAAGTCTGTTTTCTCAAGATCATGGAATAGGTTTTCGCTCAAAAAGGCGACTCCTCAAAAGGAAAACGAAGATCTAATAACAACAACTACTACTGATCGTCGTCTTTCGATCAGTAGTAGTGGTAGTAATTTTGGCGAGTTAGAGAGAGTATTTACGTACTTTGATGAGGATGGAGATGGAAAGGTATCACCGGCGGAGCTAAGGAGGTGTATGAAGGCGGTAGGAGGGGAGTTGACAGCGGAAGAGGCGGAGATGGCGGTGAGGCTATCGGATTCCGACGGGGACGGATTGTTAGGGTTGGAGGATTTTACAAAGCTAATGGAAGAAGAGAGGAATAAGGAGAGTGAGTTGATTGGAGCATTTGGTATGTATGAAGAAATGGAAGGATACATTACTCCTAAGAGCTTGAAGAGGATGTTGAGTCGACTTGGTGAATCAACCTCCATTGATAAATGCAAAGCTATGATTAGTAGATTTGATCTCAATGGAGATGGAGTTCTCAGCTTTGATGAGTTCAAAATTATGATGACAAATTAGAAGTCTGTACACTTTAATCTTTATGTACATATATATAATTCTTTGACCAAGGTTTTCTTGTTGAGTAACATTATGTATGACTTCTTAAGAATCAAACGGAAATTCGTATCGTCTCAAATTTAGTGTATCATGATAATATTGAGATAAACTATCATTTTCTTTATGATAAGTGTAAGATTATATTAATCTCCCTTGAGGAGGCTTTCTCGTTAATACAAATATATATAGTGTACAATATATAGAAACCTAGTACAATGGTGAATCCTCTTCCTACCATAATTCTATATCACTAAATATATACAAAATATATGGGATATATTCTAATTATGGTGGTGGGATTGAATTGGGATTCTAGACTAATTGTTACACGTTAATACACCCCCTCAGTCTGAGCGGAAGGAGGCCGGACGCTGAGACTGGATCTGAAGTCGAGGAATAGTTGTCGAGGAAGACCTTTCGTGAAGATATCCGCGTACTGATATGAGGAAGGCACATGTAACACTCTAACATGACCGAGAGCAACCTTCTCACGAACAAAATGTATATATATCTCAATATGCTTGGTCCGCTGATGCTGAACCTGATTATGAGATAAATAAATAGCGGATATGTTATCATAGTAAACCACGGACGCCTTACGCACGGGATAATGAAGTTCCAAAAGAAGGTTTCAGAGCCAACATATCTCAGAAATAACATTTGCAACTCCTCTATACTCAGCCTCGGCACTCGAGCGGGATAATGTGGCTTGTCTCTTGGCAGACCAAGAAATGAGATTATCCCCTAAAAACACACAGTAGCCTGAGGTGGAACGTCGTGTGTCCGGACAACCTGCCCAATCAGCATCCGTATATGCAGAAAACCTGGTCGGTGCTGAGGGGTGTAGATGTAATCCATAATCAAGGGTTCCCTTAACATATCGAATGATACGTTTAAGGGCATTAAAATGAGGCTCCTTCGGGGCATGCATAAATAGGCATACCTACTGAACAGTGTAGGCGATGTCAGGCCTGGTGAAAGTGAGATATTGGAGTGCACCTGCAAGACTTCTGTACAAAGTGGGATCAGACACTGGGTACCATCAATAGCACTAAGCTTTGATTTAGAGTCAACCGGAGTAGACATGATCTTGCAGTTTGCCATTTTAGCTATGTATATTATCTCATCTGCATACTTGCACTGACATAGGAACATAGAGTCTGCAGAACGAGTCACTGATATACCCAAAAAATAGCTCAACTTCCCCAAGTTAGTCATAGCAAATTCGGTCTTAAGTAGTGTAATAATCTCATTCTTTAACACATATCATCCACATACAACAACAAATAGGCAATGCTACTACCTTGATGGAAAATAAAGAGAGAATTATCACACTTGCTGCAAACGAACCCAATTCGCATAATGTACTGTGCAAAGCGATCATACCACGCTCGAGGGGCCTGTTTCAAACTATAAAGTGACTTGCGAAGACGACAGACATATTGAGGGGTTGCTGGATGGACAAAACCAGGCGGTTGATGCATATAAACAGTTTCTTTTAGATCACCATGTAGAAACGCATTTTACATATCAAGCTGCTGAATGCTTACTCATAGCAATACTCACAATTGTGCGAATAGTGTCGATTTCACAACCGGACTGAATGTCTCACCACAATCAATTCCCTCCTGCTGATTAGTGTCATTTGCCACAAGTCTAGCATTATACCTTTCTAAGTCATCACTATCTCTGTATTTGGGATGAAAAATCCACATGCACCGGATCACATTCACCCCCACTGGTCGCGGGACTGAATCCCAAGTGTGTTATTTTGTTAAAGCATTAAATTCCTCACACATGGCTGTATTCCAATTAGGGTCTAGTTTGGCTAATTTTGGGGTTTTGGGAATTTGGGAAATTGTTTGTGTGGATAGGTTAAATTGGACTTTGGGTTTGAAAATCCCGTGTTGGGCGCAGGTTTCCATAGGGTGTGATGGGATAGAGTGGTTGTGTGCACTGGTGATTGAGGCTGATTCGTGATGTATGGTTGGGTGCGGGTACTGGTCGGAATGTTGGGAACTGGGTATGGCCGCGGGTGACTCAATGTTTGGGTTCGACGGGGGATTGGGTGAAAGTGTCGATCTGGGTAGATCGAGAAGGGGTGAGATGGGCGATGTAGGGTACGATGTCGGTGGGGGTTGGTTCTGTGGTGGTGATGTTGTGTTCTGATGTCGGTGGTGCGATGTAGGTGTGTAGTGGTTGGAGTGGCTGCGGGGTTATCGTGGGAGGACATCGGTGACACTATGGAAGGGTTGTTTGCCGGTGGTGATGCTGAGACAGTGGAGTTGTTGCCGGTGGTGGCAATCGAAGACTGGAGAGGTGCCGATGGCTCAGTGATGTGGTCGGTGGGGATGACAGCAGATGGCAAAGCCGCCGATAGGTCGGCGGCTATGGGTGGCAGTGGCGGAGCTTCGGTGGTGGACTGACACAGTTTGTGGAGAATGACGGGAGAGATGTCTGACTTGTCAAGAAATGTATAGTTCATTTTTCGGAATTTTTTAATGTTCGAAAAAGGAAATGTGGTTTCGTCAAACGTGACGTGACGAAAGACGTGAATCTGACGGGTAGACAAGTCATAGCACATATAGCCCCTATGATTGGATGTAAATTTCAAAAATATATATACAGAAAACTAAATGTTATTAAACTTTTAGTTACATATAAGACATGTCCTAATTCAAAATTCTTCTACCTCACGAGTCACCCGATGGAGCCAAGACCCGGGTAAGAACTGTGGGAGGAGACTCGGAGCACTTTTCGGTGGCGATGGGGTTGCATCAAGGATCAACTCTTATCCCATTTTTATTTGTCTTGTTGGATAAACTGACGTTAAAAAATTAAGGAGAGATGCCATGGTGTATGTTATTTGCGGACGATATAATTTTAATTGAAGAGACTCGTGATGAAGTTAATGCTAAGTTGGAGGTTTGGAGACAACATCTGGAGTCCAAAGGGTTCAAGTTGAGCAAAATCAAGACTGAATATTTGAGGGAATGCCTAGATGACGTTTTTCTTCCTGGGCTGCAGGAAGTAGATCGAGATGTCATTTCGCCCCTTGGTGCATGAGGAGGGCGTGGAAGTAAGTCTTGAGGCACGCCTTTGGAGTCGTGTGATAAGAAGGTGCCACCAAAATTTAAAGGCAAATTCTATAGAGTGGTAGTTAGACCTACTATATTGTGTAGGGATAAGTGTTGGTCAGTAAAGGGCTGAGATGATGATGTTGCGATGGATATATGGGCATACTATGAAGGATAGGACTAGAAATGAAGTTATCCGGGATAAGGTGGAAGTGGCCTCAGTGGAGGACAAGATGCGGGAAGCGAGGCTGAGATGGTTCGGGCATGTCCGATGCGGAGGTGTGAGAGGTTGGCTTTAGACAAGTTCAGAAGAGGCCGAGGTAGGTCGAAAAAACAATGGGGAAAAGTGATTAGGCAGGACTTAGCGTAGTTGCAGCCTACCGCGGACATGACCTTATATAGGAGGTTGTGGAGGACGCGAATTATGGTAGAGGGTTAGGTAGTAGCACAAGTCTCGTGTATCCTTCCATACCAGCAGGCGTAGTGTTACCTCGTAGGCTCTTGTCTTTCGATTTTCCGTTACTATTTTCTATTTCTTGTACGCTAGTTGATGCATTTACTATTAAAAAATTTCCATTAATGCTTATCTACAGTATTTTGCCATGATATGTTTACTTGACTTGACTTGACTTCCTTCAAACCTTATCTAACATTTTTTGTCATGTTTTCTCTTGAACCGAGGGTCTTTCGGAAACAACATCTCTACCTCCTAATGTAGAGATAAAGCATGCGTACACTCTACTCTCCCCAGATTCCACCGTGTGGGATGACACTGGATATGTTGTTATTGTTGTATGGTTAGAAGCGTTTTCCTATTTATAAACTCGATGCGAATCGCAGATCAGAATTGACTTATTTGAAAAAACTGTGTTTTCTTTTTCCTCTAAATTTGCTGTTCTTGTTAATTAACATTTCTTCTAAGTTGTGTTACCCTCATCAATACATGTTAAGCCACATAGAAAATAATGGACATGATCACATCGGTGAAACGTTGACCTCCAATCACATGATTTCCATGTTATATGAGTTGATGTATGAAAATCATTTGTTCCTACCAATTAATTATAATCATGGTACATGTGATTAGCCTTATAATTGCATACTTCAAAAAATAGGAAACAGTTCGATGAACCTTACATGAAGTTACTCCTTCATATTTTATTAATGCATACATACCTTCTTCCTCCTTTTTTTTGCTTCTTTCTTACTCCCTCCTACCCATTTTAAGTATCTTACTTTCATTTTTGTTTTATCCCAAAAAGAATATTTGTTTCTATATTTAGTAAGTTTTCCAAGTCCAATGCAAGTTTTAGACCACAAAATTTTAAAAAAATCACACATCTTTAATTTAAGACCACAAGATTCAAAAATCTCCTTTTGTTTTTTAAACTTTGCGTCAAGTCAAACTAAGACACTTAAATTAGGACGGAATGAATATTTTATTAGATGTTTCAATATTATTGCATTCATACTTTACGATTTGGCAATTTGCCATCAATTAACTTTTCAACAAGTGTTCACTAGAATATGATCACATGAATCTTTACATTTCTTGGACATATTCTAACGGAATTCAAATTTGCTCAACTACTAATCGAAAAGATTTAAATTTTCCCTCGATTATACTATTCAACGAGGAATATAATGCCTTCGACCTACACTAATGGCCGTGGGACGTGGGAAAAAATTCTGATAATCTTTTACGTGATTTGGTGCCACTTGAAAAATTGTCTCTAACTCAATTATCGTTTCACCTTATTTGCATCAAATTTACCCCTTTACTATTCGATTTGGAGTAGTTTTACCCTTCTACTATTGGAATCGGAACAATTTTACATTCTCCCCCGTCTTATATCCTTGTGCCCAACAAGAAAAAAAAACAAATTCAAGTAAAGTGTAATCGTATTAAAATTAGAAGTAGAAAGTAGAAACTCCAAGAGAAAACTTTAATGGGATAATTACGCCTTAAACATTTCAGCCAACTAATTTACAAAATATATACAATATGTATAGATTGTATATACTTATATTCAAATATACACTATATATATATATATTATACATAACATATATACTGATAATATATATTTCGGTCATATATTAATAAACTAGTTGGCTGAACGGTACCTATCACTAACTTTCCCAACTTTAATTTGGATGAAAGGGAAGATTAATGTTTTGGATATTCCCATAAAAGGTATAAGTATATATGAAGAAGAATCAAGAAAGTCAATTTGGCATGACATTATATATGACAACATAAATATATATAAGATGCCAATCCCTACCCACACTACCTTACCCCCCACACACACAAAAAAAAAACACGTAGTCTTCAATAATCTTCAAGATAAGACTTTATCCCACAAGCCAAACTTTAGCTCACTTCATTGTTATCTTTTTTTCAAACTTCTAAAAACTCGTTTACTTTTCAAACTTCTAAAAACTGTTTTTGTCTTTATTTTCTAGAAAACAAAAGAACGTACTAGTTTCAATACGTGGTTAGCCCACGGAATAATAAATACCCCTTTTCTACTCTCTTTCCCCACTCATTCTCAACCCACAAACTATAAATATCCCAATATTCTTCTTCTTCTTCTTCATTCTCATATCCTTTTCTTGTCTTTCAAGAGCTTTTACCAAAAGTTTCCCAAGTCATCTTTATTTCATCCAAAAGTTAATTTCCCAAGTTTTCTTTGTTTCAGCTATTCATCAACCCTTTTCACACACTAATATTTTACTTACATCTCAAACTTTCTTGAAGAAAAGAAAAAAAAAACACTCTAATTAACATATACTTGTAAGCATGTGTATGGCATCAATTTCTGTTTCCACGACTGAAAAAGAGTCTTTTTTCTCAAGATTACGAAAGTGGTTTCATCTCATAAGGAAGGAAGAGGAGAAAGAGATAACGACGACAACAACCACAGCTGCTGCTGCTGCTGCTACTAATCATCGTCTTTCAATGAGTAGTAGTGGTAGTATTAATGGCGAGTTAGAGAGGGTATTTACATACTTTGACGAGAACGGAGATGGAAAGGTGTCACCGGCAGAGCTAAGGAGGTGCGTGAAGGCAGTAGGAGGCAAGCTGACAGAGGAGGAGGCGGAGATGGCAGTGAGGCTATCGGATTCTGATGGAGACGGGTTGTTAGGGTTGGAGGATTTTACAAAGCTAATGGAAGAAGAGAGGAATAAGGAGAGTGAGTTGATTGGAGCATTTGGTATGTATGAAGAAATGGAAGGATACATTACTCCTAAGAGCTTGAAGAGGATGTTGAGTCGACTTGGTGAGTCAACTTCCATTGATAAATGCAAAGCTATGATTAGTAGATTTGATCTCAATGGAGATGGAGTTCTCAGCTTTGATGAGTTCAAAGTTATGATGACAACTTAGAAGAGTTCATAGAGAAAATATGTCTCCATAATTGTAAAGAATTTCTTTGTTACACAATTTTCCAGCCTTGTATTGTCCAATTTTCAAAGTTTTAAATTTAACCATGTGTTTTAACTAATTCAATCTGTTGCCAACTTCCAACTTTTGCTTAGAACTTAAGGTTTCACACACTAAAGTGAGTTAATGCTCGTTAAGAAATTTCTTGCGAACGACAAAGGGGTCATTTGGTTTAACGATTATAATGCAGAGATTAGTAACGGTCGAGCTCGCTAAACTTGTACCTGACCAAATTGATCAAGTTCCACATAAAACACAATTCTACTCAATTTCAGATTTAGGAAGAAAAGAATGGCAGGGCTTTCAGCATTTGCTTCTCAAAGTGTGTTCAAATCTCAGCTATTCAATGGTGTAAGTGAAATGCGATTTTATAAACTGGCTATAATAAATCGAGGTAATATTCAAATTGTTATCATAATGAATGGAAGTCAAAGCTCGAGTACTTTTAAAACAGAAGGAAGAAAAACATTGCTTCCTTTTCGGATTCCCCAACCAAATTTTGATTGTATTTTTTCACAAGTTATTCACAATCATAATGATGGGTGGTGCACCATTTGCTTAAGGAAAATTTATATTGACAATACATTAAGGCAGCATGCGGCAATAGAAGATGCTTTAGTTGACAGTTAAACAGGCAAATTAACTGTCATCCAAACAATCAATTTCCAAGCAATGTGTTCAGCTCTAACACTGACCTTCGTATGTCGTGTAGATCCTCCTCTACCTTGTCGGAGAAAGAGCACGATTGGCACGACAATGCATTCAGCAGCTGACTTTTTCTGCTTGTGGCAAGAGCTTTTGCTCTTTGTAAATCTTCTATTTTACTCATTTCCAACTGCAATTCTTCGTCCAAAATCTTCAACTCTTCCTCCTTCAACGATGCTTCAAACATACTTCCGTGGTACTCAAGAATCATGTTCTCGAACTCATGCTTCCCGTTCTCTTTCATTTCCAAGATCATCTCCTTCTCCCGAATGACACTTTGAAGCCTGCCGTCCATCTCTTCTACAGACTGCAAAACCTTCTCTATCTCCTTTTCAGTAGCCTCAATATCATTCTCTGTATTCCGCCTTTTTTCATTCAAATCTTCGATTTCCTTTATCATCATCCCCAGATTTTCCCTAGTCTGCTTTATTTGATTCTGTATCTTTGTTTTTTCTTCCTCACACTTGAGTAATTCAGCAGCTTTGCAACTCGACTGCCAGTTCCTTTCTGGCAATTGGATATCAGGTTTCTCAATGTTATCTATGGCAAAGAGAACCCTGTCACTTTCCAGCCTCCGATTCTCCTCTTCCAATTTTGATTTCAACTCTGCTAGGATGTTTCTTAATTCAGATTCAGACTGTTTAGCCTGCATCTGTTTATCCAGGAGTTCAACCTTCGATGCTTGAAGATGAGCCAATTTTGCTTTCTTTTGGTTGAGACAAGTAGATGAAGCATCCAATCTTGCTCTTGCTTGAGCTTCCCGTTGTTTGAAATAACAAACTGATGAGGAAAAGTTTGATAGTGAGTATCTTAGTGCTGATAGCTTTTTATCAAGCAAAACTTTCTTTTCAAGCATTTGTGAAGACTGAAGCTTGCAGGATGTGTAGCCTTGTTTTTTCACTTCAATGCTCTCTTCGAGTCCTTCAATTTCTTCTGCAAGCTCATCAACCTCAACAATTGCCCTCTCTAATGAACCAAACATGCTTATGGTGTTGGCAGATTTTAGAAGCTTTTCCTCCGCTGCTTCAAGCTTCGTTCTCACCAAACTTAGGTCGTCTTCTGATACAGGATACCGCAAAACATTTGATGAAATATCTTCCCTTTCAACATTCTGCTTTAGATAGGAGGCACGAGAATCCTCAGGAAGTTCATTTTGTACAGCTTCTGCAGTTGATTCAGGATAAACGGTTTCCACCATCATGTCATCACCTTTGCCCAATGTTTCAAAAGTATTTTCTTCATCTGGTTCTGATGGCTTATTCTCTATAATTTCTATAGTCTTGTAGCTAGGTAGTTCTTCTGAGTCAGCAATATTGCTTTCCTCTGGAAGTAAAGAACATTGACTGTAGTCGCCATGTACATCTACCTCGTACAAGCCAGCTTCCTGTAAAGTTACTGCATCTCCTGACGAAACATTGTCATCTAAATCATGATTCTGTAAAGCATGTTCATAATGTTGTTGGTTGTCATCTTCAATCTTTTCTTGTTGGCAGTTCTGACCTCGATCAGTCCCATTGTTCTTTTCTGCTACTGCTTGCTCGTACAGTTCGATCAGTTTGTTATTGTCCTCAATTAGGACTTTGAGCTTCAACCTCAATTCATCATTTTCCTTAGACAAGGAAATTGCAGTTTCATGTGCTTCTGCTTCTCTTTGGCTTGCTGCTGCAATAGCATCAACAATAGTTTTTAGCTCCGTCTGATCACCGACAGCAATAGTAGGGATCTGATCATTTGCAAGCGAAGACGGCTCAATTTGACCCTTCTTCGATTCTACCATCAGAACTGCTTTAGATGATCTCTCAAATTCTAGCTCTTTTTCCAAGTCATTTAGTTGCCTGTATGAACATCGAACATAGAGTACGTTTGAATTCTCAATATCAAACAGGTTTGTGAAAGCAGCTTATGTCTTTTGAAGAGGATCCGCCAACTATGAACATGAGATACTAAAGCAGCTAGAATAAAGAGATGATGGAGGAAGATAAGAAACACTGACCTTTCCAATTTTTCTTTCTCTTCAACACAAAAAACAAGTTTCCTATGGAGTGCATCGAGTTCTGCTTGGTTTTGAATTGCCTAGACGATAAAAATTGTCTTGTTAGCAGACAAATATAGGCAATAGCCTATAAAATAACCACCAAACTCATTCGTACTATTTTAAGCTCGTTTTCAGGGTGAAGGATATATTACCTGAACTCGGAGGAACTCATTCTCCTCATTGATCGATGTACGCCAAGGTGAAGCCGGCTTGTGTAGCAGAAATTGTAAAGAAAAGCAAATACAAATAATTCAGTATGGTAAAAACAAGCAGAATGATCTCCGCAATTTAAATCAGATCCAAAATTTTGTTTCACTTGCAAGTAGAAACATGAGATAAAACATTATCAAAAATAACATAAAAAGACACCCCACCCCACCCCTAATTTTCTTAAATTTGATGCATTTTCGAAGAATAAATAAATAGCAGTTTCAGTTTGATAGATAAGTGTGAGACTGAGCAGTTATTGAGCATAAATGACCCAGCGCGATTAAAAAACAGATGTAAATGTTACAATAACTATTATAAGATTATATGTCATACCTGACATGACGTTAGCATATTCAAGTCATTCTCAATATGCATACCAAGCTCAGAAGTTCCCTTCTGTAACACAGAGACAATAAACTATAGTTTAACAAGGACACGGGCTCCTTCCAAAAACCAATAAAACTGAGTTCCTGCGTTAAAATCCTAATGAAGTTTGGAGGACAACCTGAACCGGTGCAGGATCTGATTCATGCATAAGTTTCCAATCAAGTGCTTCTAGCAGCTGCATATCAAAGAGAGAACCATTAGGCACAACATCGCTAACAACTTTGGTATTTGACAGAAGGCACAAACAACTTTCGTATTTGACAGAAAGATCCCAGACCTCGCCCAGGAAATACTGATCAAGAATAAAAGAACTACTAAGAAATGCAATTGCTGGACTTCATACTGCATTCATCGAAGCAGAATCAAGGAGTAAAAGATACAAATTTTAATTTATTGACATTGATTAAACAACAGACGGATGCAATGTGCTTTCTTAGGAAATAAAATTTGGTGTTATATGACTAAAAGATTAGTTGTGAATAACAAAAAAAAAAGAGAAATAAAAAGATGTGGGATGATCATGCCTCCTATTCTCAGATTTGAAAAAACAGATTGCCTAATTGGATTCCCTAGAGAGTAAAAAGAGAATATCAAGACAAAATGGAAGAGGAAGAAGACAACATTAACCTTATTTTGTAGTGTCATGATCTGGTCATTCATTCTTTCTCGCTCACCTTCCTCATAAAATGACTTCAATCTGCGTTAGCAACAATTACAAATATCAAACTAGTGAAGTTGCAGCAAGACATGGACTACCTAATATTACTAGAAACATTTTTCTTCTCGATGACTAGTATAATCAGAACTAGAATTTATCTCCACGTTTCAGACAAAGAAAGGAACCATGTCGGAGGAGCGCATGCACACTTCTACAATAACTAAAAAAGAACAGAAAAACATGCCTTCTGATCTCTTCTTTTAGCCGTAGGTTTTCCATAGCAAATCTTGTAACTTCTTGGTTACGGTCAACCTGATTCCGCAGGACCTCTATTTCCTTCAAATGCTCCTCTTTCTCCTTTAGCAAGTGAATCTCAGCAGAAATCTTTCCTGAAGCAACTGATTCGAGCCTTTTTATTGCAGCTTCTCGAAACCTTAGTCTCATCTTTAAACCTTGTATCTCATCTTCTCTTTGTTTGGTCTGGATTAGACAAAATATTGAAAATTAGTTTTTATATAAAATTCAGACCAGTTTGTCTCTTTTATTTCCATTTACTTTTTGAAGATCTACAGCTTGATTGGGTGCAAGAAAGGGATTCCAGATAACCAATTTCACTTAGAACATCCCCAACACTGAAGTGGGACAGATTGTCGATCAACTCCTATTTGGGTTTATGGTTTCCAAAGTTCTGAATTATGTTTACTGGAACCCTCTGGCCTCATTTGTAAGACTTACCGACACTGCGACACCTATGCATATATAAAATGCCAAGTCAAGCAACTGAATTGAAAACCTCCAGAAAACATACCAGCTGCATCGCTGCCTGATTTTCAGCAGTTAACGCTTGTAGTGCAATGTCTTTATCCTTTTCCCTCCTAAAAGCCCCAACAAGGGCAACTTCGAAGTCTTTCTTCTGAAATTAGAATAGACTCAACTCTTAGAGACAATCATGTAGCAGATGTTTCCTCATTGCCAGCTTAAGATAGACCTACCTTTGACGTTCGTTTATCAGCTGTAAGTGGACTAGAAAATCCATGAAGCCCTTCCCATTTAACAGATGTAGGCGATCCTGGAAAAGCAACTGCCCAAGCATCATTTTCATGGTTTTCAACTCCTCCATCAGCCATACTCCGAAGGCGAGCTACTTCTTTCTGAGAGGTAAAATTAAGTAATTAGGCGCATCAACATTTAGAATTATGGCCATTAAGAGCACAGGTGATTGGAAACACTTTTCTTCATATTATTGCTGAACCAAAAGAACAGATGACAAAACATATTTTGATTAGTGACCAAATGAAAGCATATGTTTCTGCCATAAAATAGACACAATTTTCAACAGTATAAGAAACTAAAATCTGAATTTTGGAAGCAGGGAATGGGAACAGAAAATGCAAACTTATTTTTACTTCTAAGGTACACATTGGATCAAAGGCAGAAATTTGTGCAAGTTATTCAAGGGAGTTCCTATGTGATGTAAAACTTCATTATATCACTAAACCGTTACACTGTGGCATAAACAACTAGCATGTCACATGTGAACATATTTCAAAGGATGTTGTGAGACATGCACAAGGTAATATGATATTTTTGTCACTTGTTGTCATTTGTCAATCAATTGAACTTCTCCGTGTTTGTCATTTGTCCATCAAAATCAAACTTCTAGCAGGATTTGTTCAAAAATAAAGAGTATAAAGTTCTCTTGCTAATATGTTCTCTTTCTTTTTGGAGGGACTTTTCTGGCATATGTGGATGGATTTCAAGTAAAAAAATACCTTCAGATTTTGAATCTGTATCCTCATCGCAAGAACGTCTCCAGAAGCATCTTCATTTACAAAAGCCTGGGAAAGTAAAGGGTTATCAGGGCATAAGGAAAACTGTTCAGCCTTTTATTCAATTATAGTAAAGAACTGAAAGCACATATTTTTATCAATATCATACAACAATAAGATTTTTAAGAACTTCTATGCACAGATAAATGAGAAAACAAACGCATAATATATTTGAAATGCACACATCAGATAAAGTGGAATATCCAAAGTACTAGTATTTAACTTTCAAATATTTTGTCGCTAATATTTGCCTGATTATTAAATACCCAATTGAAAAGGCGATAAGCTAATAAGTGATTTCATAGATAAAAGATTTTGTAAGCAGATAGTCGATGATCACGTGATTTGGTAGTGGAATGACCATAAGAAAGCCACCAGTTTCCAAGAGTGTCATACATGATTTTTGATGAATTTGGCACGTTGAGCAAACTTCATTGTGCTTAGAGTCTCCAATGAACAGCTGCAAGAGTCCAATCATGTGTTATACAATACAAAATCACTTGCTTCAAAATTACAGCACTTGTTAGGGGTTTGACTCAAGGCCAATAGATTGAAATCCTAGTGATGACCAATAAAATTACATACCAGCTGGAAGGACTAATGTTTGCAATTATACATGTTTTTGCATTCCCTCCCAATGAATCCTGAAAAGAAGGAAGAAATATGATGTCAAATCCAAAGAATTTTTTTAGATATTCTGCAGCAGGTCCAGAATTAACAGGAAGACTTTCTTCAGAGCATTAATAAAGTACGTTTTCTATGTTAAGAAAACATGAAGAGAGAGGCTCGGAAAGGTTTCTTCCACTTAAACCTACTAAACTATAGCAGAGAAGATGAACTGAAAAAGACCATTTCAGAATGTCATTATTAATAGTCAGTGCCGAGCAACAGGTCAAAACCAGAAAAGTAAAATCTCTGAGTGTAGAACAGTAAGGAGATTATATTAGAGCTCCTCACTACAAAACACATTCAAATTTGTGACTATTTCTGGACTAACTTAAAGTGCACATCACAAGAGATTCCAGATGTCTTCAGATTAACTCACAGAGAAAACAATTGATTCTCATTTGAAAGCTAAGATACACCAATATTCACCTGGAGTAGAAATGTGAGCTTTGAATCTCGGTAGGGAACATGGTGTGATTTTCCATTGGATATGCTAACCAGGTTCATGATCACTAATCTGCACATTAAAGAAACAGATGAGTACTATACTTGTAGAAAGAAAAAAGTAGAACAGAAGAGCCATAAATGAGTAAGGACGAAACATAATAACTACCCCAATGTTGAAAGAGATTTGTTGATGTTAGTAGCTTCCTTTAATCGTTCACCTTCGGCTCCTGAGCTTTTCTGCCTATGATTTATCAATTGCAGTTAGAAGAAAATTTCAACATAAATTATCTTCTCAGTTTTTCAGAATTAATCTCCTTTACCTTTCAGAGCCTGCCAAATCAACAAGGTTAAAACGGGCAAATCGGTGGTGAGTTACTCCTTGAGATTCCCACTGCAGATAGGTTATGTGTAAATTTATGTACCAGTATGAAGGGGATATGGTACGAAAAGACCAAATCTGATGGCTGAAGTTAAGAGATAGAACTTACTTTGCTCTCTATCACACATGTAAATACACTGTGTGAACGGCTACTAGCACGATTCATGTTGGTGGCAGCTACCTTTCTGTTTGCAGCACCCTGTTACGCAAAGAACATAATGAACGTCATAACCATAACTAACAAGAAATTGGTGCACTTAATTTTGCGAGCAATTATTTTAGCTTCGCTCTCATTTTCTTTATGATCTTCCATTTAAAATTAACACCTGTAAGGCTAGTATAAGTTTGTGTCACATTAATCTGGTATCAAAAGACAATCCGGTCTATATTGCGATGAAGCTTGGCCAAGTTTGGCTACATTTGCATGCAGTTCTGGTTATAAGGAAGTTTGTGTGAATGCTTTGATCCAAAAATTATTAGGTTCCAAACAAGAGCGCTATGTATGCACTTTTTTACCTTATCATTTATATTATTTACTCATCGATAAATTAAAGGAAAAAATAAGGAAGAAGAAGAAGAAAATGTTGCACAATTTAAGTTGTAGCATTCAAGTTTATCCCACATACCCGATTAGTTCTATTATCGGTGTTCTAGACAGAGTTCCGCAGGAACTAGTACACTAATCTAAAGTCATTGTTAACAGATTAAGAAAACAAGGTCAAAACCAGATATGATCTACTTCATAGAATGCCTGAACATATTAGACATATTACCTAGTAGCACCTTTAGGAAATCGTATAGATTTATCAATAATAATAACAATATTGATCATACAACTTCTACATTCAGTAAATGATGGTGGGTGGGATTATAGAACGCTAAACCCAGGGAACAATAAGAACCGTTCGTTGCTGTTTGGTTTGAAAAGCTATCAAAAGATGGGTTGGATCTGGAGAATAATGATCTTGAGGATATAAACAAAAGTTGTAGTTTAACTTTGGGAACAAGCACACCCCTTTGACTTTTCATTGCCAGCAATTCCACTTGCTAGTAACAAACAAAAGATACAACCTGCCAACCCTCTCACTTCTTCATGTCAAATATGTGTATGCTTAGGAAACATAATGATTAGTGGAAGTAACAAAAAGAATTTTATTAAAACTGACTATTAATTATGGTGTTCTTATCAGTTCTGAGGAACTCATATTTATATCTCCAAAATTTTCAGCAAATGTCATGTTTAGAATGTGCATGTGGACTTGTATAATCACCTCAAGAACTATCAACAGCTTCTTTTCCTCAATCTTTACTCTTAAGTGGAGTTTACACAAGAGAGATTCACAAGCAATAATAATAATTGATTCTTAGGCGTGAGAATATACCTGAAGAAGTTGCTGCATCACATCTCGAGCACTCGTAACTTCTACTTCTTTGAGATCTTCTACATGAATCCCCTTTTTAGTATCTTCCCTTATCTGTAGAGTACAAGCAAAATCTTCAGTTGTCTTCTTCCATTTGGGTAATGCAGTTTGCAAATATTCATTTTAGATAAAGCAATTTGCACACATTCACTTTAGTTCAAGCAATGTGTTGGTTGCATTTAGAATTGAGGAATGCAAATACTATACTAGTTGATGTTGCATTAGGAACACATTCCTTAAGCACACATCAGTAATTTACTCATTTGATCTGATGCATCATGGTGGAGTACCTAGTTTATCCTTAGTGGAACAGGATAGTGAGCAATTTGCACCGATCCTTGTACTTACTAATTTCAAGGTCCTCAAAAAAGATAGGACAATATGTCACCTTGTTAAAACTGGTGAACAATAAGTTTGACTAACAATATAAAACAATATATAACTACCAAAATTAAATTCATGTTTATTTGAAAAAAGACTACAAAAAATTAACAAATTAGACAAAATGTTAGCATTCGTGATCATTACCTGCAAGTTCACAGAGGAAGGATCCAAAAGATCGAGAATTTGTTCGTTGTATATTTCTAAGAAAGAGCATTTACAAGTGAACTTTATATTTTCCTCCCTGCGTGCCTCCCTTTCCTGTGACCAAAATAGAGAAATCATCAAACTTGGAATTGAAAAATAAGCTCAACCTTATAAGTAAAAGTTTGATTAATTTTTTGTTCCAATCAAGAAAATCTTAAATTAAATTTGAAGGCAATAAATAATCTTTTTTTATATAGATATATATAGGGACTTTATTACCACAATAACAGGGAAGAAACCCCAAATAAACAAACAGGTAGAAGTTGGACTTATATTTTTTTATAGGTAGAAGTTGGACTTATAATTGTTCCACATACCCATATCCAATACTTACCCCCAACACTGTGATGTGGAAGCAGATCAATAACATTTAAAATCTCTTATAAATGAAAAGTACATAGGTAATTGATTTGATTCATTCAGATAAGATCGAAGTTTCCTCTCAATAGTATATCAAAACAAACTTGCTTAGTTTCAAACTAAGTCATCTGTGGTTCTGGTCCACTATGAATTGTGAAGTATTATACATAATTTTGATACACAAACAATATATACCAAATGTCTCCCCTATGCCTAATGATCATTCTTTACTAATGCAATATCTGTACCTTTTGAATTCTTGAAAACAAGTACTCAAATACCCTAGGTGTCATCCCACAATTCACACTATGTCTTCGGGTGCCTCCTTCAATATCTCCAAGCATGGTATGTGTTTTTCCACTTCCAGTCTGTAAAGAGAGACATAGAGTTGCTAAATACAAAACCAGTATAAAGTTCAGGTCTTTTTCACATTCCGACATGAAAATGATATTTGATATCTTAAGCCATATAACTGAGCAACATACTTGACCATAGGCAAACACACAGCTATTGTAGCCTTCCATGCAATTTTCCACCATAGGTACTCCAGCAGCTTTAAAGAGCATCTCCTATTAACCTAAAGAAATGAAAACAGGCCACACCAAAGATACATGACAAAGGAAAGACAACAGCCAAGAAAGCAAACCTGAGTAACATTCTCATCAGCAACCATATCAAATGTAAAACGTGATTCTGGGTGCCCCGTCCAAGTAATTGTCTGAGAGCTTTCTTGTCTTACACATTTACCATGCCCTTGTAAAGATATCTCAGAGTTACTCAAGGGGCGTATTCTTATAATAACCTGCATAAATCAGTCAAACATAAGAAATCAACCACATGAGTAATTTAAGTTTAATCCTGATTCAGTAAGAAAAAACCAAGACTATTGTATATTCCGCCAGGGATATATAGTTAGCAACTCACTGCACAGCATTTTCAACCCAATTCGTTCCCATTTATTCCACCTATTTCCAAGTGCTCCCTTTGTCCTATTTTGTTTTACAGCTACTCTTTGGAGACTCAAACATGTCTTCTAAAGTTCTAAACATGTACGTATATATTTTTTCATATGTTTTTGTTGATAAGTTAAATTTTTCATATGTTAAGTGCTTGTTTGGCCATGGATAGTTTTCAATAACTATTTGGACATAGAATTGTTACAATTATCTGGAATTCAACTTGAAGTTGATTTTCCAGAATTCTAAAAACTCCAAAAATCTGTTTTCACAATTTTCACTCTAAATCACTCACAAAAATTCAACTCCAATTTTCAAATACTCCCTCCGTCCCAAAAATACTATCTTGATTCGGATTACGAAGGTCAAACTAACTAATATTGTATGAATTCGAACATAGAATCTTTAATTTTTTGGAAATAAATATACATATTTAGAAACTACATAAAAAGTATTATAAGTCATAATAGTTTACAATTTAATATATTTAGAAAGTACTCCCTCCGGATCAAAAAGAGTGTCCACTTAGTCATTTGCACACACCTTGAAAAAATACTAACTCCTACACAAAAATAGGTAATTTAACTAAAATGCTCCTAATTAAATAAGTATTGGGATTTGGTCAATTAGCACGTAATAAGAGCAAATATGGAAAAGTAAGGTTAATTCTTTCTTGATTTGGTAAGTGGACACTTTTTGAACTAATAAATAAAGTCTAAGTGGACACTCTTTTTTATCCGGAGGGACTATTTGATGAAATTACGATCAAAGAAAATATCCTTTGACTGTCCAAATAGTAATTGCGACCGTCTTTTTGGGACGGAGGGAGTAACACTTTCAACTTGGAAACAAATACTCTTTTTTTCAAATTTCACAATATTTATGTCCAAACGCCCACTAAGATTCCGACTTTCTTTACATTCTTCTATGGATTATTATAAGTATACAAATATCATTTCCATAAAACCACAATTAATTATTATTAAACAGAAAATTGATAGTGATTACCTGAACATTGTGATCCTTCCAGAACGAAGGATCTTCATGAAACTCGAAACTCCGATTCATTTCTACCACATCCTTATTCTCCGAAAACACGATCTTATCCTTAACAGCTGATTTGAATAACATGAGATTAGGTGTGCTCTTCACTGACGACATCGTCACCGCCGCCGATGTATTATCCACCGGAGTTGCTGTAGTGTGATCCATTGACCCAAATCGAGACTTAATAACACTTGGAGGTTCGGAAAATAACGGCATTGTGGAACTATTAGGGTTTCAAATTAAGCCTTTTTGACAATAAATCAGAATTCTCGTGGAAATAGGCGAATATACGAGATTATATTGACAAGTATATATGATTGGATTAAGGTGAATTGAGGAGATTTGAAGTAGATATTGGGGGGAGTGGGGGTAGGGGTTTTAGAGGGGGTGGGGAAGATTTGAAATGTAGAGAGGAATTTGAAATATTTGAATGGTTATATGGAGCCAATTTCCAAGAGGAATAGGTGGAGAGGAAAATGACAAAAATGGTCCCTTGGTTTGAGGGTATGTTCAAAATAGTCCGTTGAGTATGCATTTTAAAAATTTGGTCTTTTAATTTTTTCAAACTCTTAGTCTCCATCAAATATTTATAGAACTCAATATGTTAGATTTGATGGAAATAGTGGAGAAAAAAAGATTTTTAGCTATAAATATCAAGAAAAAAAATATCATCAAATCCTAAAATATGCAACACGAATTAAGAAACTACAATAGACACTAAAAGATATAAAAAAATAGCAAAAATTACACCTTAAAGAGTTGCATCTAACTCTAGAAGAAAATTTAAAATAGAAGAAACTACTAAAATTCTACCTCTAAATGTGAGTTCCAGCTTTTCCTTTTTTTTTTCATAGTTTCATAAATATTTGACGGAGGCCAAAGTGTTAAATTTTTAATAAACTTAAAGGACCAAAATTGTTAAGTGCATACTTAAGGTATTATTTTAAACCTATTCAAACACAAAAAGACTATTTTGTCGTTTCTCATGAGGTGGACGAATAGTCCATTTTAAGGTCTTGATTTAAGTTATAGCCGTAGTTTATGAATTTTTGCGTGGTCAAATCCTTCTAAACCAATTTTAGCATACGCGGTTAAAGTTGCAAAAATTGTGTATGAAATTTAGCAGCAAACCTCCGACATTTTTTACAAGAACTGTAGGATTATTGGCAAGGAAAAATTTAATGCTTAATTTTATGAATTTATGACTGAACGTCGGCTATATAATTGAAATTTCAGCTATAGAAATGTCTAAAGTTAAGCTTGTCAATGTATGTTTGAAGTTTGTCTATATAGTATCCAACTTAATAGCCTAATTCCATATAGTTATGTCTTAAAGTTCAAACATTTTTACATGAACTTAAGACACACATGCACCTAATTTTCAATCAATATTCTTGTTATTTCTCCATATGTTTTTCTTCATTTCTTCTTCCAATTTTATTTCATAACAAAAGTAAAAAAAAAAAGGTGTTTAATTCACAAATACTCTGCTAATATATCCTCTGACTTTGCAAACATGAACAAAAAACTACATAAATACATAAAAAGGACTCCTTAATTTAAATTACTACATATAGAGCAAAATACAAGCCACCCACCCAACAAACAAAAACAAGAATAATTACATTTTAATGAAAAAAACAAACTTTATTAAGCAATTTTTTCTTGTTTATTTTTCTTAAGAAGAATTGTCTTGAATGAACTTCTTGATGATGAGCATCAATTTCTTGGAAGGGTCTGAATTTGGATTAATAGTGAAAAATCCATGTTGTTGTCCTTCAAATTCCACATATTCAATCTTTTTTCCATATTTCTTCAATTTATTTGCATATTCTATGGCTCTATCTTTAAGAAGATCACATCCTCCAACAATTACAAGAATTGGGTCAAGATCAATTTTTTCCAAGTTTGGGCTGTTGGGCCCAAATGGGTTCACAAGTGGATGGTCAGTTGTTGATCCAATTGGTATTGATAGCCTCCAAAACCTGTAATTGAGGAAAATAACACTGAAATTAGGAAAAATAGACATTTTGCATGCAACATATTGTAAGGTGAGTTGCAAAATTAAGATTATCTAATCTCTAATGTTTAACTTTTGTCCCCGTTTAAGGAATCTGTGCAAAAATAGTCTCGATGTGTACACGCCTAAAAGAATGAAAAATCATGAACAAGTTACAATGTGCGGGTCATAGTTTTAGTACAATCTTCATTCTCCTATTTTGTTCAATTTTACACAAATCCTGTTGGATTGATAGAATTTGTATGTATTTAATTGCTCACACGTTCTTATGGGCTAGTAATACATTTTTTTAGTACAATTTTCATTCTTATATCTTGTTAAACCTTGTTCATAAATCTTGCTGAATTGGCAGAACTTGCATATATTTCAATTATTCACAAGTTGTCATAACTTTAGTACAATCTTCATTCTCCTATCTTTGTTAAATTGCTCACAAGTTCTGTCGAAATGAAAAAACGTGCATGTGTGGTGTAGCGTCGGATGTCATTTTTGCACAAATTCCTTAAACGAAGACAATACTTAAGAGTCTGTTTGGATGGGCTTATGACTTTTGGCTTATTTTTGTTATTTTGACTTAAACACAAGTGTTTAAAAGTACTTTTTTATTTTATTCAAACACTGCAAACGTGCTTAAAAGCACTTAAAATTAGCCAATCCAAACAGGCTCTTAAACAGCGGCCCACGAAATGTAATATTTGTGCAGATTTTCGCATATCTTAACGAACTAGATTACCACGTTTTTAAGGTTAAATGATGATGTATTTAAGCTAAGTTTCTTTTAAAAAAACCACATACGGTAGAGTTCTAAGAAAAGAGTTCCTTAAACAAAATACTTGTTAATTGAAATCGCAAAGAAAAAAGGTAAAGTTTAAAGAATTTAGAGTCTAATGCCTAAACCATTTCAATTATGTTTTTTTACAAAGGCAATTAAAGTTATTTGATTACGAAACAAAATATAACAAACAACGTTTTTAAAAAATGATTTTGGAGAACCTGTCAATGAGCTCAATGTTTAAGAAAGCTTCTTTAGGCCCCTCAGCTTCAAACGTTGTCCTTATAGTCCCTCCAAAGAAAGGAAGCAAATACACATAACCCCTAACTCGGACCGGATCCAGCTCGACTGAGCCGGCTTTAAGCCGAACGGCCAAATTATGTGCAATGTTGCCACCAGCCGAGTCACCCGAAATAAACACTCGGCTAAAGTCAGCAACATCCGTAAGCCACATGTCTGGCTCTTCGGACATGGCTTGGTCCTGGAGCCATTTCACGGCCGCGTAACCATCCTCGATGGCTGCTGGGAGCCGGTTCTCAGGAGCCAACCCATAGTCGGGGGAAATAACCACGGCTTGGAGCTCAAGAGCGAGCTTGAAACAATAGTTCTGACAATTGGGCCACGTACGGGAGCCAATGCAAAAGCCGCCACCGTGAATGTAGTAGAAGACGGGGAGCTTAGCCGTCGAGGTGGGAAAAGCTGGCTTGTAGAGCCGGAGTTGAAGGTTATGCATGGCTTCAAACACAACATCTTTCCAAAGAATTGAGCCATCATCATGTATAGGCACTTCAAAACTTGGCTTAGTTGATCTTACTATAGTTCCATCACTATATACCCTAAGAACACCTCTACATTCTTCAACTTCATATGTACCATCTTCCATCACTCTCAATGTGTGTTCTTGTTAGTGTATGAGAATGTGCCTTAGTGTGTGTGATAAAAATATAGGAGGAGAGGAGAAAATACAAAGGAAAAGTTAATAGAGGTTGGTTTCTTTGTTTTCTTGTTCTATTTGATGATGATAAGCATGACAAATTTATTTCCAACTACTACACTGCAAAGTTTGTTTCTGTTTGTCACATAGTGTTGTCACATATGAATTAGGTTTGGCACAGAATAAATGATGATGGAAGAAAAAAAAATCTTTGGGCAAAAGAATTAATATATTTTGTGTGCAAACAAATGCTATTTGACAAAGCTCAACAACACGTTTTTACTTGGAAACCTTTGGGGTTCTCTCGAAATTTATCTAAATTTCGTATTGTGAAATTATGACTCAAAGCTTCTCAATTGCCCATAAGTAGAATAATGTAATAAGCTCTCATATTTTTGCTCTAGCATTTTGGTGTTTTCATAGTTTTTTTGTTATAACCGAGAAATTCACGAGGACTAGTGTGGCGCACGTTAGAAACTCAGAAGATTATGAATTTGTCTCTCTATCTTCTCCGCTTAAATAATAAGCTCTTTGTATAACAGAGTTTGAACCATGACGTCCGCCTAACTCATACATAAGTTTCACAATTGTTATCTGACATAAGGATTAAATACTAAGCTTTTTGTATAACAGAGTTTGAACCATGACGTGCGCCTAACTCATACATAAGTTTCACAATTGTTATCTGACATAAGGACATTGTCAAGTTGTAGGATCAAAGACTGGAAAAGTCATATGGCATAAGGGCTGAATATAATCAAGATATGCATTTTATAGCTTCCCATTTCTCAGTAGAAAGTGGTGTCATAGTTGAAGGTTAAAATATAACAAAAAATAAGGACTTGGATAATAACACTTCTGGATGAATTTTGCTTTTGATCCTTGTGATACATGACTCAATATATTTAACCTTCAATTGATTAAAATATGTGTTTTGGGGATCCCTTCATGTACATAATAGGTTGTGTCTGACTATTATGCATTACCGTCAAATATGGAGTAACAATACAAACATGTAAATATTCACAAGCAACAAGCAAGGGATCAAAAGCACACAATTCAACTAACTGAAGGTTTAATGTGTTTAGGTAGATATCATAGAGACTAAGCTCATAATTTACCAATAATCAAGGGATCAAAAGTACTACTAACCCTTTTTCTTTATAGAAAAATATATGAAAGCAAAATATTTAAACAAAATGAAATAGCCTCAGATGTGAGCTTTAAATATTCATGTATATATGAATTAGCCTCAGAAACACAAGTCAATAATTACAGAGGAAAAGAAAACAAGTAGTATAGGTCATAGCCTTCTTGAATATCCAGAACCAGCACATTTCTTGCAGAGTATTAATCCTGCAAAAAAAAAAAGCAACATTTAATATAATGATCATTCGACGCATTCTACTAGAGACCAAATATTAGTTCGACTATATTATCGTTGAGGGGCCCGGTCTGAACATGCCAGGTTGGTTGACAAACCTAAGGGCAAAGCCGAGGATGAGGGGGCAGCCAGAAAGTATAGTTCTTAAGGTTCTGGAAAATGACAGGAGTGTGAGTACATACAAACCTGGCGGATGGAAAAATATCATCTAAATTCTTTCATGTCATTCATATGATCTAAACCAAATTCAGAGTTCATCTAAATCTATTACATGCTATAAGCATTCCAAATTTCCCGATTACTTTAATATTGGCCGCGAAATGGTACCTGCACCCTTGCAAACTTTGCAGTCGACTAATCCTTTTTCGTTCTTCATCTTACCATCATTGCAAAAGACGCACTTTGTCCCACCTATGCATCAAAACAAATTTATTAACTTGAATCTTCTTTCCATTTAGGAACAAAAGGGAAACACAACGAAATCTGTAAGAAATATGCACATAGCTTTACACTTTTGTGGTCGTGTTAGACCTTTTCGTTAGTTTAGTCCAAGATGTCAGAACCTAAAGATGTCCAAACTATCCTTATTAAGGGGGAAAAAAACAATCAGAGGCCTTCACTATGATCCCAACTCACTTTCTCGCCCTTTGTCACAAAATGAAGGTGATCAGGCGCACACCTTTTGTAGCCAAACTAAACTATGACCTTAGTGGCAACTTCTCAAAACCACGCCTTCGAGGATTGCTTCAATCCATACAACATGGTCTACCGCCAACTATAAAGCAGAGTTGGTTCAAAGACAAAAGGCGAATGGAGACCCAGAGACCACAGGCAAGGGTCCACAGTCCACTTAGTACACCAGTAAATTGGTTAATCTCAAACCATTAGGTTGCAACTAACTCGAAACTATCACATACCGCCAGTATGCTCTCCCACAATTACTAACGGAGCCATTAGCTGTTAGCCTAGGGAAGAAATGAAGACTGCAGGAAGAATTAGAGTTCTCTTTTCTTATTTATACTTTTAATCTATTACATATTTGACTGCAGGGTTGTTGCATTTCTCCTGATGAAGTGCACATAATAACATCCTAGAACAAAATCAATACTCGGATACATCATAGATTAATAAGTGCATGCCACCTCGGAGGCCTGTCTTTGCCAGGCATGCATGGCTAATCGAAACATACCCTTCTGCTCCATCATGAAGATAATGAATTACTAATTCGCTTGTTTAGATTTATATTATCAAAATTCCGAAAAACAGTTGCCTGTTTATATCAATAAAGCGAGACCTAACATAGCATATAAGAACTATCTTATTAGTTAGTAGCACTAGTGCAGCACCTAAATGGTTATTGGAGGAAGATATATCTTATGGAACAATCTTGTAAAGCTACCTAATTTCGATCACGATAAGGACCCTTACATGTATGATACCTTTTAAAAACTTAAAATTGCTTTTAACTAATTTTGGTTATGAATTGAGATGTCTTACAACTTGGGATCCATAACAGATTCTTAATTCAACAGTGAGATTTGGCTTGCACAGATAGTTTTTTCTTATCTCAATTACAGCAATCTATATGAGGAACATACACACACACACATCATCATCATCAATTCCTAATAGATTACCATTTCTACTGGTGTTTGAAATTGAAATGTCAGAGATATTAAAGAAATCATAATTCTTGATAAGTGGCAGCCATGTCAATTATCAGTAAGTAAAAACAAAAGGGATAAAAGGCTCACCATTCCCAGCACACCTATCACAAGGAACTGGATCTCCCTGCAAATATTAACAAAAAACCAACTTTAACAAAACCTTGGACATGATTCTTTTTCCTTTTTTTCAAAAAAATTCAAAACATTGTTTGCTTATGTATTTGAATTATTTTTTAGTTAGTTTCCGAAGATAAGTTTTTCAAGTGAAACTTTCTTTCCACTCACAAAACTTGCAACTTTTCTCAAGTAAAATGCATGCTGCATATTCAGACACAACTTCAACTTTCCAGTAACATTTTTCAACTTCAAATACTACCTTTTTCCTCAAATATCACTCAATTTATGTCCAGAAGTCTACTAACAAATAACAACAACATATCCGGTGAAATTCCACAAAGAGGGATCTGGGGAGGGTAGAGTGTAGGACCTTATATCTACTGAGAAATGGGAAAGATTTTTTTCCAAATAAAAGCTCAGAGCTAAAGCAATAAAAAATGGAACTTTATGAGACCCACTGAAAGAAAAGAGAGAAAAATATTTGGCAAGAATGCAATTAAAAAAAGGCAACTTTGCGAAACCTATGATAAAATAAAATACTCCCTCCGTTCCAATTTATGTGGCATGATTTGATCGGACATAAAATTTAAGAAATAAGTGAATATTTTATTATGTTTATCAAATTAACGTTACTTTAGTGACTACTTTATTGATTTTTCTTCGTAATGAGTACATCTTTTATTTAAAAGTAAGTGAACCCAACAAGAATAAAATAAAGATAATGTCATTAAATAGTTGTTAAATAAGGAATTAAAAAATGAAAGTCACATAAATTAAGACGGAAAAGGTACAAAAAAACAAGGATAATTGTGCCTCAATTCCAAACAAGTTGTGATCGACTATATAAATCATAACTTTCTTCATTTAAGCTGATTTCATATATCATACAACTAGAACAAAAACATATTGGTCTAGGGAGTATAAAGTGTACGCAGACATTTAACTCTACCTCGGTAGGTATCATATCCTCATGATCATAAAAATTCAAGAAAAGAAAGAAACAATTTGTTTACCTTGAGACCAAGAAAGAGGGAGAGAGCAATGGCAGTTAAAACACTGATAATAGCAAGAAATGTTTGAGTATCCAAAGGGGGTGAATCAATACCAATAAAGAGCAATATGGGATGATGATGATTTGTGGGGAATGGAAAAAAATGGTGAAGTTGGGAACAACATGATGATGATGAGGAGGAGGATAAGATTGGAATTTCAAGTTTTGTTGGAAAACAAGAAAATGAACAAATTGTTGTTGAAGATGAAGAAGAAGAGAGAGACTGGAAGGGATAGAGTGAAGAGTGAGATAGTGTTGTTGCCATTGGAACTAAATTTGTGGAGCTCAGAGCTCTGTTTATGCTCACTGTCTAACTTTTTTCCTTTTAATTTCACATTTTATCTTTCTTTCTATTTTTTTGGATTTTCAACGTGTCTGATATCCTCTTTGGAACCCAATTAATTTAGGTTTGTATTAAAATATTTACTTTGGGAGGTAAAAATTTCCTAATAAGGCCATTTCATTTTTGAAATTCAAATCCGAAATCTTTAAATAAAGATATAGGAAAGGGTCAAAAGTTTTCCTTAAAAGGATTAAATAATACATAAATATATGAAGAAAATGAGAGGATCAACATCTATTGTATATAAAAAAAAAATTGACTTTTTATATAGAGTGTAATTTTTGAATTTGAATAAATCCAACCCACATACCATCCTGAAAGAACATATCGAGAGTAATCTTACAAGCTTACCTCTTTCTTTGTGGAATAGAGAGGTTGTTTCTAATAGATCCTCGGTTCAAAACGACTCAAAAGGGAAGTAGTCGATGGAGGATGACAAGGAAAATAAGACAGTAAAATATCAAGATACAAAACAAATAAAGCAACACATAGTAATACACACATAAAGAGTAGGAATTACGCGATACCTAAATAATACTAAGAAAATGAGAAGAGGCTAACCCACTACTTCTCCCACCAACCTTCTACCTTAATTCTCAATCTCAATTAGATTATTCCAACAATAATCCTTACACGGTATTAGCTTTTATTCTAACTCTTAGATTTCTTCATTTATTTATTTGAAAAGTGAAAAAGAAAAACCTAAATAAAATCGTTATATGTAATAAACGTGAGTCCTATTATGATTTTTCATTCTACAATGTGGATAGTATTTCAAAGAAAAAAACTCAAAATTTGTAATCTTAAATATGCCATAATAGTTATGTCGTTATCATATTTCTGAAACTTTGTGATGTTAACTATGTCATAGCATATGTGTGGCAATAAACCCTTGTCATCAAGGGTAAATATAAATGTTTTAGTTAGATACATCTAAATTTGCAAGAGATAATTTCTTTTAAATAGACTAAAAAATAGGATCAAATAAACTTAAACGGAGGACATACACTGTAACATAAATACAAGATGCTTCAACAACAAAAATAAAAAATATTAGCGAATATTCACCGTATATTTTATAATTATGATAGATGTATATTTAAGGTAACTTGGGATTCTTATTATATTAGAAATCTCAAGGTACTCAGGGCGGCCAAGTGAAAGGAATGCAAATTTCTACTGAAAGTTATAAATAAATGAAAGTAAGAAAGCAAGCATCAACTACATACATACTAATCCAAACCATTCCCGATCACCCCTACCTACCCACCCCCAAAAAAATGAAACCAGTAGTAACCAATATACGATTAAAATGGGAAGCGACTATAGTAAATTAGTCTGAATACAATAATCATTCATGGGAAGAACAAGCAATAACTAGTTGCAAAATACCTTAGCAAACTCTTCATTTGACAGATTTAAAATCACAAGATTTAAAAGATCTCACAGATCTTTAATTAAAGACCATAATATTCAAAAAATGACAGCCCAGTGCACTAAGCTCCCGCTATGCGCGTAATCCGAGAAAGGACCGGATCACGAGATTTAAAAGTCTTCTTTATTTCTTAAGTTTCGTGCCTAGTCAAAATGAGATACTTAAATTGGGACGGAGTGAGTAATTTTAATACTATTATTTTTTACGGAGGATTATATTTATTGTTTTTAATATATTTCACGGAAAAGGGCAAAAATGTTCCTATATTGTCCTAAAAGGTTTAATAAAGGGAAGTTTCGGGAAAGTATAATTTGTTGGCTTACATTATAAAAATATAGACATAACTTATATTGTAAAGCTTTGGCCCAAAAATAATAAACTAAAAGTTGTAGAATATGGTATCTTCTCTCCTCGGATTTCGAACCTCCATTAAATATTACTCTTAAATTCAAAAGGGGCTGAAAAAGAAAATAATGATCAAATCTACTAATTCATCAATTAGAACACAATGAATTTTTAAGACAATACATCCTTATTGAACAAATTTAAATGGTATCAGAGCCACAGTAGGTGCAGAGCAGACTGTCTTAATATAATTTTATAAGATATTGTCTTAGTCTAAACAAATAACATTAAAGCTTGGATTATTTAATATATGATATATAAACATCAAATAAGCGAAAAGAATAAATTAGTACGGCATTGTAAGAAATATATTAAAGAAATAACTTTAGCAATAAAATATTGTACTACTGCACTACAATTATTAGAAAAATCTGATATAGATCCTAGATTAAAATTTTATCAAAAGATATTTGAAGAACACATTCAGGCTTATCAAGAACAAATTGGAGCATTTAAAAAGAAATATTTAACTTCTTCGATTGAATTACGACTAAAATGGAGCGTAAAGAAGAAGAAAATCAAAATATAATTAACAATATTAATTTATCAATTACGACAAATAGAATTGAAAAAATTGAAAATGACTTAATCAATTGGAATATACCAAAAGAGAAATTACAAAAGATATATGAAATAGAAAATTTTAATTTTATAAGAAGTTATAATATAAAACACGTGAGTCCATTGTGGCGATTAATAGTTCAATGAAAATAATAATGGTTATATGCGGGAGTCATAAATAGATATAAAAAAGATGGCAAGTTTTTGCATATAGGACTTGTTCAAGAAGGAGTTAAATCACTGTATAGATTAAGATTAGCTATTCATATACACATGTTATTGAGAGATAATAGATTTTTAAATTTTAATGATTCATTACTAGCAGCATTACAAAACAATCTAGCTAATGGATCAGTTTATTTTAACTGTTATTCAAATTTTTCAATAGATATTAATGATCCAACATATTAACACTAAATGTTAAAACAAAAAATATGAATAGCAAACACATGACTAGAAAAATAAAGTAATATACAGGATATATTATAGATTAAAAGCTAAACCAAATAGTAGTTACAAATGAGCTATAATATTAATGGAAGCAAATTATAAACATAGTAATACATTTGTCCCTAACTTACTTAAGTGGGAAGACGTAATAACTAGAGATAATTTGCATTTTGACTCTATAACTGAACCAAAAATAGAAGAAGAAACATCGAAAATAGAACAAGTTATTAAACCTACAGATAGCTCAATAGATTTAAAGTTTTTAGTTACTCACTAGTAGATATAATAGACTTCAAAGAAAAGTAGTACAGAGATATGAAAAGAATGAAATGTAATATTTAAATGGTTTGAATATTCAGGAAAGTTTATACGATAGTGAAAAAATGATATACAAAGTCAAATAAAATAATATAGTTTACAAGAAATTAACATTTCGATAGACAATAGAATAGTAATAGCCTCTCCCTTTAAGCTAAACATTGTAGACGCACAAATACATTAATAAATTAATAGAACAAATAATTATACCAATCAACTTTTACATGTGGTAGCTAATCAACTTCTTGAGGCAGATAGTAAATTCACGCTAAAATCTAGGCCTGTGACAAGTAAAGAAATAAATTCAATAGAAAGAAATCATATATTTAAACTACAAAAAAATTCGAAGGATACATATCTCGAGTTGAATGATAAAATGGAGATAACCAAAGCAATATTAGAAGATATAAATATAAGACTAAGGGCAGGATTAGAAATAAAGGATAACTCAATTAAAACAAGATGAGCAGATTAATAAGTTAGGCTCAAAATATCATAATAAGATTTTTTTTTATATAAAAGATCTACTTTTCCTGATATGCAATATGAAGAAAATTATTTGTTAACAATCTGCTCTCATCCAAGAACTGGTATAACTGAGTGGAATATAGAGGGGTTGGTGGAACAACGAATCTACAATAAATTACATAAAATGGGTATAGCAGTAACTGCTTATAAAATGAGAAAAGCTTCTGACAAAGATGCAGCTCTTATGATAACATCATAATTTATGAAAATTTTAAGAAATTGGTGGGATTTAATTATCTAATAGCTAAACAGAGAAATAATATAATAAACGATACGACAATCATATCAGTATTAAAACAAGAAGGAACTAGTCAAGTAACAAAACAACAATCAAAAGAGTATGACGTGCCTACACTTTTATACGCAATAGCTAAACACTTTGTAGGAGAACCCAAATTATTTCAAGATAGAAGCTTAGAAATATTATCAAATCTAAATTGTCCAAAACTACATTATTTCAAGTGGTATAAAGACGTATTTCTTAGTAAAGTCACGATTAGAAGTGATTGTAACCATATATATTGGAAGGAGAGATTTATAAGCGGATTATCTGCATTATTTGCTGAAAGGTTAGAAGTATATTAAAGAATAAATTTAATGGAGAAATCTCATATGATCAATTAACTCACGGTGATATAGTAAGTTTTGTAAATATTATTGGATTAGAATTATGTACGGATTTAAAATTTAAAAGTCAACTAAAAAGAGATCATAAAATAACTAAAAAACGAACTAGGAAGTTTTTGTAAAGACTTTGGATATACAAAAATATCGACTCCATCAAATGAAGTAGTCAAAAGGGCAAGGAAAAAACATAAAAAATATAAACAACGTAGAGAAAGTCCTATAAAAATAAAAGAAGACTCAGAAGATACAAAAAGGATAGAAATTATAAATTTTCATCCCACAACGCAATAGATAAATGTTGAAATTGCGGAAAAAGAGGACATAAAGCTAGCAAATGCAGAGATAAAATTTAAAATAAAAATAAAATTAACATGTTAAATTTTGAAAAAGACATTAAAAATAAATATACTAGATGAAAATGATTGTAGTGAAGAATATTCTTCTTCTAACCAAAAAATTAGCGAAGAAGAACAAATAAATGCAGCATATGAATCAGAAAATAGTAGCAACGAAAGTAGTGATAATGATTGTGAATGCAAAGGAGAAACATGTACATGTGTAGGAAGTATTAATGTGATAACTAGAGAAAATATATTTTTTTCTTTGAATTAATAGATCAAATAGAAGATGATAGGCCGGACCCGGAACGTGTTCCCGTCGTTGAAAGCCTGAGTTTAAGTAAAATAAAACTAATATCATAGATAGAGACCGTTCACTAATTCATCAACTAGAACACAATGAATTTTTAAGATAATACATCGTTGTTGAACAAATTTAAATAAATGAGTTTAAATTTTAGTTATGATTTTCTGATAAATTTAGAGTGGTGTTGTTTAGATTTGTTAGAAATATATAAGGAATATGTTTATATTATTTGAAGTCATGATTGATCTCGGATAAGCTACCTACGCTTATACACTTTTATAAAATGTTATAAACTTATATACAAAGACATGTATGTTATGTATATAAGCATATAAAATGTATATCCGTGTATAAGAGGTGTTTATGCACTCATATACACAAGTATACAATATTATACACATTATACAAAACTGACTTCGTCTTCTTCTTTGAATTCAAAAACCAAATCCATCCAAAACACCTTAAACGCTACACCAAAATCACCGTGAAAAATATATTTAGTCTCATCCATACCTATCCGATGTTTTACAACAATGACCACTCGAAACATAGCTTATTTGTGGAAACTCGATTTTCAAACTTTGAAACATCGAGCTTCAACAATGGTCGTCTATTTGCTTTATTATGTTCACGTTCTCAACCTTAAATCAATGGATAACCGCATGTTTCAGCTTCAAACCACATTCTCTAACAGATTATATTCAACAAAATTCTAACACTTCAAACCAAAATAAATATGTATTTTTTTCTAGGGTTGTTCTTTAAACGAAATCACTAAAGTAAGCTACTCCCAAACATAGAAACACGTATTTGAAAATTTCAGATTGAAGCAAATTTTTGGTCTCTTTTCTTCTTCACATTCGATCATTCAATAGGCCAAATTGTGTAAGTTTTTAAAATATGGGTCAACTTTGGTAAAATAAATGACCGATGTTACTCATGCATAATTAAGTCTTAAAAAGACTCTTTATCCACCTTTTTTTAAAAAAAATACCCTTCCTCCACCTATTTTAACTAACTCATGCCATTAAAACTAACAATCCTCTACTTTTTATATTTTATTTTTATTATTTATTATGTGATGTTTTCCCATCGATAGAAATTTAAAATCACCTCCACTTGATTCTTTTCCTTCACCCCGATCCAACGACCCATGACCCATGATCCAATTCCCACTAAAAAAACATTGGCACATCAAACGATTAACACAACATTTTTAGCATTCTTAAAACTTTTGAAACTTCAAACTCGCAAATCTAAATTAATTTTGAGTCGTTTAGACTTGCATTTTTTTTTTATAAATTCTGGTTATACCTTAAATAGTCTTTCAAAGTAGATATACATGCACTTTGTCCCAACTCAAACTTAGCCCAAACTCGTATATCACTCAAAAAGCCCATTCAAAATTCAAAGCCCAAATAATTACCCCTTCCTTTCATCTTCCTTTATATTCGAACTCCCAATAAATTGGGGATTTGAAAATTAGGGTTTATCTCTGCTCACTACACCACCTAAAGCCCTACTCAACAACATTTACGCACACCTTACAACTACATTATTAAGGTCGGGAGACTCTTTAAAAAAGACGCTCCGCTCTAAAACCCTGTAAAAAATGGGTAAGCGGGAGAAGAAATCAGCAAAATTAGATGTTATTGAGCTAGATGAAGAACTATCAGAGGTAAAAAAAATTAAGAAATCTAAAAAAATGAAAATTAAGAAAAAAAAGGAAAAAGAAGAAGAAGATGATGATGTTGAAGCTAATGAAGATTTAAGTTTGAAAATTGTTGAGAAAGCTTTGCTTCGTAGGTGCTCGGAAAAAAATGGTGATGGTGTCATTGTTATAGATTTGAAGGGGGAAAGTAGAAATAGCAAGAAAGAGAAGAAAAAAAAGGAAAAAGATATTGAGACACAAGAAGACAATGTAAGTTGTTGAATTTTTGTTTGAAAATTTGTTAAGTTTATTTCTTTTTGTTAATTTTTATGCAGTATTTTATAGATAAACCAATTGTTATATATTCACTACTGTGTTTTTGCTTATTGTAAGTTGTAACTTGCTAAACCAATAAATAGAGCTGAGGTTATAGTTAAAGACGGTAATGGAAAACCGAAATAACTACAAAAGAAATGGTGAAGATTAAAGTAGCAAAAAGACCCCTTAAATGGCTGAATTTTGTCTGAAAATTGGTATAGTTTTTGGGGGTGGGTGGTGGGAGTGGATGGTTGGTTAGGGGTGTGGGGTGGGGTAGGAGTGGGGGTGAAGATGAGGTGTGTTCGAGGGAGGGGAGGAGGCATAGCTAGATTATATTGGTGAATTTTTATTAAGTATTTATTAGATAACCAGTTGCTATATAAAAAAAGGAAAAGAATATTGAGAACCAAGAAGACACTGTAAGTTGTTGATTTTTGTTTGAAAATTGGTGAAGTTTTTTTTTTTTTTTTTTCTGATTTTTATGCAGTATTTATTAGATAAACCAATTGTTCTATATTCACTATTGTGATTTTCATTTTAAATAAATAAATTGTATCTTGCTCAAACCAATAAATAGAGCTGAGTTTATAGTTAAAGCCGCTAATAGGAAACCGAAATAACTACAAACGAAATGGTGAAGCTTTAATTTTTACAGATTTGAAGGAGGAAAGTTAAAATAGCAAAAAAACCCAAGAAGACCCTTTAAGTGGCTGAATCTGCTGTGGGGTAGGTGGGTGGTGGGGGTGAAGATTGGTAAAGTTTATTTCTTGCTCAAACCAATAAATAGAGCTGAGGTTATAGTTAAAGCTGCTAATAAAAAACCGAAATAACTACAAAAGAAAGGGTGAAGCTTTAATTGTTACAGTTTTGAAGGAGGGAAGTTAAAATAGCAAAAAAGAGAAAAAGAAGAAAAGGAAAAGAATATTGAGATCCAAGAAGACCCTTTAAGTGGCTGAATTTTGTCTGAAAATTGGTGAAGTTTTTGGGGGTGGATGGGTTGAGTGGGGTGGGTGTGGGGGTGTGTGGGTGGTGAAGGTAGGAGCGGGGGTGAATATGGGGTGTGTTCAAGGGAGGGAGGAGGCATAACTAGATTATATTGGTGAATTTTTATGCAGTATTTATTAGCTAAACCAATTGTTCTGATTTGAGTTTGATTGATTTGTGTGATTTTTCTTTTTAATTTTGTTATTCAGCAGGTGTCAAGTGGAATAGTTAAAAATAGTGAAGCTTTAATTGTTCCAGACTTGAAGGAGAAAAAGAAGAAGAAAAAAACTGAAAAGAATATTGAGACACAAGAAGACCCTGTAAGTGTTTGAATTTTGTTTGAAATGGTTAAGTTTTTTTTTGTTCTCCGTATAATGAGATTATGTGTTTTTTCTTTTTAATTTTGTTATTCAGCAGGTGTCAAGCGGAATAGATAAGGGTTTCCAGAGCTTTTGTAGTGAGATATCTCTGGTAATTTGAATTTGCTTATGCACGTTTAGTTGTTTGGCATTTTTGCATGTTCTATATTCACTATTGTGCAGTGGCGGAGCCAGTATTTTCACTAAGGGGTTCAAAATATAAAAAAGTACACACACGAAGAAGCCAAGAGGATTCACGATCTACTACAGTATGTACATAAAAGTAGGGGTGAGCGGGTCCGGGTACCCTAACTTTTTTGAACTACCCGGACCCTACCCCGTAAAAGATCGGTTCCTAAATTTACTATCCGGAACCTACCCGTAGCAATCATTACCCGGAACCTACCCGTACCCTGCGGTTCCGGGTAGGTTCCCGGGTACCCTGTAAATTTTTGAGTTGCTTAAAGAGATATTTTTGATTATCACAGGCAGTAGCCTCATCCGAAATGTTCCTTAATCTGATACTGATTCATTCATTTTATGAAAGAAAACATTCCAAAATAAAGCTCAAATAAACAAAAATAAACGTTCCAAAGACAAAACTGATTCATTATATGAAAGAAAACACAAGATCAAAGATATAGGTTTCGGGTATCGGTTCCGGGTACCCTGTCTCTATTTGCCGGAACCGGAACCGGACCCGACATTGATCGGTTCCTAATTTTACTATCCGGAACCTACCCGTTATTATACTATATCTACCAGGAACCTACCTGTTAGTGTCGATTCCGGTCGAGTATCTGGGTACCCCGTACCCGTGCTCACCCCTACATAAAAGAATAACTTTAACCTTGTATATATAGTGTATTTTTTCGTCGAAGGGGGGTTTGGACACCAATTCCATCTTAAATATTCAGTTTAAATAAGTTGTATCTTGCTCAAACCAAATAATTGAGCTGAGGTTATAGTTAGAGCCGCTAATAGAAACCTGAAATAACCGCAAAAGAAAATATTGTGTTCCATTAAGTGGTGTTAAAATTATTGTGTCTCAGAATGATTTGAATTTGCTTATGCACATTTAGTTGTTTGGCATTTTTGCATGTTCTATATTCACTATTGTGTGTTTACTTATTGTATCACCAGTTTCATTTTAAATATTCAGTTTGAATAAGTTGTATCTTGCTAAAACCAATAAATAGAGCTGAGGTTATAGTTAAAGCCGCTAATAGAAAACCGAAATAACTACAAAAGAAGATAGTACTTATCATTAAGTAAGTGGTGTTAAAATTATCGTGTTCGGAATGATTTGTTTGGAGGAAACAAAAGGAATGGATGAAATACCTGAAAATACTGTCATTCCAACATTTCAATTTTGGGATGTCCAATAATCTTTAAGACAACAATCATTTTGTTATGTACATGTTTCAAGAATTCAAATTCATTATACTATTCCGAGCTATTTAAAAGATTCATCCTACTATCCAATTCGAACTTTGATGTTTTGAACCTTCAATTGTCTTTTAGATTATTGTCCACTACTTTAATAGCACACATGTCAAGTTACTATCCAGTCAACAACAACAACATACCCAGTGTGACTGTAATTCCAAAAGTGGGCTCTCGGGTGTCACGACCCGAACATGGGCCTAGACGTAACGCGGCATCCGGTGCCTGAGCTGCTGGACCGAGCGAACCACATGACTGGCTAACTTAACGTGAAACATGTACTTATGCGGATTATGATTTAAAACATATTTGAATACTGAAAGTCTGAATAGTGTTTGTAATTGATAATACTGAAAATATCTGAATACTGTCTTTGAAATAGAAATACTAAAATAGTCTGAAAATATAAAATGTAGCCACCATGGCTACAACAATATCGGTGTGGGCCAGAGTGCAACTGAGTTTAGGCAAATCCCGGGTAGGCGGGGCAAACCTCGGTGCTGAGTTTAGGCAAATCCCATGTGGTGGGGGAACGATGAGTCCATAAGAGGGGGTATATACGTGACACCGTAGCTTAGGAGTCCCACGTGAGAGATGTTGGGTATATAAGTTAGAAGAGCTTAGGCCCTAGTGATGCGTTTCAAAGCCGTGCGGGTCTAGGCCCAAAGTGGGCAAATATCACTAGTGGACTGAGCTGTTACATGGGGAGGGTAGAGTGTATACAAACCTTACCCCTACCTCGAGAGGTAGAGATGCTGTTTCCGATAGACCATCGGCTCAAGTAAAAGCATATCAAAGAAGTTTGAAAAATAGTAATACTATCCCTCAAATGGTGTTAAATAAAAGTGGATAGAGTTTGGGAAGGGGAAGTAATAGAAATTGTAACCTGTGATTTCAGTTGGCACATGACGGGTATATGCACCAAATTGTAACCTGGAAAGACAAGAAGTGTGGTGGGAAATAGAGGCTACTAGAGGCTTGTTTACTGGACCTTGGGTGATAGGGGGAATAACTTTGAAACCTCTTCCAAAATTGACAGAATCATGTATTCCACAGAGTGGGGAGAAAAGTTCAATAATGTGAAGCAAGAGATTCTTCCTAGAATCTGTTCTGATCACACACTAATTGCTCTTAAATGTGGCACTTGGGAGCATACAAAGTCGTACTTTAAATTTGAAGGATGGTGGCTGGAGACTGAAGGCTTTAATGAAAGAGTGAAGAATTGGTGGGCCTTTTTTGTGATTGAAGGAAAGCCTGATTTCATTTCAACAACTAAACTGAAATCTCTGAAGGCCAAATTGAAAGATTGGAGCTCAAGCACATATGGGAACCTGGAGAAGAATAAAAATTTGATACTAGGTAAAATTGCAGACCTTGACAGTATCCAACAGAGTAGATCCTTAACTGAAGAAGAGACCATTCAGAAGGCTAATCTCTTCATGGAATTTGAAGAATATGCCTAAAGGGATCCGGGAGGAATCCTAAAGGGATCATTGTATCCTCAAACATCCAGAAAATGTAATAGGCTAGGGAGTAAGTCTTAGTCTAGAGAGCAGCGAGCAAGTGTTGTTCTCGACACCCAACGTGTGCGTCGATCCGTCTGGAGGCCAAGTGTGTGGTCTGTCTAGAGATCGATGTTGTGGGTCAGTTTTGTAGTCTCCTTGTAGACAAGTCCTTTTGTATTGTTGCGAATAATAAAAAGGTTGGGCGTTCTGCCCGTAAACGTTGTGTGTTCCTTTCATTCCCTAAAGTCCCTAAAATATTCTAAGTGTGAGAAGCGAGTTTGTGAGGAACAGGCTGAAGTTGGCTGTGTTAGCCGACTGGCGTGCAGGGTGAACTCGAAAAAAACGACCTTGTATCAAAAGGAAGAGATAGCATGGAGACAAAGATCAAGATCATTGTGGATTAAGGAAGGTGATAAGAACACAAAGTTTTTTCAGTGAATTGCTAATGCTCACAAGAGAAACAATCATATTGATCACTTGGTGGTGGAAGGAGAGGAAATTGTGGAATCAGAGAACATTAAAATGGAGATTATTTATTTTTATCAAAAGTTCTACTCTGAATCAGAGAACTGGATACATTATTACAATATGAATTAGTGTCTTACTATCAGTACTAAGGACAGCAGGAGCTACAAAAACTTTTTGAGGAGAAAGAGGTGTTGGATGGTCTCAAGGCATGTGCAGCGGATAAAGCACCAGGTACAGATGGGTATACTATGGGTTTCTTTGTTAAGTGTTGGGAGGTTCTGAAGGATGATGTGATGGCAACTATGCACAACTTCCATTCTCAGGAAGTCTTTGAGAAGAGTTTTAATGCAACATATATAGCTCTTATTCCCAAAAAGAGTGGAGCTAAGGAATTGAGAGATTTCAGACCCATCAGTCTAATAGGGAATATATATAAATTGATATCCAAGATCCTAACAGAGAGACTAAAGAAAGTGATGCACAAGCTGGTAGATACACAACAAATGGCATTTTTGAGAGGTAGACGTATCACTGATGCTATTCTCATTGCAAATGAATGTATAGACTCCATAATAAAGTTAAATTTCCTGGCATCATGTGTAAATTGGATATTGAGAAGGCATATGATCATGTGAATTGGGATTTTTTTGCTAGGGATTATGCAGAAGATGGGGTTTGGAGGGAAATGGATAAGATGGATGAAATTTTGCATCAGCACTGGCAAGTTTTCTGTTTTGATAAATGGATCTCCCGAAGATTTTTTTCCTTCTCAAAGAGGTTTGAGACAAGGTGACCCCTTATCACCTTTCTTATTCATTCTGGTGATGGAGGGATTGAACAATATGGTGAAGACTGCTCATAATAATGGTTGGATTAGGGGTTTCAATGTAACAAAGAATCTGAATGAAAGAGTGGAAGTAATACACCTACAATATGCAGATGATACTCTTATTTTCGGTGATGCAGAGGAAAGTCAGTTGAAGTATTTGAGGATTATTCTTATCCTATTTGAAGCCACTTCTGGGCTTCACATTAACCGGAGAAAAAGTCTTATTTTTCCAATTAATGAGGTGGACATGATTCAACAATTGGCTAGAATTTTGGGTTGAGAGATAGGTCAGATTCCAAAAGTATATTTGGGAATGCCTTTGGGAGCTAAAAGCAAATCCAAAGATATATGGAATGATGTGAGAAGAGATTGTCTAGATGGAAATCACACTATTTGTCTTTGGGTGGTAGATTGGTCCTGATTAATTCTGTGTTAAATGCCTTACCTACATATCTGATGTCTCTATTTCCACTTCCCATCAACGTGGAAGAAAGAATTGATGCTCTTGGGAGAAATTTCCTGTGGCAAGGAAACAGGGAGAGAAGAGGCTATCACTTGCTCAAATGGAAAACTTTAATTCTGGCCAAGACACATGGAGAGTTAGGAATCAGGAATCTGAGAAAGCAGAACACAAGTCTCTTGATGAAATGGCTTTGGAGACTTCCTAAGGAAGATCAAACTCTATGGGGCAAAGTGATTCAAGCTAAATATGAAAAGGAAGGATTCTGGAAGACAAAAGAAGTAAACACCCCATATGGCACTAGTTTGTGGAGATCAATCAGAAACGTGTGGCATGCTTTTTTGGAAAGAACTAGTCTTAATGTGAGAGATGGCAATATGATTTTATTCTGGGAAGACAATTGGTTAGGAAATGGTAGTCTCAAAACAATTGTTCCCCGATATCTACATTTTGAATCAACAGCAGGAGGCCACTCTACATGATGTATGGTCTACTCGAGGATGGAACTTGACATACAAAAGGTTGATGCAAGATTGGGAGATAGAAAGATTGGCCAATTTGTATGGCACTTTAGATCAATGTAAAGGGCTGCAGGAAGGTAAAGATGCCATGAGATGGAAATGTCACAGTAAAGTATATTTACAGTAAGTTCTGCCTATAAGGACATGAATCAGATGGGATCTCAGATCAGTTTTTTTGCCTTGGAAGCTTATCTGGAAAGTCAAAACACCTTACAAAGTGACTGTATTCACTTGGCTGGTAGTGAAAGAAGCTGTTCTTACCCAGGAAAATTTCATGAAGAGGGGCAATCATGTGTGTTCAAGATATTTTTTTTGTGAGCAAAAGGCAGGGACAATTAACCATCTGTTTCTTCATTGTACAGTGGTTAGCCAGCTATGGAATCTCTTCACTAGTTTCAGAGGTATTAGGTGGACTATGCCTGGAAGAACATGAGAGGCTCTATTAAGTTGGAATACTGAGGGAGATGGCAGTACAAATAAAGATAGATGGAGAATTGTCCCAGCAATAATTTGGTGGACTATATGGAAGGAGAGAAATTCTAGGTGTTTTGAAGAAAATAGTAGCTCCTTGCAAAGGATTATAATGAATTGCATTAAGTTTTTGTTATTGGTGCTCAGGGTATATAAATGACCCTGTTTCTAAAGTAGACATCCTAGGATCCTTGTAAGATGAAATAGGATTTAGAGATAGTCTTGTTTTTACTCTTTTGGATGTAGATTCAAAGTTGTAAAGTTTTGGATTCCAGCAGTTTATGCTGATGATTTATTAATACAGTATGTTACCTTGTCAAAAAAAGAAAGAAAAGTGGACAGAGTTTTTAAGTCGAATGGAACTATGAAGACTTAAGTCAAACTTAACAAGAAACACTTATTGGAATAACAATTTTCACTTCAAGTTGGATTTAGAGGCATAAGTGGTTACTGAATTGTAATAGAGACTGATAATAATTTGGATCACTATTGGACCTTTAGAGATGAACTTTGGTCCTGATGTTTCCTGTTCAAAAGAAATCCTTTAAAGGTTTTTTGATAACTAATAGTAGCATTCTAAAATGCTACTGTATGGTTTCTCTCTCAATAAGTGAGTTTAGAGAATTGTGGTAACCCTGGTTTTCTCCGTCCTAACCAAGAAGATCAAGCAAAAATTGTGGAAAATCTTGTTTGTTCCATATGGTTTCGGTCCTGATGCTTCCTGTTCAAAAGAAGTCCTTTAAAGTTTTTTTTTTTGATAAATAATAGTAGCATTCTAATATGCTACTGTATAGTTTCGCTCTCAATAAATGAGTTTTAGAGAATTTTGGTACCCTGGTTTTCTCCGTCCTAACAAAGAAGGTCAAGCAAAAATTGTGGAACATCTTTTTTGTTCCATTTTGTTTTTCTACTCTTCATTCTTTCTATTGTATACTGATGGTTGTTCTCTGATCATGTCAATAATCGTGGAACATGTGAATAAAGCTTATGTAACTCCATTCCCTTGAAACCTGAAGAAAGTCTTTAAGACAGTGGTTTATCGTTTGTCAACAAAAAAATCATTTCCACAAAAGTTGGTTTAATTATCCTCGTCTACACTGAGTTGCAAGGTTAAATCTGTATTTGTTTTCATATTTAATTTGGAAGTGTCTGGACAATGAATTACTAATAGTAGCAAAATTTGAGCTTGATCACTGATATGTGATTTTATTTTCGTTGACTGTTTTAGGTGGATGGAATGAAAGAAGAAAACGAGGATAGTATGGATATGAATGTTGTTGATGATGCAGCTGAAAAGAATCCTGTTGAGATGTCCGATAGTGTCGTCCTACGAAGGCTTCTTGTGAGTTGAAGTAATATGATTTGAACTGTTGTTTTTCACAGATCCAAACAATCTGTTAAATGGCTTAGCTGCTCTATATCCTTATTATTCATTACATGAACTCAGCGGGGGCCCAGATACTTTGATCCTCCAGACAGCAGTTGGGGGACCTGTTATAATTGCGGTGAAGAGGGTCATACTGCAGTCAACTGTACTTCAGCCAGACGCAAAAAACCTTGTTTTGTTTGTGGGAGTTTTGATCATAATTCTAAACAGTGCACAAAGGTTAGTAGTTGAAATAGCTGCCATTTTTGCCCCTTTGTGTTTATTTCACCTTGTTAATCTCACAATTTGTTGAATTGGTTAAGTGGAAAGTTTGATCATTTGTTTCATTTTTTTATGGACTAATATTGTGAGACGAGAAATTTTGAAGTGCACTTCCATGCAAGAAAAGAAAGACATCACCAAGAAGTCAAATAGTATTATGTATACACGTGAGATCTTGCATTTATATATGCTAATCTGAATATCGCTCTAAGCCTAGGCACTGACATGCAGTTGTAGAACATTGGAGAAAAAGCCAAACATCCTGAAGTATGTTTTACACCGATCATGTAACCATCCTGTTGTTCTCATTAGTTTCTAATTGATGTTATAGATTAACTTGTGGTAGATATGTTAATAGACTGTATGTTATTTGAGCTGAAGAAGATGCTTTAAGATTCAACGCTAATACGGAGACACGTGATTCGCAAGCATATGTCCAACTTGTATACAAACGAAACCAATACTCATTTTATGACTAAATCCAAATTATTTTGTTTAAGTTCCTTCGAATTATCAATTAATCTAACTGGTGGATAATGATCCTTAATCTAACCCATGGATATTCAAGTAGAAGCATTAAGGTTAAAATTATATAGATAACTCAATTCCATTTGGAGAAAGCTTATCCAAAAAAAGAAGAAGAAGGAATAGGCAGAATTATAGCTAAGACTTCAAACTACAGTTAAAGATCCAATCCAAGAAAATGGAGCTCAGGACATGATATTTGAGAAGAACATCCTAAAAACTATAGAGCACGAAGAAATAAAGAAAAATTAAAGAGGAGAAAATCTAAGTTGGCGTAGCCGTAGCCATTGTTTTCTGTTTGCTGCAGCGTCCTGTGCTCTGCACTTAAAAACTCTTGGTTTTTGCACTTATAGAAATAGAATGCTAGAATGAGTTTGGTCTTCTGATCTGGTGTCACAGTGCTGAAGAACCACTCAAAATCCATTTATGTTGCTGGTGATACAGTTCTATAAGTTTGGTACCGCAGTGCTGGTCTTCACCAGGTTGTGAGGCTTTTGTATTTTGTTCAGTTTTTTTCTATAGGAGAGTCCAAATTACCTGCCGTTTGATATGTTGTAAACCAATCTTTGAGGCTCTATTATAACAAGTGTCGGTCCAAACTAGATCATAAGTTCTATTTTTTTCATAGTCCTCAAAGCACTTTATTTTTCGTAGTTCAGCAATGCCTCTCCCTTATCTCACACGTTATTTATATCAATTTGCCTAGTCCTCCTGTCTGCTTAGCAGGTTAAGCTTCTTCACTAGAACTAGGGAAGCATATGATGATTGTTTTCTTCTTAGATAGTATCACAAGTTGTAGAATCATGGAAAATGCATCTGTGTTTAATCTCTGGTAGGTTCAGACCACCTCATCGGTAGGTTCTTTGCTAAACAGAGTATATTGTGCATTAGTATTCTGAATACCCTGGGAGAGGAACGCCTAAATGAAATTATGTTTATCCTGGATTTTGAAATGATATACTATGTGGACCTTAAAATTCCAATGCTTTTTCGGTTTTGGTCTTTGGAGTATATATCCCACTCTTCTGATTATGAGCAGGGCAAAGAGTGTTTCATATGCAAGAAGGGCGGTCATCGTGCTAAGGATTGCACTGAAAAAAACCGAGGAGGATCTGAAATTTCAAGAATGTGTTTAAAATGTGGGGATTCTGGCCATGATATGTTTTCATGCTGGAACAACTATTCTGCTGATGATCTAAAGGTGTTGCTGAAGAAACTTTGATAACTTGAATTTGATTTTTCTTTTTGTGCTCAATTATCAATTTTCCCGTTTTCTGTTGACCTTGACAGGAAATACAATGCTACATTTGTAAGAATTTTGGTCATCTTTGCTGTGCAAGCTACCCTGATGGTGGTCCAAGGGAAATATCCTGTTACAAATGTGGTCTACTAGGCCATACCGGTCTGGTAAGTAAATGGCCATGAATTGACATGACTCCTGTGTGGGTGTGGGTGTGGGTGTTTCTCTTGTCCCTGTTTAGGTATCTTTTTGGATGCTATAATTTCAACTTACACATTTTCAATGCAGGCATGTGCAGGATCTCGTGGGGAGACTAGTGATACGAGGCATCTTAGTTCTTGTTTTAGGTGTGGCGAAGAAGGACATTTTGCACGAGAATGCACTAATTCCAATATAGTAAGTTGCATATCTGTGATTGACAACTGCTCATTTTCATCCTTTCATCTCATTTTCTCACGTCTCTCCCTTTACAGATCATTATTGCTTCCTATTCTAAATCTCGTCGTTGCAATGTTACCTTATTGTGTCTATTTTATATCTGAAGGTCAATAAGTGGGATCGGGAATTATCAACCCCCAAGAAGAAAGTGTTCAAGGAAAGAAACGAACATTATGAGTTCAGGTCTGCTCATGATTTTGGTAAGGCAAGAAAGAAGATTGCACAATATGGAGGAGGATATGCATCAGGGTACAATACAAAACAAAGGGCTCGTTGGATCACTGATGATCCTGAAGACTTCCCTCGATCCAATGGTTGGAGATCTCCTTCCACTCCTGGAAATAAGAGAGCCAGGATATCCAACTTTGGTGCTAGTGATCATTCTTCTGTTTCTTATTCATCTAGAAAGTCCAACAGGCTTGACTTTAATGATTCAAGTTCTTATGGGTCAGTCAAATATCATCACCATAGGTTTTCAGCTTCTCGATTTGGCAACAGCAGTCATGATGGGAGGAGGAATTATGAATGGTAACAGAAACCCTGTATCTCCTCTTTTTGTGGATGACCGAGAAATCCATCTGGAGCCAAACCGTTGGGCCAACCGCAACGCTTGGCACAAGGCTCAAACTTGGGACCTAAGACACAAGTCTCTCAACCTTTGCCAATTGAGCCAATGGCTTGACCTTCGCGGAAGAAATCTGTGGAACCCTCCTTTGAGAGGTGTCTAGATAGCTAAAGGTTTATCCCTTTGTAACCCTGGAACCTAGGGGCATCTCCTTTTCTTTTTTAATTATTATTATTATTATTTTTATAAATTTGAGTCCCCCTTGATTCCATTATTGTTCTCCTGCGAAAGGGGCATGTGAAATTAAGTTTTATTGTTCTCCTGCCTAAGGGGCATGTGAAACTAAGTTTTGTCAATTGTTTAATAATCTCTCTCATACATCAAAAGATTGTGAGATTACTATGCTTGTGATTGCGACTTGCAAGCTCTGGTTATTCCTTGATGAGGCAAAATTGTTGTTATTTTGATTTGCAACTCTTGAAATCTTCTCTCGGATTTCAAATTCTAGGTTTTATGATTAAACTGTCAAACATGTTGATGAGCCATAGCACTGTAAGCTTGTGTTGTAAGGTTGAGGCCGACGCCATGTATGAATCTGCCGTAGTGTTCCTCAACAGCAAGGTAGTTTTATGTCTTGTCCTATACCTTCTCTTATTTAAGTAAAACTAGCACCATTTATAGTTGAACTAGTGAATTGGTCCGTGCTTTGCGCGGTAAATACCTATTAAAATGTATAATTTTTTTATATAATAATGGAATTTTATAATTATTTATAACTTCAAAAAAACTTAATATTTTTGGGATAAAACTTATTTTCGTTAAAAATTATGTATAGGAAGAAATGAACTTGAAGAAGAATTAATCTAGTGTATATAACTTCTTTCCTTCTTTGTAGTGCTAAATTTTGGTAATTTTCTCACTTTCTCCTTGTTTAAAATCTAATTGAAGTTAAAAAGCCAAAAAGAAAATGAAAGAGGAACAAAAACACAAATTCGGATCCATCTACCCTAAATCTTCTAAATGAAATAACTTTTTAATTTACCTCCCTTTTTCTTGTGTGCCTTTATGGTTAATACTTTTTCTTTAATTCTAGCTCTCATACTTCTCTGGCTATTTATTTTCCTAAAAAGATTTAGATATTTCATTTTTAATTTCTTTTCCTTTGATTCTTTTTTTACTTTTCATTACCAACCACTTTTTCGGTTCTAAGATAATATTTTTCTCTTCAAAATCATCAAATTATACCAAATTGAGGAAAATTCGAAAAAGTAGTTCATTATTTTTTGAAGTTTCTCCTATAAAATCAAAATACAATTTCATAAGAAAAGAATGGCCCAGGAGATATAATCTATAGGAGTTTAGGTTTTGCATGAGCTACAGTTATGGACAATTGTTATTCTAATTTCATACTCCCTCCGGAATGATTTATAAGCAAAAATAGGCTAATTTTTTTGGAATGAAATATAAGCAAAAGTCATTTCTTATGACTAAAATAGCCTTTTTTTATTTTCAACAACTTATTTATTCCTCTCTTGAAACAAGGTGATTTTCAATTTTCAATTTCCAATGATCCTAATTTACTCAAACTTAATTCAACGTTTGTTTTTAAGTCCAATGGGTATTAATCTTAATTAATGCACTTCAAATAGTTCTCATCAACTTTTGTTTTACTTTTACGATGGATATATGAAAAGGCTCCTTCAATTTTGTTTTCCTTTATAACAATAACATTGTATTTCTTCTTCTTATTTGTTTATTACCAAAAAAATGGCAACGTTGCAGGAAGAACCATCTTTAGATTTGGGCATTGACAATGACTCTACGGATGATTTGTTGCTACTTGTTGTTGAAGACTCACTAGACAAGGATGAGGAGGTTGCTGTTTGAGGGTGAAGTGAATTCTCATAAGGATGAAGCTGAAGGTGTTGATAATGGAGTTGAAGGTGGAGAAGACAAGATCAAGCACCATTTGATCAATCATACATGACTGTTCAGTGAGAATAAGACGACTCGGTAACCGATCGCTTCTTCCAAAGCGCGCCCCATTCGTTCTGCTCGCAACAATCCAATAAGCTCTCCGGGTAAAAATATTTTGTTCGAATCTCGACTAGAAAAATCATCAAAAGTTTTTTGAACAATCTGAATAAGCACATCAACTGAATTAGTCACTTCCTGTTGCTGCAATGATCAAATCTAGGTCTAACCACTGCAACTAAAAACATGACCTTACCTATGAATTTTTTATTTTTGCACGTACGATATTGATCTTCCTCATCTGCAAGAAGGTAATAATTTTTTGATTTTTGGGACATGTCGAACCATTTTTCATCGATGTGCACAACATTGTACATTGACTTGAACTTTGGACAATGAGCAATGCTATTTTTCTCAAGCTCCCCAAGGAACTTGCTAGGCTACGCTTAGCTAATGAAACATCACGTATGTTACCTGATGCATTAATTATAAAAAAATATGACGACAAGAACATTATGAATATGTCAAAGTACTCCTAAGTGCATTATGACATGTTGATACAAAAATATGCATGCTATAACTTGTCAGTGTGACTGTGTAGTGGCATGTGGTACAAAGATAGAAAAAAATGCAGCACCTTCCCTGAGAATATCTTGTTCGTCTTCTCCATGGAGTATTACAGACTCTTTTTAATTAATGTCAAACTTTATTAAACATTGATTCAATAAATGTTCACTTTTTTTAATAAATCTAAATCAAGGGCAATTCGGGTAATATAAATAATGTTCTGCATAAAATTATGTGATTGACTACTTTTCTTAATCTGCGTAATTTAACTCATTTTTGCTTATAAATCATTCCCGAGGGAGTATATAAGGTAACCCAAAAAGGTTCATACAACATGCATTTTCACTTTCTAGTTCGTCACATCAATTTTTGTTTATTTCCTTGTTATCTTCTTCCATTTATTAACTTAATTATTGTCTGCATAAATTTAAAAAAAATCAGAGATTTAATTTTCCAAATATTTTTTAATTAAAACACATTGTTTCAAGGTATTCTAAATATGGTAAGCAAAATAATCCAAATAACGTGGCACATTTTGCATACAAAACTTAAATTAGATACCCACTCATTTCAAACAATGATACAAGATAAGATAAGTTAAAATTAGACACCCAACGATGAGAAAAGAATAGAGTAAGTGCATGTAACACAATGAAATGTATGTTTTAACATCTCACCAAGAAAACATGAAGGCTACCAGTAAAACACCACAAGGAAGGTATGCACCAAGCAGTATATAGTTATCTAGATCATATGGCAGCATTTCATTATTCATTTTGGAAAGAAAAAATAATAATAATAGACTAATGAATTTATATCCAGGATCCTGTTTATGTTGTTGTTGATCCTGTTTATGTGATAAAAAAAATCATACCTTGCAGAGGGTTTGAGACTGAAACCCCATCATTAACCAAAACTGGTAAAGATGCTCCTAAGTCCTAATATAATTTTATTAAAGGGTGAGTGAGTCTTTATTATGGATGGAGGGATGAAATCTTTAATATTTTATTTTATTTAGTAAAATAGAGAAATGAAGAGAAAAAGTAAAAAAATTGAGAAAAAGATAAATAACAATGAAGCCAGATGTGTCACATATGATTGTCTATTCCTAACTTTATATTATATATTGATGATTGATGGATTGATTTGTAGTAACATTAACACGTGTACTCTCTTTTTATTGATGACAACAATCTTACTCCCTCCGTTTTAAAAAGATTATTTGGTTTTAACTTGGCACAAATTTTAAGAAAATAAAGAATTTTTGAATCTTGTGATCTTAAATTGTCATGTGAAAAGTTGGAATGAAAGAGTTGACAAAAAATGAAAGAATCATTCTTTTTTAAACGGACTAAAAAGAAAAGTAAGACAATTTTTTTAAACGGAGGAGTATTATATTAACACAATCGGTTTCAAAGAGTCAAATAATGCAGTAGTATTACTTAGAATCCAACTAGGTGATAGGGTGTCGAGAGGGCCGGGTCGGGACCCCATAAAAAAATTGTCGGTGTCGGGATTCAAACTCGGGACGGGGTCTGGAATCGTCCCGCCCGTCCCGATCCCAACTCGCCCCATCCCGACCCTACCCGCCCATCCCGACCAATCCCGCCCCGCCCCGCCCCACCAACCCCTCTTCCCTTTGCAAAAATAGTTGTTGCAACAATGACCAAATTTCAATTTTGACCGTTGTGCAATGGCTATATAACAATCAACTTTGTCAACACCATTATCATGTCTTATTATATAACTTGAGAAATGTTCGTTCTAGTTAATAAAATATTATTCTTTGGTTGCAATACAATATTTTCATTCTTGTTGTCAAATTTTTTTATTGATAGATATGAATATTTTAAGTAGCTTAATTCAAAGTTCTATAATATTAGATAAATTCTACTGTCATTTAACTAAAAGCTTAAGATTCTAAAAAGAAAATTTACTACATTCCTAATGTTATGACCATATAAAGAAATAATGAACTTCTCTAAATATTAATTGTAATTTTTTGATACATATAGTAATTTTCTAGTGGTTAGTATAACTTATAAGAAGGCTTTGATGAATAACTAATATCAATTGTAAATTGAGAGGTTGAAATAAGAACTTGAAAATATGAAAAGAAATTTAATGCATTTCTATGTCACTACAAGAAAATTATGAATCTTTATATTAGAAGACTTGAAAATGGTATTTGATTCTATATAATATATAATTTTTTTAATTATATGTTTATCACGTTTTTGTATTTGGTTTTAAACTTAATTTTTTCGAATCGATTATAGTTATTTATCTATTATAAGAAATGTTTGAATGAAGTTATATCTTTGCATAAAAACATTAAAAGAGCGAATTTCAAAAAAAATATTTTATCACATTTTTCGCTTTAAATCACTAATTTTATTTAGCCGACTCTAGTTACATATTATTGAACAAGTGAAGAATGAGGCTAATAATGTCCTCGACGAAATTCATTATGAAATTATTCACCACGACATTGAAACACCAAACAAGTTATTAGTTTTTTTACTGGAAGCTGAAAATGGCTAAAAAGATTGCATTAGTTAACAAGAATTTGGGAGATGTTAGTACGCAATCTCACAACTTTGGTCTGCAAGAATTCACAGTAGCTCGTTTAACACTTAAAGAATATGGAGGAGGAATCCGGGATCGGGAGTCTGTATCATCCACCATTGATAAAATATTTGTTGAAAGAGATGAAAGGGTCTCTCAAATAGCTGGAATTTTGACTAACCAGCGAGAAAAGACCGCTTTCGTCCTCTCTGTTGTTGGAATGGGAGGACTCGGCAAGACAAGCTTGGCACGAGAAGCCTACCAAGATCAACAACAACAACATACCCAGTGAAATCCCATAATGTGGGGTCTGGAGAGGATAGAGTGTACACAGAACTTACCTCTACCTTGGTAGGTAGAGCAGTTGTTTCCAAGAGACCCTCGGCTCAAGACAAAGCCCAAGCCCAAGCAGAGTAAGACACACAAAGTGTGTAAGTCATGACGGTGTATTATGAAAAAGAAAGAAGCAAAAGGAAGCAATAGCTAATGCAAGTAAATAAGACAAATAAAATATACATAGCAGCATAAATCAAACGACAATGGACTATAAGGCAATATGATAGGCTAAGCAAACCTACAATAATAAGAAATTTGATATAATATTTTGGGTATGTGTATCTAACGTTTTTATGCGAAGAAGCTTTTCGAGGTGATGCTAGAAGATGTAAAACACACATATGTTCAGCTCAAAACGCAAAGAGGTCATCCTCAAAATCTCTCAGCAGGAGCAAAGTAATAAGAGGTATTTGCTTGTACTTGATGATGTGTGGAATGAAGACTCAGAACTGTGGCAAGGTTTTAAAGGCCATTAGAAGGAATCACAACAACTTCAGGAAGTTGCATTGTTTTAACTACTCGTTTGCAAATAGTGGTTTTTGTGAGATATTTTTTTCTAAGTTGGGGCTGTCACAATATCCAATTATCATGATAGTATAATTAAGCCCTCACTTATGGACTACTATACAATTCGAAATAGTTAAAATTTAAATAAAATACTTTAATAATATTCAAAGGGGAGCCTTAGCGTAACTGTTAAAGTTGCTGCCATGTGACTAAGAGGTCACAGGTTCGAGTCGTAAAAATAATCTCTTGCAAAAATGCAGGATAATGCTACATAAAATAGACCATTGTGGTCGACCCTTTTTCGAACCCCGCTCATAGTTGGAGCTTAGTGCACCGGGCTACCCTACTTTAAATAATGTTAGCCTATTTTCAACAATCACTACTATGTGCCATTCTAATGCTAGTTTAATTTGATTTTCAGCTTATTTGAATATTTGGTCTTCAAAAACCCAGATAATGGTAGTTTGAGACATTTCTCCTGAATTACGAGCTATGAAACAAAACCTACTCCTTTTTCATAATAATCGCATAATTTGCCTTTCAAGGTGTATCTGTGATTCAGAATGTGGTAGCTTTTGCAAATATTGCAGGTTGGATGTCCTTACTGGTAAAAGTATTTGCGGCTCAATCAACTAATTTTCTGAAACAATGATTTATGCTACTAATTTGAGAAGAAGAGAGAATTATCAGAGGATATTTGTTTATGCAGTGTAAGATAACTTCACAAAGACAAAAATTTTATAGGCAACTTGTTGGAGCTGCTTACACAGATTAAAGGGTTTGTTACACCATTCAAAATAATCATTACAAAGACACTCGTCGATTTTATTATCATCTATTCTTCATTTTCTTGAGAAAACGATAATGTTGAGATTGAAAGAACCTCATTTTTTTCATTTTTATTATTATTACATTGGGAGTAGGGGAAAGGGAAAGGGAAAGGGGGAGGGGATTACAAGGTGGGAATCGAACCCTCACCAACAAGGTAAAAGTTAATGTAGCCAACTAACTGAGCTACTAAGATTCCCCATTGAAATAACCTCGTACTTATATTAATGTATGTTTTTCTAGAATTTACAAAGAGGCATAGAATCCCTCCTCAACGTACTCATTTATGTTAATCTTTAATGATATCCCTTTGGTTTGGACTAAAACTATACTGTTTTTTGGACCTAAAGTATACATGGTTTAGAAATATAATAATTACACCCTATGTTAATTACGATATTAATCTATCAAAATCAATCCATCTTTTTAAATCTTACAAAAAATGACTCACTCCCTCCTCCTCCCCCTCTCTCTTCTTCACCGGACCCTAATCGTCGGCATCTCCCGATGACGGCGCCATCGCCGCCGACGGTCGGCACCACCCAAAAAGACAGAGAGAGTGTTCGTCGGCCTTCTCTATGCACACACTCTCTCCTCTTCCTCTCTCTCCTGCCCTCCTCTCATGCCCTCCTCTCTCACTCTCTTTGCCGCGCTTCCTCTTTCTTTCTTCGAGGATGATGACTTTTTCGGTGGTTCAGATCTATCCGCTTCCTCCGTTGCGGTGGCTCAGATCTGATAAGAAATTACCTAGATCTAGATCTATCCTTGCTAAATCTAGATCTATCGGAAAACTCATCGAGGTGGTGGTGGAGCACATGTGGCGGGGATGAAATCACCGACGGTAGGGGTTGCCGGAGGTGGTTGAGGTTAGCGATGGAGAAATTGGGAGGGGTAGTGGGTGTATAATAGTGTATAATATTGTATAATAGTGTATATGGGTGTACACACCCCTCTTATAAACTTATACATTTTTATACACCTATATCTGTATACTTTATGTATATAAGTGTATAAATATGTATACACCTTCAAACACCTATATAAATACTGTACTTGTATTTTGTATATAAGTGTATAACATTGTTTAAAAGCGTTTTTGGGCCAACACTTTGTAATGTAATTTTTTGGCTATTTTTTTTGCAATGTAAATGAGCAAATTGTATATTTTTGAAATTTTCTCAACTATTATTGCTCGAGGTTAAAGAATATGTTACAATCCAACTCCTCTTTTAAGTGTTTATACGTCAATAATTCTATTTGGAACTTCTTGGAAATGTTTGAACTGAGATCCGGTTGAGCTCGAGGGTGATTCGACACTATTGGAGCTCATTTTGATGTTGCACATTTGGCTGATGCTGAAATTGTTCTTCACGATTGCGAAGGGAATGCCGCAATCGCGAAGGAGGACGGAATTGGTCAGCGCGATCGCGTTTGGGGACTTCGTCAACAGGTAAGTCCGATCAAATGCTTTACCGATTGTGAAGGGCTGACCGCGACAACAAAAAGATAAGTTCAAGGGCATCGTGAATGCGAAGTAGACCTGTTAAGTATATACACAACAGTCAACAATTATCTTATAGATTTTTGGAAAAGAGGCTCTCGACTTTGGGATTTGAAAAGGCAGATTTTGATCCTAAAAATTGAGATAATGATTCTTCACACGAGCTTTAAGTTCTACTTGGATTTTCATAAGATTTGAACCACGAGAACATGAGATTTAAGAGTTTAAATTGGAGATTTCGATGTAAGCCTAAACGAGGAAACTTGCATTAGTAATTGTTATGAAAATCAGATTATGATTATAAAATTGGATTCCTTAGCTTATGGTTAACGCGTCCATGAAATCAATTTCCAATCATTGATTCGAGGGTCGAGTTTGAGTTAATCAAGAGTTGACTTTGACCTCTAGACGTCCTAAAATTATGAGATTGATTCTCCTAGACTAATTTGGACTCGGTATTGATGAATTTGAATAGTTGAAGCCATTGGAACTCGTTTGGGTTGATTTTGATGATTCAAATAAGATTTGGCTAACAGGCTTAAGACAAGTGAGACTAATTTTTAGTTTGCTTACTTTTTCTCAAAAGCATGTTATACGTGTTGCTTATGTGCATTTTAACCATATAGTTCGTATGAGTAGGCTATCATGAGCTAGATTAGATAGTTGAAGTTTATAGTTAGATCATGAGAGTCGTATTATATGTTTTTATACTCCGTGATACTTCTTATTGATCATGATCATGATGTGATAATTGTTTAGCTATTTAGCATTTATTATCACTTGATTGAGCATGCACTACCTGAGCATAATGATGTCATAATCTAGTTCGCAGGTGCTAATGAGGTCAAGTAAGACGTGAGGTTGATGCACTGCAAGAGTCAGATAGACTATCACCTGCGCTCAGAAGATGAATAAGACACGAGGTTGAATGAAAATTTCAGACATGCATCATATGTCCTCGGTTGTTTGTTAACCTATTATATGTTGTGTTTACACTTATTATATTTATTCATGAATTTAGTTAAGTTGTTTTACTTGTATATCACTCTTATAGTTGTAATGTCTTAATTTATGCATGTATGCATTGCGAGGGATTTTTAAAGACTTGTCATAAGGGTAAGCTGAGAAGGCAAGTTGATGTCGTACTGGGTCTTTAGACTCACAATTACTACGTGTGCGCGAGTGTAGCAGGTGGTGACCCCATAGACGATCAGTGATTCTAGTGCTTACCTAGTTTTATCTAGTTGAGGTGAGCCACCATTAGATCATGGCAGCAACTTCTCCTTCTAGTTGACTTAACATATTTTATTCCGGAGCTGCGTCTAGTATTTTGTATCTCGGATTAGTTGCTCCATGGCTTGGTCACTTATGAGTCGTATCGATAGATTTGACGCTTCCGCACTTATATTTATATACTTTAAAAGGTTCGCCTCGTGAGTAGTAGCTCGTCAGGTGCCTTGTCGCATCCTAGTGCCAGATTTGGATCTTGAAGAATACGAACTATTTTGATTTATGGTCAAACTTTATACTCATTTATGTTGATCTTTAATAATATCCTTTAGATTTTGACTAAAAGTGTACAATTTAAAATGTAGTGGATTATATATGCTTGAGATTAAAGATTAGGAACTATTTTGAGTTATCGACAAACTTTAGGGACTATTTTGGTATTCTCTTCTATATTACACTATAACCTCGATAAATGAATACCCTCAGGACCAGAAAAAATATTAGTTTAGTGAGGTTATTTATTTATCGATAAATGAATATATTATTCATTTAAATAGTATTTTTAGATTTTTTTTCTTATGATTAGCATTTTTATATTTAATGTACAAATGTACCTAGCGGATAATGGTCAAAATTCTTATGAAAAACTTAATTACATTCATTTTCTTTAGACTCTAGATTAGGAATATATGCACTATACGTGTGGAATAAGTACAATGTACTAACATTCATGTACTAATAAGATTGTATGTATAGAATACTTAGAGTCTAAGAAAATATACTTAACCTACACTACAAACTATATATAGTTCTAAAATCTTAGTTTAATAAAGAATCCATACTATTGTATCTTTCTTAATCTTCAATTTAATGGCTTTCAATCATCAGTCAAAATCAATAACAAAAACAACTTTAACCGACCAGATAAGGAGGGCCATATGTGAGCATAAGAACGAACATCCAAGTATTAGCCAAAAAGATATGCAAGCATGGGTGAAACAAAAGTTTGATTTGGTTACTAGCCAAACCACAATATCAAATACTATCAAAAGATCATCTGAATATTTATCGGAGGAGATGAAAAATAGCGATGTTAAGAGGCACAAGTCAGCTAAGTATCCCGATTTAGAGAAAGCTTTATATGAATGGTTTATTCAAAGATAAGAGAAAGTTAATATGTCAAGAGAAATTATCCAAAGTAAAGCAAAAGAATTTTTACATAAAATGTATGGTGAAACAAATTCAAAATTCAGCTTTTCTAGTGGATGGTTAGAACGTTTCAACTTCAAGGCAAAATATTCAATCAAGTCTTACCGACGATTCGGTGAAAGTGGTTCTGTAAACACGGAGGACATTAAAAATGCTTTACTTGGAATACGGACAAAATTAGACCAATTTCAGTTGAAAGATATTTATAATATGGATGAAACTGGATTATTTTACAGGTTGGAAGCTGACCATTCACTTGTCACGAAGCAATTTGAAGGACGGAAGAAAGACAAGGAGAGAATCATTGTTGCTGTTTGCTGTAATGGTGATGGATCCGACAAAGTACCCCTTTGGGTTATTGATAAGTATGCAAAACCTAGATGCTTTAAAAATGTGAACATGAACAATCTTAGTTGCGAGTATCGATTCAACAAGAAAGCTTGGATGACTGGTTTACTTTTTCAAGAATTTTGTCGTTGGTTTGACAAGAGAATGAATGACAGAAAAGTTCTCTTGTTAGTAGACAATTGCCCAGCTCATCCAAATGTTGTTGAAGGCTTGAGAAATGTAGAGTTATTTTTCTTGCACCTAACACATCGTCTAAAATTTAACCATGTGATGCTGGGATTATTCGAGCATTCAAAGTTCATTATCAGCGTCGTTTTTATTCTAGCATTTTGCAGAGCCTTGAAGTTGGCTCACCAAATCTTGAAAAGATTAACATTTTGGATGCTATTAATTTTTCTACCATGGCTTAGAGATTTGATGTGACGGCAAAAACAATTGCAAATTGTTTCCGGCATTGCAAGATTCGGTCTGAAGAAATTGATGTTCTTGAAGTAGAAGTTGGTCAATTAGAAGAAGATATACAAGGATTAACCGATGTCAGTTCTAATTTATGCTATAGAATTGTGATGGACGTCGAACATCTTTTGAACTATCCTAACGAGAATGATGCAGTTATGGAATTGCCTACATACGAAGAAATTATTGAGTCCGTACTAAATGATGAGAATGATCCTGAACCTGATGAGAATGATCCTGAACCAGATGATAGTAGCGTCATACCAAATGTGTCATCAAAAGAGGAAAATATTCTAGAAGTTGTGCATGCATTACAAAAAATTAAGGATGGGATGCATTTTGGTGGAAGGAAAAAAGCAAACAACTTTAGATACATTTTTTTTTAGAAGAAATGACTCAACATTGTTGATTGGATGAAATATTTTTGTTTATTATATATACATATTTTTTTTAGTAATTATTCATTTATGTTTACATGGAGCCTTTAATGACTCAATTTTTTTTATTCATTAATGCATTTAATGAGGTTATTCATTTAGCCCATTTGCTCAAATCGGGGCCTGAGAAAATTATACATTTGACGAGGTTATTCATTTATCGAACATTCATTTATCCGATTATATTGTAGGTGAAGAAACATTATCTTACTTTCATTTCTTTTTCCTCACCCTTCCCCCCCCCCCCCCCCCAAACAAAGTTAACAAAATATCACTTGTAACACTTAGGCTTCCCCCGTAAGCCCCAATTCTTGTTTTTTTAGATATTACCAAATCTAACATCACATTAAGAAAAAAAAAATTGGTCTTCCCGAAAAAGCCCACTCTTGAGATTTCAAAAATCTCTCCACTCAACTCCTCCTTTACTACTTCCCTCCCTTTGATTCTTCCCATTTCCTCAACAAAAATGAATTTAACCCTAAATCTCTACTTGCCCCCATTTCCTTCTTAGAAGTTGTCAAAAGGGTTGAATTCTTGATTTTACAACTCTTTCCGACTAAAAGGGGTCTCTCAAATCGCTTTGAATTATCAGAATAACACCAAAGTACACATTTTTATGTTATTTTAGATAAAGGGTTTACTGCATTTGCTGTTTTCTTGATTTTACAACTCTTTTTGACTTAAAGGGGTCTCTCAAATCGCTTTGAATTATTAGAAAAACACACAAATTCACATTTTTATGTTATTTTAGGTTCCTTGTCAAAAGGGTTTAATTCATTTGTTGGGTACTGCTTGATTTTACAACTCTTTTTGACTAAAAGGGGTCTCTCAAAATCGATTAGAATTATAAGAAAAACACTCAAGTTCACATTTTTATGTTATTTTAGGTAAAGGGTTTAATTAATTTGCTGTTTTCTTGATTTTACAACTCTTTTTGGCTTAAAGGGGTCTCTCAAATCGCTTTGAATTATTAGATAAACACCCAAGTTCGCATTTTTATGTTAATTTAGGTTCCTTGTCAAAAGGGTATTTGCTGTTTTCTTGGTTTTACAACTCTTTTTGACTTAAAGGGGTCTCTCAAAATCGCTTTGAATTATCAGAAAAACACCAAAATTCACATTTTTATGTTAAATTAGGTTCTTTGTCTTGTGGGGTTCATTCAGATATTTGAAAAAAATGTCTGATGATATGGTCATTCATTTTACATCGAATTCTTCGAACCAATCTGATCAGTCTTTGCCTTCGAAGATTGCGAAACTCGAGGCTAGAATGGTGGGCAAAGGTTCATCTGTTACATCTCAAGCTAATTCATGGTCTGCTCCAGCTATGTTTGGTGCTGCTGAGAATGTTGCTGAGCCTACTGTTTCTAGTGATTCAGATGATGATGATGTGAGTTTGTGAAATTCAGCCTTTTGTGTTTTAATTAGCCTAGCTAGGGAAAAATGTTGTTTAAGTTTGTGAAATTCAGCTTATTCTTTCCTTTAATAGGGAAAAATGTTATTTAAGTTTGTGATATTCAGCTTATTCTTTCCTTTAATTAACCTAGCTAGGGAGAAATGATACTATTATTATTGTTGTTTTCTCTTTTGAAGCAGTAATAATTACAAAATGGGATTTGCTCAATGGTGCAAAATCTCATAAATGGTATCCTTGTATGTAATTCTGGTGCTCTTACAAGTTTAGAATTAACTTAATTTGAGCTCTCTATAAATGTGTTTAGTTAATTACCTTCTTTACTAGGGGAAATGGCTACTCTTTATGACCCAGAAATCCCTGTGGCGCCAACCCGCCAACCCGTAGGACTAACTGCATCCTTTGAAACTCGGGGATAATGGGCCCGCCCTTCTACCTTTCTCCACTTAATTACCAGACTTAGTTTGCATGGCACAGTACTCGAACTTGTGTCCCTCAACCTTTGCCAGTTGAACTAAGCTCAATGCGGGGAAAAATGCTATTTCCTATTGTTGTTTATCGGAAACAGCTTCTCTACCGTGCGTACATACCACCCCACTTGTGGAATTGCATTGGGTTCGTTGTTGTAATTACAAAATGGGGTTTGGCAAATGCTGCAAAATCTCATAAATGGCATCCTTGCTTGTAATGCTGGTGCATTGAATTAACTTAACTTGGTGCTCTCTCTCTATGTGTGTGAGTTAATTACTTTCTCTACTAGTTTATTGGTCCAGATTCCATGTATAGCATCTCGGAAATATTCCGCCATAGTTAGGGCAGTCAAACCAACTCTCATACGAGCTCCCGGAGGTTCATTTATCTAACCGTAAACTAGGGCCACTTTTAATTCTGCAACATTTCTTCATTAATCACTCCAGATTCTTTCATTTTCATGTAAAGATCATTTGGAACAAAACAAAAATACTGGATGCAACGATATTGAAATATTTGGTACATGAAGCCACAATTTGATAGATTAAAAAAAGGGCTGCCCGATGCACTAAGCTCCCGCTATGCACGGGGTCCGGGGAAGGCCGGACCACAAGGGTCTACAATCGAAATGTACAATGTACTTAACATTATATAAATATATAATCTAGATAGGAAACAGTCTTTTTCTAAAGAAATGTGTTGAGAAAGGACAGATGTATAGAACCTCTCAAGGAGATTGTGCTTTTTCAACGATCTCAAAATGGAATCTATTGTAAGCATGGTTAGCAGGGTAACTCTAAAATAGTAAGAGAATAACTGTAGAGAGCTAGAGATCTATTAGCTTTTGCAGAATGAACATGATTGGAAGTAATACTGTTGTTTCATATGGCTGGTGCATCTTGAGCCTTTGAATATCTTGCTAGTTCAATTATAGCTTGTACATGCTTGTATAATCTTATTGTGGGATGAAATTATGAATGACTAATTTGAGATATCAGAATTGACAATTTTTTGAGCTAGTTGTCAAATTGGAAATGGTGACCTATGTCGTGCAGACTCTTCAAAATCTCTGCCGCACCCTTGTCGACACGACATGGGTGGAGTTATGGGATCCATACTGGATTTGGTCAACTTGGGTACTTTGACCACATTCTATGACCGAGAAGTATAGATTGATTCGGTATTTTGTTTGATTTTTGGGTTTATATATATATATAGTTATGTGAAGTATGAGAATGCTTTTCCATTACGCGAGATACGATAAAATATTGGTGTTTATGAAGAATGAAGTTTCACTAGTTTTAGTTCAATAACTTTAGCTAATCAAAATATATAATATATATGTTGTGATATACATTTTGGCCGTATCCAAGCACTCGTATCCGCACTTGGATCCATACCCCCAGATCCTATTATTTATGTGATGAAGAATCCGACCTCTAGATTTACACCAGGATCGGATACCTGCACCCGAGTCCAAGCAACATATTGGTGACACCTGATGGATCTGGAACAAATCACCTGCATTGAAATTCTGGATTCATGTTTGAAATTCTATTTTTAGTGACCGATAAATCCATTTGGCGCCAACCCGTAGGACCAAGTGCATCCTTTGAAAATCGGGTATAATAGGCCCGCCCTTCTACCCTTCACACCTAAAATACATTTCTTAGTTTGCATGACGCAATGCTCGAACTTGTGTCCTCAACCTTTGCCACTAGAACTAAGCCCTAACCTTGTTCTTCACATGGTTCTTTCTATACATTTGAAAAGTATGTCCGGATACCTAAATTTTCCAACGTATACTAAATACCATTCAATGTATTGAAGAGTCCCATATCAGATGAAAAAAGGATGGGTGGTCTCCTTATATGGACTTGAGCAATCCTCCCCTCACGAGCTAGCTTTTGGGGTTGAGTTAGGCCCAAAATTCATTTATTTACACTATGTATTTTGTCTACAGTTACTTATGCACGCCCTATTTCCATCTCGTCTCTTTTTATATAAGCTAAATTTCTGCACGAAGATTCTACAACTCATTAATAGCGAATGTTAATGGTTTCTGGCCTTTAATTGCCTGGAAGTATCTTTAAGAAAAAAAATTATCCGATGCCATTAATGGGAAAAAGTCTTCCTTTAAAAGCTTTTGTACCTTGTAGGATTCTAACTTTAACCAGTCCACATCTACTAAAGTTTCTTCCTTCCAAATTCTGAGCCGATAAATCTGAACAGAAAATCTTTTTGAGTTGTCAGAAGCTCATAGTTTGTGACGTCAGCATTTTAAAACAAACACACCTCAGATAGATTATGGGCGTGCATTGCATGAGTTTTTCCTTGTACTTAAATGGGAAATTTGGATCCTAATATCTGCAACCTCAGAATGAATCTAAGATTTACTATAATAAGCCCAATTTTGCCCTGGATATGATTTGCAGTTTTGTCAAAGGTGCGCTTAAGCCTTGAAGCGAGGCGCAAAACGTGTTGAGCACTTCGCCTCTCTTAACGGGCGCTTCAGTGTCATCATCAAGGCTCTAAGGCATACTTTTCCTTGCCAATGAGCATAACTCTAAAGAGTCGACATTAAACAATTGATATTTCACTTTATCATATTTTTTTTTCAATTTCTTTATCCATACATTTGTTATTCATGGTTATAATTGTTAGTCTTGGACTACATATACATATTTGTACTTTTCCTCTATTTACGCCTTTCTTTATTAAAGTCCACACTTTATTTCTGCTTTGTGCTTAAAGCCCCAAGGGACCTTAGCGCTTTTTTGCGCTTTTCGCCTTTCATAACACTGGTGATTTGGAAGAACTAATTACTCAGCATGGACTGCTCAAACTACTGATTGCAAATTTGCGTTTACTTTCCAGTGCTGCAAGTCATTCTCCAATTTTTTGCTCTTAAAGCATAACTTTTCTTTCTTGTCGCTAACATGTCTCCTTCCCCTCTACCAGAATGGAGTGGAATTTCTCATACAAGCAAACACTCAGAAGCGGCGCAAACTTGAAGAAGACAACAGCTCAACTTCCTTTGAACATGTGGAGGTAAATCTTATATGTGTTTGCTATGTTTTGTGAATAACTTCTTGTTCTTCTTGGCCAGTCCCTTTAGGTGTGGGCCATTCTAATTTCTGAGATACTCTCTTTTACAATATCCATTTTCGAGCAATATATCTTAGGGTGTTTTTTCGGCTTACCCTTCTGGAAGAATGTATATGCTAATGCTGAAGGAAATACTTTTCTAGACAGCAACTGATACAGTGAAAAAGATAGTAGAGAATACAGAAACAAGCAAAGTGGGCTCAGATGTGAATAAACGAAAACAAAGCCGTCGTACGGGAACTAATTCTGGTAGAGGACGTGGTTCCCGAGTTAGTGATCAGACCAAGTTACAAGCAGTGCCTGTGTCAAATGGTCAGTTCGATAACTCTTACAAGAAGGTGAGTTTTTTTCCTGGCATGATTTAAGGATTGTTTTAGGAAAGCATGCTTATCAGTAATGATTGCGCTTGAAAGAATAAGTCTTGAGTTCAACTCTCAACGAGAGCAATTTCTCTGGAGTATCACTGGGTATGTTGTTCTTGTTGTTGTATTTCTTCATTGTACCTTTACAATGGTTAACATCTGGACTCATGCTGTTAGTTCTGCATTCTATATGTTGACAGATTTAGTTTCATTGTTGCAACGTGTTTCCTATTTTCTTATGTCATCCTTTATACCTTAGCTACTCTTGTTTCAGCATACATTGTGTCCTATTTGTACATGGGTGACACTCCCTTGATTATCTTTTAATTTAAATTTGCTTAACCTTATCCCCATCCCCTCCAAAAAAAAGTAGGGGCAACTCCCTCAAGTTTTATTCTGGTTGTTATTAGGTTTGTAATCCCTTGTATCTCCAAGATGTTTTCTAATATATAATGGCCAAGGTGTATTGTTGTTTGTAGTTTGCAATGCAAACACCTTGGTCACACATCCTTCCACCAAATGTGGACCAAAATTATCCGTTGTTAATTTCTCACAGCACCTTCTGGTTGCTGGACATTTAATACAATACATTTTAATGATAAAAAAAAATTATCCTGAATTTCAAGCAAAGGTTACTCTAGATGATTTATCCCAGTTCTTCTTCAGTGGATTAACACATTATCATTTTTGCTTGTTTTAGTTGCAAGATGGTTTGCCTAAAGAGCAACTTGGGCATGATGGACAGACTGTATTAGAAGTATGGCTTTTGTTACAGCTTTTAGATATCTTCCATTCATTTTTACCTAAGTTGCTCGGACTCTGAACTTTCGGTGCCACACCTGTGTCAACACGGCGTGAGTGGCGGATCCGTACCGGATACTGTCAACTGATTTTGGGTACTTTTGACCAAAATCGATGGAGAAATTCGGGACAGATACAATGATTGTGTAATCAAAATAAAATCTAAGGTGAAATTGAAGAAAATGAAATAAGTACCTTGTATATAGAAATTTCTATGTCAGTCCTTTTCCTTATATCTTTTTATGGATTCTCCTCTTGATCAATATTGTCCTCGGAATACCTTGTAAGTTTTTCACATAATGTCTCATAATTTAGACATATAACTCTATTTTTAGATATTTGAATTAATTTTAGCCGAATCCCCACACCCGTATTTGTACCTAGATCCATACTCCCGAATCTTAAAGTTTAGATCATGAAGGATCTGACCTCTAGATCTGCTCCCGTATAGGACCCCCGCACCCGAGTCTGAGCAACTTAGCTTTTCTGTCAAAAGTGCATTCTGAATTTTATGCCATACAATGTGTCGCAACTCATCAATTTTTATGGAGTTACTCTTTGCTACTATTTTATATCTGCTAATTTATCAAAGTGATGTGGAATGCCCTCGATATTAGGAGATCACTTCTTTACGGGCAAAAAATGTGGCTTTGGAGGAAGAGCTTAAGAAATTCCGTCAAGAGGCCTCAGATTATCAACATCAGTGTCAACATCTGGAAAAGGTACAATTCGTGTTGGTTACCTGCATTACTGGAAATAATCCTGATATTGAATGTTAACAGTCTGGTGTTTGTCATTATTGTTTCCATATATATTAACAGCATCGGTTATAAAGTAATTCCTGTATTATTTTATAATTTATATCAAATTCAACATCAAATAATAATATATATGGAAAAGGTACAATTTGTGTTGGTTACCTGCATTACTGGATCACGTGAGGTGCATCAAGGACGAGGACGATAAAGTACTGGTTGAGGAAGTGCATATTAGGCGGAGGTGGCAGTCTTCCACAAACTCTTGAACGAAAAAGGAGATGGAGACATTGTGCTGGGAGATCTGGAGCATTCTGGTAGGTACCGAGATTTTGGGTATTGTAGAAACATTAAGGTTGAGGAGGTTAAGGGTGCTATTCGCAGGATGCGCAGGGGACGAGCGACCGGGCCTGATGAGATCCCAGTTGAATTTTGGATGAGCGCAGGCAGTGCAGGTTTGAAGTGGCTGACTGAGTTGTTTAACGTCATTTTTAAGATGACAAGAATGTCTGAAGAATGGAGGTGGAGTACAATGATTCCCTTGTACAAAAACAAAGGTGATATCCAGAGTTGCAACAACTATATGGGTATCAAGCTGCCGAACCACACTATGAAAGTTTGAGAAAGGGTCGTGGAGATGAGGGTGAGGAAATACGTGTCAATTTTCGAGAACCAGTTTGGATTCATGCCGGGGCGTTCGACTACCGAAACCATTCATCTTATTAGGAGGTTGGTGGAGCAGTGTAGGAAGAGGAAGAAAGATTTACATATAGTTTTCATTGACCTCGAAAAGGCATACGACAAAGTCCCTAGGGAGGTTTTATGGAGATGTTTGGAGGTTAGAGGTGTACCTGTGACGTACACTAGGGCTATCAACGATATGTATGATGGAGCCAAGACTAGGGTACGGTCAGTAGGAGGAGACTGGAAGCACTTCCCGTGACGATGGGGCTGCACCAGGGATCAACTCTTAGCCCATTCCTATTTGCATTGGTCATGGACGGACTGACGCGACAAATTCAAGGGGAGGTACCATGGTGTATGTTATTCGCAGACGACATAGTCCTGATTGATGAGACTCGCAGCGGAGTAAACACCAAGTTGGAGGTTTGGAAACAGACTCTGGAGTCTAAAGGGTTCAAGTTGAGTAGGACCAAGACAGAATATTTGGAGTGCAAGTTCAGCAACAGGAGCGATCCTGAGACAGGCTTAGAGGTGAGGCTTGGTACTCAGGTCATTCTGAAGAAAGAAAGCTTCAAATACCTAGGGTCTATTATTCAAGGGAATGGAGAGATTGATGACGATGTCACACATCGTATTGGGGCAGGGTGGATGAAATGGAGGCTCGCATCTGGAGTCTTGTGCGACAAAAAGGTGTCAACTAAACTTAAAGGCAAGTTCTATAGGGCGGTGGTTAACCGACTATGTTGTATGGGGCAGAGTGTTGGCTAGTCAAGACTTCACACATACAAAAGATGAGAGTTGCGGAGATGAAGATGCTGTGATGGATGTGTGGGCATACAAGGAGAGATACGATTAGGAATGATGATATATGGGATAAAGTGGGAGTGGCCTCGGTGGAGGATAAGATGCGGGAAGCGAGGTTGAGATGGTCCGGACATATGCGGAGGAGAGACACATATGCCCCAGTGCGGAGGTGTGAGAGGTTGGCTATGGACGGGTTCAGGATGGGTAGAGGTAGGCCAAAGAAGTATTGGGGAGAGGTGATTAGACAGGATATGACGCATGTGCAACTTACTGAGGACATGACCTTAGATAGGGGGTTGTAGAGGACACGGATTAGGGTAGAAGGGTAGTAGGTAGTCGAGCGTAGTTCTCTTTACGCTTACAAAATGATAGTGTAGTGTTATTACTGTAGGCTTGATTAGCCTGTCACACTTATAGACGCATTATTGCTCTATAGTACCCTGTAGTTGGATTCCTGCTGCTATGTGTTCTTTAGTGTAATTTATTTATCTTATTTAGTTGTGTTAGCTACTGCTTCTTGTTGTTAGAATGCGTTACCATTGCGTATTTGATTTTCACTATCTGCATGTCCACAATGCTTTAATTTCCCGTCTGACCGTTTCTCATACTTTGTTTTGCTTTGCCTGATTATGCTTTGTCTTGAGCTGAGGGTCTCCCGGAAACAGCCGCTCTACCTACCAAGGTGGAGGTAATGTCTGTGTACATTCTACCCTCCCCAGACCCCACATTGTGGGATTTCACTGGGTATGTTGTTGTTGTTGTTAACAGTCTGATGTTTGTCATTATTGTTTCCATATATATTAACAGCATCAGTTATAAGGTAATTCCTGTATTATTTTATAATTTATATCAAATTCAACATCAAATAACAATATATGTTTTGGTAATACCTGTATAAGGACACAAATGCCTAAATTTTGCTATATCTGGTACCTGTTTAGTTAACTATCTTTTGTTCTCACACACATGTTTTCAATAATGTTTAATCATATTGATTTTAAAGTTATAACAAGGTCTTTGAAATAAAAAATTTATGTTTGATAGAGGTACGTGAAATTTATTACTCCCTCTGGTCCACCCATCAAGAAAACTTGTTACCCTTTCTCAGAAAAACTTACCAGTATAAATTTTATATTTTGATTTCTAATCCTATACGCTATTTATAAATAATCACATATGATAATAGACTGAATATGGAATGGGTAAAACAATGTAATAGGTCAAGGGTATTATTAGAGACAAATGTTTATCCAATTTAAAACCAAAAAAAGGTTCTAGATTATATGTACAAACATTTGAACTACTAAGCAAAACTCTAATAACAAATTCCAAATAATTTTCAGAAATCATAATTCATTGAATTACAATCCCAAAATTATATTCTGCATATCACTTGTCTGTGAACAAACAACACATTAGTTGATTTGGCTTTCAATAAAATTTTCAATTCCAACTGACTAATCAGCATTGCACAATGATTATACAGGAACTGAAGGATCTTAAAGATTACGAGCAGCAGACAAAGCCAAAGGTGTGCTTCATATGTTGCTTTACTTCTTTTCATCGGTCAAGTTCTGTTTCTTCCCTAGAAATAATCCTACTGTTCGTGCAAGAAATTATTTAGTTTGTGAGGTTACCTTTGCGAACCACATGACCAAAGAAATATTTGTGGCACTAATTAGCTACATCACTATACTTGTCGCCAAATCAATTTTTTGTCGGTTCTGATTGGTACTATATTTGCTCAAGTTATATTTCTTTCGAGTTATCATCATATGTCTGAATATGCTATTGAAGAATGGTTCTGTTCATATGATTTACCTGATGGGAGGGAACCCACAGAGTTGGTGCATTCAGCTTGACCACTTCAGTAGAACAGATAGTTATTCAAACTAAACCATAGTTTTCTACTTTGTGTAGAATTGTGGAATATTGAATAGGCTGTACTACCAAAGTTCTTTGCATATATATGGTATGTATGTTTTGTATGTATACACGCTCAATTTGTTCACGCCCATCGCTATTTCGTTTTCCTAGCAAAATATTGTTGTCAAACTTGGCTTTGAATCTAAATATGCTTCTTTTAGCTGGTTCATTTGTGGACATATTTACTATTTCATGCAAGTTGTGCGAACATCACTATTTGGCTTTCCTGTCAAAATATTGCTGTCAAATTCTGCTTTGTTAAGCCTACAAATCTTCCTCTTAGCTGTGTCCCATTGCGTCTACAATGATACCAAGTTGAAGAAAAATGGTTGATGTTATTCCTGTTTATTGGTGTTCACTCATGGCAGTGATTCATATATATTATTTTATCTGCAGAGAACAAAAATAATATCCGAATTGCTAATATCTGTTTCAAAAGCTGAGAGACAAGAGGCACGGATGAAAGTGCGTCAGGAATCTTTGAGACTGGGCAATGTGGGAGTAATCAGGTACATCATTCTTAACAAGGTGTTATTTAGAGCGAGCAATTTGCTGCTTGATCTAGTATATAAAGTAAGTTCAACAGATGAGGAGCATCACGAGTGTGAGAAGTGAGAAGGTGCAATGAGTTTCCATAATTTTTGTTTTTACATTGAGGATCTCTCTTAAGTCGGTATTTGTTTACCTTAGTTATGGATAAGCTAAATACTGTACATATAGTCAGCGCCAATCAGCTTGGAAGTGAGGCTTTATTGCTGTTCTTGTAACAATTGTATGGTGATGGATTCCATGGTGCATATTATTTTCATATAGCATTGTGTAATTCACGAAACTAGTAAGAGAGTGAATCTATGTTTGGGACTATGGATAAGCACTCTAGATAGTGAGGTTTTAGGATAGGTAGAAGTAAGACAAAATATTGCAACGAGTTTAGCTCAAAAAGAGGAATAATGGTGAAGTGAAATTTGACGGGATTGTGATGTCTAAACGCAAAAGATTAGATGCCTAAGCTTAGTCTTGCAGTAGAATGGCTTAATAGATGAAATTATAAATGTGAATATTAAGATGGATGTACAAGATTGGACAAAATTAGAATGATCACGTCTACTGGTAGTTGCGAGTATCACCCATAGAGGTTAACGAGAGGAAGTCTCGTTTGCCCATATTCATCGGTCCTTAGGTGCAACACTATAATGATTGAAGGTAACATAAAATGACGAGACATACCTAAAATCACCTAGAGGGAAGTTTTCTTAGAACACCTACAATCTCTCAGATGCCAACATGCTCAAATAGAATACAATGAAAGCAAAAGATTCATATGGCATATGGTTAATGATACCTTATTTTGGAGTAAGGTTTAGTTGTTATTACGCTTACATTAGGTGTGGCATTTACAAGTAATTTTTGTTTTAGTTAGAGACTTGTAAGTCCGTGTAGGGTTAAGTGTGAGAGTTAGTCTTTAGTTTTAGAAAACTCTTGATATGCCTTAAAGGACAAATTTTCTAGTATTGAGAATGAAATGGATCTGAATAGAGCAAAATGGATACAGTGGATTTATATCCTCGCTCCCAACTAAGGATTGAGATTGGTTAATTTATTGATTTAGTGTTGTGATTTTATTGGTGAGAACTATGTAACGAGTATACTAAATTACTAATCGAACTCCAGAATATCAGTAGGCGGTATGCCCATCCTATCAATTTAGTTTTCGTGTCATCACATTTCATATTTTGAACCTCTTCATTTTTGTGACTGCTGATTCTTTTCTGTTCTTTGGTTAATTGCAGGGCTGGAACCATTATATCTGAGGCGTGGGAAGATGGTCAAGCACTAAAGGACCTCAATGCTCAACTTGTACGTTCCATATTTTGGTGGTCTGGCAAGAGAGTGCTTGTTTCGCAATTTCCTTATATGGATATATTAATATATCTATACCGACAAGTGACAACTAACATAGTCACTGCCTGTCCATTTAGCTTATACAGTACAATAGATCTTCAGCTTATGTCCTAACAACCATGCCAACACAAAAGAAGAGATTTAAATTAGGAAAAATTAGTATATTGTGAATGAGTTGAGTAAAGAATTTAAATAATAGTTCAAATATGATGAAACTGTTACTATCTCAAAGAAGAATAGTTTAAATATGATGAAGGGCTATAGTTGAACACACATCACACGACTAATAAGTAAGATGAAGTGGTACTAGTTTATTTAGCCTGGATCCTTGGACACGCAAGAGTTGTTCGTCAAGGAAAGAAATTTGATGTATGAAAAAGGAAAGCAGGCCAAGCAACTTCGGAAATTTACCAGTCTATAACTTCTGTTAGATCATCTGCAAGCTGAATGGCTGATCCTATATGCTATTTAGTTTCTGGTGTCTCATATTAGTTACACTGCTAAACATTGTTTATCGTATCCCTAGATCCAATAGGTGTTATTACTAATGGATTTTTTTGTCAGAGGAACTTAGTAGAAACAAAAGAAGCTATTGAACGGCAGCGTAAGTTGCTGAAGAAACGACAACCAGGTGAAATTTCCCTTTAAATCATATGTATTTTCTCATGTTTCCGTTTCTTGGATAGAAATGGTGTTAGTTTGGTGAATGAGTGGATTTTTTCTCAAAAGGTCGCAAACCTGTTAGCTTTTAGCAACGGCACAAGACCGCTAAACCTTCTTTTACTATATATTCTGGACTTCAATCTGCTTCTCATTAGATGGTTGCGTGAAATTCCAAAGCTCTAACTCTTGTTGGGTGTTTTTTAAGTTCACCATTGTCTTATCAGCTGGCATTAGAATAAAGTAGAGCACACAACACAACAACAACAATAACAACATACACAGTGTAATCCCACAAGTGGGGTCTGAGGAGGGTAGGATATACACATACCTTACCCCTACCTTTGTGGGGTGGAGAGACTGTTTTTGATAGACCCTCGGCTCAAAAGAATTGAAAGCGGAGAACACCATGCTTAATTTATTTTTGCCTCTTGATTGAGTGTCAGCAGCATTCAATGGAGGTAGTCTTAGTATAGTTGCATATGTCTTATCAGTTTTGAAGTAATCTTTGATTAAAATGACTTCCACGTTGGCTTCTTGTTCATGATAGTGTCATTATTTCAGCAGGAATAGCTTTTCGTTTGATTTTTCAATTTCCTTGATGTTAAAACTTTGTTTCTTGAAATATAAAATGTTACTGGCAATAAGGATTACCCTACCATTGCAGATAAAAGTGATGGAGGAGATGTGGAGGGAGGTTTGCAGGAAGAAGATTCTCTCATTCAGGATGAAATCTACAAATCTCGTTTAGCTAGCATCAAACGAGTAACTGTTCTCTTCTTTTTCTGAAGATTCATCCACATGCCAGTTCTTTATCATTTTTGGTACTTGTTACTAAAATATTTTCTATGCTTCACACCATCACAATTTCTTTTACATTAGGAGGAAGATATGATAATGCGTGAGAGAGACCGGTATGAACTAGAGAAAGGAAGGCTGATTCGTGAAATGAAACGAATACGTGATGAAGATGGTTCGCGTTTTAACAATTTTCAGATTTTGAACCACCGATATGCCCTCTTAAACCTTCTTGGAAAAGGAGGATTTAGTGAGGTGTATAAGGTAAGTATGTTTTCATTCACCAAATGGCAATGAAGTCCTCTTTTATGTATTTGTATATTGAGAAAAATATCCTTCCATTCACTTCAAATTACAAAATTCTGGCAGGCTTTCGACTTGGTAGATCATAGATATGTTGCATGTAAGCTGCATGGACTAAATGCTCAGTGGAGTGAAGAGAAGAAGCAAAGTTATATACGACATGCAATCAGGGAGTACAACATCCACAAGTCTTTGGTGCACCATCACATTGTGCTGCTTTGGGACATTTTTGAGATAGACCAAAACACATTTTGCACTATCTTGGAGTACTGTAGTGGTGTGTTTACTCCCTTTATTGCATAATCAATATAATAAAATTACTATGCTCAGTGCAATGAGGTATTTTAGGATTCCCTCTCATATTGGTCATAAATATTTCTTCCTGTAGGAAAGGACCTTGATGCAGTTCTCAAATCAACACCCGTGTTGCCAGAAAGAGAAGCAAGAATCATTATTGTGCAGATTTTTCAAGGCCTTGTTTACTTAAATAAAAAGTCACAGAGGATCATCCATTATGATTTGAAGCCCGGGAATGTTCTATTTGATGAGTTAGGTGTTGCTAAGGTCACTGATTTTGGTCTAAGCAAGATTGTGGAGGATGATGTTGGATCCCGGGGCATGGAGCTCACATCCCAAGGAGCTGGAACGTACTGGTGAGTGGTAGATTTTTGTATTCAAACTTAGCATTATGCTTTTACTGAGGTTCCATTAGTTCTGAATAGGACTGGCAAAATGGTTTAAAAACAAGTAACCATCCAATCCGACCCATTAAATATGGGTTGTATGATTCACCATTTAAAAATGGATCAGATATGGATATCATCCACTAAATAATTGATATCCAGATGGATAATATGGATATCCATATTATCCGTGGGATAACCCATTTTTATCCGTTTTTGTTTAACCCCTTTTCGACCTGCACGTATCCGATCTGACCCACCCGTTTGCCACTTCCTGAACTTACATTTGCTATCATCTTTTGCGTTCATAAACTATTACTAAGCTCCACTATTTCTGCTCGTATTGTTTCTTCAGGTATCTACCTCCTGAATGCTTTGAGCTAAACAAGACACCTCTTATATCCTCAAAGGTGAGTGTTCCTGCTTTGCTTTCCCTTGTTGATAAAGTTAAATAGGACTCACTGTAAACCAGGAGACCCCAACATTTTGTTTAGTTCTTGTTTCTAAAGATCGCAGCGTCTGCATCTTCAGCGTCTTATTTGTTTATGAACTAAACTCATAACTTCTATTTATGTAACCAGGTTGATGTCTGGTCAGCTGGTATTTTGTTGTACCAAATGCTGTTTGGTAAACGGCCCTTTGGGCATGACCAATCACAAGAGAGAATATTAAGGGAGGATACAATTATTAAAGCAAGAAAGGTTGAATTCCCTACAAGACCAGCTGTCTCTAATGAGGCAAAGGTGAGTTTTTTCCTATCCATATTTTACTACATCCCTTATCTGACAAACATATGATCAATTGTCCCTATTTTATTTCCTTTTCGTGCGCATTATCAAGAAACCGGAAGCCCTCAAACTCAGTTAATATTGTTATTGTTACTAATGTGCAGTAGATTTTTTGTACCCAATTTAAGATAAAAGGGAATCAACCGACCAATGTTTGCCTTCTCTTTGAGGGCCATTTGATGCCCCAAATGTGGTTAATGTTCGGACACAGTTATATCGTATTTTAAGTGATACAGAATAGATATGGCTTCAATTCAAGTTGAGTTCATGCGCCTATGCTCAAATAGACTCCATGCTTTATCTCAATCCACATCGACTAGTTTACATTGCCAACATGACAGTAGTCCAAATATACCATGACCAAAAACATCCCTAGAACATATCAAGATTTGGAATCAGGATAGTGGAATTTAACTCTAGTGTCCCATATGACTACTCTAGGCCATAACACTTAGCATACTAACTGGTCGATAAAACAAAATTTGATTAAGCAATGCACAAGAAAAGTTATATTGCAACAATATTTACCCTAGCACCAGTTAGAATTGTGTTTTGTTTCTTCCCTTCACTTATTCTTAGATCACTTTGTTATGTTAATTCTCTCTTTTCTATTGGTTTTGGCAGGAGTTTATCCGTCGTTGTTTAACATATAATCAAGCAGACAGGCCAGATGTTTTAACTATTGCTCAAGATCCTTACTTGACATATACAAAGAAATGATAGGAAGATGTTAATCACCAGAACTTGGGCAGAGAGGCCCGTGCCTCTCGTCTATAAAAACGGTTGCTCTCCCAATGTTGGGACGAGGAGTGGTGCTCTGGAATTTTGTACAGTTGTAAAGCGTGTAATTTTGTTGTCCCTGTACCTTCCCCCCCCCCCGCCCCCCCCCCCCCCGGTTTTCTCTTCTCAGAAGGTCTTTTATGCCATGACTATTTCATGTTTTTGAAACTCGATGAAAGTCCATGGAGATTAAGAAATCGACCGTGGAACTATATTATACTTGATGTTCTTAAACTATAAAGTGACCGAAAATTATTCTCTTTATTTCTTGGATATTTTCAAAATTATTTACAACCGAATGAATATTTTTCAAGATTGATTGCAATTTCCGTAAAAACTTTTGTAACCTGAGAAACAACTAATTAAGACTCACCCCTCTTCTTTACTCAAAGAGGTGAGTTCTTGATTCATAAAGAATGATTTTTTGAAGTTATACGAATTTCTTAAAAGAAATGCCACATGGAGCGTGTAACAGGATATCTCACTCTTGGACTTCTTACGATAAGATCATTGCACTAGCTAGTTAGTGTGTTGGCAAACACGTTGTGCTCTAAGCTAAATTGTTTACCTTGTATGTGGAGGAGATATTATGGTATAAACTTTTCCTAATTGTTTCCAATATTTGATGGTTAATATCCATATTCCTTTCTGAGGTAGCTTATATACCTAGAAATAGCTAATTCATATGCTACTCTATGGAATTACACTTTGATTCATTCAATCACTGTATTTTGACACAGCACTGAACACTAAAAGACACAAAAATTTTGCCAATACTAAATACAGCGAGTTAATCCGTAATAATACAGTATAGATACGTTGAATAACAGAACACAATTTGAATTTTTTTTGAGTTGTACATTTTTTACAAATTTCCACATTATCAAGTTCCAATTTGACATTGAAATCAAAGGTCGTTTCTTACATATAAGCCAAAACGTAACTCAATTGAAGGCATTCCAGCAGACATAATTGCACCTGTATTACTCATTATAGGTTATGTAACAAACTTCCACAGCTATGAGGAAGAGCTACCACTCCCTGAGCTATATGTCAAACGGCGAAGCCATCAAGCACAAAGGCTAATTCAAGTGTTGCCAGTAAAAAGACTATACATGTATTGAGTTGCTGATTGACATTTGCAAGGACTATGTTTTACTTCGTAGTACCTCATAACACCGTAAAAGCAAGCTCCAGCCCCAGGGCCTTGATCTAGTGGTAAGTGGTAAGAGCGCAACACTGATGTATGAGTTCTAACAAAAGCTTGGTATTTAAGTGGAGAAGGGTAGAGGGATGGGCTCATTATCCATTGATTTTCGAACCGTGCGCCACTGGTCTCAGGGATTTATCAAAAAAATACGGCAGCAGGCTCCAAAGTAGTGCATTCCTTCCAAGGATGGTTCTTCTGCTGCAATAACAAATAAGGTGTGTCTGGTGCCATCTGAATTGAGAAACAAAAGGTGTCAATATAATGGCAACTAAATGCATCATTTAAGAATTGCCTTGTGTTAGAGCAAGTGAATCATTCAAAGCCCTGTATAATGAGAATGAGCGCATGGTAATTGGTACTCTTAAGTTACAGCTCGTTTAATGGCAACTTAACCAAGATAACATCCAAATGAGGGTCTCTGTGAGCTCTTTGCGGTTCCCTGAATATTCCTTTTCCATTATGTTCCCCCGCTGGCCCCAAATTACTTGAAACTTGTTGCAATAACCTAATCACATGCCTTTAGACGTACTAAATACTGACCCAGAAGTTGGAAAAAAGGAGGAGTTGGTAACCTTCATAAACTAGGATGCTCTGCTCTCTGTGTTGATTTTGTTTTGCCACTAGGCGTAATCAGACCTTTGGCATTTAAATGTTGCTTAACTGCCTATGTCGAATGAGTTAGCTATCAGTTTGCACAAAACACAGTGTCTTCCCCGAGTTAGACCGTCTCTTACAAATTCGTGGGTAAGGCCAACAAGGGATTGCAAGTAGAAGTAGGATGACAAAGTGTAGCAACCATTACCAAATCAATCAATCAATATTAAGATTTCTAGGAACTCTTGATATAAAGAAAAGAAGTCCTTCATTCTTTGGGAACCAAATTCATACAAGGGGGGGGGGGGGGTAGAGAGAGGCTCATGTACTTAATAACCTGTTATGTTTAGAGAAGCTTAGTAACCATCATAGTCATCTTTTAGATCAGCTGATGTTAATCACCAGAACTTGGGCAGAAACTGTTAGAATAGTATAAAAGTACCTCCATTATACTCCCTCACCCCCACAAATATTGCCACTTGCTTCCCTTTAATTTAAGCATACTTTAAGTGGAAGCGGTTTGGTTCCCCCCTCCCCCCCCTCCCCCCAATTCACCTTAATTTATGAGTACTTTTGGAATGAAAAGACTGTTTTTAATGATGTGCACAGATTTTTTGACACCCAAAAAAGATAAGAGTGAGAACTTTTAACCAGAGTATTGCGCGTAAAAGAGAAGTTCAAAGATTTGACCAGAGAGATTATGTTTAGTTTTATATAGTTATTACAAGAAAATACCAGATATTCAGGCTTGAGCACGAAAAATATACTTCACGTTGAATGAATGTAATCTGCACAAGAATAATAAGTAGGCACACCAAAGGATCATCCGGGTGACACTACTAGTACTGATTACTAGGTAACCTACTTCCCCCCCACCCCCAAAAAAAAAAATCTCTTGACGTCTAAAAATGGACAAATGAGAAGTCGGAGAATATGCCTATTTCCCAATATCAGCCTTCACCGCTAGGTGATTAAAACGCCAAATGTTACTTCGTTCAGAAGGGAAAAGTACTTGTTCTGAGCCTAAAGTCCTAAACTGAACCCATAATATGGAAATGAAATATTAACTGAGATCAGGTCATATAATATATTGTGGGACAGCTTCCCCAAGCCCCGAAGAAGAACCTATGACCCAAAATGCAAAATGATATCAAGGTTCTAGAATCACTTTCACCAAAAGAAATTTATAAAGAGCAGGCAGAATGATAATTAGACAGTAAAGTACTAAAAAAAACAACAAACAAAGAAAATAATGCAACTTTTTTTTCTTTTTGAAACAAAGAAAATAATGCCAATCCAATTTGTTTGGACTGAGGCGTAGTTGTTGTTGTAAGCAAAGAAATAATGCAACTGATTTTCTAAATTCCGGATACATATTTAGATAAACCTCATTTGTCGAGTTCTGGATTAGAGGCCTACAGTATTGTTGAAGAGTCCACTGATAGTTAATGAAGCCAATGCACTGAATCAAGGACCGAAGAACTCATTGGACCATAGTGAGGTACAGGAATTAATGTCAGCATCAGCAGGTTGAAAAGTCGGAACTTGATTGTTCATTTTCCGCTTTATCCTCTTGGATCAGTTGTGTGGAGGAACCAAAAGCAGCCATCTTTTCTGACAAAAGCTTAAGAGCCTCATGTTTATTAGCCAATTCCATAAGCACCTTAATCCTCCTAAAAGACACATTACTTGGCTTTTGCCCTTTATCCACCATTTGCAAGAAACATCTTTCTGCCTCCGCCAACTTCCCTAGATCACAAAGCAAATCAAACTAAACATCGGAGACCAAAATATATGAGCCAAATCCTCTCTCCACCATGTCGTCCCACAATTCAAGTGCCATCTCCACTTTCTCGTGTCACCTGATCAACCTGATAACTGTGTACTCGGTAAGCACCCATCTCCTTCATCCTCTGGTACAAAGTCCACGAACTTTTGAAATCATTTATCCAAAAAAATGACCTTAAGAACACGTTATAAGTAGTAGCATTCGGGTTCAAGCCATTTCTCACCATCTCATCCATCAAACTATACGCATCACCGATCCTCTTCGCAATGCAGAAGTTCCTAATCGCAGCATTATAAGCTGCCACATCCGGATAACATCCATACTCTTTCATCTCCTTCAAAATGTCCCTCGCCTTATCTGGTTGTCCAACCAACCCCAACCTTCCAATTAAACTCGTATAAGTTATCACGTCAGGCGTAATATCCTTCTCCCTCATCTCCTCCACCACCCTAAATGCCTTCTCCATTTTTCTCCCTTTACAATACACATCCACCAAACAAGTAAACGAAACAACATCCGGTTCAACACACAAATCCCTCCGCATCCTCGGACGACTTCCAACCGGACAAAAGTACATTAAAAGTTTGCAAATTTGGCCTAAACTTATACTTCAAGCTATGATACACATTCCTAGCATCACTCATACTCTTCTCTTGACACAAAGCTCTCAACAATGCATTAAAACAATCAACGCCAAATTCTTTTACAAGCTTCTTGAAACCCCCAAAAAAACTCAACAGTTTGCCAAACCTTAGCAACTCCACCTAAATCAACTTGAACTGTTTTGGGGGTTATTAAAGATTGATCTTTTCTCTTTATTTCAGCTAAAACATCCCAAATCCTATCGAATTTACGACTTCTACCAAGTACATACAAAAGGGTATCTAAAGAATATCCAGTATGATAAAACCCTTTAAGCTTATTTGCAAATTTAAAGAACTCATAAACTTGTAATGGATTTGAATGAGAAAAAGGTACCCTTTTGAGAACTTTATCAATTAAGTCATTTGATAGTTGAATTTGTGATGATTGTTAGTCCTTCTGGTGTTTGTGTTATTGTTATGATACGGTAAAGGGTTTCAAGTTCTTTGTCTATTGAGGTTTTTGTAGGTGAAAATTCGAGCCATTGTTGACGGTGTTAGAGTTCAAAGTGTGCTGAGGAAGGTGTTTAATGAATTTTGAAAAATATTTCTTTTATTAAATTGATGTAAAAAAAATTGTAACTTACATTAGTTTTCATATAAAAAAGTTTTCAACTATATAAATTTTAATTTTTTTAATTTAACTTTAAAATTTAATTAAACTTAATATTGAAAAGTGAAAGTGCTATATAAATTGAGATGAGTAGTAAAAAATTACAAAATTATATTTAGCTTCTTTAGAATTAAACTTAGACATGTGAGATTGAAGTTGAAAATTCACAAATTTGAAGTTTTAAATTTCAGAAATATAAGTTTTAATTGGGATTAGATATCTAAAGTTGATATAATCAGTGAAACTTGAAATCACTATTATTATATAAAAAGATAAATATTTGTCTGAAAGTTTTCTCTTCATACTAAAATTAAAATATTTTTAAGAAGATGTTCAAAGCCAATTTTGGTAGAATTTCGATGTTTCAATCAAGAGTATATGTCATGGAATTTATGGTCTATTATAAATATACTTTTTGTTATGATCTTTTGCATATATAATTTATGAAAAGTAACAAATGAAATTTATAACAAACTATGAAAAAAAATTATAATCAACTTTTCTATTCTAATATACTTTGTCTATCAATCAGCTATTCAAACAACCAGCCGTCTTAGCTCAGTGGTAGAGCGAATGGCTTTTAACCACGTGGTCGTGGGTTCGATCCCCACAGACGGCGTTGTCAAAAATTGAATCCATTATCCCTTCTTAAGTTACTTACCCTTTAGGGCGGGCATATTTCAGTTCAAACCGACCGAACCGCGAATATTTTAAATTTCGGTTTTAATATTCAGGGAAAAAAATAATTAAATCGAAATTGTTGATATTTGAAGTTGCTCTTGATCTTGTTAGAAGATAGTTAGGCCCAATATTTATTTTTACATGGTATCAAAGTCAGGTCTATTCGAATTATTTATTCACCAATTGTTGGGACCCAAATTATATTATCAACGCTCTAGTTAACAAGGTCTGGGCGTGCGGGGGTGTTAAGAGTCCCACATCGGATATGAAATGAGAACATAGACTCCTTATATGGGCTTGAACAATCCTCACCCTACAAGCTAGCGTGAAAACTAAAATTGCTAGTTTATCTCATATGATAGGATGCCTGGAAACTCGAGAATATATAAGTGCTTATATTAGAAATGGATATACCAAAAATAACTCAACACTTCTGCCGCAAGCTCAACTAGTTCGTCATTTAGTCTTTTTCTTAAGCATATAATTTATATGGCATATATCCTCATCATTTCATCTTTGAATGTCATGAAATTTTTGGGGTTCAATGAGAGTCACATTGTTGTATCATCAAAATTAATCAATAACAACGATAATATACCAAGTTAAATCCCACAACGTGGGGTCTGGAGAAGGTAGAATGTACGCAGACCTTACCTCTACCTTAGTAGGTAGAGCGGATATTTCTGGGAGACCCTCGACTCATGACAAAGCATAATTACAAGCAAAGCAAGGCAAACGGTCAAACAAAGATAAAAAATTAAAGCAGTATGAACATGCTGATAATAGAATTGAATACGTCATGGTAATGCATTATGACAAAAGGAAGCAGTAGCTAACACAGATAAATAAGATAAACAAAGTACACTAAAGAACACATAGCAGCAAAAATTAAACTACAAGAGACTATAAAGCAATACTGCGTCTATAAGTATGATAGGCTAATCGGGCCTACTGTAATAACACTACAACTATCATTTTGTAAACGTAAGTAGGACTACGCTCGACTACCTACTACCTAAGGTCATGTCCTCAGTAAGTTGCATCCGCGACATATCTCGTCTAATCACCTCTCCTCAATACTTCTTCGATCTACCTCTACCCCTCCTGAACGCGTCCATAATCAACCATCAAAATTAATCAAGACGTTGAGAAATAGCACTTTAATATAATGTGATTTGCTTTTAAATTTGTTTGTACATGAACATGAATCAAATGATAAATTGAGTAGGATTGTGATAATATAATTTTTAAAATATGTTTATTTTCAAAAAATATTGACTTCCAAATCACAGATCTGAAAAGCTCAAGGTGATAATACCCAAACCAAAAATCAAAGCGAATCAAATTTCAAAAAATCGAACCAAATCGAATTAATTTTAATTTTACTTTTATCAAATCGAAAATAAAAAAAACGAACCGACCGAATGTCCACCCCTACTCCCTATACATATCTTTCGATTTTTTTTGTATCCTAATCTATATCACACTTTTTTCTAGATATCCTAAGATATTTCGTATCAGTATATCAATTTTGTTATTTTTATATAATTTTTACAAGTTCAAAAAAATTCTAGTAAATTTAACCAATCAATTTGAAAAGAGAAAGCTCAATAATTAAGAGTTTGTTTGGAAGGATACTATAAATTTAAATTGAATATAATTACATAATTTTGAACTATAATATGGTCAATATGAAATTAAATATAATTAAGGGGAACAACATAGAAATTGCTACTAGCATTTATACTTTCCAATCCTTTGATTCCGTACTCCACAACTCCCCTATAAGACTATGTCCAAACGCTTTCTTACTTATAAATTATAATCACCTAAGACAACTATTTAGTTGGTATTGGACATGAATTGGTTGATAATGGAAAAAAAATAGTATTTGAAGTTAAGTTAAAAGAGATATATTTGGAAGTTAAGTTGGGTGCGGACATGAAAACACAATTGAAATTTTATGAGTGAAAACTCTTAAAATCTGTTTCTCTTAAAACATGTTTCTCAAACTTACAATTCCATATTTCAAGTTTAATGTTGAAATAACTAACTAATTTGACAAATAAACACCGATAGTTTTTAAAAACTATTTCCAGTGTTGGTCACAACGTGTTTAGTTAATTTTTTGATCTTTTATCGTCAATGTTTCTCACACGAACTCAATTTCAATTAATTTTCTTGAACTTCTAATCAGACTTTAAAGCTTCATTTCATCTGTTGTACATCCAAATTATTTCTTCTGCTTGAAATCAAATTCTGCACTGTAAAACACACGTATAATGCTCAGATTCTAACTCAAATACGGTTAGAGCATTCGAAATATAAGGGAAAATGTAGTTAAAAACCTATGTTTCTAGCCGAATATCAAAGCTCATACACTCATGTCAATATGCATATTTGAAAGATAGCTGAAATAACAAATAATGGTGCTCTTCCAACAAATATTTATTCTTATAGAATGTTCATGCAAAATCAAATAATTTACTTTTAACAGTTAAAAAAATAAAAGTAAAAAAATCATGATTAAGTAATAAAATATGTCTATGCAAAATGCATATTTCGTATTTATTAATTTTGGTGTAAATATCGGATGCATATAATTTTTTATCCGAAAATAGAAAAACTTTTATCTTAAAAAAACAAGCAGTCTTAGCTCAGTGGTAGAGAGCGTGACTTTTAACTCAGTGGTAGAGCGCTTGGCCGTGGGTTCTCGATCCCCACAGACAACGATTCACCAAGCAATTGCATAGTAATATTTTTATGTGTAGGAAACTTATTAGCTACTGCAAAGAAAGAAGGGAATATAAGAGTCAAAAAATATTTTAAAATTTAAATGAATAAGTTTGCCTTTTATGTATTTAAATTATTGTGTTTTATTTTAGTAAAAAATAAACACATACTGTATTTTATTTATGTTAATTTTTTTTAATAGTTATGTACCCGAATATACTCTTAGCATGTCATTCAATTCTATTTTTACATAAAACAATGATGAAAACTTAAAAAGAATGAATGTTTACAAGGTATCCCTCTACTCCTAAGCTTGTCTTTCGTTTACTAATAAACTTTTAATCTTTGTCTAGTTTTATATGTATGTGTCGTTTTTATTTATTTTTAATGGAAGTGATAGAAACCGTGTATGAATATCACGGACAAAACAAGTATATTTAGGTTACTTACCATATTTTGTAGAATTCTTGTACAATTGTAATTAGGATATTAGTATTATAGTAGAATATGATTTTTCATATTTAGAGATTGTATATTGTATATATAGACATCTTAGTTAATGAAAATAATCAAGGGATTATTCTCTTTCATGGTATCAGAAGTCTAGGGATAAAATACCTTCTCCGCAACAAGCTTCCGCTGCCCGTTTCTGTCCTCGGAATTCGAGCCCTTCCCTCCCATCTTCCCAAATTCTCTTCCAAATTCCTGATTCTCCTCCTGTTCTTTCGTTATGTCTACCTCAAAGAACACATTTCATTATTCCCCTACAGTCGCCAACATCAAAAACCACATCCCTATTGTTCTTGAGATGAAAAAGTTCAATACACGACGTGGACGCAATTATTTAAAGTTCACGCACGCTCGCATAGTCCTTCATCACATCATCCCCTCGGTAACATACAAGAAGAATGTGCCAACCCCCGAGGATGACCCTACGTTATGGAAGACTCTTGATGCTACAGTTCTCCAATGGATTTATTCCACTATCTTTATGGACCTCTTGCAGACGATTGTTGAACCCGACACTACGACGATGGAAACTTGGAATAAGGTGCGTGATATCTTCCAAGATAACAAAAATTCATGTGTCGTCACTCTCAAATAGGAATTTTCCCATGTCAATAGAGAGGATTTTCCAATTGTCTCAACTTATTGTAAAAGGCTGAAGGAATTGGTAGATCAACTCAAGAACGTTGGTGTGCCCGTCACAAATGATCGCTTTGTTCGTCAGATGGTTGCAGGCCTATCCGATGCTTATAATGGCGTTGGAACACTTCTTCGTCAAAGTAATCCACTTCCGTCGTTCTACCGGGCCCGTTCTATGCTCACGTTAGAAGAGGCCGGTTTGGCAAAAAAGGCGACTACCAAAGCTAGTTCTGTCATGATGATGGCCACATCCGCTGACCCTCACTCGTTCTCGGATAATTCTAGCCAAAACCGTAACAACGGTGGCGACAAAAAGGGTAAAAATCGAAAAAATAATGGCAAGAATCGCGGCGGCGGCAGTGGCGGTGGTCGGAACAGTGGAAGACGTGGTGGCAGTGGGCCAGCTGGGCCACAACACCACTGGCCGCAACCTTGGCCCAATACCGCGGCGTGAGAGCGGGCGTCAGCATAGCGGCATGCATGCAGCTTGGGCCTCGGACCTCAGCAGGACATTGTTGCGGGCCCGGTTCTGTCGACACCTACGGATATTGAGGCCGCGATGCATACACTTTGATTAAATCTCCCGGAAGCAAATTGGTATATGGACAACGGAGCCACTTCTCATATAACGTCTGCACAATGTAATCTCTCGTCTTATTTCAATTTGAGCAATAATCGTGGCATAGTGGTTGGTAATGGCAATTCAATTCCAATTCGTGGTTATGGTCACACAAATTTATCCCCCCACATCCGCCTCTAGTCCTAAAAAATGTCCTTCATGCCCCACACTTAATTAAAAAATTAGTGTCTGTCCGAAAATTCATCACTGATAATTGGGTTTTTGTTAACTTTGACTCCTTTGGTTTTTCTTTGACGGATTTCACAACTGGAATACCTCTAATGAGATGTAGTAGCCGGGAAAAGCTTTATCCAATCACCACCACCACCATTTCGACGAGTCAACCCACTACATTAACGTTTGCCGCCCTTGCTCCTTCTTTGTGGCATGCACGTTTGGGTCATTCGGGGTCGACTATTATTTCTTCTCTTCAAAATAATTTTTTATTGATTGTAAGAGTACACGTAGTACTCAAATTTGTCCTTCTTATCCATTAGGGAAACATGTTAGCTTACCTTTTGTAGCCTCTTCTTCTAGTACGTTGATGTCTTTTGATATTATTCATAATGATTTATGGACATCTCTCGTTTTAAGTTCTTTGATTCATCGTTATTATGTGTTATTCTTGGATGATTATTCTAATTATTTATGGACCGTTCCTTTGTCGAAAAATTCTCAAGTTTTTTCAACTTTCTTAAAATTTAGAGCATTCATCCGTACCTAATTTGAACGGAAAATTAAAAATATTCAATATGATAATGGAAGAGAATATGATAATGGGCCATTTCGAGAATTTTGTGACACTAATGACATATCTTTTCGGTTTTCTTGTCCTCATACGTCCTTACAAAATGGGAAGACCGAAAGAAAAAAGTGTTCCATCAATAACATTGTCCGAACATTGTTGGCCCATGCTTCAGTACCTCCTTCTTTTTTGCATCATGCGTTACAAATTGCTACCTACCTCCTTAACATTCTCCCTAACAAAGGTTTAGCATATCAATCCCCACTTAAAATTCTTTACAATAAAGATCTCTCGTATTCTCATCTTATGGTGTTTGGGCTATCCACTTTTTCGTCCACTACAACTAATAAACTTCAAGCTCGGTCTACCGCTTGTGTATTTTTGGATTTCCCGTCTAATCATCGTGGTTACAAATGTTTTGATTTATCTTCCAATAAAATCATAATTAGTCGCCATGTTATTTTTAATTAAACCCAATTTCCGTTTACTAAAGTGTCTAATTCCGTGTCGAGTAATTATAATTTTTTAGATGATGCTCTCTCCTCGTATATTCTCCAACAATGGGCCCACCCTATCCATGAGTCACATCTGCCAGCAGGCCCACCCTACCCATGAGTCACATCTGGCAGCAGGCCCACCCTACCCATGAGTCACATCTGCCAGTATGCCCATTGCCTGCTGACCCACATAATACCGACCAGTCCCGTGACCTAGGCCAGTAAATCACCAACTTGACCCAATTTTAAGGCCAGCATGCCCACTGCCTGCTGGCCCGTCCCGCGACAGTCCTCCAACGTCCCCGGTCCAGTCAGATTCTGTTCCGAGTCAAAGGCTTGTTACTCATAGCAAAAGTGATATTTTTAAACCTAAACGATATTTTAATTTAAATTCTAATGTCACTAAATCACACCTACCACATAACCCAATATTTGCCCTTCATGACCCGAATTAGAAAATGACTATGGATGATGAATTTAATGCTCTTATTAAAAATAAGATGTGGGAGTTGGTGCCTCGTCCGCCTGGTGTCAATATTATTCGTTCTATATAAATTTTTACTCATAAGGATAATTCTAACAGTTATTTTGAGCGACATAAGGCTCGTCTTGTAGGTGATGACAAAACACAACAGGTTGACGTAAATTGTGGAGAGACATTTAGTCCAGTGGTCAAACCGGCAACTAATCGCACTGTGCTTAGTCTGACTCTCTCGAAAGCATGGCCCATTCATCAGCTGGATGTGAAAAATTCTTTCTTACACGGTGATCTTAAGGAGACAGTATATATGCATCAACCCTTGAATTTTAAGGACCCCAATTATCCTCACCATGTTTGTTTGCTGAAGAAGTCCTTATATGAGCTTAAGCAGGCCCCACGGGCTTGGTATAAAAGGTTTGTAGATTATGTGTCTACCATTGGATTTTCTCATAGCAGGTCTGATCATTCTATATTCATATATCACTGTGATACTTCTCTAGCATACATTCTGTTATATGTTGATGATATTATTTTGACTCTCTCCTCTGATAATTTGCGCAAGTCTATCATGACCCTTCTCAGTTCAGAATTTGCTATGAAAGACTTGGGACCCTTGAGTTATTTTTTGGAAATAACTGTCACTCGTCATACATGTGGACTATTTTTATCACAGAGGAAGTATGCGACTGAATTTATTGAGAGAGCTGGCATGTCATCTTGTAAGTCCTCTTCTACTCCGGTTGATACCAAACCGAAGTTGAGTGCTACGTCTAGCACACCATATGAGGATCCCACCCACTATCGTAGTCTTGCAGGGGCTCTTCAGTAGCTTACATTCACAAGACCAAATATTACATATGTAATTCAGCAGGTGTGTTTATTTATGCATAATCCACGGATTGAGCACATGCATGCGCTCAAACGCATTATACGATACATACATGACACACTTGATTATGGGTTGCATTTATATCCATCCTCCCTCTCTGCTCTCGTATCTTATACATATGTTGATTGGGGTAGATGTCCAGATACAAGATGTTTAACTTCTGGTTATTATATATTTCTTGGCGATAACTTGGTCGGTAAAATGCCAGACTACTTTATCGCGATCCAGTGCGGAGGCCAAGTATCGAGGAGTAGCTGATATGGTGTATGAGTCATGTTGGCTGCGTAATCTTTTATTAGAGCTTCACTTTCTTATTCAGAAAGCTACCTTGGTCTATTGTGATAATGTTAGTACCGTCTATCTATCTGGAAATCCGGTCCAACATCAGCGCACTAAACATATCGAGATGGATATTCAATTTGTTCGTGAAAAGGTAGCTCGTGGACAAGTACGTGTCATGCATGTCCCTTCAAGGTACCAAATTGCTGACATCTTTACTAAGGGTCTTCTCTTGGTTCTGTTTGAAGATTTTAGGGACAGTCTCAGCATACGACAACCGCCCGCTATGACTGCGGGGGTGTGATAGAAATCGTGTATGAATATCACGGACAAAATAAGTATATTTAGGTTACTTACCATATTTTGTAGAATTCTTGTACAATTATAATTAGGATATTAGTATTATAGTAGGAATACAATTTTTCATATTTAGAGATTATATATTGTATATATAGACATCTTCATTAATGAAAATAATCAAGAGATTATTCTCTTTCCGAATTTAAAAAGAAAATGATATTATTAGCTTTCTTATCTATCTTAGTTAAACCATAGAAGAAACTTACAATATAGAGGCGTGCAAAATTTGTCCAATATATGAAAAAAGATTCAACTAAATTACTATTTAGATTGTGATATGATGAGTATGATTTCTTGTCCTTAATTAGAAATTTAGAGTTCGACTTGGAGTGCAAATTCAATGAAGCAACACATAAGGATGACATGAAAGTGAGGTTTGATACCTAGGTCATTCAAAAGAGAGAAAGTTTCAAGTATCTTGGGTCTATTATTCAAGGTAATGAAGAGATTGATGAAAATGTCACACATCGTATTGGTGCAGGGTGAATGAAATAGAGGCTTGCATCCAGAGTTTTGTATGATAAGAGGTTGCCACCAAAACTTGAGAAGTTCTACAGAGTGGTGGTTAGACCAACTATGTTGTATGATGCGGAGTATTGGTCAGTCAAGAACTCTCATGTTTAGAAGATGAAGGTGACGGAAATGAGGATGTTACGGTGGATGTGTGGACATACGAGGAGATATAGAATTGAAAATGAAGATATCCGGGACAAGTTGGGAGTGACCTCTGTAGAGGACAAGATGAGAAAGCGAGACTGAGATGGTTCGGGCATGTGAAGAGGAGATGTGCGGGTGCCTCTGTGCGAAGGTGTGAGAGGTTGGTTATGTATGGTTTCAAAAGAGGTAGAGGTACACCGAAGAAGTATTGAGGAGATGTGATTAGACAGGACATGACACAGTTACAGCTCACTAAGGATATGACCATAGATAGAAGATCATAGATGACACAGATTAGGGTAGAAGCCTAGTAGGTAGTTGAGCGTTGTCACGCTTCGTATTACTCTTGTAGTTTCTTTTGATTTATTTTATTATCCGTTGTGTCTTGTATTTCGATGGTCGTATGATTTGGTGGTAGTTACGTTATTATTTTTTTTCCAAACCGTTTTTCCATGTTTTATTTAGTATTTTGGCCGTGACTTCTTTATTTCTATTACTTTTGTGGATTGCTTTGGTTTGATTTCTTTGAGCCGATGGTCTATCTGCGTACACTCTACCATTTTCAGACCTCACTTATGTGATTACAATGGATACGTTGGTGTTATCGTCGTTGAGACTTGAAAATAAAAAATTGGATAGAAAAAGAAGAAGCTAAATAACTATTTAATAGGAGTTTGGTCCCTCAATTATTGATAAGTTCTAATTTTAGATCTCGTGATATCAAATTAAGCACATATTCAATTACTTGAGGCGTGCACTTTTGATCCCTTTATTTATGAATATTCACAAATTTCAAATTTATTAACTATTTCGTCGTTTAATTATTTATGCATTATGTTAAAATTGTACTATTATTATCATATTTGCGAGTAATACATTTCTAAAACAACCCAAATAGGACATATTTTCTGGTGTCCTTTCCAATAGCATCTATGCTGTGTCTTTTGCAGCTTTTGTTGTAGCCGTATAAGATGAAAGTCTTAATGTACTATTTTGATGAGAGAAAAGAAGTGAGTAATTTACTTTTCACTCTTCTATTTCATTTATTGCTTTTCTTCATGTTACTTTGAAAGTAGCTGTTTCACTTTCATCCACTCAAATTTTTTATTTCGGAAATTATTTGTCGCTTCACATCTTGTTTTTTCCTCTGGGGAGGAAAGTTCTGGAAGCATCTCTTGCTTAAAAATTCAAATATTCTATATTATAATTATTCTCGAATATAATTATTAAAAAAAGGTGGCATGCCATCTGTTAGGACGAGAGTCTTACGTCCGAGCAAGAGGTCAGATCAATCTCATTCATCATGATCTGATCCGAACAGATCTTGTTAAATGAATTAATTCATTATTATATATTCTATTTCTTAGTTAATTTATTCCTATTCGAACCTGTGATAATTCCTTTAACTACTCGTGAGAAATCTCATTACTGTTAAACAAACAACATATTTTTTCATAGGCCAAATTCAATATATAGGTATATAACTATTAAAATATATTTTAATTAATTAAAAATTAAATATAATTAATCATATAAAGTGGGCACCTTATATTTTACAAGCCCGCCTGCTATCTTTCAGTTTTCAATTTCAATAACCCTAATATTCCCAAATGGGTAGGGTTTCCTCCTCCATAGAAATCCCCGACGACAGGTATCGCATCCACGGTAACGGTAACGGTAACGGTAACGGCAACGGCAACGGCAACGGCGACCGTTACTCACCTCAACGGATATCTCACTGCGACAATCGCAGCCGCTATAGCCGTAGTCCTGCCAGAACCCGAAACCCTAACCCGACCCGAAGTCACATTCGGAGTCTTAGCCCGACCCGAAGTCGGAGTCGTAGTCCGGCATACAGTCCATACAGAGGCAATCAACAACAACAAGCTAACAATCGGCGATTCTTTTCTCCCGATCTTTCGAACGAATCTTCTAGAAGGTTCGTACGGGGTAAGAAAACCTACCTTGATCGAAATGCTAATAATTCTGAATCGGATGAAGAGCTTAAAGATAAAGGTTTGAGTTTCGAAGAGTATCGTAGGTTAAAACGTCAAAAAATGAGAAAACAGTTGAAGAATTGTATTTGGAATTGTACGCCTAGTCCACCTAGGAGAGAAAACGAACCGGAATACGATGAACCTGATGAAATTGCAGAAAAAATCGAAGATGAGATGGTAAATAAGGATGATTTAATGAAAAAGGACGTGAAAAGGTTAAAAACTAAGTCTTTAAGTGAATCAAAATCTGAATCGGAGGCATCTGATTCTGAATCAGAGGATTCGGATTCTGAACCGAGGAAATTGAGGAAATCGAGGAAGAGGAAGAAATCGAGGTCTAGACGTAGAAGTAGGAGACCGGGAAGGAAAAGTGAGAGCGAATCGGACGAAGAGTCTAGTGGTGATTCATCAGAAGAAGAAGAAGAAAGGAGAAAACGAAGGAAGAAGTCGAGGAGAAAACAGAGTAGTAGGCGACATAAAAGGGGTAGTAGTAGTAGGAAGAAAAGAAGCAAAAAGAAAGGATATTCAAGTGAGAGTGAGAGTAAAAGCAAGAGCGAAAGCGAAGAGAGTGACATTGATGTTTCTGATGCTAGTAAGAAGCAAAAGGGTGTTTTGAAGAGTAAGAAAAACAAGGATGAGGATAGTGATGTGCAAGGAAAGAGCTTGGAGTTAGACGGGGATGCTAGAATTAATGAGAAGGCTAATGAAGCAATGATAGATGAAGTTAATAATGAGGTGCTTGAATTGAAAGAATTGATTGAGGCAAGGAAGAAGAGTAGTAATTTTGAAGATGAGACGCCAGTTGGTCCAATGCCATTGCCAAGGGCTGAAGGGCATATAAGCTATGGTGGGGCACTTAGGCCTGGTGAAGGTGATGCTATTGCCCAATATGTTCAACAAGGGAAGCGTATTCCACGTAGAGGAGAAGTGGGTCTCTCTGCTGACGAGATTTCGAAATTCGAGGATCTTGGCTATGTGATGAGTGGTAGTAGGCATCAAAGGATGAATGCTATTCGTATCAGAAAGGAAAACCAAGTTTACAGCGCTGAAGACAAGCGAGCGTTGGCCATGTTTAACTATGAAGAGAAGGCTAAGCGTGAGAAGAAGGTTATGGCTGATTTGCAGCGCCTTGTGCAACGCCACATTGGTGGTCAGGAGACTGAAACTTCTCACGATCCATTTGGAGGGAAGTCTACAGAGGGGGCTGATGCTTGATCCTTTTGTATGTTGTGTACTTATATTTTGGTATTATTGCTGTTACGTGTAGAAATTTGATTGTTTATCTCGAAAGTGGAGATTAGAAATAATTTGTAGCTACCTTTGTGTAAGCTGATAATGTTTGGATTTTACTAATACTGTTTCACTGGTTTGTGTGGTAGTTTAATTTAATTATGGTATTATTGCTGTTACGTGTAGAAATTTGATTGTTTATCTCGAAAGTGGAGATTAGAAATAATTTGTAGCTACCTTTGTGTAAGCTGATAATGTTTGGATTTTACTAATACTGTTTCACTGGTTTGTGTGGTAGTTTAATTTAATTAGAGGTAGATCGGGGTTTGCCGAAATATGTTTTGCGTTCGCAAATTTGTTCTCAGACATATAGGGTCCTACCGATTCTAATTTAGCTGCACATGAGCTTAAGTTCTATGGTAAATTTCTTGGCAAATCATTTTCTGCAGATTGTGAGCAGTCAATTTTTCACATAACAACAACAACATACCCAGTGTATTCCTACAAGTGGGGTCTGGGGAGGCTAGGATGTACGCAGACCTTACCCTACCTTTGTGGGGTAGAGAGGCCTGCTTTGACATAGCTCCTCAAAAATTGTCCTGCTTTCAGCCATCCTTTCATACCAGTTCCCCACATAAAGAATAAGATATTAGCCTATTGCCCTTTCTTTGAAACGTGTACGAGTTTCCACATTTTTTGTAGTAGCCCCTGTTCCCTTCAATTCACAAGGTGTTACCCATTACTGTACACTAACATCATTTAGTTGGTGAGAATTTAGGACACATTTTCTTACTTTTTCTTTCTTGAAGTTAAAATCGGCTGAGTCATGCTTGTTGAACCCTAATAAACTTTTTGCTTAAGTATCATTCTGCTTGAGTCTGTTCATGTGTGTGTATTTTTCTGGTCCGACGAGCTTTCCGTTGTGGTTCCATCTCTTTTGTGTGGGCTGACATGTCATGCTACTGTTTGAATAGTTTAAATGTGAAACAGGTCTCATAGTATGTTATTGAATAACTGCTTGATGTTTTTCAATTGTTAATGTATTAGTTGCTTCTTAGCTTTGCTCGGATGCTATGGTTATCCAAAAAAAGTTGCTGTTCGCTATCACACAAGTGGTTGGTGTACTCAACTTTCTGATAAAGTACTTGTGCTAATCATATGTGTTACCCATGTAATCATAGATCATTTGCCTCATTAGCCCTGTTATGTATTCTGCTACTATGTTATCTTTCTTCGGTTGTTTACTGCATTATTTGTTCTTCCAAATTAAGTTGGTGAGCTGTAAAATTTATGTTAAATGAAGGAGAATCAATACTTAGCCTCATAGAATCCCAAGAGAATAGAATGTGATCTTCTTTTGCTTTGTTTTTTGCTCTCTTGTACATATTACACTAGCACTTTCTTATTGCTGCAAGCTTTACTTGCCCTTTCTCAAAAAGTTGGATGAGTCAGTGATTGTTTTAGCGATATGCTGTTTCAAATTGTATTGATGACTTCTTGACTGGTGTGTTTGAATGTAAATTGCCATTATGTGTGCTTCAGTTGACTAAATGCATGTTACCTGCTAGGAGAAAACTTAACAATCATAATGATCCATCGAAGTATGCCGTAGGAAACATTGTTTAGCTTGATTGACTTCAATTGCAACTTGTAGTTTTCATGAAAAGAATGTAAATACAGAGAATGTACTCTACAATGCCACTCATTTTAAATGCTCATTTCTAGATCCTTGCACCCATCAGTTTGAAACCTTTTAGGCATTGTCAAGGCTTGTATTACTTGATATTGTTATTTGTTAGTTTAGATAAAGATTAGGCCCAAAAATGAAATGCTCACAACAACCTTTTGAAGTTATATCCTGTATGTTACAAAGGAACTAGTTTTCTGCATGTTCAGCGAACCATTTGAGTCTTTCATGTCAAATATGTTCTAATTGCAGTATGTTGTCCTTGTTTAAAGCATGTGCTGAAATTTCATTCATAATCTCCTACCATTAGGAAAATATGCCTTGTATCTGCTTAAGGATTTCCCCAGCTAATAATGAGCGATTTGTCTTTGATGAGCATGAAAGGGAACCTTGGATCAGCGATAAAGTTGTCTCCATATGACCTATAGGTTACGGGTTCGAGCTGTGGAATCAGACAAGATATAATTGTAATTGTGAATTAAAGTCAAATGTGAATTAAAAGAAGTACTTTCATTATTATTCAATGTTAATATGCTTTCGTCAGGGGCTGCCTACATCACATCCCTTGGGGTGCGGGGTTTAAAGAAAATGAATATAAATGCATATAGTAATGCTTCTCTACTACTATTATTCTTTTACATGGTCTTCTCTAATTTTTGTCCAAATATATATACCATAATTATATTAAAATAGTTTAACAAGAATGCTAAAAATACCCATTTTTTTTTAAAATAAAGTGGTCGTAAGGAATTTGAGCCGAGTGTCTACCGGAAATAGTCTATCTACCTCACAAAGATAGAGTTAAAGTCTGCGTACATCCTACTCTCCCCAGACCTCACCTTGTGGGATCACATTGAATTGTTGTTGTTGTAAAGTGGTCGTAAGAAATGGTATTTATTTTATATATATAAAAAGAAACAACAAGGTAGAACCTCCACTAACTATAACTATATATTTTTTAAAAAAGATCTAAAGTCAAAGGAAGCAAAATTTTAACCAAAAAAAGAAAAGAAAGGCAATAGCGGGTCACTAAAGGAAGTCAAAATATAAAAAAATAGATACACGAAAAAAATTAAAGAAATTCAATATATGTATCATCATACTATACTAAAAGTGGGAAGACCTAAGTTGTAAAGTTGAATTATCAAAATATCCATTAAAAGTTGAACGACATTTTTACCCCTCATCTAAACACTACTTCAATACTATTTTAGTACCAAATAGTAAATTTACCTAGCAATAAATGATAAATCATTCAATTCAATGGGATGTTCCATGTACCTGCCAATTCCATTTAGTGTAGTTTGTTCAATTTCTTGGAATTATTTTCATCTTGCGTTACTTATCATGTATATTCATTGTTTTGAAGATGCATTCATCTTCTTGCAATATCTATATAACTTCTGGTTGATTTGCAATGAAATGAATAACCTAACGAAAATCCTCTTTTTACTTTACTTTGATGAATTAATTATGATCTTTCCCGTTGACATGATTAGAAATTTGGGAAGGTTCAAATGAAAAAAAGCTATTAGAGTTTTACTTGGCCAATTATATCTTCTTATTATAACAAGTGACATGTTTTACTTTAAAGATTACAAGTCTTATTTTTTAATGGCGGATTACCGACATATATTTATAGATAAGATATAGTATATACATTTTTTGTACATCGTCTTTGAATATTAATTAAACTCAACCTATTATAATAGATCGATTAGTATATCATTTTATTAAATAAATTGAAAAAACCAAGAAATGAGGCAACAATGTTAGTACATCACAAAGAAACATATAACGTAAGTTATTCTGCGTAGGGGGTTATGTTAAGCAATTTGGGACACTAGATGACGAATTAAAGGAGAGAAATCTCAAATTTCAATGATCTATATCTTGGCTCATACACCACTTGCCTTTTTAAAGAAATATTTATTTATTTCAATAATTATATATAAGAACTTATTAGGGATATTTCCAAGTCAATTGGAACAAATGAGTGGACAATTAAGTTAACCATAATGATTTTTAAATGTTTAGGTGATTTTTTTAAGGAATAAATTTTGTCTTTCAATAATATTATATTAGACATCTATAATCTATTTATAACTATTTTGAGAGGTCTTGGGTTCGAACTCCTAGAAATGAAAAAGTTTTATTAGGAGTGCCACCCCAAAAATGAGCTCTGCAATACACTAAGAGTACCAGACACAGAGTGAAAAGAAAAATTATCTTAACTACGAAAAATTGGGATTAGATACCTCGATCCTTAACCAGAGATCTCGGGTATGAACTCTGAAAATGAAATAATCTTGTTGGGAGCTGCTCCTCAAATGGGTCCTACATATGGCTGGCCAACGGGGCGGGTACGGGCGGATCCCGGCGGGATGGGGGGTAGGGCGGGACCAGTACCCGGTGGGACTGGCGGGGTTCTGCTGATGTCCCATCCCGGTACCAGTCCTGTCGGATAAAGGGATCGGTATTATCGGGTCGGGGCGGGGTTGGGTTTTTCTGATTTTTTTTGCACTTAATTTTTTTAAAATAACATATGTAAACACCTCAATAATTGAACAAGATAGTGTAATAAAAATATCCCAAAGTTGTTTTGATATTTTTGTGCCTCTTATATTATTTAATAGAAATATAATTTTTTGTAATTCAATTGTTAAAATTGTAACTTTGTGGTGTTGAAAGTTGCAAATAACATAGTAAAATTGCAATTAAAATGACATTTTTAAAAACACATTTTCTAGTTTCTTTATAATTTCTTGTGGTTCTTCGGTTGAAATTGGTATTTGTTGATCAAATTGCTCCACGTCACTTCCACCTCTGTCGGATAAGATTTCGTTGTAGTTTTCGTCTTCTTTTTCGTTGATCTCCGGTTGACCGCACCTTCTTCGCTCCGCTCGTATCCAATCTCTGAATAATACTGCAATCTCCAAGCTGTCTCCCGCTAATAAGTGTCTGTGCTATCCTATTTGAAATCTGCTGGCAGAAAAAGCGCTTTCAGACGTTGTTGATAACGCTTGAATGTTCAACACATCTCGGGCCATCATTGAAAGTGTCGAAAAGGTCTTCTCATTCTCCCTCCAGTATTTCATCAAGTCTTCACGTCCTTCATCATTGGTAACTGCTTGGTACGGTACAATACCCTGCAAAACAAAAATATCAAACTCGCTAACTTTCAATGATGGCCCGAGATGTTTTGAACATTTCCGCGTCATCAACGACGTCTGAAAGCGCTTTTTCTGTCGGCACATTTCAAATAGGAGAGCACAAACACTCATTAGCCAGAGACATCTTGGAGATTGTAGTATTATTCAGAGATTGGATACTAGTGGAGCGGAGAAGGTGCGGTCAACCGGAGATCAACGAATAAGAAGACGAAAACTACAACGAAATCTTATCCGAAGGTGGTGGAAGCGACGTGGAGCAATTTGACCAACAAATACCAATTCCAATCGAAGAACCACAGAAAATTATCAAGAAACTAGAACAAGTTTTTTTCAGAATGTAATTTTTTTAATTGCAATTTTACTATGTAATTTGCAACTATTGAACAACACCACAAAGTTGTAATTTTGACAATTGTATTTGTATTACAAAAAAAATCATGTCTATTAAATAATATAAGAGACACAAAAACAGTCTTGAGATGTTTTTATTACACTATCTTGTCTTGTTTAATTATTGAGTTTTTATATATATGTTATTTTTAAAATTAAGTGCAAAAAAAAAAAACCGCCCAGGATCCTGATCGGGGTGGGATTTCGGCAAATCCCGCCTGACCCCGACCCGACCCGATCCCGCCCCTTCCCCCCATCCCGCCCCGACCCGATCCCGCCAAACCCTGGCCGATGGTCCCGAGCCTGGCCCACTAGCCACCCTTACGTCAGTACAACTAATGTACTTAGTATGTTAGGCATGAAAAATAACATATCAGAGATATAACAATGAACTGAAACAGAAACAACTGACAAAAATAGCTGATAGCAACAGCCGGGCGGACCAATAGTGAATGCCTCTAAGGGCCCTAATATGCCTAAATGTCACGCCTGATGCAAATGCGGTATATATATATATATATGTTGTGGAACGTGCAACCATATCCAATATATTATATATATATGTTGCGGAACATGCAACCCTATCCAATTTATTATATATGTATATATGTTGCGGAACATGCAACTCGAACATATATATATATATATATATACCATATCCAATATATTATATATATATGTTGCGGAACATGCAACCCTATCCAATTTATTATATATGTATATATGTTGCGGAACATGCAACTCGAACATATATATATATGTATATGTTGCGGAACGTGCAACCCTATCCAATATATTATATATGTTGCGGAACGTGCAACCCTATCCAATATATTATATATATATGTTGCGGAACATGCAACCCTATCCAATTTATTATATATATATATATGTTGCGGAACGTGCAACCCGATCCAATATATTATATATGTATATATGTTGCGGAACATGCAACTCGATCCAATATATATATATATAATGCATGAGTGACGATGAAACATTATGAACCTATCGGATGACATAATATCCTTGTACCTTCGGCTAACACTATGAACATTAACATCTTTTCCGTATACCTCAATAAGGATTTAGGAACATATTTAGACATGTTTTTTAACATTGGAATCATAACATGAACATCCTTAACTACTAAGAGTAGAATAATTTATGGAACAATATTACGGTTACGTTTCGTTCATAGAACATGCCATTAACATGCCTTTGTCGTAAAAGCTATTCAAGTTTTCCAAGTCCTCGTAAGTTCAACGAACAATTATCTACATTATATGAATAATTTGGATCAATTTCGAATCATTAACTAAAAGTAGTCTTCACTTAGGCATTTTATCAAACATCTTATATGCGTAGAACTTCTATAACTCATAACTCAATGGCAACTAATCTACAAGGAAACTTCTTTAGCTTAAATGAACTTCCTTAGGCATTTTATCAAACATCTTATGTGTGTAGAACTTCTATAACTCATAACTCAATGGCAACTAATCAACAAGGAAACTTCTTTAGCTTAAATGAACTTTCTTATCTTCCTCATACAACAATCAACAATAGTCTACAATTTCCAGCAACTAATCATCACCAAACAGCCCCAAACGAGCAGCTCACAACACACAACCAAATTCCAAGTTCCACCAAGAATTTGCTGTACAACATCTTCGTAATAACACTCCTACAACTTGTATAAACTTAAGAACAAGAAGGAGAAGATGGAACTTGCCTCCATGCACAAGAATCCCTTCAATTTCGAGATCACTTCACTTTCAAGGAGTCTCCAAAGTCAGCACAATAAGGAGAAAGGCGATAGGACGACGACCACACGATTCTTCATGTTAGTTTTATTTGGTTTGCCTTTGATTTTGGCCTTGGATCATATGAGAACTATTAGAGAGGGTTTGGGAGAGTTTTCTTTAGTTGATTAGGTCTTGATATGAAAAAGAAAGGGACTACACTACTTTAATTATCAATATGGAAATTTCCACCCTCCTAAGGGTTCTATAAGGGTCGCTTCGCGCTGGCTATCGCCCCAAACTGGTTGTCTGCGAAGTCTCGCGAAAATGAGAATAACTTTTGGTACAGACATCCGATTGATGAACGGTTTATTGCATTGAAAATTAGACTCACTGAACTTGAATGTAGATATATTATGCACCCATAATAACTTATATACTAAGAGATATACCCCCGACAATATGGGCCAAAAATCAGGTATGAAATTCCGTTTGTCTTTCCCCCAGTTTCGACGAACCTAGTTTCTTTGATTCGTTTGACCCCGAAATCTTACGAAGCTTTCGTACCACTTGTTTAAACTTATTTTCATCCTAGTATGGGATCTTAGCCTCACTGGACTTTATGTTACTTTATTTACGATGCATACGAGCGCGAAAATACGGGGTGTAACAACTTATCAGCACAGTAGTTGAGTAAAACTTATTTTCGTGCTCATCAAGTATCAGATGATAAGTTTAATACCCATCCTACGCTTAGGCGAAAATCAAAGAGACAAATGTAAAACAACGGAAAAATTTAGCATTACATGAACGGTGAAAAAGGACATAGTCTTTTGCTATGACTTACTAAGCACTCTAACTGAGACAACATTGGAAGCTGTATTGCAACCAATTCCTAACAAAGGAAGTTTACTTCATTCCTAAAATATTGGATGGTCATCTGTGAAGTGATTATATATTGCATTTGTTCTGACATACCACCAAATTTGCATCTTTCTATTCGAAACGAAACTTCAAGCATGGTTGCTAACCAAGAGAAGAAGATCATGGTTTAATATAACTTGAAAATAGTACAAACATTTACTGATTAATTTGAGAGACAATGCTTTGTGATATGTCATAATAAGTTGAAAGAAAACCTGGAAGTAGTGTAATCAAGTGATTTTATTAAAAAAAAATTGGTGAAAAATTTATATGTTTGTACAGAGAAATCTATATGCTGACTAGTAAACAGAAAAAAAGGAATTATTTGGATCAAGTCAAGCAGCATAAACTTTACTATTCGTAGTGCTTAGTGTCAACCTCGCTTGTAATAAATTACTGACCTATTGTAATTTGGACAAAATATATAGTTAATACCACTGGAGAATTTTATTAATACTAGAAAATGACTAGTCCTTCTAATTGGTGTTCAAACTTACAGAATTTTGCCCGATATTAAATGGAGAATGTTAGCACAGTTTCCCTTTCACCAACTGAGCTAAGAACATATTGTTACCAAAATCTTGATCAAGAAAAAATAAAAATTTAAAACTCGCTAATAGTTGAGGCCAGGTATTTAATTGTTCTGATGCTTTTAGATGTTAAATTATATGGAATCTTTGATATATAGGAACTAGAATTTTCTTCCACATGTACCTTAGATATTCTATGGAGGACAATAAGATTCTACACGTTATCAAAGCACAAGGGTGAACACATGTGCAACTCTAAACTGCATCCTCCTTTCTCAGATCACTGGAAAAGTTGAAACAACAAATGAATGAATTGCTATTTGCATGAACTAGGCAGGCGTATAGCTTTTTCAAGTAACATTGCTTCATATTTCAGAAGACTATGCACATATCTATGTATTGCGAATGATAAATGGCTTCTACTTTGTTAATAGGTCTTTCTTTCTCACAATGTAAAATTTTCTGTAGTTGCAACAGATTACTCCCTCGAGTCCATTTTTGTTGTTGTGCTTACTAAAAATACAAATGGTCCAAAATAATTGTCAGTTTAGAAAATCAAGATATGATTACCTTTACCCTTACTCAATAGATGTGGAGATGGATTAAGGCGGTGAAAAAGATAGTGACATCAAGTGTATCCCACAATTCTTTGTCCGCATCGGATGTTAATTCCTTCCCTTTTCCATCTTTTGGAGGAATTATATGATGAAGAATTTTGTGAGCTCGACAACATATTTTGAATAAATACGCCCAAGTTGCATAATGAACTGTTTCCATTTCTAGTTTGACGGAAACATGAGTTTTAATGTTTGAGACAGCAAGGGCAAGATGAAATTATGATTTTGAAAATTTTCAGCCAAGGCTAGGGTTTTTGGGAGGAAGAAGGCCGAAAATTGGTAGAAAAAATATTTTGGATCTTTTCCTTAAACTTCTGATATCATGTAATAATTTGAAAATGTTTTCCTCAATTGTATTTTCAATTAAGGGAATAATATATACACAATATACACATAAATGAGAGGAAGAAATCAAGCCTCTAATATTCCTAATCAATAATCAATCTCTAATAATCTTCTTCCTAATTTACATATTCCTAATTATCATTTTACTACTTACCATACATAAAATGATACTATCATTAATAATAATATTAATAATAATATTCTAACAAAAATAGCAAGATCACTGGCTTAATTTTATGGTAAGCTTGAAGCTTCTACCACTTTTGTTTTTCTAAAAGCCAGTGCTTGCATAAATTTGTGGAAATAAATGAATACATATAATATAGTAGTACTCAGTCAGCTCTTGATTTGAAAAAAAAGCTCCAACTTTAAGGCTGAGTGACAAAATGAACTAGAAATACACTATCAGGTACCTCATTATCCAAAGTCCCTCGGGAGAACCTATTGTAGAACAGGTGTCTGTAGGCTCTAATTTTATGCAAAATCAGGTCAATAACCAATATCTATATTCCAAAACAAACAATTAGGAACTAAACCAAGAATGAAGTCTATATACAGAACTCACATTCTCTCTCTTTTTCTTTTTTTGGGTGTGTTCGGTATGGAGGAAACACTTTCTGGAAAATGTTTTCTAATTTCTCATGTTCGGTTGATTATAATTTTTGGAAAACATTTTCTTTAGAAAAATAAGTTCCTTAAAAATGAGGAAAATGATTTACCTAATGTAAGTAGGGAAAATGTCAATGAATCATTACTCATTTTTTGCTGTAATTTATAATTGATTGGATACATATTAAGAATATGATATTCTTAACATAATATCACCAGAATTGAATTGGACGGTGTACTTTATCTAAAAAATATCGGTTAGTCTTGCATTGATTTCGTTTACTATATATAAAAGGGCTCTGATATACCAAGTATCCACATCATATACCACATTCCAAGGGAATGTGATGGTAAGAAGTCTACCTTAACATAAGCATTAGTGGTTGTTGATTCACAACTTGAACCATGTCGGATACATCACAATATCACATGGAGACAACTTTATTGCTGCTCCAAAAATCTCCTCCTTTTATAAATATATATGTAAAAGGGTATTCCGATACACAAAATATCCCAATATCTATACAGGGTCCGAGAAAGAGCCGGATCCTAAGATCAATATGTATGTAAGCTAACATGTTTCTGTTCTTTTTTCCAATATCTAATTTCTAAATCACTTGCTGTTGGTCCTTCTATTGTTCTTGGAAAAAACTCATCAATCATACATAATTTCTCATTTCTTAGTTTTTGCATATAATGGTAGAAGGAGCTATTCTACTTGAACCCTTTCATCAACAACTCCTTTTGCTTGTAGACAAACAGAAAGTAGAAAGAGAGTCTGAGGTGCTGATCTGTAACCAATTAATATACTACAGTCGACCTACTCTAATTCAAAAGAAAGGTGAAGGAATGTAGTATGCAAAAATAAAAAAAAAAACAAATTAAGAGTGTACTTGTACTAGTAGATTAAAGAAACACCAGTCAGCTCGAGTATTAATGAGAACCACACAACAAAACAACGCTTCAATCCCAAGCTAGTTGAGTTTGTGAATCCTCATTATCATAAACATATGGGTTCATAATATTTCAATACTCCGCATTCACTGCCTTAAAATAATATATTACATGGCAAAATCCACCAGCTTCAATAATGATAAACAAAATAGCAAGATCACTGGATTAATTTTGTGGTAAGCTTCTACCACTTTTGTTTTCCTATAAGCCAGTGCTTGCACAAATTGTGGAAATAAATGAATACATATAGTAGTACTCAGTCAGCTCATAATTTCAAAAAAAAGCTCCAACTTGAAGGCTGAGTGACATCATGTTTCATGTTTAGTAGTTGCCTTTCACTGGCTTTGTTGTGAGTCCAAATCCAAAGTGAAATAAGGGATCATTGTGTGAATCATCAAAGTTCATGGGGAGCTGATCGACTGACTTGAACCAAGTGCGGGCGAGTTTACCAGTGAAGCCATAATCGCCAAATAAAGCGTCAGCAATGCCTTGGCCTTCAGTCCCAGGGAGCCATGCAGCGACGAGAGCATCCATTTTTGCAACGTAAGGCTCCATCAAGACTGGACGACCAGAGACAACAACTACAACACACTTCACTGCCCGGCAGACATTGTTGATGGTGCTAGGACCGGGTTCGGTTATTGTAAGGTTCGAGCTATCGCCAGATATCTCTGCGTATGGGACTTCACCCACGACCACAATGGCGTAGGAGAAGTCATTGGACTTAACAAAGTTTGCGTCGGGGTTCTGCTCGTACACTACTTGTGTTGAAGGATCAACGGTTTTCTTGATAGCATTCAAAATAGTAGTTCCTGTCAAGTTTTGGAACGCGTATCAATAACCAGAAAGACGATCTGTTGTGTGAGTTCTGTTGATTAATCAGAAGAAAGACTGACTCTATTATTTATACGACTAACAGAACAGAGTTGGTATATGAGGTCCAGTTTGTTGTTAGCAATTTATATCTAGGCGGTTGGACATGAATTTGGTGATATTTGACAAAAAGTAGTACTTGAAGTTAAGTTGAAAAAGTGGTTAGCACCACCAGTATTCCAAATTTGGAAAACTAAACTTCAAGTTGGGAGTAGAAAATTAACTACAATGTATAACCAAACAGTCTTTCCAGAAAAAAAGTTGAAAGAAAGCAAAAAGATATTGCATGTCTAAACGGGTGTAAGAAGGTGTTGAAATTCTTTATTTTTTTCTTCTCCTTTTACCTGAACTAATGGATAAAAATAGAAGGAGGGAGGGATCACATAAGAAAGATTTGAGAAAAAAGGAATATTTTGAATGGTTTCAGAAAAACCTTTTGTAAAAGCACTGAAACAGGAAATCACACTAATAATTTGATAACTAACGCGTGTTTTCGCTGTTCAAACACTTGCAATGGAAGGCAGATAGTAGAAATTTTTGCTTCATGTCACAAATAGAAATGTTGCCAAAACTACAAAATACGAGAGGGAAAACATACCAACTGTAAGATCGTTGCCAGCAACGCCCTGCCATTCGATTGTCCAGCCTCCACATTGGTATCCCAAGTTGTCTGCATGACTTCCCGCAACAAGTATTTTTGGTGCTTTCTTTGGAAGGGGAAGTAGTGGCTGACTAGGCGTTTTTCCGTTCTTCAAGAGCACGAGCGATTTCCTAACTGCTTCCCTTGCTAATTCTCTATGCTCCTATAGATAGACAAACAAAAGTTAGAAACAAGGCACTGAAATAGTGAAAGATATCGGGGATAAAACAAGGTGACATTTTTTACCTGGCTACCGAGTTGTTTTGCCAAGCTAGGATCAGACATTGGGTTCTCAAAGAGACCCATAACGAATTTAACTCTCAAAATCCGCTTCACAGCATCATCGATTCTGCTCATGGGAATGATATTGGCTTTCACTTGAGAAGTCAAAGTATCGATGAATTCTCTATAGTTCTCGGGGACCATAATCTGAAGCGTAGACAAAATAGTCATAGTGAGTAAGAAGTGCTATAACATATATGGTAAGTTTATCTAAATGTCCATGTACGGATTTATAAGACTAACCATGTCGATTCCTGCACTAATTCCAGCTTGAACTGAATAAGAGTAGTTAGCATGAGGTGGGTCAGTAATCCGGTCAATCCCTTGCCAATCTGAAATGACGAAACCCTGAAAGATAAAGACCAAAAAGAGGTTAATTATACTGGAATATATCCCGGCTTGAGTTTAAACTAACGGAATTTTACGATGAAGTGAAATGATCAATCTTTACCCTGAACTTGATCTTGTTCTTCAGGAAGCCAGTGATTAGATCTCGGTTGGCGTGCATCTTTCTTCCGTTCCAGCTTGAGTAAGACACCATAACCGTTGCAACACCCTTTCTGAGCGAGTCATAATATGCAGGCATGTGGATGCTAAATAAATCATTTGAGTTGATTACAGTGTTGCTTTCATCAACACCATTCATCGTGCCACCATCTCCCACAAAGTGCTTAGCACATGCTGCAACCTTAGTCCTTAACGTATGAAAGTTCAACAAAATCAGGATTGATAGTCTAAGAATTTTAGACTAATTGTAATATTGAAATCCTAGTTTCTCAAACAAAGACTCATAGGAGGGATTACAACTCAAAAATATAATATCCAGCAAATGTATAGGTTTTGTATATTAAGTATACATACATATAATTTACATATTATATACACAAATATACAAGTATACATATTATATACAGACATATACATATAATACACATAATTAGACTTAATTTCGGCCGATGGGCCAAAAATGGAAAAATCCCTAAATCATTTATCGGCAAGGAAATGACGGAGATCTAAAAAGGGATAGTGATTCATACTTTCCGCCAACGTAAGGGACACCATTCTTAGATTTAGCTGGCAAATCTCCTTGCAGACCAGGAATAATCTCTGTCATGCTTTGCACAATCCTATAATCTTCGCTGTAACTTTCATAACAACGGCCCCATCTAGGATTTCTACATACCTACCATAAAACAATTATTCAGACAACAAATATATAATAGAAGCATCATATAAGCACAAAGTGTAATCATATCAACTCACTGCAATGCAGGGAGCAAAAGCATATGGAATTCCTGTAGCTCTAACTTCAAGTGCAGTTGCAGCCCCAATACGCTTCACAAGATCAGGATCCCTGCATAAAATCAGCAAAACACAGTTTACCACTAGATGTCAATGAATGCAATTAGTTGAAGGCAGGGTTACTCAAACATGAATATAATGTCTTGCAAGATCACTGGCTAATAGCCGTTCTTTAGGTGCATTTCTTTTAGCTTGAGTACTACTTCCATGCTCGGTAAAGTTGATAAACTGAAATAAAGTTAATTGGCTTGGTTCGACTCAAACATGAATATTATATCTTGCAAGATCACTGGCAAAAAGCTGTTCTTTAGGTGCATTTCTTTTAGCTTGAGTACTACTTCCATGCTCGTAAAAGTAAGTAAACTGAATTAAAATTATTTTGATTGGATCAACAGAGAGGCCGAGTAATCACACTAAAGTAAAAGAGGTATCAATGCAAGAACAAGGACTCTAGACAAACTTTATGACATGCTATAATTTTGGAATTCAGCTGATGTGTTCATAGCTTGATCTTGAATTTTCAAATGATTATCAAGTAGAAAACCAGCTACCATGAATAAAATCTCTAAGGATACTCTTAGTTCTACCAATCAATACTTTAAAACAAAAATACACAGCATAGTCAGATTCATTTAAAACAAGGTCTTGTAGTGTATATATAATACTTGCCTGGTGACACCAAGCCCAACATTGTGAGGAAAGATTGTAGCTCCATAGACATTGTTGTGACCGTGAACCGCATCGATTCCATAAATCATGGGAATCCCAAGCCGGGTTGAAAGAGCACCCTTTTGAATCTCATCTACCATAGTGGTCCAAACCTTGGCAGAGGCCTTAGGTGCAGGTACACTCCCTCCACCACTCAATACACTCCCTGCCATACAAAATATTGAAGATGAACTCCAAAATACAAGACAGTACTGAATCTAAAAGAACCCCTTTTCCTCTGTAATTAGTACAAAAGTTTCACTTCTCTTTTAGTCTTAGGGCTAAGTGATCTATCAGTATCTTTTTACTTCAAAGGTAACCTATCAGAGCCGTCCCTGGGGAGGTCGAGGTGGCGGAGCCGCACAGGATTTTTCTTTTATTGATTTCAAATATTAAGATATGTATTAAAAATGACTCCAATCTTATCAGTGAGAGCTGTAGCCTAGATGTTGAGGGCTCCCTTCAAAAGTGTTTTCCTAGTGAGAGGTCGCGTGTTCGAATCCAATGAGCAGCGAAAGACTTTTTTTTTAAACACAAAATCAAACTTGGCCCAAAGTCTCAACCAGTCGGCCCAAGTCCCAAACAGGACATCTTTTTGTTTCTCGCACCGGACCCTTAAAAGTATAGGAACGACCCTGATACCTATAAACTATGTTGCTCGGACTCTTCAAATATGATGTCGGATCCTTCAAAAATAGTATATTCTTGAAGGATCTGACACGGGTGCAGCAACATTTTTGGAGAGTATGAGAAACATAGCCTATAGTCGTGCCTTTTCCAAAAACCAAATGCACAAAGTTCTAGTATGATGCAAGAACAAGTATTCAAGAATGGTCATTTCAATCTATAGGTAAAATATTTCAAACACACCAATGTAACACCACAGTAAGTAGCCAAGTATACACATATCTATAGACTATGTTGCTCGGATTCTAAAAACTTGCCGCCATATCCTTCAAAGATAGTACATTTTTGGAGGATCCGACACAAATATGCAACATTTTTGGAGAGCATGAGTAACATAGCCTATAAAATGCACAAAAGTTCTAGTATGATGCAAGAACAAGTTTTCAAGAATGGCATTTCAATCCATAGGTAAATATTTCAAACATACCAATGAAGTTTTGCTTCATAACATCAGCTGTAGCAACTTTCCTCTCAATCTGAGTCATCTGACCAATCTTTTCCTCAAGAGTCATCCTTTTCATCAAGTCCTTGATTCTAACACCCAATGGCTGTTTTGGGTCCTTGTATTTCATATATTCTCCCTCTGCTACCACAGCCCACAGGCTAAACACCACAAAACCGATCATGGGTATTGACATTCTCCCCATTTTTCCACAAACCCCCTCAATAGCCTTCTGCTGGAACAATCTGCAAAAACTCACAAAAATAGCAAACAATCAATAAAACTACTAAATACCAGTCATCAAAACAAGAATACAAAATATTGAGAAAAAAATATATTTTCCCCATCCCCACTCCTCAATGGCCTTCTGCTAGAACAATATGCTAAAACTCATAAAAATAGCAAAAAACAATGGAAATACTAAATACCATATTTTCTCCATTTTTTCACACACCCTCAATGGCCTTCTGCTAGAACAATCTGCTAAAGCTCATAAAAATAGCAAAACACAATGAATCTAATCAAGAAAGAAAATCTTACTTGTTGAGCTTCAAGTTTGAAAAAAAAATGGGACGTGCACACAACTCTAGACAGGTAGATGCGAATTTGTGTGTGTATGTATATATATAGGCAAATGAGTGAACTTAAAATACAGCCGGTGAATCGTGCTCCAGAGGAATTTGCTCTTTTTTGGTAGGACCATGTAGGTTCGTTGCTATGTTCTCAAAACTATCATTTAGACAAATCTCGTCATATTTACTGATAATAGTGATACAAATTGGAAGATGCCATGTCAGTGCCAAGAGAAAATAACAACAATGATATTTAGTGTCAACTATATTTTTTTGTTGTAATTTTTTGGATTTAATGAGGCACTTTTTTTAACTTCGGGTTAAATTCATCATAGCTACATAAATGATTAGAATTTGTTTATTGGCAGCGGTGTCTTGTACCTCTATTGAGTAATACTTGAGTCGCAATGGGATATAGATTGAGCAAAGGTGGCCACTTTGGATATTATGCCAATTTTAGTTCTTTAACTATCACAAATTTGTTTCATAATTTTCAACTGAGAGGAAGGTTTCATGCTATTGACAAATAAGCCTATGTTAATAACAGGTCTAGTTCGGCGATAAAAAAACTCTATTTTCAAACAAATTTGACCATCTTTTTTCATATTTCTCTTAAATATAACAGACATAGCTTGTTAAAATATTTGACAGAAACAAAAAGGGTTTGTTAAAATATTTGACGGAAACAAAAAGTGTTCTCTTTTAACAAATTTATAATAAAATTGTGCGAGAATATTTTTAAGAAACCATATTGAACGTATCCCAAATAGGAAGGTTCATTTTTGACAATTTCTCTGAATGTCATAGTAGCGGAGTTAGGCTCTTTTTCCGAACCCGCGCATAGCATGAGCTTAGTACACGGTAGTGCTTTTTTTTTTTTTACAGTAGTGGAGTTAGTGGGGTGGAGAGGAGGGTGGGGTAAGGGGTAATGATTATTTTAAGAAAGATAGGATAATTTTGAATCTGAATATTTTGGACAATACTGTGGAAATTTGTCCGTTGGTTATATAACGTTATTCAATGAAACTTTTTCTGATAAAGTCATCCACTCATCAAATAAAAATTAGTAATTTGGGCCCATGAGATACGGCAGATCTTTGACAATAACGTACGTAAGATGGGAAATTTTGCAAAATAAGGGCTTTTATTTATCAAAATATACAAATTGAGCACTTTACAAGTTAACGTTTTAAAACAAGATTTAAAAAACTCAAATGTTTAATATATTAAGGTACAAACCCAACGGTTATGTCTGCTTTTGTAAAGGTCAAGATGTATATGAGAATAATATTGGTTTTATGTTATATGAGCTAATGATGCCAACCCAGTAACATGTTTTAACTTAGTATCTTGGGTCCGACTCTAATCACATAGAGATAACTTTATTATTGCTTTAACTCTAAAGCTCCCCTTCAATATTAGTGCTAATTATATTATCTTAATAAGGTAAAAAAAGGAAATATGATTTGTGATAATTAAGCATGTGGCATGTGGATAACAATCGTGGGTTGTTTAGTTGATCGTTAAAAACCCAACATCCCATGTTTCCACACTTTTTAAAAGCGTTTAGTCAGTAACAAGGAAATTTAGTAATCATACATCTTAATTTTTTGGGTATTTCAATAAATTTGGTAATTTATCTTTTATAATTAGTTTTCGTATGTTACTTCAAGAGAGGCTGAAAGGAAGTGTCCACTCAATACTAGCACCCTCAGCAGTGACATAGCCAAGATTTTCACTAAGAAAGTTAAATTAACATAACTTAGAAAATCAAGATTTTCACTAAGAGAATTAAATTAATATAATTTAGATCCTATACAATGTAATTTTTTGATAAAGAGTGTTCATTGACTCGTGTTGGACAAGTAGCGCTGCTCATTGCCCACACATCAAGAATTGAACATCTAAAGCACGGATAATATTAGGAAAAAAACTCAAATATGACATCAAATTATTAGAAATGACCTTTTCATACCACTCGTAATAGTTGGGTATAAAAATCTCATTTGTGACACATTTGGTTCATTCGTATCCTAACCAATAATAGAGCCTCGTTACAATCAGATTTTGCCGCATGACATTATCTAAATCCTTCATTACTTATCAGCCCCACCCCTCTCACCTCATTTTACGAATGACATATGTAAGTCATTTCGGTAAGTTGAGTGACATATTTAAGCCTTTTCCAAACTCTTATACTTCATCTGTCTCAATTATATGATGTAGTTTGACTGGACACGAATATAAAGTTTCAAGTTAAATTGTTATCAAATAAGAAAATGTATCATTCTTTTTAGACTAACTAAATTGTGACAGAGGGTGTAATACATGACTCTATTGGTAATAAAACTAAGATGTTATTTTTCTGTTAGTGAATAATTAGAATTATGTTCCTATCAATAACATCATTAATATATTTATTTTCTCTGCAAATAAATCTAAATTATATCCATTTGATCCCTTTTAATGTATAATGCATAGTATACATCAATTTTTTTTTGAGGAATTGGTATACATTAAAAATTTTAAAAGAGGTCTTAAATTTTTTTGACATAACTTGGCATACACGTGCAACACACGTGCCGAAAAACTAGTATATACTCAAAAAAAAAGTCTACAATAATTGAAAATGCCAAAACCTAATATATTCAAGAAATTTAAATATTTTCCTTTTACAATACCCTTTTAGAAAGAGGAAAAAGAATTCTTAAATGCTAGTAACATCAAAATTATCTAGTTGCTCTTTTCAACTTTCCAACAACAAATTTATGTAAATTTCATTCATGTCGAGTTGCTATGATCAATTTTCAAATAGCATATTTTGGAAAATTTTATTTATGTCGAGTTGCTATTATCAATTTTCCAATAGTAAATTTTGGCAAATTTCGTTTATGAAACTTCTCATGAGCCTCCTATTTAAGTGTACATCAAATTAGTTTTCAAGTATAATGTGCAGTATATTCAAGTATTTGTTCTCGAGAGGAGAGAGGTATATGTACTAACTCTCTCATTCATGAATTACACCTACTGTTTAGTGAATAGTTAGAATTATGTTCCTATCAATAGCATCATTTATATGTTTTATTTTTCGGCAAATCAATATAAATTATATCCTTTTTTGGTTTTCCACCCGGTGTCCTAGAAGCTTTCTTGGCCCATCTTGATGACATCTTTCTTTAGGTAATTCGGGTCACTTTTACTATACCCATTGCTCTCAACGCGAGCGCATCTACTAACTTCACTTTGTCTATCTTTTCAGGGGCACACTGTCTTCTCCTCTACCATTGAGCTTTTTAGGAATGCGCCTTCATCTTTGCAGAATATGGACAGGTTGGTCGAGGAGAACCGCCGTCTCCGGGAGGAGGTTGCTAAGTTTCAAATCGAGCATAGAGATCTTCTGGAGCGGAGGACCACCCTAGAGGGTAGATGGGAGAAGGCCAAACAAGCGGTGGCAGCTAGGGAGGAGACCTTCCGAATCATGACCCAGGATTGTCAGTTAATGGGGGAGAGGTTAGTCCTGGCCAAGCTTGGTCACAACACCGCTCGAGCGAGAATGCAAGCTCTCGAGGCTTCTCGTGCCCATCTCCGAGCCTAAAACTAGCGGTTGACACTCCATAGGAAGGCTGATCAAAAGAGGACCACCTTGCTCTGGGACCATGATGTCCTTCAGACCCGGTTTGAGATTTTGCAAGGGGTGGAGTTAGGATCAATTGACGTCCCATTGTCCCTTGTTAATGCAGATGTGGATTTGGGGGCAGCTGAAGCTGATATGAAAGATCTGCATGAAGAAACGCCCCCTCTTCTTACGCTTCTGCCGGCTCTTCTGATGGTAAGGGTGTTCCTCTCATTGGCTTAGCTTTGTATGTCTGCAGCCTTTGGTCGTCACTTTGGTGGCCTTCTAGGGATCCATTCCCTCGGCAATGATCAACAACAATACTGTCGTTCTAGCTATTTTTAGCTCTTTTTCGGACTCGTCCTCGAGCCGATACGCTTCTTTCCCCGAGATTCCTGTGATTCGGTATGGCCCTTCCCAGTTTATCTGTAACTTACCCACGTTCGAGTCCCTTGTTGCGAGAGTAACTTTTCGGAAGACGTAGTCTCCGATTATGAAATGCCTCAAGTTTGTATTTCTGTTGAAGTACCTTTCTAGTCTTCGCTTTTGTGCCGCCAGACATATGAAAGCCAACTCTCTGTGTTCTTCTAATAGCTCCAGCCCTATCGCCATTGCTTCTTTGTTAGATTCCTCGGTGTTTGAGTGTAACGGAAGCTGGGTTCTCCCACTTCCCACGAGTATTAGGACCTCAGCTCCGTATACTAAGGAGAAAGGGATTTCGCTCGTGCTTATTTTGGCAGTGGTTTTGTAATCCCATAATACCCATGGCAAATCTTCTCACCACTTGCCTTTTGATTTTTTTAACCTCTTTTTGATGCTTTGGATGATAGTTTTGTTAGTTGACTCTGCTTGTCCATTTTTGCACACGGGTGATACGACAATGAGGTGACTCTTTTGATGTTCAATCATTTTAGAAACTTAGTAACCTTCTTTCCCACAAACTGCTGACCATTGTCACAAGCGATCTCCTTTGGTATTCCAAACTGGCACATGATATGATCTCAAATAAAGTCTATGACTTGTATTTCGAGAATCTTTTTATACGTTTTGGCTTCGACTCATTTTGAGAAATAATCAGTTAAGACCAGCAGGAACCTTACATATCCCACAACTCCCGGCAGTGGTCCCATGATGTCCATTCCCTATTTCATAAATGACCATGGAACCACTTTTGAGTGGAGGGGTTTAGCAGGTTGATGTATTATTGGAGAATGTTGCTGACATTTCTCACATTTCCGCACATAAGCCTTCACATTTTCTTCCATCCGAGTCCAGTAATAACCAACCCTCATTATCTTCTTCACTAATGAATCATACCCGGTGTGATTCCCGCAGTTTCCCTCATGTATCTCCCGCATCATGTACTTGGCCTCCACTGGCCCTAGGAATTTAGCTAAGGGCCTGAGGTAGGATATTATGTACAACTCCCCTTCATGTATGCAATACCTAGTTGCTTTGGTTCTCAACGCCCGAGCTTATTTGCTATCTTTCGGGAGAGTCCGCGTCTGCAGATAATTGATAATATCATTCCGCCAGTCCCAAGTGAGGCTGACAAAATTTACCTCGTGCAAGCCAGAGTCCAGGACGGAGCATATGAGATGGACTATGGACTCCGATTCTCCTTTAGTTGCCCCGGATAACGAGCTTAGGTTTGCCAAGGCGTCATCTTTGAAGTTCATCTCTCGCGGGATTCATACCACTTTCTGTTTTCGAAATCGAGCCAACAGAGTGGCGGCCTTACTTAAGTATTCCTATATTCAGTTATCTTTGGCCTCGTATTTGCATAATATTTGATTGACGATCAGTTGTGAGTCGCTCTTGAGCTCGATATTTTCGGCTCTGAGTCCCTGAGCTAATTCCAAACCTGCAATTGCAGCCTCATACTCGGCCTCATTGTTAGTCAAAGAATTTTTTTAATGGCTTGCCTAATTGTGGCCCCTGAGGGGGCGACAAGGATAATTCCTAACTCGGTGCCTTTCATGCTCGTGTCCCCGTTCGTGTATAGGACCCATTCCCCGAATGCTGCTTCAGTTTCCCAAACTACCTCCGTATGAGCCCGTGGCATCATACCCAAGCTATAATCGTCCACGAAGTCGGCTAAAGCCTGAGACTTAATAGTCGTCCGGGGTCGATAGGTGATATCGTACCCACAGATTTCGATTGATCAGTCCGAGAGTTTGGGCTTGTGCCATATATTCCTTAAGGGAAATTGGTGACCACACATATGGGGAGACATCGAAAATACGACCTCAGTTTTTTATACGCGACTACCAGGGCCAAAGCCAGCTTCTCAAGGTCAGTGTATCAGGCTTTGACCTCTGTTAAGGCCTTACTGGTATAATAAATAAGAGATTACATACTTTTTTCCTCCCAAATGAGCATAACACTTACAGCGATTTCAGATACAACGAGGTAAATCAACAGTTGTTCCCCCTTATATGGTTTAGCGAGCATGTGAGGGTTTATCAGGTACGTTTTTAGGTCCCTTAGGGCTTGCTGGCATTTCGGGGTCTATTGGAAGTCTTTCTTTTTCTTCAGCAGGCTGAAAATTTTCTGACATCACTCGGATGACCTAGAGATAAACCTTCCCAAGGCCGTTATTCTCCCAGTCAATCGTTGCACTTATAGAGCATTGTTGAGTACCTCTAGTTTCTAATCTATGGCCCGGATGTGATTGGGTTAGCTTCAATTCCCTTGTTGGACACCACAAAGCCTAGGAACTTCCCAGAGCCCACCCCCAAAGGGGCACCTTTTAGGATTTAGCTTGAGGTTGTGCTCTCGGAGGATCTCAAACACTTCCTGTAAATGTCTAACATATTTCTCTATTTCCAGGGACTTAACGATTATGTCATCTAAATAAATCTCCACACTTCGACCCAGCTGATGGCGGAACATCCGCTGGATTAGTTGATGGAAAGTAGTCCCTACATTTTTAAGCCGAATGGCATAGCAGTATAACAATAAGTTCCTTGCTCCGTTATGAACGAAGTTATTTCCTAGTGATGGGTTTAGTCGTATCTGGCCAAACCATGTGGATACGTCCAAGAAGCTGAGCAATTCATGTTCAGCCACTACATCGACAACACGATCTAGGCGGGGCATAGGGTATGAGCTCCTCATGCAAGCTTTGTTTAAGTCCTTTAAATCTAAAATTAATTAAAATATTTTAGGTTTCTTAGGGAGTACCACTACGTTTTCCAACTAGTATGGGTATTTTACCTCTCGGACTGCTCTTGATTGGATGAGAGTCATGCTACTTCTTCTTTGACGAATTGGCTTTGTTCCGCTAACACCGAGCATTTGTTTTTGCTTAATGGGCTGACAATTCGGGTCCATGTTTAGATTGTAGAGGGCCAATTCCAGGGACACACATGTGATATCTAATACTGACCAAGTGAAGCCACTAATATTATTATTCAGAAACATAATTAATTTTTTCCTGAACTCAGGGTTTAAGCCCAAGCCCAGGTATACCTGCTCTTCGAGACTGTTTGGTCGACAAAAGGTAAGCTCAAGATTTTCTACTGTGAATCTTCCCGCACCTGACTCCTCTGGTGGTACGAACCCTCGAGTTATTCGGTCTATCGGATCCTCTCGGTAGAGGGCTCTTGCTGGCTCTTGTTGTTGCTCAACCTCGAAGTTGATCCCAGAGTTGAGCGCCTGTGATTTCTAGCTGTCATTTCTGATCGAGTCATCCTGCATGTCATCCAGGATGAATTCTGATGGGTCGACTTTGACATCTTTTCATACCACAACTACTCCTCAGGGCATCGGGAATTTCATAGCATGATAGAAAGTAGCTGGAACTGCCATCATGGCGTTCATCCATGGCCTCCCAATTACCAGACGGTAAGGCATTCCTCCTTCGAGGACATCAAACAAAGATTTCATCGACAATCCCTACACATGTATTTCCAGCTCAATCTGTCCCCGAGTCATTTCACTAGATAGGTTGAAGTCGATCAAAACTTTTACTACAAGGTTTTTTTGCCCGGTAGGTTGTATCTCCTTGATTACAAGGAGTTGCACAATATTCACGGTGCTACCTGGATTAACAAGTGCGTGCTTAATGTTAAATTGAAATATTTGAATAGAAATTACCAGAGCATCGGCGTATGAGTTTTTGATACTTTCTCGTTCCACTTTGCTAAAGACGATAGGGTTTTTGGGTTCGTCCCTCATCCTTTTTTTGGACGGAGGCAGACCCTCGTGTTGTTGCGCTTGAGACACTGCCCATGCTATTGTTCCTTCGGTGATCATGTTGATCGTTTCCTACTGAGTTTGCCATTCTCGCGAAGTTCCAGTCCCCTTTTCCCATGCATACTTAGATCGACTACTGAAGAATTCCTTCAAATGACCCACTCTTAGTAAGTCTGGTACCTCATTCCTTAAGTGCTTGCAATCTTCCATTGAATGGCCCGAGATCCAGTGGAATTCACACTAAAGCTCTATGTATGTGCCCCACTTATTTGGGTTGGACCGAACTGTCACCGGGAACTAGACCTCTTTAATGTTTTTCATATCCATGACCAGATCCACGACCTCCACATTAATGTTGTAGGAGGACACGCTCGGCGGCCCTGAGTCATTTGCAAATTTCTTTTGTGGTGCTTCCATTTTTCTTATGGGTTGACATTGATCGTACCTTGGTTTATTCGATCGACCTTCATGCATAGGTGACGGTCGAGTTGAACAAGGTTCGTACTATCTCCTAGGGTCCATTTGCCTGTATGGGGGGCGGGAGGGGAGTTATGAGATCTTCCTTGTTGTCCCCATCCGGCTCTGATCCCATGATCAGCTTCTATCCTCATTTTCGCGGTATATCTGTTGTTTACTTCATTCTAGGAATTGGCAGGGAACTCCTTCAAGCTTTCTTTTAATTTTCTCGACGTGTCCGAACTATCGACGTTGAGGTCGTTAGTGAATGCTGCGGAAACCCAATCTTCAAAGATCGCAGGCATCTGCATCTCTCCCTTTGGAAGTGCTCCACAAAGTTGCGGAGTAATTCGCCCTTCATATGTTTTATGGTGAAGATATATGCCTTATGGGTTTCGACCCTCTAAGCCCCAGCATGGGCTTTAACAAATGCAGTTGCAAAAACAGCAAACGAATTAATAGAGTTTTCAAGTAAGAGAGTATACCAAGACACTGCTCCTTTTGTGAGCGTTTGACTAAACTTTTCAGCATAACAAATTCGATTTGATGCTACTGCAGGTCATGCCCGATGATCGTGACCTCAAAAGTTATGATGTGTTCGTCCGGGTCTATCGTGCCGTCATACTTGGGTATGTCAGGCATTCTGAACTTCTTTGAGATGGGTTCCGAAGCCGTATTTTCTTTGTAAGGTATCTTCTAGTACTTCCTCGCCCCAACCCCCTTTAGCACAGGAGGACCCCATGGTATCTGACTCATCCTTTCATGGAGCTCTTTCTCTAGCGCTGCGAGTCTTGTTAGATCCGTTTCTGGCATTGTCGGTTATGTCCTTACCACATTTGCTACAGATGCGTCGGGGCTCTCCCGACTTTCGTGTCTTCTGTCGGGTGGCAATCCGGTGCTCTCCCAGATAAAGATCTTGGGAACTTCTCCATGTGCTCTATTATGGCTCTGTTTTCTGCCAGGATTGTGGCCAATGCAGTTTCCGAGGGGATGCCCATTTTTTTTAACATCCCCTCTACTTTGGAGTGTGTTTCTCTTTTTCTCTTCTTGGGGGTACTACTCCTTGGTCGCACCTCATAGCTTTCTGCTGGATGGCTTCGAGCATCTTCCTTGTCTACAAACTTGCTTGCTTTTGGGGCTATTGTTTCCTTTGATTTTGTCTGCGATGTTTTAGACTGTTCATCCAGGTCCTGATGCTCGATGAACACATGTTCTTCTCCAATCCCCCGCGAGTCATGAGTAAAGATGTTTTGACCTGACATGTTTCTTCTTTGTCTTTTTTACGTGACATATTTTTTAGGATTTTCAAGAAAATCGGCTACAAATCAAGACAACTCCACAACTATCTATCCCCGCAGACGACGCCAAACTATTTTCCGATGAAAATGATTCTAACCAAAAATACTGTTAAAGATTTCTATTCAAGGGTTTAAAGATAAGTAGGTTGTATCCGATCCGAAGGTCGTCTTGATTGAGTCTGAGATTGATACCTAGGTTACAGATATGTGAGATTAAAAACACAAGTAAAAATATGATAGTAAGCAAATAAATAAAACTAATAGGTTAGATATGAAAATAAGTTATGAATCAAACAAGAGCCAAAGCTGAGAATGATGTATTAGATTGAGAGAGATCCGAGTTACATTTGTGAGCTTAGAGAGAATACAATGTGTCTTCCTTCTCTTCTAAGTCTTGCATACATAAGATAAAACTTAGACTATTATGATCCTAGAGAGTTGTGGCAACGTGAGCATACTGACGTCACTGCACCCACGCTCGCCGCGACACTCTTATCTAGATAGGCTGATGTGACGGGAGTTGTTGGGAGTGGAGGATAGATGTGGAGATCCTTTGGGGACGTTGGGATTTTCGAAACCACAAAACTTCTTATATACGTTTAATGCCTCCGGATGCATTTCTACACACACACACACACACACACACACACACACACACACACACACACACACACACATATATATATATATATATATAGCATTACAAATAAAAAAATTATAACTATTTTGACAAGATTTTCCATGGTTCAATATGACAGAAATAACACCAATTGACGGTTTTTCAACTTTGTCTTTCTAAAATATCCATTGTCTTGAAATTTCACTTGTAGAAGTTGAAACTAAGGCTGGCCAGTGGGCCGGGCCCAATTCCGGCCCGGTCCCGACCCGACCTGACTCCGCCCCGATCCTGATTAGTTAAAAAAATTACGGTATCGGGACTCAAACCGGGACGGGACATGGTCTCGTTCCGCTCGATCCCGGCCCGCCCCAGGCCCGCCAGTCCTGATCCCGGTCCCGCCCGTTTGCACAAAATAATCATTGCACCAACGATCATTTTATATTTTGGCCGTTGTGCAACGAACATTTTTGGCCTCCCCCCCTCCCCCAACCCGCCCTACTCCTTTAATATTTGTTTTAGCCCCTAAGTTATTATATTTACACTTTAACCCAATTTCACAACTATAAATACTTCATTTTCTCTTCATCTTTCTCACAAATCTTCATACAATATCTCTAATCTCTCAATCTATCTTCTACAAATCTACATTGTCTATTAACTATTTAATTTTATTTATTCGTTTGGGAGTGAAGTTGGCAACTAGTTTGAGGATCTTAGTTGTAAAGGACGATCTATCATTTTTTGAAGACATTCTTAGTAAAATACAATTTGCTATAAATTTTATTTTTAAAAATAATAGAATACAACGAAAAAAGAGTATAAAAACTTGTCACGATTGCCAACTACCTTATAGAAAAATTCTCGAAGAAGTACCCACTAGGTGGAATTCTTTGTACGAACAACTACTTGTTGCTTATGACTATAGAAAACCTATAACTTTATTTTTTAACGCCCATAATCCAAAATCCAACTGATATGGTTGGAGATAGCGATTGGGAAAAAATTTCCGAACTTATTGTATTTCTAGAGAAAAATTTTCAAGCAACAAAAGAATTTTCCGGTATATATTATCCTACTATTTCAACTATGTTATTTTATATTGCTCTAATATTTTTATTACTTAATGAATATATGAATAAACCAGCTTATAAGACAGTTATTTAAAAAATGTTTATCAAAATAAAAAAATATTTTATTCATATTCCCACTATTTATTGAACCTATTTATGATTGTTTAGTAGTACTACCACATCCAACTCCCAAAAATTCAAATGACCCACCACCTATTGAACTAACTAAAGAAGAAGTGTTGTCTAGCGTAGAAGACGAATGCAAAAAAGTATATAAGTATTACCAACAAGAAAGTGTTAGCAACCAATCGGCTTCCATACCATCATCACCATCTTCTTCTTCTTCTTCAACACAATCTCAAAAAAGATATGATGTTTCTGCGTCTAGTATTGAAAGCCTTAGAAATAGAATGTGCGGTAGTAACACTACTAACCAAATTAGCAAGTTTGATGTTTTTACTTTGCAGGGTTCTATACTGTACCAAGCAGTTCTCAACGAAGAAGGACATGAAGACTTGCTGAAATCCTGGAGGGGGAATGAGAAGACATTTTCGACACTTTCAATGATGGCCCGAGATGTGTTGAACATTCAAGCGTCATCAACGACGTCTGAAAGCGCTTTTTCTGTCGGCAGATATCAAATAGGATAGCACATACACTCATTAGCCGGAGACAGTTTGGAGATTGCAATATTATTCAGAGATTGGATACGAGCGGAGCGGAGAAGGTGTGGTCAACCGGAGATCAACGAAGTAGAAGACGAAAACTACAACGACATCTTATCCGAAGGTGGTGGAAGCGGCGTGGAGCAATTTGACCAACAAATATCAATTCCAACTGAAGAACCACATGAAATTATCAAGAAACTAGAACAAATTTTTTTTCAAAATGTAATTTCTTTAATTGCAATTTTACTATGTCATTTGCAACTTTTGAACAACACCACAAAGTTGCAATTTTGACAATTGTATTTGTATTATAAAAAAATCATATTTCCAACTTAAATAATATAAGAGGCACAAAAACAGCCTTGAGATGTTTTTATTACACTATCTTGTTCAATTATTGAGTTGTTTATATATATGTTATTTTTTAAAATTAAATGAAAAAAAAGAAGGAAAATGCTGCGCCCCGACCCGATCCCGTCCCGCCCCAGCCCAATCCCGTCTCGACCCTTTTCGACGGGAGGGACTACGACAAATCCCGCCTGTCCCGCCCCAGCCCGATCCCGCCCCTCCCCCATCCCACCCCGCCCTGATCCCGCCAATCCCGCCCCGACACGTCCCGACCCGTTGGCCACCCCTAGTAGAAACTCTAGAATAGTGGCTATTGTTCAATTACGATGGCTAAAAAGTGGTTGTTTGTGAAATTTCACCCGCTAATATTTTTTGAAAAGCCCAAGCAACATAGCTTCTATCACATGCAAAACATGTTTCCATTTATAACACCATAAAGCTTCGATCAATGGGGATTACTACTATGATTGTGGGAATGACAACTCCGCATGACAATGAAGAATTTCGCAAAGAATTTACGGAGAGCCTTATTGAGAAGATCTCCAACAAAGCTTTAGATGGATTTCAAAGAATAAAGTGATGTTTTATCAATTTAGAAGAAATAACTCACCTTATTATAAGACTAAAACTATATTATATGTATAATATAATATAGCTCTTTAGTCATGTACTTGACCTATACAAGTACTAATTTAGAAATGGTGAGTATTAAAGATGTACTAGTAGACATGTGAACATGGTCCGTTCGAGTTGTGCTACCGCACAGGGCCCCCGAAAAATGAAAAACTTTAGGGGCCTCTTTTTTTCATTTTTTATTAAGTAATATTAGCCAGAATTTACTGTAAAGGCCCATAATTCGCAGGTTTTAGCCCAATCAAAGTAAAGTGATTCAGTTCTAGTGGCGCGCGCATGTGGAGGCCCAAATTCAGATTTCAAATTAAATTATTGAAATCGTATATTTACTTATATTAAGGGCCCACTTTTACGAATTAGAACAGGGCCCCAAAATGTTTGAGACGGCCCTGCATGTGAATATGATGCTATATATCAATCTCTATTATTATGAACTTGACTATTTCTTTTCTCTGGTTTCTCATTCTGAGCGCGATATTTATTTTGAGGTTAGAACAATTTGAATTTGTGTCGGAAAGTTCACTTTGAGGGATAAAGCCTTTTTTTATTTCTCATTTAGTATTTGGTCTCCCTTTTGAGGTCCAATTAATTTGGATTAGCGTTAGAAAGTCCCATGTTGAGAGATAAAATTATCTTTACCAAAAGACTACTCTTTTCTTCGGGCTCAAACTCGAGACCTGAATACTAGAATACATACTTTTTAACATGTTACTCGACGTTTCATTGTAATAATATAATACTATTTTAAAAAAGCCAAATGACATAACTCGACATATACATATAACGCACGTGCATGCGGAGAAACTAGGAATAAAATAAAATGGAAGGATCTAGTAGAAAGCATAGATAACAACATTTAAATACTTGTTTATTCAAGATTAATTTGACAATTAATTTAATCTAAAAGACAAAATTATAACATGTCTCATCATATATTTCCTTTCTTAAAAGAAGATTAATATTAGTAATACGATCACTACTGATTTCTTCTTATACGCCTTTGGTTGCTTGAGATGATTTGAAGAAGGAACCATTTCAAAGGCTCCATAAACTGATTGAAGGTAATACGAAAATTGTGTATTGACATATGTGGGGGTGAGTGACTAGGAGTAGACTCATCATGATTTTTAGTACGAACTGGACCAGATCCTGATCGACCATTAAAGAAAATGAATTCTTGATCAAGAAAATTTGTAATCAAGATTATTAAGAGTAAAACATTATAGCACAAGATGAAAAAGAAGATGAGAAGAGAATGGCTTGTGGAGTGGTGAATTTGTTTTTCATCTGATTAAGGAAGCAAAAGTAGCTCTAATATTAGACATTTTTCTTGTCGTAAGTTTAAGATTGAGCATAGAAGTGAGGAGCTAGTTGTTAGTTTTTATAGGCATCAGAAAAGGAGAGATTTTTTTTAAAAAAGATTGTGTCATTTATAATTGAGTTTAATAGCGTGTTTGGTCAGGTTGTCGATATCGACAAATTTTAAGCACGTGCAACTCAATATAATGCGGTGGAGGTGGGGGGTTAAACAAAAATTTGAAAAGGCGCCTTGGAAATTTTCAACATGACTCTCCATACATGTGCAACACATGTGCCGAAAAAATAATTTATGCTAAAATAAGGTCTACAACAATATAAAATGCCAAAATTCAACATATTCAAGAAATTGAAACCTTTTTACGAAGAGGGAAACCATTTCTTAAATTCTAATAACATCGAGTACAATTTCGAGAAAATAAAAGAAAAGTATGTGGCAATTGATTGAATAGTGACTCAGTTCCTAGGGTAGTGACTCATAAAAATGAAGGAGCTTTTCATAATAGGCGAGCCCAGTACCCAAAAAAACCTTGCTTTTTGATTTATTCTCAAAAGTAGTAAAGAGTTATCGTTACTCTTGCATATTCGGCATGTGGCACTTACGTGCGAAGGGCATTGCTTTCGGTGCATTAATCCATATCTCTTTCCCTGCTTTGCCTGCCCGCTGCTCTGCTCCCCCTTCAAATGGATTGGATCCGCTGCCCTTCTAATAGAAGCTGAAGATGCGGGCTTAGAGCTTTCATCCCGCTTTCCCTATTTATTTATTTATTTATCAATTTGCTCTTTTCAACAACAAATTTTGGCATGTTTCATTTGTGTCGAATTGCTCGTTTCAATTTGCCAATACCAAATTCTGGCAAATTTCATTTATGAAATTTATTTCTCATGAAGACCCTATTTAAGTATGCATAAAGTTATTTTGTAAGTATAACTTGCATACAAGTGTTTGTTCTCAAGAAGAGAGAGAGCTATGTGTACTAACTCTCTCATTCAAGAATTATGTATTTATTTAGTGGATAATAGAATTATGTTCCCAAGAATTGCATTACTTTTGTGTTTTTTTTTCTGCAAATAAATATAAAATATCCATTTGATCCCTTTTATGTGTAGTACATGTTGGCATTAAAATAGAATTTCTTAAAAATTTTCTAACATGATTCGACATACACGTACAACACATGTGATACTAAAATAAAGTCTATAACAATTGAAAATGCCAATAGCATCAAATTTAACTATTTGCTCTTTTCTACTTTCCAACAACAAATTTGGGCTTATTTCATTTATGTCGACTTGCTCTTTTCCATTTTCCAGTAGCAATTTTAGGCAAATTTTATTTATGGAACTTCCCATGTAGATCCTATTTAAGTGAGCATCAAATTAGTTTCTAAGTACAACTTACATTCAAGTGTTTGTTCTCAAGAAGAGAGAGAGAGAGTGAGGTATATGTATTAACTCTCTCATTCAAGAATAATATATTTGTTTAGTGAATATTATTATGTTCCTAGAAGTAGCATTATTTATATGTTTTGTGCCTGGAAATAAAAATGAAATTTATCCATTTGATCCCTTTTTATCAGAGAATAGAGTTAGGGAGCGTCTTATGTTCAAAGTGAGACTTTCCAGAATGAATTTGAATTTGCCGGTCCCAAATTAAAGTTGATACCAGATTTTGGGGTGGAAAGTAACACAAGTTTGTTAATGAATATATATTTTTATTTTTCACTTAGTATTCGGTATTCATTTTGGGCTCCGACTAATCTGAATTCGTGAGGCATAAAACCCATTAAATAGAAAGCGTTTCCAACCAGAACTTTTTTTATTTTCAAAATTCGAATCCGAGACCTCTGGTTCATGATGGAGGACTCCTTTCCAACCCAGTGTTTAGTATCCTCTTTGGGACTTGACTAATTTGAAATCACACTTCGTAAGGCTCATTAAAGGTAGAAGCGTTTTCAATCATAATTTTTTATTTTTAAGATTCAAATCCAAGACATTTGATTATAGGTGAAGAGATCTTATTAATCTCATTACAACCCTCAACCCTCAACGGTAATATAATAAATTCTAATCCCCGATAAAAGCAAAATACATACCTTGTTTTGGGAGAAGTAATACATTTTGCTGGTCGGCCAAAAATATTTTGAACGAATGACTATTTAAATTAATTTCTCTTCTTTTTTTTAGAAAAATGTTTTCGAGCTCTGCTTCTTCTTCTTCTTCGAAGGGTAAGAGAAAAGTTGAGGATAAAAAATTAAGCGTACTTATAGTGGATAATGATGACATGTCCCAGACAACACACATACTAATATTCTCCACCCCCCCCCCCACCCCCCACCCCTCTCTATATAACGGTTATATGTAATGTTGCAAATAAAAAGTTTATAAATATTTGGATCAGATTTCTCATGGTTCAATCTGACAGAAATATCGTCAATTGATGGTGTTTCATTCAAAAATATCCATTGTCTTGGAATTTCACTTGGAGAAGTTGAAACTCCAGAATAGTCGCTATTGTTCTGTTACATTAGCTAAAAAGTGTCTATTTGTGAATTTCACGCATCAATATTTTTTGAAAAGTCTGAGCAACATAACTTCTATAACGTGTGGAATGTGTTTCCATTTTTAACACCATTTAATTGATTTTTTTCTTCCATTTATAGGCAACAAAAAAGCTTCCATCAATGGGGATTACTACTATGATTGTGGGAATGACAACTCTGTATGACAAAGAAGAATTTCGCAAAGAATTTATGGAAGCTGGCCTTGATGAATGTTATGAGAAGCCATTGACAATGGAGATAATTCAGAACCTTATTGAGAAAATTTCCAACAACGCTTAGAAAAAAGTCATCTTTTATTAATTTAGAAGAAATAAATCACCTTATTATAAGATTAAAACTATATATATTATATATACAGCTCTTTAGTCATGTACTTGACCATATACAAGTACTATTTTCTAAATGGTAAGTATTAAAGTTGTATTAGTAGACATATGATTATGATGCTATATACCCCTATTATTATGAACTAAAATATTTTTTTCCTCGTTTCTTATTCGGAGTCCGATATCTTTCTTGAGGTCGGACTAGTTTGAGCTCGCGCTAGAAAGTTCATTTTGAAGGATAAAGTTTTTTTTGTATGATTTCTCATTCAGTATTCGGTCTCCGTTTTGATATTCGACTAATCTAGATTCGCGCTAGAAAGTCCCACGTTAAGAAATAAAATGCTCTTTACTAAAGACGATTCCATTCTTCGGGCTCAAACTTGAGATCTGAATACTAGAATACATTCTCATCATATATTTTCTTTCTTAAAAGAAGACTAATATTAGTAGTACTAGATTTGAAGAAGCGACCATGTCAAAGGCTCCATAAGCTGAGGGAAGGTAATGTTGGATATATAATTGCAGTACGGGAAGTAAATAAATATTACAAGTGTTCGAAAGGATGAACAAACAATCAATATTCAGAACTGCCGCAAGCTTGTTGAGTCTTAAATCTTGATAACCTGAAATCAAGAAACACTAAATCTGGATTGTTACAACTGTGCCTGAGTTGAGAGATGACTCTCTGTCTTTAAGACAAGATTGCCCCGTTATATATGCTTTTACGTTTGCGGGCATTAGTCTCCCAAGATAAAACAATAACTAATCAACACTACAAAGCAAATAGGTTGATTCTGACGAAGAAAACGAACACGAAACGACTTGCTGATTTAGAGGGAAAAGGAAGGAAGAGTTTATGTTTCTGTTGCTCACTTTTGGACTGATTTTCTCTTGATTTCGTCCTCTCTCTTGTTCCCTCAAATTTGTTTCAGAAGTTTATATAGTGTTTAGGAGGAGGAGAGGTGATTAAGAGGCCCTTTAAGAGGTGTAATCATGGGTATTCATGGCCAGAAACGTTTTGTAGTAAGTACAAAACGTTTCAGAAGTTTAATGCCATAAACTCTTTCTGGCTGCTTCCTGAAACTCAGGGACCAAACTGTAAATACTAAACAGTTTGGGGTCCAAAAAATAATGTTAGAAGAAGCCCACGACCCGAGACCGGACGGGACTGGCGGCGCACGTGTGGTGCTAGCCTCGAACCCAAGCACACCTAGGTCCTCCCTCTTTCAAACACATGGGTTACCCTTGGGGTCCCAAACTCTTATCCATTTTTTAGGCTTATAACAAGAACATTATTCCTTTTCCCACTGATGTGGTAGATTTGTTCCACACCATATTTCCATGTTTCAAACACCTTACTTCGTGAACCAATATTTCTTTCATTTCTTAACGAAATTTGACGATCCTTGGCCCTACGGTCATCTACTCACTTAGTAGATTATGCACGTGTGAAGAGACAAAGCCTCCAACATGCGGAACTCTAGTGTTTAATTCATTAAATATGGGTGGACGCAACCTCCCTACCAAAGGCAAATTTTCAATAGGTAACAGTAATGGTGAGGAAACTGAATAACGGACATGACTAGGAGCAGGGTCGTCGTGATTTTCAGTACAAACTGAACCAAATCTTGATCGGCTATTAAAGAAAACTAATTCTTGATCAAGAAAATTTGTAATCAAGATTATTAAGAGAAAATAATAGCAATGACTTGTGGAGTGGTGAATTTGTTTTTCATTTTATTAAGGAAGCAAAAATAGCTAGGTAATTGAGTAAAGCTCTAATATTAGACATTTGGTTTTTGTAGTAAGTTTAATATTGAACATAAAAGTGAGGCGCTAATTGTTAGTTTTTATGGGCACCAGAAAAGGAGAGAATCTTGAAAAAAAAAATTATGTCATTTATAAATGAGTTTAATAGCGTGTTTGGTCAACTCACGGACATCGACTAATTTTAAGCATGTACAACTCAATATAATGCCGAGAGAATGAGGGGTGTTAAACCAAAATTTAAAAAGACGCGTTGAAATTTTTCAACATGACTCATCATACACGTGCAACACACGTGCCGAGAAAATATCTTGTACTAAAATAAGGTCTATAATAATTGAAAATGTCAAAAGTCATTCAAGAAATTAAAACCTTTTTACGAAGTGGGAAAACAATTCTTAAATGCTAATAACATGAAATTTATAGACTTTCTCTTTTCAAATTTCCAACAACAAATTTGGGCATATTTCATTTATGTCGAATTGCTCGTTTCAATTTTCCAATAGCAAATTTTGGCAAATTTCATTTATGAAACTTCTCATGAAGATCCTATGTAAGTGTGCATCAAATTATTTTGTAAGTATAACTTGCATTCAAGTGTTTGTTCTCGAGAAGAGAGAAAGAGAGGGGTATATGTACTAACTCTCTCATTCAAGAATTATATACTATTTGTTTAGTGAATAATAGAATTATGTTCCTAGCAATAGCATTATTTTTATGGTTTTTTTGTTTGCAAATAAATTTAAAATTATATCCGTTTGATCCCTTTTATGTGCAATACATGTTAGAATTGGTATCATATATTGGTTTTCAACCTTAAAAGAACCTTTTTAACTAGAACCTTGTTTTTGTAGAATCACTAGCTTGATAATTTATCCAATATGCTTTCTATAAAGGTATATATAATGTGTTGGATTTTGTGCGGTGTGAATGAGAAGTGTGAATTGTTTTTTCAAAAAGACACTAGAAGAAGGATGCAATTTGAACATCTTTTTATATTGAACAAGTTATGACTTTTTCAATAAGGCACAATAACACATGTTCTCCCTTTCCTTCATTAGCTATAAATTAAGAGGATCAACCTCAGAGTGCGATATCTGTTTTGATGTTGGACTAGTTTGAATTTGCACCGAAAAATTCACTTTGAGAGATAAAACTTTTTTTATGATTTCTCATTCAGGTCTCTATTTTGATGTTTGACTAATCTAAATTTGAGTCAAAAGATCCCACGTTGAGAGATAAAATGCTCTTTACTAAAATGACGTCATCCTCAGATCTCAAACTCAAGATCTGAATACTAGAATACATACTTTTAATATGTTTAGTAGTTTTAAAATTTCAGTAAGGTATGACATCACTTCATGACAAGAGAGTACTCTTTGTGCTGATTTGTTTGTTTAAATTACCAAAATAAAGAATAAAGTGATCTTGTATCAATAATAAAGAAGAATAAATCACCTTACTATAAGACTAAAATTATATTATATAACTCTTTAGTTGTTAAAATTGAGATAGACACGAGAATTTAGAGAGAAGAATAATGGGAGAATTATTTTCTACTTTTCATTCATCATAATGACCTCCTTATATAGATGTAAGATCTTTTTTTTCCTAGTCTAATAGGATAAAGGGTAACCCTATTCTAATAGGACTACAAATCCTACAGTACCATAGTTACTGAATTTCTAACCTATTCTAATACCCCCTCAAGTCGGAGCATGAAGATATCGAATGCCCAACTTGCCAAGTAAATATTCATGTTGGGATTTGCCCAAAGCCTTTGTAAACACATCGGCCAATTACTCACTGATTGACACATGATTAGAAAGTACTATTCCGGATTGAAGTGCGTCCCATACATAGTGACAGTTGACTTCAATGTGTTTGGTCCGTTCATAAAATACTGAATTTCGCGTAATATGAAATGTTGCTTGACTATCACAATATATTTTCACCGGAGATTTCTGTTCAATACCCAAACTATGAAAAAATTCCTTTAACCATTTCAACTCACACACTTTCATTGCCATTGATCGATATTTCTCCTATATTGATGAGCGAGAGCCAATGTGTTGCTTCTTGGTTTTTTATGATACGGGTGAATTTTCGAGGGATATAAACCAATCGGTAAGTGATTTTTGAGTCAACAAACATCTGACCCAGTCCGAATCACCATCCGTACAACTGTAGACCACAATATTTTCTCATCACAATGTCTTGTCCTGGGTTCTTCTTCAAGTACCGCACCATACTGAGAACCGCATTCCAGTGTGCTTCCTTTGGTTGTTGCATAAATTGACACAGAACATGCACGCATACGACAACTCAGGTCTCGTGAAACTGAGGTATATTAGTCTACCGATCAGATGCCAGTATAGTTCTGGATCTCTTAAAGTAGCTCATTTTGCCAACGCCAAACCGTGACTCTGTTCCATAGGAGTATTGATTGGTTTAGCTCCTAGTAAACCGGACTAAAAAATTATATCCAAGGCATATTTTCATTGACAGAGAAACAACCTAGTTGGTCCACATGCAACTTCAACTCCCAAAATGTACTTCAGAGGGTCCAAATCCTTCGTGTGAAAATAAGTGCGGAGATAGTCTTTGAATAGTTCAATGACACTATAGTCATTTTCGGAGATAATCAAGTCATCCACATAGACTAAGACGTTAAGTTGCATACCTCTCTGGTGCATAGTGAATAGAGAATAAGAGTATGACTGTTTGAACCCATATTTCATCAAAGCACTTGACAATTTCCTAAATCAACACCTTGGAGCTTACTTCAAACCATACAAAAATTTCCGGAGTCGATATACTTGCCCCGGATTAGGAACATGAAATCCCGGTGGTAATTTCATATAAACTTCTTCCATAAACTTGTCGTGTAAGAAAGCATTATGCACATCCATATGATACAACTCCCAATTTCGCGCAGCCACAATATTCAGGAAGGTCCGAACAGTTACTACCTTAGCAACCGAAGCAAATATTTCGTTGTAGTCAATTCCTTCCTCATGTTTATTTTCGAAGATGACAAAACGAGCTTTATATTGCTCGATTGTGACGTCAGAGTTGTACTTGATTTTGTACACCCATCTACATCCGAGTGCTTTCTTATCTTCTAGCAAAGTTTCTAATGTCCATGTTCTATTATCCTCCAATGCTTGGATCTCTTGCTGCATGGCTACTTTCCAATGTTCCTTTTTCACTGCCTCCAAAAATATTTTTGGTTCGGTTCCTGTGGTAATTGCTAGAAGTTGATGTTTCCCCGTAGTTATTAGCCGAATGATTCCATCCAGAGTAGGTCTATTCCACTGTGTTTAATAGTGGAATACTTTTAGTCTAATTAAACGGTGACTACTAAAAAAACACTAGTATTAAAAATCGATTGAAAAAAAAAACATACTGACTTTCGAGTTTCGGACATATCAAAAAAATGACCACGCTCGGTCGACTTTTTTTTTTTGGCCAAAAAATGAGAAAATAGAAGGGAAAATGACACAAATGGTCAATCGGAGGAAATTATTGACATTCGGTGGCCCAAGAATTTTAAAAGTCATTTTTTAAGCTTTTCAAAATATTTCATTTTCTAGCCATTTTTCAACTAATTCCACCATATGTATATAAACTGTATCATTTTTGTATATGTATCACTACTGTATATGTGTATAAAATGTATTATATGTATAGAAAATGTATCATTGTTGTATAGAAGACGTATCACTACTATATATGTATAGAAAAAAGATGTATCACACGTATAGAAACTGTATCATTATCGTATAGAATATATAACCCTAACGTATATGTATAGAAAATATATCATTGTTGTATAGTTTGTGTATAATAAATGTATAATCAACGTATAATTTCTGTATAATAAATATATAATTTCACTGGGTATGTTGTTGTTACTAATTATAAACATATTATACATGTTTTGGATATTTCTTAAAGGCTCAATTAACGTATACTTACTAATTATACATATATTATACATGTTTTGGGATATTTTTTGAAGGCTCAATATGAGTTTTTTTCGTTGATATTTAGTGGTGAGTAAAGTCGCCACACATACAGGGTCGGTCCTGACATTTAGTAGGCCCCTGGCAAAATATAAATTGAGGGCCCCTATATAGCAAATAAGAACAATAACTTCAAATATCAATACATTGTCGTTTTGAACATAGTTAGCTTACATTTGACTATAAAACTTCATGGACTTAAAATTTTCATCACATTGCTCAAGATCACCTACAACTGATCCTCCTAAATTTTGACCAGGGTATACTGATTTGAAAACAAACTTATCAATAGCTCCTCTTTGTGATGCTAAAAACTTATCAACTAACCTTCTTTTTTGACATCCAGATGGATTCTTTTTAGACAACATATTAACACAATTGTAAGATAATAACCTAGAAAGGATGTCAACAACGTATGAGCAACTCCAATGACCAATTTATATTTTAAGTCTGATTCACCATGACACCATATGAACTCCCTGCATCAAGTATTTAAAAAATCATTAACTAATTAGAATACTAAAAAAAAAGAGCAAATATGATTTAATCAAATTATCAAATCAGTCCAAAACAACATTAAACTACCCAAATCAACCAATTTTAAATTTAATAACTAATCAATTAATTCAATTAAAAAAATTGAGTACAAGCATAGTTATTCTATATTAGAAACTAGAATACTAGTCTAAATCCCAGTTAATTGAAAATTACATAAACACAATTGAAAAACTACAAATCAATAACAACAAATTGAACATCAATATTTTCAATTATCAAAACCTAAAATAAAACAATTGACAAAGTTGAGACTTGGAATCAAATAAATTAAGTATGGTCTTACCGGAAAACTCAAACGGATGGATGGTGGTCGAAATTCCTCCAGAATAACCAGATCCAAGGACAACAATGGTGGAATCGGTGGATATGGCGATAGAAAATAGATATCGTTAATTGAGAGTAGAAAAAATTCACAAGTGCACTGGAGAAGTGAAATAAAATAGGAGAAATCTGAAAAGGGTTTTGAGAAATAATTGAATTTCATTGGTAAAGATGGATTTGAAGAAAATAATTAAGGATAGGAGTGAAGAAGACGAAGAAACCGCCCATTTATTTCCCCCTCTCTTTCTCTGCGATCTCTTTATTTTCTTTATCTTTCTCTGTAATCTCTTCATCAGATTCAGAGGCATTTTTTTCGTTTATCTCTTTAATTGATAGGTAATTTTTTTTATGGGCCCAACATATATAATACCAATACTAGTATAGGTGTACATAGGTTGGGCCCTCTATCACCTCGGGGCCTAGGCCGTCGCCCTAGCCCAACAAGGCAAAAGGTCGGCCCTGCACACATAGTCCTTTTCTTTTATAGCGAAGTGACGACTTTTCGATCTTTTGTAGCAACTAAAGTCGCCACAAATAGTCATGTTCTTTTTGTAGCGAACCTTTTGTGGCGATTTTTAGTCGCCACAGAAGTCTATTTTTTTTTGTAGTGTGAGCTGAGCAGCTAGCGCCTGGGAATAGTATGGGCCGAACGGCCAACTCGGGTATTAAGCCCAAAATGGGGACTTTTGGGGCTTTTCTTTTGGGCAGGTGGCTTCCTAAAATAGAAATCAATTGAGCCCGATCAATTTTTTAAACGAAAATATATTATTTTAAATAAAAATTTGACCAAGCTCGACATGTTCTTTCGCCGGTTTATTTAAAAAGTTTGATGGGAGTTTTGATAAAAAAAATCGATCGAGCTTGGTTCGTTTCTTAAAATAAGTTGTTTTTTTCTCATCTGTCTAAGTTTTAATGGACAGAGTTACCGATATATGTTCTGGTGGGAGGTAGCAAATATTCGTGACATTAGTCAAGATGTATACAAGCAAGCCCCAAATATCATGGTAATTATAACACAAAAACAAACATACAGTATATACTAGGTCTGCTGAAAAATCATGAGCTTGGGTTTTAATCACAGTGGAGACAAAAGCACTTGGTAATTTAATCTTATTTGTCTAAGTCTTGACTTACAGAGTTACCCGATACTGTGTTGATGGGAGATAACATATACCCCTGAAATTAGGTGAGATGCACATGACTAGAACCGGACACCATGATTATCCCAAAAAAATAACATACATATATACATGTAACAAAGTGGTGGAATAAAAAAAAAATGAAGAGAGAATTACCTTCACCACAACTAAGCTTAGGACTCTTGAAACAAGTCTCATTGCGCAAAAACTGAAGCAAAGTTGTAGAAGGATCAACACATGGCAACTCAAACCTCTCTCCATTAACTGCAAATACCAAACTCCCTTTTTTCTGTCTTGCCTCCATTAATATAATAACCTCCTTAAAATCAAGATTCTTGGACCCTTTATCAAAAATCTTGTCTTTTTCAACTTTTTTCTAGTTACTAAGCTAAAAAAAATTCAGGTTCCAAAAACTAGTTTGTGCCAATTTTTGGGTGAAAATAGTTTCTTCCATTTCCAAAATTTCAACTATTTTTTGAGTAAAATACATGTCCAAACACAACTTTAATTTTCAAAAACTATTTTTCGACACAACTTCAAAATCTCTTTTTTTCAAGTTTCAATCATATCGATGTCCAAACGCTAGCTTATTTTAAACACCAAAACTTTATGCTACACAATATAAATCTTTTAAAAAATTTAACATTGTATAAGGGGAAGCTCAATTATTTAACTGAATGTTTTTACTCAAGGATGTCCTTAGTGGTTTTGAGAAGTTGATGGGAACTAAATTACAATAGATTTACTGAATACACTGTTGGATTTTTGTAACAGTTTCACGTGGGGGTAGGGTTGATATAATTTAACTGCTTGCATGTGTAGTCTTTATTTTTACTCACTTCTTTTTGTAGAGCCTAATTCATCGCCGACATTATAAAGATCATGCGCAGAGTATGGAATGTATTTAGTGGAGAGTATTTTAGAAATTTTAGGCTTGTATTATGTTTGTCCTAGTTTTCACTATATATAAATAGGGTGCCGTTTTTCTTTCTAAGCGTGGTCGAAAAAGAGAAAAAGAGAGAATTGTAAACTCAAAACTCCATTATAGTAAAATCTGCAGGGGCAAAGTGGACGTAGCTCTCGCATTGAGGGTGAACCACTATAAATCTGTGTGTGTTATTTGTTCTTCGCTTATTTATTATTTTTCTGATTAGATAGGATTTGAGACGTAAATCCTAACACCTCCGTCCTAATTTGTTTGACACTTTTTACTTTTCGAGAGTCAACCGAGTTGTTCTTTGACCCTAATTTTTTCATATGTATTTTAAATATTTTTAACTATTAATTATGATAACTTATAATATTTTTTACGTAGTTTTTAAATATATAAATTTTATTTTCAAATACACGAATAAAATTAAAAAAATTGACTCTCAAAAAACAAAAAATGTCAAATTGGGACAAATGAAGTATCATTAAAAAAAAGTAAGACATTGCAGAAAGAACGTAAAAACAATTGGACCATTTATCTTTTTTGAGATTTTTACGTTCAATCAGTGGGCTGAAAATCTTAACTCGTTTAACACGTGAAGGATCTTTTTTATTTTGAATTTACTTTTTTGTTTGATGTTTAATTTATTTATCAAGAAGATGCCTTCAATTATTTTAATAATCTAAATAATTTATCCTATATGAATTACTTTTGGAACAGAAATTATTAGGAGTACTTAGAAAGTAAGAAGATAGAAGGCTATGCTTCAAATTTTAAATTGAAAATTATTAACTATTGGGAACGATTGTAATTAGGAAAATATGGAAAATATCTTTTATATTTTTGGTATGTAAATATTAGCATATATTAATCCAATATTTCTTAATATTTTTTATTAATTGTATTAATTGTATATCTCTTATTTTAAATAAAATTATAATTATTTTGTAATTAAATTAATCAGTTATCTAGTTTGTATCAAAATAAATATTCATGTAATTTTATATATATTGTAAATTATTTATCAATAAAATTAAGAAACATATTTTTTTTATATATTTTGTATTCTAATAGGAAATTAGCCAGCTGTACATACGCTTGTATACGATCGCTAATCTACACGCTTCCGTTCTTGTTTCAGTCGTGAAGAATAATAGCCTTTGAATCCAATTTTTTTCGGTACCTGCAATCTTTTTTTGTTCCTTGCTCGGAACGATTGCTCTCTGGTATTAGTTGTGTTGGGTGTTTTGGCTATTTTCTTGATACTTCGCTGATTGATATTTCACACATACATCATTGTTCGATCGTCACGACGAAAGGAGATGAAAGTTCGTTGTCCAAGCCCCTGCTTCAACATGACCCGTCGGCAATCTACTATCTGAGTTTCGCAGATGGTCCGGGTATGTACGAGTGAAAATTACGACATCTGGATAAAAGCTGACATCAATGGTCTTGAACAGAGTTGTTTCTATACTTTTAAAGGTCCGATCACATAAAAAATTAAAATTAATTAATTAATATTAAAAAAAAAAATTAATATTAATCAAAATATTAAATAAATATATAATAATTATTGATCAAAATAAATATATAGTAATTATTGACGATTCTATTAAGCCAAGTGTTGCTGGATATAAAGTTGCTAGACAGATGTGGAACGACCTTAAGGAACGCTACTCGGTCGTCAATGGTCCTCAGATTTATTGAAATGTGTGACGTCTGATCTAAAAGTTTAAGCTGTTAGATAAAACATACTTTTAATATTTGATTATATTCTCAACACGCCATCACGTGCTGACCTAATTTTTTTCATGGTCCAAGCACGTGTAAATTTTTTTTGATAATGGGTGGCGGCGAACTATTTTTGCCCCAAAAAATATAATTTTTTTCTTATGGAGAAAATGTTACTGGAAAAATAGTTTGAGCTTTTTACATTATCAAGTCTCTGAAATATAACTACAGTTACACATTCATAAAAGATAGAATAAGTAACTTGAAAATTAAGATATATTATTTGACACAACACGTTAAAATATACTTATAAAAAAATGGCAGCTAGGTGCACTAAGCTCCCGCTATGCACGGACGGGGTCCAGAGAAGGGCCGCACTACAAGGGTAATGAAAAAAAAATCATTCTATCAGTGTATATAAATGCGAAACACGTTCAGATGCCTAATAAAAACAGCAAAAAAAAAACATATTAAGCAAAACAAATATATATATTAGACGTATGAGTCCACTAAAAAGAGATAAATTCTTTTTTTGATAATGCGCGGCGGTGAAATTTGATCTCATGACCTTTGTCTACTATGATAGCATGTTAAAGTGTATGACCAACTCATCTAAAAGCTTAAGCTGTTAAAGAGAACACACTTTTTATTATTTGATTATATTCTCAATAGATACCAACTAAATGACCAATCCAGACTTGATAATATTAGCTCTTCTTTACCCACAAAAAGAAAAAGGTCACAACTTTCTAATTTAAGCTCACAATCTTAAAATTAAGGAAAAGGAGTAAAATACATTCTTAATTTTGCATTCCTATTTTTGAGTTAAGATTAAGATTTTTACCATACAGTCAACGCATTTATGAACAGGGAGAAAAATACATTCTTAATTTTGCATTCTCTATTTTGAGTTAACATTAATAAGATTTTTACCATACAGCCAACACAATTATGAATAAAGAAAAGATAAATGAAGGAACGTTCATGGTATTATAAAATGCTTTCAAAAACAGATAGTAAAAGGTTTATAGGCCAATACTCCATTATTGTTTAAAAGAATTTTCTTTAGAAAAAAACAAAGTTAAACTTGAACCGAAGTGGACTGTGTATCAGCTATTTTGATGTAACAATGCAGTGTTACTATCAATAAGAAAGTACATACATAAGTACAACAGAAACCAATTTTGCTCATAACATATACAGTGTACCACAAGAAGTTACACTGTGCTAAATACAACATATATAATATGTATAACATGCCAAATATCCAAAAGACAATCACCTCATTGAAGCCTAAACGACATCCTATAATGTGACAACCAAAAAATTGCAAGCCAGTCACGCTTTTGAGGAGCCTTCGAACAAAATGTCAAGATGCTATTGCTCGTGGAAAATCTGACCTCGTGATCATAATAATCTCCTTCTGCACACAGTTTCCTTGACAGGTGCTTTAGACAAGAAAGACCTGGTGTCCCATCTGTTTACCAATAACGTTTGAGTAATGGTCGTTAAAATTCAGACGCTCCCAGAAACTTGATAAGCCGAATTCTCCATGTTTGGGCGACTTAAGATAACATAGATACAACTCTTTGATGTTCTTAGATAATGATTTCCTCATATGAAGCACCTGCAAAGAGCAGATATTTATTTTGTACTTGGTTTCTTATTTGTCTCTCGAACGAGGTAAAATGCAACTTTTTCCGTGGCAAGTTCATTTCTTTCCATACATGCCATTCCCCCAAAACAAAATAATCAAAATATGCATGCAAGGGATGAGAACATTTGCTGGAATCTGTATATACAATTTACTGTTTAATAGAGCTGTATTAGATCCTCCAAATTAGAGGAAATATAATGATTGGGAATGCCAGAGAGAGTAATTTCTACACACAAAAATTCTCTATGTCAGCAAAAATCAGTCCAGAGGATTAAGTTGGATTGTATCTTGTTTTCACTTTTGGTGTAAAAAAGATTATTCAAATGAGGCAGAAACTTTACTAGATTTAAATTTGTCTCTCTAAGATTAGAAGAGAGCTTTTCTTTTGGCTTTGTTTCCTCACTTGTACAGAAACTCCAGCACTATCTTTGTGCTATTTATGAATACGATTATTACCTGCGAAATGTCTCCATTCAGACAAGATCGAAAATCCACCGCAGATTGCAAGATACTTCGTACAATGATGGCAATATGTTGAGTTTCCTCTGACAAGAAACATCTGCAAAGGTTCATATTGAAAACAATCGCAAGTTCATCAGACAGAAAATCAAAGTTTTTGAATTATCAACGACAAACTGAAAGTAAAGGTAGGGACTTGTGCCTAGACAAGATCAGTCAGGTTTTCCTGTTCCGTCATCTTGGCTTATGTTCTTCATGTAGCATTCATTCAGACCGAATGACTCTATGAAATTACCTCGATACTTCCACATATTATGGGTAACGTAGGAGACATCACAGGTCAGAAGCAAACCATTCTAAACTCTCTAAAATCAACTCTATGACAAGTGGAAAACCTTCAATTAAATACACTCTAAATATTTATCTTTCTGACTCACCCTTGCAAATGTTTTCTTCCCTCTCTGCACACCTAGACACCAGAGATTCTCAAGGTCACTGCTAATTGTCATTTACACTGTGTCACATAATCTTAGACCCTCCGGGACTCATACTCAATCACAGATCATTTTCACTTTTTTTCATTAGCTTAAAACTGTGGCAAGATGAAAAATCTATAGCTGCAACAACTTGATGATTAAATCCCAGACTGTTGTGCTACAAAATTAAGCACCAAAATATCCCATCTTTTAGAATATCATTCATACCCATTTAGTGTGTGTCAGGGAGAGAGAGAGAGAGAGAGAGAACAAGTCGATCTTACATGTGCAGGGAGTCGTTCAGATATGCCATATGTGCAGAATAAAGATCCATCATATCTTTGACCTGATGACCAAAGAATGCATTTATCACAAGTCACATCTTGAAGAACGTCAAAATGACAAGGAAATCTCAGAATCTAATTAGTAAAAGTCTTTTTGGATAATTTAGAATTACTATCAGCACCAAGAACCTAATGCTTAAATAATGAAGCATTAAGGGCTTAAAACCTGTTTGAGCCAGACAAACTAGAAAATACACCACTGAAAAAATAAAACCAGAAATGTATTTCTGTGGAAAGAGATAGCTTGCATTGCTTAACAAATAAAATGAGAATAATTTGACAATTTTGTATGGTAAGTTTTGAATGAGTGACTCAGTCATAGAAAAAGGGATCGAAGCACGTTCATAAGGATTGGTCAATATGCTCATTTAACTTCAAAACTAAGCTACCAGAAGATGAGATATATACGTTCATAAAACTTTCAAACCTCCAAGCCTTCACGAATTCATCGATGCTAAATCTCAAAATTAAAATTTATTATTGACCAGCGACGGACTCAATTGGAAAAATCCAACACCCACCCACACAAACCAATCAGTTATTACCAAAAGGATAACAGGAAAAGTTTATTGATTTTCAACAGGTTATTAACTCGTCCAAATAGGTTGACATCTTAGGCATGAAACCATAAGATATAAGAGCTCGAAACCATTCTAAAACAACATTATTGTAAAGCATACCATAGGCTACCAAATGCAGTAGATCACAAGATTAAGACTAGTGAAAGGCTAACGATCAAACCAAACAGCAAATGAAGGGAACAAAATCATCAAAACCCAGATACAAGGTGCTCCTAACCTTATCCTTGAGAGAATGCATGAACCTACACCAGGACACATGAGATAGTTGTGATTGTACATATTGTTGCAACGTAGATACAAAATGATTAAGCTGGTGCCTGGAATGAAAATCAGAAACACATAGGTAAAATAGCAGAAAGTAACAAACTCTAATCACAAAAGTAATGAGCAACATCATACAAAAAAACATGTCAGAAACAAAAGCACGAGCATGATGTCTTGTGGTTATTCATCACCATTGTATAATAACAACAACATACCCGGTGTAATCCCACAAGTGGGGTCTGGGGAGGATAGTGTGTACGCAGACCTTACCCCTACCTTGGGAGGTAGAGAGGCTGTTTCGAATACAGTTACCAGACATGCTTCGAGTCAATTGATGATATCAAGATAGCCAGAAATAAAGAAGATAACAATAGCTAAAATTTAAAAGGACCTTGTTTCAATAAAGATGGACAATTGCTCTGGTTCTGCATTGTCAAACACAAAACGTTGATTCTTCTTGTTCAACTGAGAGAGATCCTGTTCACAAGGACAACATATCAAAATTATTAGGCGGCTTGAAGCATCCCTTATGTACAATAATTTGGTTAAGCCAACTTTCAAAATTGCAGCTGTGATTTTAGTGGTGCAGAGCAATCTCTTTTTTTGGTTTTGGGAAGAAATGAATGTAAATATGCATCCTCAGTTTACTTGTTTCATGTTATCAGCATGATAGAAAAGGGGTCAAATATAAGAGCAATACAATTCTTGAAATACTTCTCCTCTTCAGTTGAAAACCTTCAAAATCAAATCCTTCAGAAACTAACTAAACTGAAATGGTGGCCACTACAAACAAACAGAATATGCAAAACTACGGAAATAAGTCATATTAAGGTGTATAGATGCTATACAGAAGATTAAGTACACTTGCTTATGGTTTTATGTTTTTTGGTGTAACCTACAGGACGTTAAAGATGTTAATAGTATGATTGACATTATAGACGCTCTAAAGGAGTAGGATTTTTTATAGGTGGAATCTTCTCTCTTTTGCTGTGTACAGAATGATTACAAATTTGTATTTTCCTGGCATTATCTTAGTGCCAGATTTCTGATTTAATACAATTACTAAATTACCAGTTCAAAGAAAGTCATATTAAATGGTATGCAGTGACCGAACCACAATTTCCAACACTTACTATATTTCGAAGACAAATAATCCCAGTTTAATTCCTTCAAACAACATAGATTTGACTGTTAACCTGTAAGCTCTATAAATCAATGCCTTCACTATGCATTTGATAAAAAATTAAATAGGGATATCCCTGTCTCAACCTGTGTATGCTAATGAAAAGAAGAAATGAAATAGGGGTTTCCATGGTCACACGAGGGATAATTTCAGCATTAGGTAACTGCTTCAGCCAGTCAAGCCCAAAGAAGCTTGAACTTGCTTTAAGTTCAAACATCAACGAACTAGGTATAGACAAATTTCCAGATTACTTTATATCATAAATGTACAGAGACAGGAGTCCATAAAGAAAAGAAAAGAAAAAGAGAAGGAATAAGAAAAGACAATAGAAACATAAAATCTACGCATAACGCATATATGCATGATGCCATCTACAAAATATGGAACCAATATCAAATCAGTACCTTCAATGAGCGCCATACATCACTTAAAGATAAAACAGCAAACTTGACTTGCATCAGAAAACAAAAGATGTCCGAATATATTCTCAATGCTCCAGGAGACAATATGATGTTGAGTGGCCAATCTACTCGGTAACCCAAACCCAAAAAAGCAAAGGAGTGGATTCCTGCCAAGAGTAGTATAATTCTAAAAACTAAACAAAAATGCATATAAAAGACAATGCACCATATATACAGATATGCAGAGAAACAGTAATGGACAGAAAAAAAGTAGAATGTGGCATGCAGATCTTACCGTACAATGTTCCTCCAGCTGAAACTGACATGTCTGCCATACTGCTCCCTTTTACATAGACATACAACCGGTCCTTATAAGGGTCTCCTTCACAAGAAGATCTCTGAACTGACAACTCAAGAATGCCCTGAATTTCTGATATTCTCTTTTCCGCCTCTATGGTGTACCATTTCTGGTTTGAAGATATTACACAAATCAAGAAGAAGAAGGTAAAAATAGAAACTATGAAGTGGGAGAAAAACATACATGATGCTGAAGAGAGATGACAAACAGATGTGCCCAATCTGCTAATTCCATAAAATGGTACCTCCTTAGTGCCAGCAAATGTTCTTGCAAACTAAAACCTTCTTCAAGTAATTTTATGGTCAATTTGCTCAAATATTTGTATCTAGCAATGTCAAGGAAAAATGAGATGCCACACAATACTTTTGTCTACCTGTTCCCAAACAGGAAAAGGTTACTTAAAGAACATCATGATAGCGGTGATTATTAACAAATAAAATCTTAAACACAACAATCATTTCATTTCTCAAAATACTCTTCATGAAATTAAAGAAGATACGAAAATATAAGTTTCACAGGTATAAACCATCTGAAAACAATGTCAAAATTGAGGAGTCGAAGGAGAAAAATAAGAGAACTATGGCTCACCAAGGAACAATGGATCCAAAAACAGATTACAGATGTCAAAGCGTGCAAGACAATGATCACCATTACAAACTTGGAGAAGGAAATTGGTTCTGTAGAACTAAGGCCCACCAAGGGACATTAGCCCTGCGACTCAAATACTTCACTGACCTGGAACTAACTGATTATTCTTTTTTTTTCTGATAAAGTAATAAATTTCATTAAAGAAAGGCCAAAAGCTTGCCGTATACAAGAAGTATACCAAAAAGTAGAAAACCTTACAAGAATTAACTGATTATTCATGAATAACCATCATCTGAGACTGCATAAAACAGGGAAGTCTAAAAAAATATCCAACTTCAAAATTCTAGAATACTCAGATTTTATAAAGTATCATGTCAAGTGTCAACTATATAGATGATCGTCACCCATTGAATATTTAGCACTACAGGTCATAGGAATATAAATATTGAGGTAATAGAAGGATAAATATCTCTACCTATTAATTTGTCATTCTTAATGTACCCTAGGTTGATTTTAATATAATATGCTAAGTAGACTATGCTAAGTAGTCAGAAAAAAAGTAAATGGAATGCTTCGCTCATCATGAATGGGAGAAAAATTGGAAGTCCACATTACTAAACAAATAAGGGAAAGTAAAAGACAGTTTATTTAAAGTGTTGATAAGCTCCATTTCATGCATCTAGAATACATAAGGATACTGAAGCAAAATCTCTTCCAACAGGCACTTTTTGATAATATGATCCAGTGGCATCTCAAGGACTGTCACCAAACTAGTCTTCAGATATCTGGCACTTGTACTGGCAATCTTGCTAGAATTAGCAAGCATTCTCTCCCAACCACCCCCACCAGCAACATTTTCCACTGATGACATTTTTCCACTGTGGACCTTTGAACCTACAGGGTAACAAGTATGAGACAGCTCTGCCTTCTTCTCCAACTTCTCATCAGCGCAATCTTTTAAGTTATGTTGGTGAGTAGTAAGAATATCAGAAGTAGCTGCTGTACTAGTCAAAACAGAAACCTCAGCTCCTAACTGATCTCTAGAACTGGCAGCAAACTTTTGTATATACACCTCGCAAGGATCCTTTATAGATGTGAAATCAAAAAAAGGATAGGGTTCTCTCGAATCTCTTGAGCACATTTGTTCAGACTCCCTCTTTGGGTTAAGAAAATTTCTAGTCAAAATTGGGTTCATGCTGAAAAAGTCGGAGTGATGCTTCAGCTGCCATGATGGCAAACTTGTTGAACTTAAAAAGGTACAAGCTCTATTTGGATGCTGATCCTTTTCATAAGCCTCGGGCAGTGAAGGATTTCGAGGTAGAACTGAACCACTAGAATCTACATTGTCAGGCAACTGGACACCAAATCTACAACTGCTTATTTCCGGCTCAATCTCAACTGCATGCAACCATGTAGTTTTAGAGCTCCTCCTATCATTATTCAGAAGATTTTCTGGAAAGCAATCAGGTAACCAGGATGTATTTTGGCAACTGTTAGTAATCTGGTTATCAAGTGTCTGCAACAGTTCCTCACTTCTATAGGGCAGAGAACTGTCACATGTAGATCTTTCAATGTTACTAACATCCGTGGAACAACATGACATTTCCATTCTTTTACATGTTTCATATGAAACATATTCTGCAGGGTATGAAGTCTCATCTAGCGGAAACTTCTGCTTCTGCAGACGACCATCATCAGTAAAACTTAAAGCAGATAAATAATCTGGTTCCACCTCCACATCATTGCCAGGGGCGTTGCTGGACAGATCAAGATCGCTTTGGTCCTCTGAATTATCTTCCCATGAACATTCAGATGATTCCAGGAGATCTTCAGTACAAGAAAAATCATTGTCTGTGCTAATTTCAGCTTCCATGGTGTTGTGAGGCCTAAAAATTCAGGTAGGATGCTCTTTAGTAACAGGGAAGGACTTACACAAGAAAAAAGAAAGTTACTGACGAAATGTTCAGATCAGCCTCAACAATGAGTGGAAAGAAAAGGCTCAGCTATGCAGTTCTAGGAACTCAACAAAGAGTTCAATGATAAAAGTATCCACCCAAAATATTAAGGAAATCTATAAACCCCTTACAGATGCCCCTAAGATACCTGATGTGGACTTACATGACTCAACACCCTCCTGCATGTGCAACCTGATTTTAGGATTAACACATGGACTTTAATGCAGACTTATGAGTCTTAGCATGGGCTTTCTAAAGGTTGGCTCAATACCATGTGAAAAAATCTGAACACAATGCAAAACCTTAAAGCAATGGGTGGAGTGGCCCAAACCTTTACAGACCTCTTTGGACCAATATGGGACTGTATATAACTCAACACCTTGTTGGATTGGGTAAACCTTTTCATCTAAAGGTTTAAACCATCAAAAAATGATACTTTTACTTATTTATTTTAGGCCTTCAGCACGTTCCCTCATGTGCAGTCGAGATTCTTTTTCATGGACCGAGCAAGTGGATGTTTTTTTTATGAAGAGTGCGGTGAGACTCAGCTTACTTAAACACCATGTTGAATTGGTAAATAGACTCACCCAAAAGCTTAAATTATTGAAGGGTAGATACTTTGTTTATTTACTTAATTCTTCAAAGTTTCATACTTCAGATCATGCAATTTTTGCTCCCTATAGTCAGAGAACAAGAGCTATAGAGAAAGAATGATGGATATATAGTAGATAAACAATTATCAAAAAATTAGATTGTAGACAGTCTTGGATGGACACAAACGAGCAAGCACATGAGGACATGCAATGAAGCATATAAACGGGCACACTTACAAAGTTTGATCTCCGGTATCAATTGAACATGTATCCAAGTTGTCACTAGTTGAAAACACTACGGGAGAGTTCAAATTCCTGGCATGGTTTGCATATCTAAGTTGCATGCCTTGCAGAGATATCTGGGAAATAGAAATCTTATGTAACACATGAAAAGGTTAAAAAGGGGAATAAAAGATTAACCTTGTTTTATTTCTATAACATAATAGAAGGTGCGAAACTAGCATTACTGTGAAAAAAAGGTGTTCTAATTGTCCAGATTACTTGATGCATCATTAAAATATCAAAGGAATTTGTTCAACAAGGCATATATATCAAACTCTTATTAGGCACTCTACATACGCAGGAATGGCACATCTAAAAAATTAACTTCAGGAATGTGTAAACAAAAACTAATATATTTGGTGGAGTTAACTTCAGGAATGTGTAAACAAAAACTACTCCATATATTTGGTGGTAAGATTAAGTATCTCATTTCTTCTCCTGTCTTTGTCTTTTGATATCATCTATTTCATTACTCACCTATTATTACATTAGAAAAATATACATGAGGGAAAAGGAGATGTGACACTTCTGCTGAGGGTTTGTCAAGACCTTTTACTGGATCTCTGATGTTCACTTCTTTCCATCCATGGAAGCAGGACTTTGGAATCATCTACAGCGAAAATAAATTATATGGAACAATAGATGGTCCAAGTCAAAAGCAAGAAAGGGAGAGAGGAAAAGAAACCATGCAGAAAAAAGAAAGAAAGGAGACAGAAAACGGATCAAATTTTTGTTTGGGGTTTGATCTAAAGAAAAAAGGGAACAATTGGTGGTCGACCATTGACTTTAATGCACACATATATGCAATTCTTTTAAGTTTAGAATATCAAGGTCTGTTTTTGGCATCACAGATTTCGCCAAAGAAGGTTTCTTCCCCTTCTATTTCTGCCTGAAAGAAACTCAAGTTTTTGGCCATTTTCTTATTTGCCCTTGCTCTCCCCCAAAATTTTCCTCGAAACACATTCTTTTCAACAAAAAAAAAGTATCCTCTCCTAATCGTAAAATAAAACATGTCATTTTAGATAATGGTTTACAAAAGAAATTTTTTTTTTAACTTCAACCATATTTTGCTGTTAGGAGATCATACAATGATCGAGTCAAAAGGGACCAACAGAAGTAGAAATTAGTACTCCCACGCTGGATATATTAAATTAGAAAATCTTTAAAAGGATAAACAATCACAGAAAGATCATAGTTTCTAAATAGACAAACAGCACAAGCAATTAGCATTTATACAACATAGCTTTGTTATCCTGGAAAATTATTTCATGGAACCAACAGCTGCAAAAAGAGGAAGACAGAAAACTTATTTCATGGTTCTACAGTTGTAGATACAGGGTGACAGCAAAAATTTTATAAGCATAAAGAATTTGGAAATATGGCCTTTGAAATGAAATACCTCCTGAAATCTGAATTCTGATTTAGTGAAAATGTTGTCAATTTTCTCCAGCATCCTTTGGTAATAACTGTTTCTTGAAACTACCATTGTTTCAATAGCTCCTTTCTCAAATAACAAGGAAGATCTGAAGCTTGGGAATTCACTTGAAAACCCATGGATTCCAGGAAGGAACTCTTCATGAATACCATTAAATGGTCCAAACGTATTACAAAACTCAAGTAACTTCATTATTATTTGAAGCTGTTGACCTGCTCGGAAAAGGGGAAGCAAACAATCCTGCAGAAACGAAGGCAAAACTCCCTCTCGTACCTGAGATATTGAGTAGCAGATGATAAAAAAAGATACCAAAGTAGTCACAATAAGCATATCAGCATTGGAAAGAAATTAGAACTCCAAATGACAGACAGCATTACCCTAACACTTGCTAATGGGAAGTCATTAGAGATTCCAGTGTTACCCGGCTCATGATCAGGTTGCTCTTTCACATTTTCCACGATGAACTCTTTAAAAGGATCAGTAATGCTACCTTCAAAAATCCACGATCTAATAAATCCATAGTAGGGTTCCCATGAACGTAGAAGCAGGAACTTCAGGAGAGCACAATGGGCTGGATTAGCCACCTAGCCACAAAAATCCAAACACTACAAATAATAAGCAAAAAGAGACAGAAAAGTTCATATCCATAAAATCCAACACCTTGCACCCAAGATGTAACTTTTTTCACTATGGTGAAATAAGTAGCACTTAGGACTACACATACTATTGTGAATACCAGAAATCAGTAACTATATCACTCAGACTATATCAAAAGTTGCAGTAATAATACCTAAAGTTACATACGTTCCATTAAGAATGCCGAAAATTTCTTTCCTACTTACAAACATCTTTTAGCAGAATCATATTATCCATTTTAGGTATTTCAGTAGCATTTCCAGTGGCAACAAAAAATGTGAAAATTGGTTCACTTTCACTCTAGCCTCAGTAAAGTATATGGACACGTGTCCTCCCCCACGCATTATTGCATTGCTCTTTTGTCAGACATATACTTATAACCAGCTACTTTTTTAATAAGGAACTCATAACTAGCTTCTTTCCTCCTCGGATATAGAAAGAAAAGAAATATGCATCATGTAATCCCTGAAGCATTTACATCAAGGTGATAATCAAATACCAATGTGACTTGCTAACGTGCACAATCTAAATCTTCATGAAAAAGTAAAATATCAGATCAAACACATACAGTTGATGCGCAAAACAGTATCAGGAATCCAATCTTAAGAATGTCAAAGAGGAACAGTTCACTAAATGAACTGCTTCTATATAATGCTAACCTTTAGTTGTGTGTACAAAAAAGTGAGCAGAGCACCACTTCTGGGGAACTTAGTAAACTGTAAGAATGCTTTGGCACTTATTTCTTCAAGAGATAATTCAGAGTATCTAAGAGCTAGATCACTCATATTGCAGATATTACCAAGCACATCCATCTGAGTTCTTAGTCCTGCAGAGTGCAAATAAGCCTCTAGCAATGTGATTTCACCATGCCCAACACTAGTAAAACAGCCTCCACCCTTAGCCTTCAAGCGACGCCTCAAATTGACAGAAGCATATAGTGTATTGAGGGCGGAGGTATACCCATCTAAAATTTTTGCCACAGAAACTGCAAAGGCCTGATTAACAAGTGTATGATTGCTCATTCGGCGTCCCACACCATCACTGGCATCATACCTTTGAACTTCATCCTCAATTCCATCTAGACTTAAACATGTAAAATGATTGACAAATTTGTGAAGAAGGAACACGATGCAACCAAAATGCCCAATGGATTTAAGTAAATTTCCCAAAGCAAGGGTGCTTGAAGTCCGTGTCCACAAACTTGGGATATGATGGAAGGATCTATCAGCTGAATCAAAACAAAATAACGCAGATAGTTTCTGAATAGATATTAAAGCTGATTCTACGCCTTGCAGAGCATCCAATGACAGCCTCACCAAGCTAGACTCCTGAAAGGATGAATGAAAATATAATAGGTAAAGGATCTTTTCATTTTCCAGAATTACTAAGGAGCAAAATAACGTTTACTTCATTCATTATGAAATCATAATATCACAAGAGATAAAGATGATGCAATTTTCTTGTCCCAAGAAAAAGAAAAGGTTCAACCTTGAGAATCAAAGAAAACAATAAAAATTCAAAGAACATGACCCGACAAAACTTGTCCCAGCAATACACAAGTATAAAGCAGTTTCATAGGTCGTACAATTATGCACTCAAACTGGTAAGTTGCCACTCCTATTTTCTTTTTCTTTTTCTTTTTTATAAGGTAAAGGTTTATTAACTGAGTACCAAGAAGGTACCAAAAAGGAAGAGACTGTTGGGAATATCCAAACAGTCAATTACAGCATCTCCCTAGCATTGCCAGAAAGTCCATATACTGATCTACATTATCAATGAGGCTACTCTTACACCAAAGAAACAAATTATGCAACCGCAAGGGTGGATCAGTTGGTTGAGCATGGGGCTTCCATAATGGAGGTCTCAGGTTCGAAACCCCCACAGCAGGGGATTTGCCTTCTGGGTCTAGCTCATCGCACAGGGCTTGCCTAGTGCGGATTATCTCTCCTACGTGGTTTGCGGGCTATTACACAGGAGCGGGGTTTACCCTGTGAACACCCAAAGGGTAGCGGCTGTGGGTTCGCTTGTTTTTTACTCTAGATATATAACTTTTCTACCCATCAAAACAAGCTTCATTTCTCTCCAGCCAAATGGTTCAAAATATGGATGGTTCTCCAGATCTGCTTCAATGCTCTATGTATTCTCTAATGCTGCCAGCTCTCCAACAATTCCTTGACACTCTGAGGCATGATCCATGATATCCCACAAATATTAAAAAAGAGCACGCAGCATTGCCTAGTGAATTTACAATGCAGAAAAAGGTGATTAACGGTCTCCATCTCTTCTTCACACAGGTAGCACCTATTACATAACTATAAAACAACACCCCCACCAGTTGTACAACACGCAATTAATCTTGTACAATAGCCGCTTGAATTTCTTGTCGGATTGACAGAAGAATCAAAATGGTCCTTACAGAAACAGCATTTAAGCACATAATTCAATAAAAAATCCAGGAAAAAAATGGGAAATTTTAAGGAACATGGCCCAAAAGAATGCTATAGCAATACGTAAGTATAAAACAACACCCCACCAGCTGTACAACACAGAATTAATCTTGTACATTGAGAAAAAGAATAAGCTTTTAAGACTAAGAATCAAAATAGTCCTTACAGAAACAGCACAGAAGCACATAATTCAATTGAAAAATCAAGGAAAAATGGAAAATCTCAAAGAACATTGCCCAAAAAAATGCTATAGCAATACATAAGTATAAAACAACACCCCCGCCAACTGTACAATACAGAATTAATATTGTACATTGCCGCTTGAGTTATCAAACTTTTAGAACAAAAAATCAAAATGGTCCTTACAGAAACAGCAAAGAAGCAAATAATTCAATTGAAAATCGAGGAAAAATGGAAAATTTCAAAGAACATGGCCCAAAAAAATGATATAGCAATACATAACTATAAATCAACACCCCACTAGCTATACACTACATGATTAATCCTGTACATTGCTGCTATTCAAATATCATCCATATAAGAAAAGAAAGATGAAAAGGGTCCTTACAGAAAGAGCATTTAAGCAACATAATTCAATTGAAAATCAAGGGAAAATGGAAAATTTCTAAGAAAATGCTATAGCAATACACAACTATAAAACAACACCCCACCATCTGTACAACAGGCAATTAATTTTGTACATTGCCGATACACAAATATCATCCATATGACAAAAAGAAACAAAATTTAACACAAAATATGAAAAGGGTAGTCACAGAAACAGCAAAGAAGCACATAATTCAATTGAAAGTCCAGGAAAAATGGAAATGCTATTGCAATAAATAACTATAAAACAACACCCCACCATCTATACAACACGCAATTAATCTTATACATTGCTGATATGCAAAATATCATCCATATAACAAAAAGAAAGAAACTTTAACACAGAAAGATGAAAAACGTCCTCACAGAAACAGCAAAGAAGCACATAATTCAACTGAAAATGCACAAAAAATGGAAAACCTCAAAGAACAAAGCCTAAAAATATGCTATAGCGATACATAAGTATAAAACAACACAACACCATCTTTACACACGCAATTAATCTAGTACATTGCCAATACACAAATATCATCCATATAACAAAAAGAAACAAAATTTAACACGAAAAATGAAAAGGGTACTCACAGAAACCGCAACGAAGCATATAATTCAATTGAAAATAGAGCAAAAATGGAAAATTTTGAAGAACATGGCCCAAATAAATGCTCTAGCAATACATAAACTATAAAACAACACTCCATCATCTATACAACACGCAATTAATCTTGTACATTGCCAATATGCAAATATCATCAATATAACAAAAGGAAAGACATAAACTTTAACACGAAAAATGAAAAGGGTCCTTACAGAAACAGCATTTAAGCCTATAATTCAATTGAAAATCCAGGAAAAAATGGAAATTTTTCAAAAAGAAAATGACCCAAATAAATGATATGGCAAGACATAAACTATAAAACAACACTCCACCGTCTATGCAACACGCAATTAATCTTGTACATTGCCGATACACAAAATCATCCATCTAACAAAAGGAAAGAAATAAACTTTAACACAAAAAATGAAAAGGGTCCTCACAGAAACAGCAAAGAAGCACATAATTCAATTGAAAATCGAGCAAAAATTGAAAACTTCAAAGAACCCCAAAAAAATGCTATAGCAATACATAAGTATAAAACAACACTCAATTATTCACGTACATTGTCAATATACAAATATCACCGATACAACAAAAAGGGTACTCACAGAAATAGCGAAGTGCAATACTAAACATGGAAAGATCGGTTAGAATAAAAAATGCTATAAAAAAAATGGCAGCCCGGTGCACTAAGATCCCGCTATGCGCGGGGTCCGGGGAAGGGCCGGACCACAAGGGTCTATTGTACGCGGCCTTACCTTACATTTCTGCAAGAGGTTGTTTACACGGCTTGAACTCATGACCTCCTGGTCACATGAGGCAACTTTACCACCCCACCAGTTGTACAACACATAGACAGAAAAAGAATTAACTTTTAGGGTGTGTTTGGCATAAAGGAAAATGTTTTCTTGGAAAATAAGTGGGTTTCTTACTTATTTTCTAGTGTTAGGTCAGTAGGCAAAAAACAATTATCCCAAGTGCATTTATATGTAATCTAGCAAAACACTATATGGTAGAATGGGGTGGGGAGTGGGAGTTAGGGGGTGTGATGGTCAAGGGGTGGGGGTGGAGGATCAACTGGAATGTCACTTATGGAACTTGTTTTCCCTACTTCCATTAGGGCAGTCATTTCCTAATTTTCAAGGAACTTGGCCAACCAAACATGGGAAAATTGGAAAACATTCCATAGCAAACACACCCTTAGGATGAAAAATCAAAAGGGTCCTTACAGAAACAGCAAAGAAACACATAATTCAAAAAAACATGTCCCAAAAAATGCTATAGCAATACATAAGTATAAAACAACACCACACCAGCTATACAACACACAATTAATCTTGTACATAGCCAGTACACAAATATCGTCCATATAACAAAAAGAAACAAAATTTAACACAAAGGATGAAAAGGGTACTCACAGAAACTGAAGAAGTGGAATATTGAACATGTAAAGACCGGTTAGTATCAGATGAACAAATGCCACTTTCTGAAGGTATTGATTCCCAAGGTCTAGGTGGCACATATACATCTTCTAACTTCAATTTCTCAAATAAAGATGCCAAATTTGTATCCACTGTCATTTGTATTATACAATTTGAAGTTCAAAACAATTTTGCATCTGATTTCACTAGGGTTTTGTGGGGATTTGAGAATTTTGAACTTTGTGGGTGTTTGTTTCTTGATTTACTACTAATACTACTATACTAGTGGACTACTATGCATAAAACAAAAAACATGGGAGGGCAAAGAGAACAGAGAAGGAAAAAGAGGGGATAAAGAAACAAATTTTTTCTTTAGTATTTTGGACATTTTCCCTCCAATTTTTAAGATACACTCCATCATTTCTATAATTGTCACTCGTTATAACATCATTTCACTATAAAGATCTGATTTTCTTCAAAATTGGTTTTTCTTGTTATATTTTACTTCTCTATAATAGCATGACATTTATTATAGCATTACTCTTTATAAAATTAATTATTTATAACAGTCATACTCAAATATTATGTAATAATATTTGTTAGAAATATATTGTGTATAAAAAAATAAAATATCAAAATATTTATGATAATCATCATTAATGTCATGCGCATAGTAAATTTCAAGTATGAATATCTAAAAAAAATCCATTTTTTATAGTGAGAGTTTCTCCAGATTCCGCGCATAGCGGGAGCTTAGTGCATTGAACTGTCCTTTTTATTTCATTTTTTATAGTGATCTGATTTAGACTTGAAAATTTTCAAAATTATATATTTTCTATATACCGATTTTGTATGAATTGATACTTATTTACTTGATTTTGATAGATATAATCAATCTATTATAAGATTGAAATTTTGAAAGACCAAATAGATTACTATGAGAAATATTTTTTTTTCTTTTAATATGCAACAATTAAATCTTACGATTTGATGTAGTCTCAATTTAGTTAACACAATTGTTATGATAATATCTCTGAATATTTGTAGAACTTTAATTTTGATATCTTCCTTTTATAAGTTAAATTAATTATGAATTTTGTAACTATAAATACAAAATTGAGATATGAGATATAAAAATCAATTGAGATTTTAAATTTAACAAGTATATTATTTTTGTTTATAGCATAAAAAATACATAAAAATAATTATTTGTGTACTTTCATTTATAACAGTTAAATGAGATCTAAGCATCAAATGTCAGTATACATATATAACAGCACATCACTATAACAGCCATGAAATTCTCAGACAAACATTGTCATTATAGACTCATATAGAGAGGTTTGATGTAATCTTTTCTTGAATAGTTATGGAGTGGTAATTACAATTTTACTCTTAATAAAAGGTCTCATGTTTGAGTCATCCTCCAAAATAGGGGTAAAAAAAGTATTTGAGTCATGTATATAAAGTCAATCTTTATTTTAATTTAAATGTTAAATTTTGTGATAAAATGGTAGGTACAATTTCATTTTTAATCAGAGGTCTCAGATTTGAGTTTTGGGTATAAAGTGGCGTTTGTTAGGAATCACTTTACTATGGAACTCTTTTACGAGAATTCGAATTTAGTCATGCCTAAATATGAGTATCGGACATCGAATTAGAAATTTTAAAAAATACATCGTCAGGTGCACGATTTATCCATGATCAGACAAAGCATTAATTGATGATTACACGATTTGAATTTATAAATCACACAAAAATAACTTTAAGTAACACTATTTTATTGGATAGCAGTAGTAATGTAACCCCCACAAGGAATGTGGTAGTGTGGATGAGTGCATTCATCATTAATAAAAGACTTCGAATTAACTCAGAGAATATAACTTTTTTTCAATATTTCTTCATTTAACAAGTCATATGTAGCACGAATCTAAGTTAATAGGATGTCATGATCAATATGTTCTGAATATCCAATTATTATACGCACAAAAAAGAAGTACTAGCAATATAACTTGGAAATCTAAGTAATATTTGGAACTATAATAATCTTTTATCGTTTAATTAGAATTTATAAAATTATTAAGCTACAAATCACATCCGCATGCCACAAAAACAATCATGAATGAAAAATACATCTCTTTTTTATCGTACATAAAACGAAAAATACCTTCTTAAGAGACCTCTCTGTATACTTCTTGATAGGAAAAGAAAAATAATTCACAGAACATAGATGTTTGCACAATAATAATGACAACTTATATAATCATGATTTATGTTGATCATGTGAATTAAATTTAGTTGTGTTCTATCTAACACAAGAAGAGCATTACGTTACAAGCTTTACACGTACTTATTTTCAGAATTTCTATTAATGTCATAGTTTCAAAATAGCTAATTCGATTTGATTATATGCCAAAGATAACAAATAAAGTATACTTAAATAAGAATTAGAAATGAAAGGAGACGAGAGAGAGAAGAAATGAGAAAGTCCACACTGAAAATTATTCCAAAATTTCTCATACCAAAGAATATATTCTTGAAGAAACTTCTCTTCATAGACAAAGGTTGTCCCTAACAAAAGCTTTCTTAAAAAAATTAAAAAGAAACAAACACAATTAGGAATTAAAATATTTGAAAATTAAATTTAGTGAATAAATTTTAAGTTCACCAATGTATGGGGAATGAGGAAAAGGAAATATCAGAAAGAAAATTGGAGCTAGCTAACTACATTTAATCAGTACTTTTGATAAGTAGTATATCTTTAATCATAACAAATGTTCGATTACATGACAAAGAACTCCTTATACCACAAATGCATATTTATTTATTTATTTATTAAAATGAAATTAGCATTTTTAGTCCATCAAATATCAATAAATTCTAACATTGATCCTTATGATTTTTTATTAAACATATTTAACTTTCAAGTAGTTGATATGTGCATTAAGTCCCTCTAATTGTAAATCTTCGCATTTTTAACGATTTCCGCTCCTTTCCTTCCTTACAATCAAGCAAGTAGCTGGAGTGCCTCTCTTTCCTTATAGTCAAGAGAGTTGCTTAGAGCTTCTCTCCTTCCTTATAGTAAAGGCGAGTGGCATTTCGCTCTTTTCCTTGCCGTCAAGTGGCTTTCAAATTTCAACTCCTTTCCTTGCGGTCAAGTGGCTTTCAGCTCCTTTCCTTCGCTGCAAGCTTATTGATTTGATTCATCCCATTTCATTTATTTGGGCGAAGTACTACCCTCTTTCAAAAACTATTCCAGAACAATTTATTTATTATAAGAGTATCGTTATTGGCTTGCTTATTCAACTCGTTTGTGTAAACCCAGTCTTCACTTCGTTCCTCTTCCCTTTCATCCATTACCGTTAGCGCAATAGGCTGCTCGATTTGCCATCTCGGCTCCTCTTGCCCTTTATCCCATGCCTGGGTACCATTCAATTATCGATGTGTTATGTTAATATTTTACTATTACTCCATATTTCAATGCAATATAATTATAAGGATAGTCTAAATATCACATATTTGCTTTATAAAGAGTTAGATGTGCTTTCCCAAAGATTATAAGGACCAAAATAGGAATTTACCAATGACGGAGGGACCAAACGTGCAATTAGCCAAAAAAGTTACTCCCTTCGTCCCAATTTAAGTGTCTTATTTTCCTTTTTGGTCTGTCCAAAAAAGAGCGTCTCTTTCAATATTTCGTAAGTTTTTCAATTTCAAGGCATGTTTAAGACCACAAGATTTAAAAGATCCCGCACATATTTAATTTAAGACCACAAGATTCAAAAGTCTCCCTTTATTTTTAAACTCCGTATCAAGTCAAACTAAGACACTTAAATTGGGACGGAGGGAGTAGATCATTTTATTTATTAAATAATTATGACATGTGGGTTAATTTCTAACCTTATTCATTTTTTATTAATTTCTCAAATTTTTGGTTACCTATTTAAGAAGAAAACTCTGAGATAACCAAAAGCAAAGTTATAGACAAAAGAAAGGCATGAAAATAAGTTAAGGAATATCTAAATTGAAAGAAAACGCCCTTAAAGCATCTTAAAAAATGTCTCTTCACAAATTTCTTATATGTATAATGGTGTGTATATATAACACAATAGATTCAATATCTTCTGTACCAACAACTCAAAAAAACAAGAACAAAGTTTAAAACAAGAGATTACAAATTCCACATATTAGCAAAAGAAACAGAGAAAAAAATGGATTCAAAGGGAGCTGCAGCAACACAAGTTTATGAAGATTTTGTGCCAACAACAGAGTTGGTGCAAGAACAAAACTCTGACACTCTTCTCCTTGATCTCACAGGTGATCTTCTTTTACTGTTTTTCTTGCTAGAGGGAATGAGTTGTCATCTCCTTATATCGTGTTTTGAACGAAAAGCGAGTTAGCGTTTTGAGGTTGGGTTAGACCTGGGGTAAGGTGTCCATTTCCTTGACAGTTTCTTGTCGTTATAAGCTATGTTGCTCGGATTCTCCAAAAAATATTGTACGTGCAGTGGCGGAGCAAAATTTTCACTAAGGGGTTCAAAATATAAAAAAGTAAACATACAAAGAAGACAAAGGGGTTCAACATTTATTATATATATACATAAAAATAATTTTAACCATGTATAAACATTGTAATCTTCCCCTGAAGGGGGTTCGGATGAACCCCAGGGCCCTTACTAGCTCCGCCCTTGTGTACGTGTGTGGGTCCTCCAAAAATGCACTACTTTTGGAGTATCTGGCACACACCAGTCAACATTCTTTAAGTAGTACGAGCAACATAGGTTGTGTAAGACATGGTAGGATTTAATAGTGTAACTCTCTAAAATTGGATTCTGAACCAAGAAATGAGAATTATACAACAACCTTTTTATTTATGTAATATTTCGAAAAAGAGAAGGAATGCAGATACTTTATGCTAAACAACTCGAACTCTGCAAAAATATTGTCGCACCCGTGTCGGATCCTCGCAAAATGTACTACTTTTGGAGGATCTGACACTTGGCGGCATTTTTGAAGAGTACGAGCAATATAGACTTTATGTCCTCTATACAATATCTTATTTCCATGGGAACCCTACAAAAAAATAGATGTCATAGTAGGATGGAGATATCACATTTCACTGCTATCTTGCTCGGACTCACCATAAATGCATTGGTTTTTGCCGTTTTGGAAGATCTGAAACACGCCGTTGGTATATTTGAAGATTCTGAGAAACATAGCATTTCAGAATAGCTTATATTATGGCCTTTTGTCACATTCATTGGACATGTTTGATAATATGTTAAACCAAAAAACTATTGAAATTTCTGCAGGTTTCAAAAAGGAACAAGTGAGGGTTCAACTGACCAAAACAGGAACACTGAAAATCAGTGGACAAAGGCCTGTTGTTGGGCAGAACAAAGCACTTAGGTTCCAGAAAGACTTTCCTGTTTCAGAAAATTGCGACAAGACGAAAATCAGTGCAAAGTTGGAAAATGGCATTCTTTATGTTAAACAACCAAAACTGATAACTTCATCAGAGAAAAAAGATCAAGCAATGCCAACCACCGATGCTCAACAGCCCAAGAAACTAGCAGACGAGCCACAGCCTCAGAAGAAAGACGAAGTACAAGCGAAAGGCGAAAAAACACCAACAGAAGAAATGCCCAAGCAACAGGCTAATGCTGACAAGCCGGAAAAAGAAGAACCAAACACAAAAGAATCTAAAGATCTCCCCGAACAAACACCTGCTGAAAAAACCGGTACTAATAGACCGAGTTACGAGAGCAAACTTGAAAATAATGCAATGATAGGAAGTGCAACTGCTTTGGCTGAGAAGCTGAAGATGCCAAGGAAAGTGATGAATGTGACTCTGATTGCACTTTTGGTTCTTGGAATTGGCCTATATATCAGAAATATGATGAAGTCCAACAATTACAAAGCTGATGAATGACGCTTTTCGTCCAGTAATCAAAAACTATAAGTTGGGATATTTGCATTACTCCCAACTTTGTGTGTGAATGAAAAACTCACTGACTACTACTCCCTTTTTCTCATTGCATTGCTGAATTGTATACATGAAACATTTGTTTCAAAAATTCAAATAAATAAAATATGACTTATACTAACGTCTTCTGATATATGTGCGATGTGTTTTTATTATTAAAAAGAGCCAATCCAAGATCAAGCAGAAATACTATATTGTAGGGAAAATAAGATCAATGAAGAGATATCTCCGTAATTGACGAGGAACTATCACGCCATGATAGAGGCCAAGCAAGAAATTTGTAGGAATAATATTCAGTAATGTAAGAAATTATGAGAAGTTGCTTACTGCAAGAGCACCAGCAAGATGTCCTGCAGTTGAGGACGGTGAACACAATAGAGGAATCACATTTCCATCCGGATGTGGAAGACCGGACTACTATAGTTTTGATGGATTAAGAGAAGATGGATAACATAATAATTCCCCGAAGTATGAATCTTTAGATATTAACTTAAGAGGTTGAAAACTATGTTGTTCGGACTCTTCAAAAATTTCGACTGATGCGTGTTGGATCTGCAAAAAGTAGTGCATTTTTGGAGAATCTGACATGGGTGTAACAATATTTTTGGAGGTCTGAGCAACATAGTTTAAAAGACGCAAATGTTCATCAACATTACTTATGGTTACTTTCGTCTGTCAACATTTTATCTTGGAACTTTAAACAAGATAATTAATAAGTAACATAGATAGATATATGTAGACAACATTTCGGATGTGGATGCATTCTAGACTGAATCGAATATGTAATTCCTATCGAGGATGTGAAGGAGGGGGCTTCCTGATATGAGTTGCTTGTTCAAAACCATATGCAATCTCAATGAGTGTTGGTTCAGAGCCCTTTAGTCCTCCAAAAGAAATCCCAAACGGAACTCCACTTTTATCATAACCAGCAGGTACATTGATCCCTGGATAGCCTCCGATTGCGAGAAGACCAGCAATGTCCGCACGAGGTGACATCAATGCGTCTAACTTATTATCTTTCATCATCTTCTCGAACCCATATTTGCATGCTTTTGTTATGTTACTCAGTGCCTCCCTTTCCAATTTCCCTATTCCATTCGTCTTCTCAGCTGCCAACATTATGTCTTGACCATATTCCTTGACTTTTTCCTACAATGATATATAAAAACAAAGAAGAAAAATTAACTTAAATAGCCGCCCACCCAACCACTTAAGCTAAATATAGCCAGCGGATGTATAGTATATGTATAATCCATGTATAATATGTGTATAATCACAGTGTAATCTATGTATACCAACAAAGAACTGTAAACAGTGAATCACGCCAACTATTTGTGTAAAGATCCCTAAAGAATGAAAAAAGATATATTTCGATTCTACTTCTAGTGACATGCATAATTCAGCTAATTTCAATTAACAAGTGAAAGCTCTTAGTTCCTTGAATAATGTACTGCAAACCAATATGAACATATTATTAACGAATTATTTATGAACAAAGTAGTATTGGAATCACTTTGGCTCGAATATGACAGAATGATTACAACGATTCTTATAATTGATCTCAACTTTGTTTAATATCGAGGTGCAGTTCATTGTCGACTAATACTTACCGAAGCTGAAATCTTGTTGAAGGCTATAACATCTGCCAAGGATTGGACTCGAGTGTGGACTAACTTTGTAAGATATGCATTTAGGTCCATCTTGAATTCAGCAAAAAGTGCTATTGTTTGAGCATCACCAATAGCATTGTAGACCAAATCGGTGTTAGGTACTTCCAGATTGTCAACTAACACTGCTCCTTTTTGCCTTCAAAATATTTATCCCAGAAACGTGCATCGCTATTAGGAAAGTAAGAAAAAACTAAACTATAGAAATGCAGGCGAAAACGAAAAGATTACCTTAAGGTGTTAAAATGGCGTTGGTAAGCTTTGATATCATTGGAACCAAAAAGGTCCCTTGAAATTCCTAATCTTTTATTTCTGAGCCCATCAGCCTTAAGAAATTGCCGGTACCCGCCATGTGGAATGTAAGTGGAAGCCTTTTTAGTTGCTGGCGAGTCATCTTGATCGAAGCCAACGATGGCATCAAGAACCTCAACAGCATCAGCTACTGTCCTGCAGATTGGCCTGTTCTATGCAAAGAAAAAAAATACATGGTGTGACAATGTCGAACGTTGTGTGGAAACATTTTGAATGTCTTCTATCTTCATGTTTGTAATCAACTTTTTTGCATTTTTGCATCTCTAATTTACCTTCAACGTCTAATGATCTAGTGCTAAAACAAGTAATCCCATTTGGCGTCATCAAATTTCACAAGTGTCCGAAAATCTGGCATTAAATAGTTTGGCAAAGAGAGAAAAACAGTACTCCTTCTGTTCCAGTTTATGTGACGTTATTTCCTCACTATCCGTTCAGAAAAGGATGACATATTTCTATATGTGGAATTTAACTTTAAATTTCTCATTTTACCCTTAATAAGAAACTTTTATAGCTACACAACTGTTATAGCATGTTTAAAATCATAAGTTTCGTCTTCGTTTCTTTCTTAAACTTCGTCTCGAGTCAAACTATGTCAAATAAACTTGAACGGGAGTACTACTTAGGAGAATAACATTTAGAAGTCATCTTTCTTTATCTTGTCATAGAAAAGTCACTTTTCTATAGTCATCACACCAAAAATTATTTTGGCCGGTTTTGTGAATTTCCCGACAACCAACTCTTGATTTGACATTCATAGCGGTCCAGATGGACTTAAATAATCCCAAAACCAAAAGGAAAACCCGATTCTCTCCCAAACCATTGACACTAATGTAGTAGTGTTAAGGGTTTGTTGAGATGAAATTGCACAATATGGCAAAATTATTCCGGCCGGCTCAGGTTTAAATGCCACAGTAATGTTATAGCACGTTTAAAATCACAAGTTTAAGAAGTATTCCTTTTTTCTTAAATCCTTTGGTGAGTCAAATTATGTCATATAAATTGAGACGGGAGTACTACTACTAGGGAGAAAAACATTCAGAAGATTAACTTTTACATACCCAATAGTGTCTTGCCTATGTGAAACTGGGACAACACCTGCCCTGCTTGTGAGGCCAACAGTTGGTTTGATTCCAACAACTGAATTAGCACTAGATGGAGATAGAATAGAGCCTGCTGTTTCTGTCCCCAGTGCTATTGCTGCCATGTTTGCTGCTACTGATGTTGCAGAACCAGTGCTTGATCCTAATGGATCAGCACTTGCTACATAAGGATTCTGTAAAAACATACACCAAATAATCAAACTCTTTTTTAGTCATATTGTGCAAGCTGGATCCAGGGAAGGCCGCACCCCTAGGGGTGTGACATAGACAGTCTACCCTGACCCAAGCATCAGTGGGTGATTTCAGTGCTCGAATTCGTAACCTATAGGTCACACGGAGACAACTTGCTACGTAAGGATTCTTAAAAACATGAGTAAAAACATCTCTCTTAAATGTTGCCTTAAAGCTACATTACAGTGGAGTCAATTTGTTTGGTAATATTGGAAAGAATAAAAAGGAACAAATAAAAACAGATAGTACTGCAGCTTTTCGTTAAATTATATACTTAAAATCTTTGTTTCTCTTTCAATCCTATCTTTTGCATCTTAAAGAAATCATAACAACAACAACAACTACTACTACTACGCCTCAGTCCCAAATTAGTTGAGGTCGACTATATGAATCTTGATCAATCATGTTACTCCATTTAAACTCATCTTAACTAATCATGGAGGTGGAAAAACCAATCTTTTTTTTACTGACTTCAATCTATTCAAGTTTAAGGACTTGAGTTATGACCGACTTGATTTAATACAGCCTCTAGCCAATATACCTAATATATACATATACTATACATCTGCCAGCTAATTTGTTTTGGGTGGGCGACTATTTATGTTAATCTATCATTAGTTTATGACCCGTTATTTGACTCATCACGACTTGTTTATCAATTAGACGCATTTGACTCGTCCAAATTTTACCCAATCCTCACATTTACCACCTCTGACGTACCAATATATAACTTTTTTTAACCTATGACTCACCAGAGCTTGGCCAAGTCGACCATTCCAACCACTAGGCAATATCCCAGACCTGAAAGCAGCCCACTCAGTCATAGTTGCCTTGCCAAGTATGATAGCACCAGCTTTCCTCAACTTCTTGACAACACCAGCATCTTGTGGCACAATGGATCCAATAAGTGCTAATGATCCTGCTGTTGTGTTAAGCTTATCTTTTGTTGCAATATTGTCCTTGACAAGAGCTGGGATGCCATGTAGCCTGAGTTTTGATTCAGGCGCGTTTGATTTTCGTTCTTGATCAGCTTTATCTGCAAGAAAGAGTGCATCTAGATTCACTTCTATTATCCCTTTTAGAATTGGATTGGCTCTATGGATTTCACTTAGATAGAACTCAACTAGTTGTCTTGAGGTAAGTCTGTTTTGCTTGAAAGCTATATGAATGTCATCAATAGTTATTTCTTGAAATGAAAATGTTTTTGCCTCAGTAATAGTATTACAACTGAAGCTGGACAATATGATGCACAAAGAAATGAAGACAGTGGCAAGAACAGACATTTTTTTTGTCAAAGTGATTGAAGATATCTGCTTAGTGTGTAGTTGATTTTATATTAGTCACATAAAAGAGGATAGGGAGCTTGGAGCAAAAGTAAAGTTGTCTCCGTGTGATCCATAGGTAGGGATGACAACGAATCTGGATCTGGACCGGATCCTACTAGATCCAGATCCGTTTTTTATACCTGTATCCAGATCCATCGGGTCCATAAAAATCATATCAAAATCCGGATCCATCGGATCCACCGGGTCCACGGATCCGATCTGGATCCACATGTAAAATTTTTGCCTTGAATAATATTTCCACCTGTTGAAATTAAATCAAACATTCTAATAAAATTTAGTTTGTGAAACCATTTGGTTGTTTTCATATAGGATTATACTTTCAAATTCCTTGCTTGATAAATATAAAGACTTAGCAGAGGATTTCTTTTGTGTCATTTGGCCTTAACTTATCTATCTTCCCCTAGCTTAACAGATAGTGTAACAAATGTTAAGGTCCCTCTTAAAATCTCTAGCTTATGAATAATTTGTTAAGGTTTTATCCAGTTTTGCATGTCTAGAAATTAAATCAAACATTTTGATAAAGTTCCCAGGGATTTCAAGAAAAATAATAACAATAATAAAGTCTATTTATGCTACTTTCCAAATCAGTACAAATATGTTAACACTTGTTTAGGTTTTCCTTTTTCCAAAACATGTTGGGTTTATTTATAGGTTGATATGTATAAAGAAGCAAGACTCGAAATCTCTTTTCTACTTCTTCACAAACCATTAGATGATACTTATAAGACCAAGTTGTGATTGTCCGGAGTTGTTTTAACATAAGTTAGGCTCTCCAAAATCAGTGATCATATCTTATGTGTTTAACATAAGTTAGGCTCTCCAAAAACAGTGATCATATCTTATGTGTTTAACATAAGTTAGGCTCTCCAAATTCATTCTAGGTTATGGATATATTTAATAAAAAACGGATACACGGGTCGGATCTGGACCGGATACGGATCTCAAATACAAGATCCAGATCCAGATCTGATCCGTCAGAAATGGATCCGGGTCCGATCCGGATCCGTCGGGTACAGATTTTGAAGATCCATATCCTATAAAACGGATCTGGATCTACCGGGTCCCGGATCCACTGCCATCTCTATCTATAGGTGACTTGTTCGAGCTGTGGAATCAACTACTGATGCTTGCGTAAGGGTTCCTTGGGTATTCAGGGAAAGACCGTACCTCACCCTGAATTATACGTAAATGCCAGATGCTTCGTGCACATCATTACTATTCCTTTTTATGCTCTGCAATAATTATTGTACAATCATCTCCTCTTTTTTGTTTACTTTTTCATTTTTTAAATATTTATGTGTTTAAAGTCGAAGCAAGATTCATGTAATTTCTGACTGCGTTAGGTTAATCACAATGGAATTGAGTATATGTATCAGTTTGGTTTTTATTTTTTACGATGTAAATATTTTTATTAGATGCTTATATTTATATATGTTTTGAGTATTTTTTTCCTTTCTCTTTTTTAAGGCCTCAATTTGACTGTGTATTTATCTTTAAATTAAAGTACTATATATGCCATTAAAGTAGCATCAAGTTAGCAATATTTTATAGTTCAAACGGAAGTTCAAAACATATGTACCATTTACAATTTATCATTTGCAATACAAATTTTGTATTAAGTATTTTGAGATAAACGTGCAACGCACGTTCTTGACTAGTTTATATAAAAGTGCATACATACATTTTAGAGCTCCTTTCGGTAGGAAATATTAGTCGTTTTGACGAACTGATTTATATTAGGCACGTAAAATGGATACATGTTTATAGCTATACCCATAAAGATATATTCTTTTCAGTCCCAAATACTAGTCATTTTGACAAATTAAATTTGTTCCAAATATTTGGCATTTAAGAAAATAAGAAGTTTTTTCTTCTTCCAATTTACCTTTAATGCTTTAGTTAGTGGACTGTTAATCAAGTTAGACGTAGGGAGAGATAAGAGAGTTTAGACAAATACTCTTACGAGTAAAGCTATTAAATGTCTTTGTTAAAGGATGTGCAAAAACCGTAAAAGACATGTAATATGAATCAAATATAATATGTGGGAGCAATGGAGTGTTTTGTGATTTTTTTAGTCAACTGGAAAACAAGTGTTATATAGATGTCAAAGAACAACCACTACTTTCCCAAAAAAATCCAAATGCATTTGCTGGTCCACTATCAAACTTCTTTTAATGCTTTTTAGGACAAGAATGTGTTGCACATGACAATCAATTCAAAAGCATATTGCCTGTCCTTTTTTTTTGGTTTGTTATAACACCTTCATTATTGGTAAATCTATTCTCGAGTAAATGAGATCTCTTATCCTCTTACAATTTGAGTAGAAGAAGATGAATTTTTAAGTTGTTTTATATGTTTTTTTTTAAAAAACTTGATGTATAAAAAATAAAAATCTCCTGTAAAAGGGTTATATTTTTTTTAAAAAAATATAAAGAATTTAAAAACTATTTCTCCCTCCGTTCTCCTAGTGAATTGATCATATTACACGTTACTCCAATTGCTAAGATAAAAACTTGAATATTCAACGGTCAAATTTCGACTTTAATGATAGTAAATATATTTATATATATTCACCATATATTTTGTAATTAATATGTTAGTGTAATTATGTAAAGTAGAGACATAAAACACCACAAAGAGATCAGTTTTCCTGATAGCAATCCTTCTCTTAGCAATCTTTATTATTCGTGTTCTTCGCTGAGGTCATTTTTGTAGGCTTTGCACATTTGATAGTTTGTTGTTTTATCTTGGGAGACTCTTGTCCACACTTTCGTAAATCCTATACATGGGGCAATCTTGTCTTAAAAACAGAGAGTCATCTTTCGACTCAGCCGATGGTGTTGTGATTATCTAATTGGTTGCTAAGTGTTTCAGCTGTGACTTTGAATCTCAAAGGACTCTAACCTTTCAGATTCTCAGCGGTTCTATAAGCCACAATTGTAGCAGTTCACGTTCTTGTATTTCTGAATACAAGAACCAGATTTGAAGTTTTAGTTATAGATCAAAAGAGTGACAACTTGTTGTTGTAATCTTTGTTGTTTATCCTTTCGAAGCACTTGTAATAGCTATTTACTATTCCCCTACATGCTTTACATATCCAACAATTTTAAGACAAGATTTATATTAGTGTTCGAAAGATGTTTGCCAACAGATATGGTCCCAAATCAGGCAGTGGTTTTCTTCTTGAAAACAATTCTGTTGACAGTTCTGCTAACAGTTCAAACACTATCTTTGTCAACAACTGTGCTCTCAAATCTAGTCCTAATTTTGGTTCTCTCTTTGACGACAGTTACAAATATGTTTCCGTCGAAAGTGGGATCTCTGGATCTAATGCTGAGCTTCAAGATATTGTTGATAGTCATGTTAGTACGGCTAACGGTTAAGGACGAGTTGCTGTCACCGCTCCCAAAATTGGTGGAAACAAGCGCCCACGAGAGGCTGAGGATGTTAATTGAGACAAGAGGAGAAGGCTGAAGATGTTGTTCTATCATGTAGCAGAGGACCTATATCTGTCCCAGACAAAGGATCTGAATTATGGTAAGGAGGATGTGGACACTCAGTCTAACTGAAGTGGGCCAGGATCCTAAAGGTCTAAGTTAATTTATCTTTCCTTATCTATAATGTGTTTAGATAATATATGAATAAAAGTGTGTAAAGGCTGGGATTATGAAAGTGTTTTCATTAAAAACTTATATTCCCTACACTCTAAAATCAGCTATTGAATCTCCTTTCTTCCCGTTTAAAGATTGGACTATTGTAAATAAAACTGAAAAGATCCGTTCTTTTGAGTGTAATTATTAAAAGTGTGTAAAGTATGTTCGCACATACGAGGGAGAAAGATCCACTAACTGTGCGAAAACTGTTACCACTCTTAAGTAAGCGCCAGGGATTTCCCTGGGCACCAATCACAAGGGAAGAGGACTAAAGACAAACATGTCACCGGTTCCGACAGAAGATCCTTCATTTGATAGGATAATTTTGGACACTCAGTCGTACAAAGCCTACGGGCGACTGGAGTGGGCCATAGTTTCCAGATCTTAAATGATCTGAAGGCCAAAATAAAGACAGAAAAGAAATTGGACACTTAGTCTGCCAAAACAACTAGAGTGGGCCAGAGTATCCAGATCACATATAATACGGTTATGCCCTAACCACGGGCAAGAGGTTGTTCATGTGAAACAACGCCACCTCTAAAGTAGAAGGGGTTGGAGAGGTTGTCATCAATAGGGCTTCAGGGAATGGGATCATTATAAAAGGAGGTGATACATGTCCCAAACTTGGTTTCAGGGACGCTGTTGGTCATGCTGGTTTGAGTCTAGTCTAATATGTCTGTAATAACTAAGAATGATACAGTATATATGTAGCCAAATGAATGATATATTTGTATTACGTGCATCTATGCCATCATAGATTAAGACACGTTAAATAGAAAGTCATTCAAAAGCTAACTAAGTTGAGATTGTTGCCTTCTGAAGACATAAACCCTTAAAATGAATGTGAGGTGGGCAAAGAGGCAAAATCACATTTCCATTCCGTCAAGTGAATAGCGAAAGAAGCACCGCTTCTCTAGAACTTAGTCACACCTACATGGGTGATTTGAAGTGTGTACAAAATAGAAGGGGGAGACAAGTACTTTGTGACCTTCATTGACGATGGTACAATGTATTGCATAATTTGTTTGTTGAAAAGCAAATATGAAACTGTTGAAGCGGATAAGCGCTATAGAGCAGAAGTTGAAAATCAACTAAGCCTACGGATTAAGGAATTCATAGTGATAGAGGGGGAGAATGTGAAGCATCATTCATCAAAGTACTGCTCATTACTCACTTCAGTCTAACGATGTTAGCCAAGCGCAAAGTTATACGCCTAAAATATGTGGGGCAAGGTGATCCTTGCCGCTAATGCGATTCTCAACAGAACTTCGCATAAGGATAAAGATAACCCTCCATGTGAAATATGGAAATGATCCCACCTACAAATGTTGTGATGTGGGGTGACTTGATAAATGTTGGAATACTAAAACAGGTCAAGTTGGACCTAAGATTGTAGATTGCATATCCACTGGATCTGCAAATAACATTAGTGCTTATCGCCTCTTGGTGTCAAATAATGCTGATTTTTTTGAAGGTAACTTTCCTTGAGAAGGAAAAAAAAGTAATTGCTCGAGGTTAACAAGAACCCGCGAATGCCTGACTGTCCGGAACTAGACGTTCCAGATTTACAGGACTCGGAAGTTGCTGACTATCCGGAACTTAGTGTTCCAGATCTACAGAACTCAGAGATTCTAGATGTTGAATCGAGACGGAGCAAAGAAGGGACAAAGACTTGTTCCAGGCCTTCTAGCTTGTATGGTTGGAAATGAACCATGGACAATTAACAAAGAATTATCATCTCCAGAAGCGCTGCTTTGGAAAGAAGCTACAGAGAGAGACATAGATTCCATCAGATAAGAACTATACTTGTGTAATGGTTGACCTTCCTCCGAAAAAAGAACCTTTGGGTTGTAAAAATGGATACTCACATTGAGTACAAAGTAGATGGATCTACTGTCGAGTATAATGCCTCAGCTACTTAGACATGTACTCCCTTGTGAATAGCTTAACATCCAGGGCCATTGCAGTTTTGCGTGACATGGATGTTGAGACAACCTTTCTAACCGGAGAGTTGGAAGGGGATGATTAGAGTTGGTTTGTTGGACTATTGGGCTTCTTCCTAAACTTTTCTCTTGGTCCATGAAATGTTCATATTTTGGTCTTGAAAGTTTCAGATAAAACAGAAACAATGAATCTGACAACAGAAACATTGACTATGAAGTTAGAAAGCCATTAGTTGGAAAAACCAACAGTCTGAAAGTGAAAGTCATATTGAAACAAAAGTCTCGATATGAAAGATATGGATACCACATATGACATCTTAGGAATTGAGATTTCTAAGACATCTAACGGACTAGTCTAATTCCAAACTCATTTGTAAGGTATTTGACAGTCTCGTTAAAGTCACCAATGGATACGAATCATAGAATTGATTGGAATTATGGTGCACCCGTATACCATGAGCGATATGCGCAGGTCACATGTAGTTCAATGTATTTTACACATTACAACCGACCTGGTATTGGCCTACAAAGAAGATCAGCTGAACTAAGGTTCTCTCGTGATTCTGGAAATGATCGATAGAAGGCTTTAAATCGGATATGACGATATCTGAAATGTTCGCTTATCTATGTATTATGGTATTCTGGATGTCCAGCGGTTCTGAGAGAACACAGTGATGCAAACTAAACATCGGACATGAAGAACACCAAAGGCACAAGTGAATGTGTGGTGTGTCTTGGAAAATCCTCTAAGCAAACTTGCATCGACCGATTCATGATTGAATTGGAGTTTATCGCTTTAAACAAAACATGAGAAGAAGTTGAGTAACTTCACGGCTCCTTAGATGACGTCCCTTATTGGGAGAAATTCGTGCCTTCGGTAGTTATACACTGTGGCTAGCCGGTCGGCTTCAGGAAGGGCACGGATGACGACATCTGGACATATCTATCGGATATGTCTGAGATATAATACCGTATGTCAATTCATCACCACGGGTGTCACTTCCTTGATTACTAATCAAATGATATAGCTGACCCTTTAACTAAGGGACTACCCGAAGATCAAGAGTTCTGTCTGTCTAGGAGAATGGGCTTAAAACCCAAACAATACGAACCGTTGTGGTGGTAACCCAACCATACTGACTGGAGATCCAAGAATTTGGTTCAATGGGAAAATTAAGCTGCAAAAGGTTCAGTTGAGCGATTCGGTGGAAGCAAGATCACTTCGAATTATGATTTTTGTAAAGAAACATGAATCCAAAGTCGTTCCCGCAATAGACATTAAAGTGCTACCTGCATGGTGGGTAAATGTTAAGCTTCCAAACCTTTAACGATCCTCAAATAATTGAGGTTAAGGTTGGAGAAACTTTTAATGATTCCTAACACTTGTAAAGTGAGGTATATCAGGATACCTTGTAGGAGATCACCTATTTAAGTGCGAGGACATGCCGCCTCAAATAAACGCACTTAAGAATCCAAGTGTGTCCGCAACAACAACGGACATAATAATAAGAAGAAACGAATAAAGATGAGGTATTGTGTTGGTACTGTTATCTTGACTTACATTAAACACTGATGGTTCAAGACATCACGTTCACCGAGCAGTAAGTAAGTCTGATGGTATTCAACTAGGGAAGGTTCAAAGCGTAAGCTACCTCTCATGATGCAATATCTTTTCGCTGAAAGATTGCTGAAAGTAGGCACCTTGTGTGTGCGCCCAAAATCTCTTTCAAGATGGGATTGTTGGAAATTTACTAATGTGGAATTAAGTTTATCCCATTATTTATGATTCAAACAAATTGGGCCCCGCACGTCGAAAATGTCGTTTCCACACACGTGCAATCTTAGTGCCAAGTATCGTAAATTTCGTTAATGAAAGAGATATTCGTACATAAGTGAAATGTTTGAGACATAGAATGATGGACGGTTATTGGATAAATAACAAGTGTTCCACGTTGGTAAACGAAGGAAGGATTGTGCGAGGTGTAAGATGGAACGGGTCGGAAAGGGCCGCGGAGCCGAGAAGGGCCGCAACGCTCCCTTGCAGCACCGCGACGCTAATTTCCTGTTTGGCCACTGGAGCCGCGGCGCTAATGTTGCAGCGTCGCGGCGCTTCCTAGGCAGTGAGTGCTCGACGGAAGTCCAAAAGTTTGGCTGATTATGGAGAGGTTTTGGAGCATTAACATGACAGTTTTTCCTCTATAACTCAACCATTATTTGGCTGCATTAGTTGGTGGTTTAAAGGGTCATTACATGACATTTAAATGGCCATTACATGAGCACTTGAAGGGGCCATCTTGCACACCTATAAATTGAGGCCTTTGGCTCAATTTTATAGATGAAGATGAACAAAAAATGAACAAGAGACATACAACACCACAAAGAGATCAGTTTTCCTGATATCAATCCTTCTCTTAGCAATCTTTATTATTCGTGTTCTTGGCTGGGGTCATTTGTGTATGCTTTGCACATTTGATAGTTTGCTGTTTTATCTTGGGAGACTATTGTCCACACTTCCGTAAAGCCTATACACGGGGGCAATCTTGTCTTAAAGATAGAGAGCCATCTCTTGACTCAGCCGGTGGTGTTGTGATTATCTAATTGGTTGCTAAGTGTTTCAGGTGTGACTTTGAATCTCAAATGACTCTAACCGTTCGGACATGATTTATTTACTTTGCTTTACTTACTTTATTTCACTTTAATTTTCTTCAAACCTTATCTGACCTTCTTTGTTATGTCTTCTCCTGAGCCGATGGTCTTTCGAAAATAACCTTCCTAGATAGGGGTAAGGTCTGCGTACACTCTACCCTCCCAAAACACCACCGTGTGGGAATACACTGAGAATGTTGTTGTTGTTGTTGTTAATAATATGTTAATAGTTGAGTGACAATTTTATTCTTAAGAAATAAACTTTTATTAATAAACTAAATCAATAAAATCAAATGCATTGAACCGGATAAATGGTGGATGAATTGGTTCATCTCCCAGTAATTAATATAGGCTAATTACTAAAATAACCTTAAATTGTTGATATACATTAATACCCTTAAAATTGATTTCTAAAACACTAATGTTAAAAGTTCAAAAATATTTTAAGGAAATAATAACTATTTCATTAAGAGTTTCCCACTACCCATTAACTATGCATACAATGTATAATATTAATTATGAATAATTAAATTAATAAATGTATTATCTTATAATTTTAATGAATTATTAATTTAGCACGTTATCTCCGAATCGGAACCGACCAAAAATATTATCTAAGAGAGTTTATTAAATAATCGAGCATTAACTAATCGAGTTTCTAATGTATTATGTAATTACGATATATGATACATGTGCAACGCACAACTCCAAGTATTTAAAACGGTACCAGTTATCATTTTCAGTTTTATAATTACTAAATTGAATTGAATGACTGAATAAAAGCAAAAGAACTCACTGATCCCTCAACTCCAAGTACTTCTGTGCTCTCTGTAGTTCTCTTTCTTTAGTTTTTCTTTGCTCTAGTATATATGCATTTTCTTGAGTTTGCTAACTAATTAATTCTTATTTGTTTCTCAATTTCAGAATTTACTTTGCAATTGTCCACTCTTCACTTCTCAATTACATCAGCAACTACATAATAAATATGGTGTCTCAAACTTTTTTTATTTTATTATTCACATAAATATAATGCAGCTTGTAGGAAATATAATGCAGGCTTTATCTTATTATTCACATAATATAAAGTTTTTATTTTACTATTCCTTTTTATGCTCTGCACTAATTATTGTACAATCATCTCCTCTTTTTTGTTTACTTTTTCATTTTTTAAATATTTATGTGTTTAAAGTCGAAGCAAGATTCATGTAATTTCTGACCGCGTTAGGTTAATCACAATGGAATTGAATATATGTATCAGTTTGGTTTTTATTTTTTACGATGTAAATATTTTTATTAGATGCTTATATTTATATATGTTTGAGTATTTTTTTCCTTTCTCTTTTTTTAAGGCCTCAATTTGACTGTGTATTTATCTTTAAATTAAAGTACTATATATGCCATTAAAGTAGCATCAAGTTAGCAATATTTTATAGTTCAAACGGAAGTTCAAAACATATGTACCATTTACAATTTATCATTTGCAATACAAATTTTGTATTAAGTATTTTGAGATAAACGTGCAACACAGTTCTCAGTGACTAGTTTATATAAAAGTGCATACATACATTTTAGAGCTGCCTATAAAGATATACTCCTTTCGGTAGGAAATAATAGTCGTTTTTGACGAACTGATTTATATTAGGCACGTAAAATGGATACATGTTTAGAGCTATACCCATAAAGATATATTCTTTTCAGTCCCAAATACTAGTCATTTTGACAAATTAAATTTGTTCCAAATATTTGGCATTTAAGAAAATAAGAAGTTTTTTCTTCTTCCAATTTACCTTTAATGCTTTAGTTAGTGGACTGTTAATCAAGTTAGACGTAGGGAGAGATAAGAGAGTTTAGACAAATACTCTTACGAGTAAAGCTATTAAATGTCTTTGTTAAAGGATGTGCAAAAACCGTAAAAGACATGTAATATGAATCAAATATAATATGTGGGAGCAATGGAGTGTTTTGTGATTTTTTTAGTCAACTGGAAAACAAGTGTTATATAGATGTCAAAGAACAACCACTACTTTCCCAAAAAAATCCAAATGCATTTGCTGGTCCACTATCAAACTTCTTTTAATGCTTTTTAGGACAAGAATGTGTTGCACATGACAATCAATTCAAAAGCATATTGCGTGTCCTTTTTTTTTGGTTTGTTATAACACCTTCATTATTGGTAAATCTATTCTCGAGTAAATGAGATCTCTTATCCTCATACAATTTGAGTAGAAGAATATAAATTTTTAAGTTGTCTTATATGTTTTTTAAAAAAATTTCTTATGTATAAAAAATAAAAATTTCCTGTAAAAAGGTCATATTTTTTACAAAAAATATAAAAAATTAAAAACTATTTCTCCCTCCGTTCTCCTAGTGAATTGATCATATTACACGTTACTCCAATCGCTAAGATAAAAACTTGAATATTCAACGGTCAAATTTCGACTTTAATGATAGTAAGTATATTTATATATATTCACCATATATTCTGTAATTAATATGTTAGTGTAATTATGTAAAGTAGAGACATACAACACCACAAAGAGATCAGTTTTCCTGATAGCAATCCTTCTCTTAGCAATCTTTATTATTCGTGTTCTTCGCTGAGGTCATTTTTGTAGGCTTTGCACATTTGATAGTTTGTTGTTTTATCTTGGGAGACTCTTGTCCACACTTTCGTAAATCCTATACATGGGGCAATCTTGTCTTAAAAACAGAGAGTCATCTTTCGACTCAGCCGATGGTGTTGTGATTATCTAATTGGTTGCTAAGTGTTTCAGCTGTGACTTTGAATCTCAAAGGACTCTAACCTTTCAGATTCTCAGCGGTTCTATAAGCCACAATTGTAGCAGTTCACGTTCTTGTATTTCTGAATACAAGAACCAGATTTGAAGTTTTAGTTATAGATCAAAAAATTTTACCCCTGCTGTAAACTAAATGTAATAAAATATATAATATAATAATATGTTAATACTAAGCTGGAGGTTTGAAGACATACTCTGGAGTCTAAAGGGTTTAGGTTGAGCAGGACCAAGACAGAGTATTTGGAGTGCAAGTTCAGTAGCGTATCGCATGAGGTTGGCGTGGAAGTGAGGCTTGGTACTCAGACAATTCAAACGAAAAGAAGTTTCAAATACATTGGGTCGATTATCCAAGGTAATGGAGAAATTGGCGATAGTGTCAGACATCATATTGGTGCGGGTGGATGAAATGAAGGCTTGCATTTGGAGTCTTGTGTGACAAGAATGTGCCACCAAAACTTAAAGGCAAGTTCTATAAAGTGATTTTTAGACCAACTATGTTGTATGGGGCGGAGTGTTGGCCATTTAAGAACTCTCACGTTCAGAATATAAAAGTGACGGAAATGAGGATGTTGCGGTGGATGTGTGGGCACATGAGGAGAGAAAGGATTAGGAATGAAAATATACGGGATAAAGCGGGGTAGCCTCGGTGGAGGACAAGATGAGGAAAGTGAGGTTGCGATGGTTCAGACATGTGCAGAGGAGAGGCGTGGATGCCCCAGTGCGGAGGTGTGAGAGGTTGGTTATGGATGGTTTCAGGAGGGATAGAGGTAGGCCGAAGAAGTACTGGGGAGAGATGATTAGACATGACATGGCGCAGTTTCAGCTCACCGATGACATGAGGAGGGTTTGGAAGACATAGATCAAAATAGAAGGCTAGTAGGTAGTTGGGCATGACACACTTCGTATTACTTGTGTAGTTTCTTGTCCTTTGATTTCTAGTATTATTTATTATTTGTTATTTGTTGTGACATGATTTATTTACTTTGCTTTACTTACTTTATTTCACTTTAATTTTCTTCAAACCTTATCTGACCTTCTTTGTTATGTCTTCTCCTGAGCCGATGGTCTTTCGAAAATAACTTTCCTAGATAGGGGTAAGGTCTACGTACACTTTACCCTCCCAAAACCCCACCGTGCGGGAATACACTGAGAATGTTGTTGTTGTTGTTGTTAATAATATGTTAATAGTTGAGTGACAATTTTATTCTTAAGAAATAAACTTTTATTAATAAACTAAATCAATAAAATCAAATGCATTGAACCGGATAAATGGTGGATGAATTGGTTCATCTCCCAGTAATTAATATAGGCTAATTACTAAAATAACCTTAAATTGTTGATATACATTAATACCCTTAAAATTGATTTCTAAAACACTAATGTTAAAAGTTCAAAAAAAAATTAAGGAAATAATAACTATTTCATTAAGAGTTTTCCACTACCCATTAATTATGCATACAATGTATAATATTATTTATGAACAATTAAATTAATAAATTTGCATTATCCGAAGTTCTCTAGCAGTTTACAAATACAAAAACTTTGGAGAAGTTGAAGAGTTGCCTTTTCATAATTCAATATGAACTATTTATCTGCCTAATTCCCTTCACCAGCTCAAACCTTTGCCTTACTCATTCTCCCCCCCCCCCCCTCCCCCTCCCCCCCCATAATCAATTCAACATGGTTCCTTGTTCATGTTTAGGTGAACCATTTTTGCTCTTTTCTTCTCCTCCTCTCATTTCAAATTTAAATTGAATTTGTATGATATTATTTTGCCTGATTTTGTCTTCCTTTTTTTAAATAGAAGTATTTGTGTGCAATTCATATTATTATGCAAAAAGGAACATGACTTTTATGGTGTTTTGAAATATAAATTCATTTGTTGTAGTGCATTTCAGGTTGTCTCTATACACAGATTGATATATTGATTCTTTTTCAATATATTATTGGAAGTTTCTCAATGAATTACGGGAGTTATTGTGATTAATTGAATTCATGAGAATTACATATTCTTATTATGCTTATTGTTAGGAATTTGAGGGCATCTGTATTGATTTCTTATCTTATACATGCATCTAATTTATATCTTCAGTCAAATGGTTTTGGAATATACGTATAAATATATACTTTAGAAACTCTATAAATTAATTCTCTTGGGACCACCAAAATTTATTAATTAAAAGAGATATTAATTGATATATAAATTAATAATTATTAATTTATCGATTAATTAATACTTTATCAATTTATAGATAAATTTATAATGAAATACTCAATTTACAAACACCATTCAATCTTCCACTTCATTATTGTTCAATGTACTATATCAAATGAAGCACCCTTCAATCTCCCACTTTATTATGCTTCTTGTGTTCAATGTACTACTTTATGAATATTAAAAAATATTTCCTATATAAACACAAGATTAAATCATGCTAACACAAACAACGGATGTCGAACATGTCCTGAACTACCCAGAAGAAAATGTAGTTGCACAATTGTTGACTGATGAAGAAATAATTGAGAGCGTTATGAGAACTGATAAAGGTGATGAAGATGATGATGAAAGTTCTACAGTAGAGCCCCTTTGCGAAACGAGACTATTAAAGCGGCAATCACATTAAATAATTTCTTGTTGACCTATGAGAAAACAACACCAGAAGTTCTTACAATGATAAGAAAAATTAGAGATGAGATTAAATGTGACACTGATTTCAACAAAAAACAAAAGACAATTGAGTCATTTTTCAAGAAGTCTTCATAAATCACTCATGTATTATGTAGCATATAAGGAATTATTAATTTATATTTTACATGGGGTCTATATGAGTAATCAAAAATGTATTATCTTATAATTTTAGTGAATTATTAATTTAGCACGTTATCTCTGAATCGGAACCGACCAAAAATATTATGTAAAAGAGTTTATTAAATAATCGAGTTTCTAATGTATTATGTAATTATGATATAGGATACATGTGCAACGCACAACTCCAAGTATTTAAAACGGTACCAGTTATCATTTTCAGTTTTATAATTACTAAATTGAATTGAATGACTGAATAAAAGCAAAAGAACTCACTGATCCCTCAACTCCAAGTACTTCTGTGCTCTCTGTAGTTCTCTTTCTTTAGTTTTTCTTTGCTCTAGTATATATGCATTTTCTTGAGTTTGCTAACTAATTAATTCTTATTTGTTTCTCAATTTCAGAATTTACTTTGCAATTGTCCACTCTTCACTTCTCAATTACATCAGCAACTACATAAAAAATATGGTGTCTCAAACTTTTTTTATTTTATTATTCACATAAATATAATGCAGCTTGTAGGAAATATAATGCAGGCTTTATCTTATTATTCACATAATATAAAGTTTTTATTTTACTATTCCTTTTTATGCTCTGCACTAATTATTGTACAATCATCTCCTCTTTTTTGTTTACTTTTTCATTTTTTAAATATTTATGTGTTTAAAGTCGAAGCAAGATTCATGTAATTTCTTACCGCGTTAGGTTAATCACAATGGAATTGAATATATGTATCAGTTTGGTTTTTATTTTTTACGATGTAAATATTTTTATTAGATGCTTATATTTATATATGTTTGAGTATTTTTTTCCTTTCTCTTTTTTTAAGGCCTCAATTTGACTGTGTATTTATCTTTAAATTAAAGTACTATATATGCCATTAAAGTAGCATCAAGTTAGCAATATTTTATAGTTCAAACGGAAGTTCAAAACATATGTACCATTTACAATTTATCATTTGCAATACAAATTTTGTATTAAGTATTTTGAGATAAACGTGCAACACAGTTCTCAGTGACTAGTTTATATAAAAGTGCATACATACATTTTAGAGCTGTCTATAAAAATATACTCCTTTCGGTAGGAAATATTAGTCGTTTTGACGAACTGATTTATATTAGGCACGTAAAATGGATACATGTTTAGAGCTATACCCATAAAGATATATTCTTTTCAGTCCCAAATACTAGTCATTTTGACAAATTAAATTTGTTCCAAATATTTGGCATTTAAGAAAATAAGAAGTTTTTTCTTCTTCCAATTTACCTTTAATGCTTTAGTTAGTGGACTGTTAATCAAGTTAGACGTAGGGAGAGATAAGAGAGTTTAGACAAATACTCTTACGAGTAAAGCTATTAAATGTCTTTGTTAAAGGATGTGCAAAAACCGTAAAAGACATGTAATATGAATCAAATATAATATGTGGGAGCAATGGAGTGTTTTGTGATTTTTTTAGTCAACTGGAAAACAAGTGTTATATAGATGTCAAAGAACAACCACTACTTTCCCAAAAAAATCCAAATGCATTTGCTGGTCCACTATCAAACTTCTTTTAATGCTTTTTAGGACAAGAATGTGTTGCACATGACAATCAATTCAAAAGCATATTGCCTGTCCTTTTTTTTTGGTTTGTTATAACACCTTCATTATTGGTAAATCTATTCTCGAGTAAATGAGATCTCTTATCCTCTTACAATTTGAGTAGAAGAAGATGAATTTTTAAGTTGTTTTATATGTTTTTTTAAAAAAAACTTTATGTATAAAAAATAAAAATCTCCTGTAAAAGGGTCATATTTTTTTAAAAAAAATATAAAGAATTTAAAAACTATTTCTCCCTCCGTTCTCCTAGTGAATTGATCATATTACACGTTACTCCAATCGCTAAGATAAAAACTTGAATATTCAACGGTCAAATTTCGACTTTAATGATAGTAAATATATTTATATATATTCACCATATATTTTGTAATTAATATGTTAGTGTAATTATGTAAAGTAGAGACATAAAACACCACAAAGAGATCAGTTTTCCTGATAGCAATCCTTCTCTTAGCAATCTTTATTATTCGTGTTCTTCGCTGGGGTCATTTGTGTAGGCTTTGCACATTTGATAGTTTGTTGTTTTATCTTGGAAGACTATTGTCGACACTTCCGTAAATCCTATACATGGGGCAATCTTGTCTTAAAAACAGAGAGTCATCTTTCGACTCAGCCGGTGGTGTTGTGATTATCTAATTGGTTGCTAAGTGTTTCAGCTGTGACTTTGAATCTCAAATGACTCTAACCTTTCAGATTCTCAGCGGTTCTACAAGCCACAATTGTAGCAGTTCACGTTCTTGTATTTCTGATTACAAGAACCAAATTTGAAGTTTTAGTTCTAGATCAAAAGATTGACAACTTGTTGTTGTAATCTTTGTTGTTTATCCTTTCGAAGCACTTGTAATAGTTATTTACTATTCCCCTACATGCTTTACATATCCAACAATTTTAAGACAAGATTTATATTAGTGTTCGAAAGATGTTTGCCAACAGATATGGTCCCAAATCAGGCAGTGGTTTTCTTCTTGAAAACAGTTCTGCTAACAGTTCAAATACTATCTTTGTCAACAATTGTGCTCTAAAATCTGGTCCTAATTTTGGTTCTCTCTTTGACGACAGTTACAAATATGTTTCCGTCGAAGGTGGGATCTCTGGATCTGATGCTGAGCTTCAAGATATTGTTGATAGTCATGTTAGTACGGCTAAAGGTCAAGGACGAGTTGCTGTCACCGCTCCCAAAAGTGGTGGAAACAAGCGCCCACGAAAGGCTGAGGATGTTAATTGGGACAAGAGGAGAAGGCTGAAGATGTTGTTCTATCATGTAGCAGAGGACCTATATCTGTCCCAGACAAAGGATCTGAATTATGGTAAGGAGGATGTGGACACTCAGTCTAACTGAAGTGGGCCAGGATCCTAAAGGTCTAAGTTAATTTATCTTTCCTTATCTATAATGTGTTTAGATAATATATGAATAAAAGTGTGTAAAGGCTGGGAATATGAAAGTGTTTTCATTAAAAACTTATATTCCCTACACTCTAAAATCAGATATTGAATCTCCTTACTTCCCGTTTAAAGATTGGACTATTGTAAATAAAACTGAAAAGATCCGTTCTTTTGAGTGTAATTATTAAAAGTGTGTAAAGTATGTTCGCACATACGAGGGAGAAAGATCCACTAACTGTGCGAAAACTGTTACCACTCTTAAGTAAGCGCCAGGGATTTCCCTGGGCACCAATCACAAGGGAAGAGGACTAAAGACAAACATGTCACCGGTTCCGACAGAAGATCCTTCATTTGATAGGATAATTTTGGACACTCAGTCGTACAAAGCCTACGGGCGACTGGAGTGGGCCATAGTTTCCAGATCTTAAATGATCTGAAGGCCAAAATAAAGGCAGAAAAGAAATTGGACACTTAGTCTGCCAAAACAACTAGAGTGGGCCAGAGTATCCAGATCACATATAATACGGTTATGCCCTAACCACGGGCAAGAGGTTGTTCATGTGAAACAACGCCACCTCTAAAGTAGAAAGGGTTGGAGAGGTTGTCCTCAATAGGGCTTCAGGGAATGGGATCATTATAAAAGGAGGTTATACATGTCCCAAACTTGGTTTCAGGGACGCTGTTGGTCAAGCTGGTTTGAGTCTAGTCTAATATGTCTGTAATAACTAAGAATGATACAATATATATGTAGCCAAATGAATGATATATTTGTATTACGTGCATCTATGCCATCATAGATTAAGACACGTTAAATAGAAAGTCATTCAAAAGCTAACTAAGTTGAGATTGTTGCCTTCTGAAGACATAAACCCTTAAAATGAATGTGAGGTGGGCAAAGAGGCAAAATCACATTTCCATTCCGTCAAGTGAATAGCGAAAGAAGCACCGCTTCTCTAGAACTTAGTCACACCTACATGGGTGATTTGAAGTGTGTACAAAATAGAAGGGGGAGACAAGTACTTTGTGACCTTCATTGACGATGGTACAATGTATTGCATAATTTGTTTGTTGAAAAGCAAATATGAAACTGTTGAAGCGGATAAGCGCTATAGAGCAGAAGTTGAAAATCAACTAAGCCTACAGATTAAGGAATTCATAGTGATAGAGGGGGAGAATGTGAAGCATCATTCATCAAAGTACTGCTCATTACTCACTTCAGTCTAACGATGTTAGCCAAGCGCAAAGTTATACGCCTAAAATATGTGGGGCAAGGTGATCCTTGCCGCTAATGCGATTCTCAACAGAACTTCGCATAAGGATAAAGATAACCCTCCATGTGAAATATGGAAATGATCCCACCTACAAATGTTGTGATGTGGGGTGACTTGATAAATGTTGGAATACTAAAACAGGTCAAGTTGGACCTAAGATTGTAGATTGCATATCCACTGGATCTGCAAATAACATTAGTGCTTATCGCCTCTTGGTGTCAAATAATGCTGATTTTTTTGAAGGTAACTTTCCTTGAGAAGGAAAAAAAAGTAATTGCTCGAGGTTAACAAGAACCCGCGAATGCTGACCGTCCTAACTAGACGTTCAGATTTACAGACTCGGAAGTTCTTGACTATCCCGAACTTAGTGTTCCGGATCTACTGAACTCGGAGATTCTAGATGTTGAATCGAGGCCAGACAAAGAAGGGACAAAGACTTGTTCCAGGCCTTCTAGCTTGTATGGTTGGAAATGAACCATGGACAATTAACAAAGAATTATCATCTCCAGAAGCGCTGCTTTGGAAAGAAGCTACAGAGAGAGACATAGATTCCATCAGATAAGAACTATACTTGTGTAATGGTTGACCTTCCTCCGAAAAAAGAACCTTTGGGTTGTAAAAATGGATACTCACATTGAGTACAAAGTAGATGGATCTACTGTCGAGTATAATGCCTCAGCTACTTAGACATGTACTCCCTTGTGAATAGCTTAACATCCAGGGCCATTGCAGTTTTGTGTGACATGGATGTTGAGACAACCTTTCTAACCGGAGAGTTGGAAGGGGATGATTAGAGTTGGTTTGTTGGACTATTGAGCTTCTTCCTAAACTTTTCTCTTGGTCCCTGAAATGTTCATATTTTGGTCTTGAAAGTTTCAGATAAAACAGAAACAATGAATCTGACAACAGAAACATTGACTATGAAGTTAGAAAGCCATTAGTTGGAAAAACCAGCGATCACGAAAGTGAAAGTCATATTGAAACAAAAGTCTCGATATGAAAGATATGGATACCACATATGACATCTTAGGAATTGAGATTTCTAAGACATCTAACGGACTAGTCTAATTCCAAACTCATTTGTAAGGTATTTGACAGTCTCGTTAATGTCACCAATGGATACGAATCATAGAATTGATTGGAATTATGGTGCACCCGTATACCATGAGCGATATGCGCAGGTCACATGTAGTTCAATGTATTTTACACATTACAACCGACCTGGTATTGGCCTACAAAGAAGATCAACTGAACTAAGGTTCTCTCGTGATTCTGGAAATGATCGATAGAAGGCTTTAAATCGGATATGACGATATCTGAAATGTTCGCTTATCTATGGATTATGGTATTCTGGATGTCCAACGGTTCTGAGAGAACACAGTGATGCAAACTAAACATCGGACATGAAGAACACCAAAGGCACAAGTGAATGTGTGGTGTGTCTTGGAAAATCCTCTAAGCAAACTTGCATCGATCGATTCATGATGGAATCGGAGTTTATCGCTTTAAACAAAACATGAGAAGAAGTTGAGTAACTTCACGGCTCCTTAGATGACGTCCCTTATTGGGAGAAATTCGTGCCTTCGGTAGTTATACACTGTGGCTAGCCGGTCGGCTTCAGGAAGGGCACGGATGACGACATCTGGACATATCTATCGGATATGTCGGAGATATAATACCGTATGTCAATTGATCACCACGGGTGTCACTTCCTTGATTACTAATCAAATGATATAGCTGACCCTTTAACTAAGGGACTACCCGAAGATCAAGAGTTCTGTCTGTCTAGGAGAATGGGCTTAAAACCCAAACAATACGAACCGTTGTGGTGGTAACCCAACCATACTGACTGGAGATCCAAGAATTTGGTTCAATGGGAAAATTAAGCTGCAAAAGGTTCAGTTGAGCGATTCGGTGGAAGCAAAATCACTTCGAATTATGATTTTTGTAAAGAAACATGAATCCAAAGTCGTTCCCGCAATAGACATTAAAGTGCTACCTGCATGGTGGGTAAATGTTAAGCTTCCAAACCTTTAACGATCCTCAAACAATTGAGGTTAAGGTTGGAAAAACTTTTAATGATTCATAACACTTGTAAAGTGAGGTATATCAGGATACCTTGTAGGAGATCACCTATTTAATGGCGAGGACATACCGCCTCAAATAAACGCACTTAAGAATCCAAGTGTGTCCGCAACAACAACGGACATAATAATAAGAAGAAACGAATAAAGATGAGGTATTGTGTTGGTACTGTTATCTTGACTTACATTAAACACTGATGGTTTAAGACATCACGTTCACCGAGCAGTAAGTAAGTCTGATGGTATTCAACTAGGGAAGATTCAAAGCGTAAGCTACCTCTCATGATGCAATATCTTTTCGCTGAAAGATTGCTGAAAGTAGGCACCTTGTGTGTGCGCCCAAAATCTCTTTCAAGATGGGATTGTTGAAAATTTACTAATGTGGAATTAAGTTTATCCCATTATTTATGATTCAAACAAATTGGGCCCCGCACGTCGAAAATGTCATTTCCACACACGTGCAATCTTAGTGCCAAGTATCGTAAATTTCGTTAATGAAAGAGATATTCGTACATAAGTGAAATGTTTGAGACATAGAATGATGGACGGTTATTGGATAAATAACAAGTGTTCCACGTTGGTAAACGAAGGAAGGATTGTGCGAGGTGTAAGATGGAACGGGTCGGAAAGGGCCGCGGAGCCGAGAAGGGCCGCAACGCTCCCTTGCAGCACCGCGACGCTAATTTCCTGTTTGGCCACTGGAGCCGCGGCGCTAATGTTGCAGCGCCGCGCCCCTTCCTAGGCACTGAGTGCTCGACGGAAGTCCAAAAGTTTGGCTGATTATGGAGAGGTTTTGGAGCATTAACATGACAGTTTTTCCTCTATAACTCAACCATTATTTGGCTGCATTAGTTGGTGGTTTAAAGGGTCATTACATGACATTTAAATGGCCATTACATGAGCACTTGAAGGGGCCATCTTGCACACCTATAAATTGAGGCCTTTGGCTCAATTTTATAGATGAAGATGAACAAAAAATGAACAAGAGACATACAACACCACAAAGAGATCAGTTTTCCTGATATCAATCCTTCTCTTAGCAATCTTTATTATTCGTGTTCTTGGCTGGGGTCATTTGTGTATGCTTTGCACATTTGATAGTTTGCTGTTTTATCTTGGGAGACTATTGTCCACACTTCCGTAAAGCCTATACACGGGGGCAATCTTGTCTTAAAGATAGAGAGCCATCTCTTGACTCAGCCGGGTGGTGTTGTGATTATCTAATTGGTTGCTAAGTGTTTCAGGTGTGACTTTGAATCTCAAATGACTCTAACCGTTCGGATTCTCAGCGGTTCTACAAGCCACAATTGTAGCAGTTCATGTTCTTGTATTTTTGAATACAAGATCCAGATTTGAAGTTCTAGTTCTAAATCAAAAGATTGAAAACTTATTGTTATAATCTTTGTTGTTTATCCTTTCGAAGCATTTGTAATTGTTATTTACTATTTCCCTACATGCTTTACTATCCAACATTATTAGCACGAGACTCGCTAATTCAGAAATTGGACAATACCGTAAAGCCGCTGAATGTTTGTAGTTTGCTTTCTAGTCGTTCCAAAGGTATGATTTGTTTAATTAATTACTTATCATGGCTTTAATCTAAATGATATATATCAAAAGATTCAAAACTGAAAAAGGATATAACCACCCACTTATTGAAGGTGGTAATCATTACGTTACTATTAATAATAGATAATAGTGATACTGAGAATAATAGTATTTGATACCTTTGAATTTTTTTGCTAAGCTACAAACATAGGATCCATGTATGTATGGATATTACCATTCTTTTTTCGTTTGAAAATTTTGTTGCTGATATGCAAATTTTATGGTTATTTGGATTGTCTTCGGCTTTATTTTGGTTGAAATTAGACGTGATTATATTTTACATGCTCATTGTAATTAAAAATTTTAACACCGGAAGTGGTAAGGTTTGTGATTATAATTGAAAATATGTTAGAGAAAAAAAAATCTACATTTATGCTTCGATTGCTTTTGAAGTAGCAATATATTAAAAAAGGTTCTAATATATTTAAATGATTATACTCCATTCCTAAAGGATGAGAACTTTTGATGTTATAAATGCAAATTCATTCCATGGAGTGAATGTGCCGATATTTAGTAAAGACTATAAATATAAACAAGCATTTGATTGTGAAAATATCACGACTTATCTCCAGAAGAGTAAAATAATTGAGAAAAAATATTCTGAATATTTTATGATTTACTCCGAAAGTAGTAAACTCCGGAAGTAGCCAAACATTTATCTCTTTCAATGCAACAAAAAGATCTTATTTATAACACGTGGTTCTGTTGACGGGTTAATTGGTCACATTTTTATTCATGAAATGGCTTGGATGTATTAGTCTCGATATGAAAAGTCATTCTAAGTACCTTGCGTTAGAATTGAGAAATTATATGGGTCAAATTTTACTCTTAAATCAATCATCTATTTCTTACTCTTAGTGCCTTTTGTCTAGACTATGTTCCATGATCCAATGAAGAACTATCTAAACCTTTTTGCAGGTTACTCCTAAGTTCTGTAAGCAATTTGGGCAAGTTGGAGATGTTATCAACAAAGCTCTTCTGGAATACAAGGAAGAAGCAATTTGGGCAGGCTCTACCATTTTGCAAGAGAGAGTAGTCAGTCTGCAGTGTACATGAGATGAAATGTTTAATCCAAATGATAAGTTTTATTTGAGACCTTGAATGATGTAGTAGATACTGGATATTCTACATGTCAATTGTAGTTGTTTGTTATGGCCTTTGGGCCAATTATTAGTTGTCTCAGGGCTTTGGTGTAATGGTAAGAGTTGCGCAACTCACGATGTGTGCAATAGGTGCACGCCACAAATTCATACTTGTCGCATACAAAAGTTTGATATTTAAGTGAAGAAGAGTAGAAAGACGAGAGGATTTCAAATCATGTGTCATTAGCTCTCGGAAATTTCTCGGTTATAACTTTTTTTTTGAATTATCGACTTATCTTGATCAACTATGCTCAGTCAAATATACATGAACCAAAAAAGAAATAAGGCAATAACTCAAGAACAAATTTGTGTTCTCCCTTAACCCTTTTGGTAAAGTGAATTTATATTGTTTCCTCTGTATCCGAACTCGTTTGTTCTTTTTCCCTTACTAGTAAAGTATGTTTATTTCACGTTAATTAATAGTAGTAGTACAAAATTTAAAAAGATAAAATAATGAAAGGCATACACTATTTTTTTCTTTAAAAAAAATTCTTACTATTTGCTTTCTTCAAAAAATGCAATCATCTTGTAATTTTAAAATTTAAAGTATAAAAATATTCTGAAGCAGATATAATTCTGAAATTTAGAGGCAAATTTACATTTAAATATATATATAAAGATGGTTAGTTTCTTACATTTTGAATTAAATGGACTTGACAATTCGCAAGAAGGTATTAAATTGTGATTCAACGTAAAACATTAGCTCTAACAGTGCTAGCAATATCTCAATTAGTCAAAAGCCACTAAAAGAACTTAAAACTCAGCATTCCCTTGAGCTTAAAATCCGCTCGAGGAAATGATCTGATAGGCTCATTTACAATTTGGATAGAAAAAAAATATTTCTACAAATCTATTGATCTCTGATGTTATTTTACGTTGCACATGACACGATCAATTCGACTCTATATAATTTACTATCATACTTACATTAATTGGTGCATAGCTTTAATGAATTTGAAAAATAATTTGAAATGAATAATTAATATTATAAATAAAATAGGAAAAAATTATCTTCTCTTGATATGTTAAAAGTGACAAGTAAAAGTGAAAATCTACTTTTATATAGTGGATAAGTAAAAATGAATAGAGAGAGTAATTAAAGACATTTGGAAGTGTTAAAATAGCATGGGGCTTCACAGTTGTATAATCTCTCTCCATTTAGTGTTTACTATATTTATGTGTTATTTCAATTAATGACAAAATTCTATTAAGGATAAAATGAAGACAAAATTAATTAATCAAGCCTTGAGCTTCTAAAATGATAAATAATTTGAGATAACTATTTTTTGTAATTATGACAAATAATTTGAGACGGAGAGCGTATATTTGAAAGGCTATTTTAAACCTGTCCTCAAGTATAAAAGACCATTTTTATCATTTTCATTTTTCTCAATCTCCATCAATAAAACCTTCCCACTTTCTAAAAATTCAACAGTCATTAAACCTTTGGGGCCTTGTTCCATAATATCAGACGAAGTGTAGGGACCATGAAAGTGAAATAAAAAAAGGACAGTCCGGTGCACTAAGCTTTCGCTATGCGCGGGATCCGAAAAAAGGTCAGACCACAAGGATCTATTGTACGCAATCATACCTTACATTTTTGCAAAAGATTGTTTATACGACTTGAACCCATGAAAGTGAAACAAATAAGGTAAAAATAAAATTCCATTCTTGGTAATCAAGAGGAAGTAAACCCATTACATCAAAACTTGTCATCTTCCACAAACTGATCACTGACCCCATCTCACCCCCCATGGCGCTGCACTATTTCTTGTTTTGGGACCACAATTTATATAGTACTTTTTAATGTACAAATAAAGATGAGAAAATAACAAAAATGATCCCTTATATTTGAAGGGTTGGTTCAAAATAGTCCCTTACTTATGCACTTAATAGTTTTGGTTTTGACAAGAACTGTGAAAAGAAAGAAAATTAGGAACTCACATTTAGATGTATATTTTTTATAAGTTCTGCTATTTTTAATTTGTTTCTAGGTTTGATGTAATTTTTTGAGATATAATTTTTGCAATTTTCTTATATCTTTTTAGCATATAGTGTGATTTTTGTGTTAGCATGTTTAGAATCTGATGGGACTTTCATAGTGTTTATAGGTAAATCTTTTTTCATAATTTCCGTCAAATTAAACAAATAAAACTCCGTAAAATCTGACAGACTTAAAATGTTAGACTTTTAAAAAACTTAAAATACCAAAACTATTAAATACATATTTAAGAGACTATTTTAAATTTATCGTCAAACACAAGGGACCATTTTTGTCATTTTCTCTAATAAAGACTTTTTTAAAAGGGAAAAGGTCATATTTGCCGTATTACTTTCCGAAAATAATCATATTTATCATCCGTTAAAGTTTGAGATTAAATATGCCCTCCGCATTAACAAAGTTGTTATATTTATCATATTATGGACGGAAATTCCATGTAGACGCCACGTCACAGTCACGTGAACGACACATGGGATCCACATGGACGGATCCAAATTAAAAATTCAACCCACAAACTAAAAATACCCAAACCCAAGACCCAGCCCCTTCATCTTCATCAGCCACGCCACCACCGCCGCCTCCACCTCCACCTCCACCTCCACCTCCACCTCCACCGCCGGAGCTTCAATCACCAGGCTACGGCGAACAAACACAGACAAAATAGATACTAAGGAACCAACAGTTGGGGGGACAAGTTGAGAGGAATAGGTGTACAACAAGAGAAAGTCCAACAAGGAACTGAGAGAAATTGAGGAGGAGCTATAACTGGCAGTGAAATGCAGGCAGCTAAATAGGCAAGAAAGCATTTCTTGAAGCAGAAGGGTAAGGTGCAATGGTTAAAGGAAGGTGATCTAAATACAAAGTTCTACCACATCTTTCTTAAGGCTAGAAGGAATGTCAATAGTACATTCTCAATTATAGATAAGGATGGCCAGAATCAACTGATATGGATGGGATGATTAGGGCATATACTGATTGCTATGGTGAGCTTCTGGGAACTAGATCAACTGGGACACAAATTGTATTCTCAAACTGGTTGCAACTGTTAGCACTGAGCCTGGTTCACCGGAGCCTGGTGATTGAAGCTCCGGCGATGGAGGTGGCGGCGGTGGCTGATGAAGATGAAGGGGCTGGGTGTTGGGTTTGGGTATTTTTAGTTTGTGGGTTGAATTTTTAATTTGGGTCCGCCCATGTGATCCATGTGTCAGTGTGGCTCCAACGTGGCATCCAGGATTTCCGTCCATAATAGGTTAAATATAATAATTTTGCTAATACGAAGGATATATTTGATCCCAAATTTTAACGAAAGACAAAATATCATCCTTTTCAGAAAGTATGACGCAAATATGACCATCTTCTCTTTTTAAAAAGAAAATAGCCTATCTTCTCTTTTTTTTGTCTTGTTATTGTAAAAGAGAATGAAGTCAAAAATTTCTACAGCTCATCTTTATTTGCACTGTTACACTTCCCTAAACTCCACTCTCTTCCCAACCCAACAATTGTTTATACAAATAGTGAATGAAGATGAGATCTGGAATAAAAAAGAAAACAAAAGAATAAAAAATAGTATCTTTATTACTAGTTAGTTACTGTCTCCCTATCTCAAATTATTTGTCATTTTTTTTCTTTATACGCTCATTAGGAAATACTCCATTTGTTTCAAAGTATTTATCTGGTTTTAACTTACGTGAAGTTTAAGACATAGAAAATACTTTTAAATCTTGTGGCCTTAAATTAAAAATATGAACCCTTTATTTTTATGGTCTTAAACATGTCACGTGAAAAATTGAAGTTAAAAAGTTAACAAAAAAGGAAAGCATAAATATTTTGAAATAGATAAAAAAAAGAAAAGTAAGATAAATATTTTGAAACATACTGAATATTAATTAGGAGGGTGTTTTACCTTTATTTATGTCTAAATTATAATTTCTCTATTAAATATTTATGTTTCATTTTCATTTCTATCAAATAATAAAATAGAAAAAAAAATAATTAATTATGTCTTGAACTTTTAAATTTAAGATAATTATTTTTAGTAATCGCGACAAATAATTTGAGGAGTAGTATACTGGTGTCTTTCTCACTCACCTAACCCCTTTTGCTCTGATCTGTTTTTTTTTTTGCTCTTCAAGAACTCAGTTTTTCCTACATTAAAGTTTGTTTGTTTTTTCTTAAAGTTCAGTCCTTTTCACCTTCCTGTTCACAGGACATTCCATTACTGTATCATTCTGTAGTATCATTCTTGAAAGTGGTTAGTCAAAATGAGAGCTTTTTGGGTGCTCCATTAGTATGAGCAAATTGTGTTTATGGGGTCTTTTAATTTAGCTAAATCAAACCCCTTTTGACTTGCTTTTAATATAGGGAAATGTAGGGTCTCCTGTTCTTTATTTTGATGTTTTGGTTATTGGTGAAGTGAATTTAATGTGTGACAGTTTGCATATTGGACATTATTGGTGTTGCTGCTTGTGCTTTTATATAATGTTTATACTCTCTTATTTCCACTTACATAATGTATAGTGATGATTGCATTATGTGTTAAGGATTGGTAATTGATTTTGTGGTGTTCTTGAAATTGGTGAGGGTCATTTCAAAACAACCTCTCTACCCTCAGTAAGTCTGCCTACATTCTACCCTCTCCAGACCCCACACCGGTTATGTTGTTGATGAATTCTTTTTATGATTGTGCAATCATAAAAATCTCAGCTTTATCATTTCCTGTCTTAAGTCTTTCTACTTGGTGGGGTTAGTCTACTTTCTTGGCCCATTCAACATGCTATTTTTCTCTTTTTAGTTATGCATTGTAGAGGTAAAGTCTATCGGAAACAACCTCTCTACCCCCACAAAGGTAGATGTAAGTCTGCATACATCCTACCCTCCCCAGACCCCACTTTGTGAGATTACACTGGGTATGTTGTTGTTGTAGTTCAGCATTGTATGCAACTCTTTTTCATTGGGAGGAAAATAAGAGGAGAAATGCAGTTTTCCATTTGTTTAGTGCTTCTATTTTTAGTTGAGTTAGTTAAAGGAACCTTAGATTTGGATGCTCTTTTGGATCTTAAGAAGGGAATTCTAAAAGACCCTTCTGGGAAAGTCCTTTCTTCATGGGATTCTAAGTCATTAGGACCAAATGGCTGCCCTGAAAACTGGTATGGTATCGGTTGTAGTGATGGCCGTGTTACTTCAATTGAACTAAATGATGTAGGTTTAAGTGGGGCTTTGGATTTTGTAGCTATTTCTGGCCTTAAAATGCTGAAGAATTTGTCGGTTGGGAATAACCAGTTAAGTGGGAAAATTACTGAGGAAGTTGGGTTGATTATGTCGTTGGAGTATTTGGATCTTTCCAAGAACATGTTTAGTGGCTCTATAACCTCTAAGCTGACTAAGTTAAAGAACTTGGTATCTCTTAATCTTTCTTTAAACAGCCTCGATGGATCGGTTCCCGCTGGTTTTACTAGTCTTGAGAAATTGAAGTATTTGGATTTGCATTCTAATGCATTCTCAAGTGATATTATGCTTCTGTTGGACTCATTAGGTGATGTAGAGTATGTTGACCTAAGTAGCAACAAGTTTGTTGGATCACTTGACCTGCAAGTAGGAAATTCGAGCTTCGTCTCGTCAATTCAGTACTTGAACATTAGTCATAATAATCTTGCTGGAGAGCTGTTTCCTCATGATGGAATGCCGTACTTTGATAGCTTAGAGGTGTTTGATGCGAGCGACAATCAGCTTACTGGTGCTATTCCGTCATTCAATTTTGTAGTCTCCCTTCGAATTCTTAGGCTCAGGAAAAATCAGTTGTCTGGATCACTACCTGAAGCTCTTCTAGAGGGAAGCTCAATGATTTTATCAGAATTGGACCTAAGCCAGAATCAGCTTGCAGGTGTGTTGAGCTTTTATGTCTTAGTTAATTTGCTTGGTTGAAGTCAATCTAAGTAGTTTCTAAATTAAGTTGTTTGTACCACAGGCCTAAACAGAGCTACTTCCTTTTCAGGTTATTTCATGAAACCATTTGCTATTTTGACAGGTCCCGTAGCAAGTATAAGCACCGCGAATCTCAAGCTTCTAAATTTATCCTACAACCAGCTGTCAGGCCCGTTGCCTGTCAAGGTCGGACATTGTGCCATCATAGACCTTAGCAATAATCGGCTAACTGGAAATGTGTCCCGGATTCAAGGTTGGGGAAATTATATTGAAGTTGTTGTGTTAAGCTCAAACGCATTGACAGGAACCTTTCCCAACCAAACTTCCCAGTTCTTGAGGCTTACTTCGTTAAAGATTTCAAACAACTCGCTTGAAGGTGTGTTACCAACTATTTTCGGTACATACCTCGAACTTAAAATGATTGATCTTAGTATCAACCAACTTAGTGGTACTCTCCTTCCCAGCCTTTTCAACTCTGCCAAATTGACTTATATAAACGTTTCTTTCAACAAATTTACCGGTAGTCTACCTATCATGGCATCTAACTCAGAGAATCCAAGCTTGATTTCTCTAGATGTTTCACATAACGCATTATCTGGTATTTTGCCTCCGGGGCTGGACAAGTTCCCGGACATGGTAAATCTGGAACTCTCTAGTAACGAATTTGAAGGTGGCCTTCCTAATGATCTCTCAGACAAATTGGAATTTTTCAATGTGTCTAATAACAATCTTTCTGGACTTGTTCCAAAAAATTTATGGAGGTTTCCTGACTCCTCTTTCCATCCGGGGAATCCCTTGCTTGTACTGCCAAAACACGCCGAAACTCCATCAGAGGAAGATTCAACTTTAAACTTGAGAAGTCATGGCCCTCGCATGAAATCTACTATCAGGGCTGCTCTTATTACTGGTCTGGTCTGTAGTGTATCTGTTATAGCTTTGTTGACATTAATAATCTATCGCAAGGCCCATCAACGAGATGGTGAGAAGGACGATATGAAAGGAACCAAGGAAAAGAAAGGTATGGAACTGTTCTTGGGATTCTTTCATTTTTTGCTGGTCGGCTGAAATTAATTACGAGCGCCAGCCAAAATATACAAAACCTATAACTGATTATGTATATTTTTTGTGTATATATATATATATATATATTATATAAATATATGTATGTATGTATATTTATACTTAATATACAAAACCTATGCATTTGCTGGCTATTATTCTTTTGAGCTGTCCAAAAATGTAATTATCACACTATTCTTCCCCTAATAAGACAGGTCGTTGATCAGATCAACTGATGCTAACACCTTTTCATTTCCACAGGTTTGTCTTTATCTGATATAGAATGCGGAAATGACACTAGAGATCACGACGTGCCAGTATCAACAGTTCAAAATGATCCGTTATCTTCTTCAATATCTGTCATGTCATCTGCCAACCTATCACCTTCTAAGGTTCAAGATCAATCCAAAAGCCCAAGCTCTCTCAAGGTTTCTTCTCCTGATAAACTGGCTGGAGATTTGCATCTATTAGATAACTCCTTGAAGTTCACTGCAGAAGAATTATCGTGCGCTCCTGCAGAAGCTGTGGGAAGAAGTTGTCATGGAACTTTGTATAAAGCTATGCTCGGTTCAGGTCAAGTACTTGCTGTCAAATGGCTTAAGGAAGGGATAGTGAAAGGCAAGAAGGAATTTGCCAGAGAGGCTAAGAAACTGGGGAGTATTAGGCATCCGAATTTAGTGTCTCTTCAGGGTTACTACTGGGGTCCCAAGGAGCACGAGAGGCTTCTCATATCGAATTACGTCGATGCACCATGTTTAGCTCTCTACCTTCTTAAAGGTGAGTCCCCCCTTTTCTCTCTATAGTATATCACATGCATCTATTTGTGTAGCTTTTCTAATTATTGTAGTAGTCAAGAATGCTCATACCTGATATGCTGAAGTTTCATCACCATCTTGCCACTTGATTTCAATTTCGGTGTCTTCAGCTTCTCTGTGCCTTTGCATTGAAATGGATCAAATGTATTTTTCTTTCAAAATTTTTGCTAACTTGGTGGTTGAATATGTTTCTGAGACTACTTATACACATTTTACATAGTTTGCTTTCATGAAACTTATAAATGAAGCTATTTTCCGAAATCTGAACTTTGTAATTCAATATCTCATTAGAAATGTTAGAATTTACACATAGCAGAGAAGATTCACGTCCGTATTTGCTTTCATGGTATTGCTAAAAGGTAAGACAAATTTGCCTGCACTAACTGAGCTGTCATGGTGATAGAGGGAGAGTCAGAGTTGAAAAGAGGTTTCACACTTCTCTCTCATTCAAAACCGAGCGTGAGACTTTCATCTCTCACGGCTCATTTGTGAATGGATTACTTGCATAATGCATACACTGTACTTTGCTTTTCTAGTTTCGAATGTGATATGGATATCAGTTTCATTCTTTTATATATGCAGATGCAGAACCCTGTAAGCTACATCCTTTGTCTCTTGATGAGCGACTCAAGATCTCTGTAGATGTTGCTCGTTGTCTAAACTACCTTCACCATGAAAGTGCCATACCTCATGGCAACCTGAAATCCACAAATGTACTTATAGACACGTCTAACATGAATGCCCTCCTTACTGATTATAGTCTTCATCGGTTAATGACATCGGCTGGAACAGCAGAACAGGTTCTAAATGCCGGTGCACTCGGTTATCGACCGCCTGAATTCGCGAGTACTAGTAAACCTTGCCCTTCATTGAAAAGCGATGTCTATGCTTTCGGTGTTATCTTGTTGGAACTGTTGACCGGAAGAAGTTCTGCAGAAATCGTTCCCGGGAATTCAGAAGTGCTGGATCTAACCGAATGGGCGAGATTGTTGGCCATCCAAGACCGTTCAATCGAGTGCTTCGATCCGTTTTTATTGGGAAAACAAAGCAACGAAGGCGTCCATACGATTCTTGATAGCATGCTTCAGGTTGCACTAAGGTGCATTTTGTCAGCTGATGAAAGGCCTGATATGAAAATGGTTTTCGAGCAACTTTGCTTGATAGCGCAATAACACAAAGTTGGACAGGTAAATTTGAATACTATGTAGTTGTAGATCTTGTAGCTTAAAAAAAAAAGGGCAGTCCGGTGCACTCCCGCTATGCCCCGGTCTGGGGAAAGGCCGGACCACAAGGGTCTATTGTACACAGCCTTACCTTGCATTTCTTCAAGATGTTGTTTCCACGGCTTGAACACACCTACAGGTCACATGGCAGCAACTTTACCAGTTACTCCAAGGCTCCCCTTCAATCTTGTAGCTTAAAGAAGTAGATAATTTCATTCATGTTCCATTTTAATTGTTTAGACCCAAGTCATTTGTGAATTAGCTCATTAAAGTGATGAATGAAGTTTTTGTATTCTCCACATTGACTAGAAATAAAATTTTCTTGTATGTCATTCTTCTGAACCTTTTGTAACTTAGTGGAAGCAAGAATCACATTTATCTTCTGTTTGAAAAGCTGAATTATTTTTCGATTATTTGTATGTCAACTTCTTTTTCCTTCCTAAAAATTTGAAGAGTTTTTCATTTAGGTTGTGTTTGTATCTCATAAGCTAAAAATGTCCACTTACAAAATAGGAACCAGAAGGTTCAGTTTTGTCCCTCAACTATATGAAATGCTTATTGTTGGTCCTCCGTTAAAAGTTGGGGTCAAAACTACTGTCTTTACCAAAATGACCTACATTTGCCCCTTTCCACAAACTGAAAATGATTTGCACCATAAATTGCCTTGAAGAAGGGCATAAATGATCATTTCATATACTTCAAGGGTATATTTGGACCCTTTTCGAGAAAATGGTGAACAAACACATTAATTAGGAACTTCTCTTTTTCATTAATCAATTATTAACGGAGGACAAAAATCAACAATGATTATACCGATAAATTATACTCCTCCAGTTCCATAATAAGTGATTTTTTAGGTTCATGCACACCTCTTAAGAAATTGTAAATTCCTATAAAATTAGAAGTGTTTTTATTAACTTACCTCTAATCAAGTTTTACAGCTTTCTAGAAAAAGAAAAGGTAGTTAATGAATCTTTGATTATTTAAATAAGGGTAATCTTGGAATAATCTGCCAAAAATCTTCTTTAAGTCTTAAAGCACCACTTATTTTGAAAACAAAAATTGAAAAGTCTAAAAAAATTACTTATTATGAAACGGAGGGGTTAATAGAATTTTTGGTCTCTCTGTTGGTGGTAAATTTTGATTTTAGTCTCCATGTTATCTGACTAAATACATTAAACCTTCAATTAATTGAATTGTGCATTTTGATCCCTTTGCTTATGAATATTCACAAATTTATCATGATTATTAATCGCTCAACCACCTAATTACTTCATATTAGACATAACATACTTCTATAAATAATCACGTATAACGTATTTTTGACATAAAAATTACTTTTCCAAATAACTTGATTTTTTGGCCAAACAAGCTGTAAGCCACATGTCACAAAGATCAAAAGTAAAATATACCAATAACTTAAAGGATAAAATATGTTATATTATCCCAACTTATATTATGCTTGATTTAACTTTAATTAAAAAAAATTGATCAAATTGAACTTAGACAAGAAGAAGTGTTCAAAAACAAGGTGTAGAGGGTCCATGTGACTTCAAAAGAGAGAAAGTTGGTGCCCAGTGAGATGCGTTCTGGCCAGACAGTGACACTAACACCTAGCTTAGTTGGGTTTTGACAAAATACTTCTTCAATGGTTTACATTAGGCGAAGAAATCATCAAAGTGCCATGAAAGTTCCGCGGTTAACTACGCGGTTCCATTAGAATTGGGATCCTACCGTCATTCCACTAATTCACATGCTCGATGTTTACGTCAAATTAATAAATATATTTAATGTATTTGCATATAGATTCTCAATATTTAATTGTGTCAATTAATATGTATTTTCACCTCATGAATAATGTAATTATAGTCCAACTTTATATAATTTGATGTAACAGCCGGCGCGAGTGTTTACCTTATACTATGCTTTGATATTATAAGAGGAGTCTTTGAGCAACGATAAAGTCAGTAGCAAATTTATATTCAAAAATTAGATCATGTGAATCAATGGTCATCCACTAAACTTGTATATTATATGTATAATTTTTAAAATATAGCTAATATTATCTGAAGGAACTCATGGTCAAAAGAGACTGAGTGGTGCATTTGTTAAGGTGTCAGGTTTAATTCCTCGAGGTCATGGAATCAAACCCAACTTGCTACACTATAATTTTCTTTTATCTTAGCTTAAACGCAATGGTGCACCAATTCTCTTGAAATTTTGGATTCGCCTCTGGATAAAGTTGTCTCCGAGTGACCTATAGGTCACGAGTTCAAGCTGTAGAAGCAATCACTGATACTTGCATTAGGATAGACTATCTACATCACCTCTTGAACTCAATCCCTTCCCTAAACCCCGCTAAGGCGGGATGCTTTATGCATCAGACTGTTTTTTTTATGCTTCTAATATTATATAATTTCTTATTTCACGCTATTTATGATATTCATTAAATTCTTGAATAACTCGGACTTGCACTATATAAGGTCAATTAAAGGGGAAAGTAACTCATATCAGGATTATTTATTTTCATTTTTAGTACTCGAACATCAAACATCTAATTAAAATTTAAAGAATCTTATCTATTTCATCACAATCCTCAAAGATTGCTTTTTCATATATATATATATATATATATATATATATATATATATAATATCAGCTTCACTTGTACCAACTAAGAAATCAAGAAAGGACATATATAAAAAGAGAAAAAAGTTGTGACTTGAATTTCAAGATTCTTTATTCTGTATGGTTAAAATATTTTTAGAAACTAAAATTTAGTTTGATGGAGCCATAGCTCATTTTGCTTCTAAGTAGATTATTCTTTTTAATTTGTTTCCTACCTAATACTCTTACTCCTATCGAAGGTGACAACTATTTTCATGAGAACTTTTTAGCTGTCGATATTTAAGAAAGTCCACTTTTTGAACCTTTCTCCTTGTCATTTTGTCTCTAAAGTTTTAGTTTTTCACTTATATTCGATATTCACATTGAAACTCAATTTATTAAAATTTGTGGTGAAAGTTTCACTTTGAGATATGTTAAATATATGGTTCCCGTGATATACATATATGGTATATCACGGTTTTGGTCAAGTTTAGTGTATACAATTTTGGTTAAGTTTTGTCCAAAATTAGAATTGTATACTTACCATAATTATAGGATTCTTGTACAAATAGAATAGGATTTTGTGATTAGAATAGAAATATGATTTTTCTATTATGAAAATTGTAAATTGTATATATACTCTTTCATTAATGAAAATAATCAGGAGATTATTTCTTTCATAATATCAGAAGTCTAGGTTGAAAATTTCCTCTCCAATTTTTCGGCCACATCACGAATTTCGAGAGTTCATCCTCGGTTTCCGTTGGGTTTTTCCGATCCCTAATTCCTTCCTCTAAATCCCTCAATCCCCTATTGTTCTTTCGTTATGTCTACTTCCAAGAACACGTTTCACACTGACCTTGTTGTTTATAACATCAAGAACCATATCCCTCTTATTCTTGAAATAGAAAACGTCCAATATGCGACGTGGGCCGAACTGTTCAAAATTCATGCACGTTCGCATCAAGTCATCCATCACATAATCCCCGCGGCTCCTGAGCATATGGAGGTGCCTAAACGCGAGGATGATCCTAAGTTGTGGACGACTCTTGATGCCACCGTCCTTTAGTGAATTTACTCTACTATCTCTACCGACCTATTGCAGACGATTATTGATCCGGACGCTACGACAATGGCTGCTTGGGATAGGCTGCGTGCCATATTCCAAGATAATCGAAATTCTAGAGTCGTTACTCTTGAGCAGGAATTCTCCCACGTCAACATGGAAGATTTATCTAACATTTCGGCTTATTGCAAAAGGTTGAAGGAATTGGCGGACCAACTCTGCAATGTTGGCGCGCCAGTTTCGAATGATCGTTTGGTCTTACAAATGGTTGCAGGCCTATCTGAGGCCTATAGTGGTGTTGGCACGCTTCTTCGTCAGAGCAGTCCTCTTCTGCAATTTTATCAGGCTCGTTCTATGCTTACGCTCGAAGAGGCAGGCTTGGCCAAAAAGGCAGCTACTGACGCTAGTCCCGTAGTCATGATGACGTCCTCCACTAATTCTCCGGGGTTTGTTGAAAATTCGGGCCAAAACTGTGCTCACGGTGGCGACAAGAATACTAGGAAAAATAATGGCAAAAAATGCGGTGGCAAACGCGGTGGTTCCGGCTAGGGGTGGCCAAAAAACCCGGAGAACCGAAAAAACCAAACTGAATCGAAATTTGGTTCGCTTTTTTTTTTTTTTGAAAAACCGAACCGAATCAAGATTTAGTGATTCGGTTCGGTTTTTAAATTTTGGATACGAACCGAACCGAAAAAACCGAATTAAATATATAATTATTCTTATTTTTTATTTTAGGCTACTACTATCTCTTGAATCATAGTCATTGAAGTCAATCCATGAAGCTTTTATGGAAGTCGAATGCGGCATGAACTTGATTAACATATCACGGAAGCATTGACATAAAATGTAGGGAGAGAAAATAGTTATAAATTGGTGAAACTTTAAATGGTCATAACTCTGCGCTCGGATGTCCATTTTACCCGGTTTTTTTTATTTTGAGTATTTTTTTGAGACGGGGCCGACCCAAACACCGTAAGGCGATTTGGGGCAGTCAATTTTTACGAAAATGTCCGTTTTCCCAATCAATTTGTGTTTTCCCCCAAATCGGTTTCTAATTTTCCTTTTTCTTTAGTAAACGTCTCACGATACACAATAGATTTTAACGTCGAAATTTCATGGTAGTGTAGGTGTGAATGTCAATTTTAGTTTTGGAAATTCAATTTTTTTTTAAAAAATCCTCAACCCGACCCGGCCCACTAGAAAAAACCGATATAATCCGATACGTTCGGCGATATAAACCGAACATATCTGGGTTTTTTTTCAAAAAAAAGTTGTATTCGATTTTTTAAAAAAATGATTTTTATTCGGTTCAGATTTTTCGGATACAAAATCGAACCGAACCGAACCGATATACGCCCACCCCTAGTTCCGGCAGTGGTGGCGGAGGCCAAAATACCGCCAGTGGGCCCCATCCAGTAAGTAGTGGGCCACCGTCCCACTAGTACTCGCCCTAGGCCCCCTGGAAGTGGGCCTGGGCGATGGCGATGGCCAACAGCCCTACGGTCCGGCCCCTCGATTACCATTGGAAGGGTTGCCCGATTCGAGGCCCAGCAGTTTTGTCGGCCCAGCAGTGGATTTCGCTCCAGTTATTGGTCGGGGGCAGCAAGCCGGTGTGCTTGGGTCCCGGCCTCCTCAGGCCTATTATGCAGCAGGCCCCACCCCGACCGACATTGAGGCTGCAATGCACACTCTTGGATTAAATCCGCCAGACGGAAATTGGTAGATGGACACAAGTGCAACCTCTCATATGACGTCCGATCAAGGTACTCTCTCGTCTTATTTCAATTTGAGCAACAGTCGTGGCATAATTGTTTGTAATGGTAATTCAATTCTGATTCGTGGTTATGGTCATAAAACATTGTCTCCCCCCATCCACCCCTTATCTTGAAAAATATCCTTCATGCCCCTAAATTGATTAAAAAATTGGTGTATGTCCGTAAATTCACCACTAATAATTCTGTTTCTATTGAATTTGATCCGTTTGGGTTTTCTGTGAAGGATTTCAAGACGGGGAGTCCTCTTATGAGGTGTGATAGTAGGGGAAATATTTATCCTATCACGCCAAGTTCCGATTTCTCGAGTCAAGTCATGCCATCAACTTTTGCAGCCCTTGCTCCCTCCTTGTGGCATGCTCCTCTAGGTCATCCGGTGTCGTCTATTTTGTCTTATTTAGATAAAAATAATGTTATTTCTTGTAAGGGTACGCATAGTACTCCGAATTATCAATCTTGTTCTTTAGAAAAAATTGTTAGATTGCCTTTTGTAGACTCTAATTCTCATACTTTAATGTCATTCGATATTATTCATAACGATTTATGGACATCTCATGTTCTCAGTTCTTTGGGTCATCGTTACTATGTTCTATTTTTGGATGATTATTCTAAATTTTTATGGACTTTTCCTATAGCGAAAAAATCTCAAGTGTTTTCCGCTCTCTTAAAATTTAGAGCATTCATTAGAACCCAATTCGAACGGAAAATCAAAAATATTCAATGTGATAATGGTAAAGAATATGATAATGGGGTATTTCGGGAATTTTGTGCTAATAATGGGATTAATTTTTGATTTTCTTGCCCTCACACATCTTCACAAAATGGGAAAGCCAAATGCAAAATTTGTACTATTAATAACATTGTCCGAACTTTATTGATTCATGCTTCCATACCTCCTTCGTTTTGGCATCATGCTCTACAAATGTCTACTTATCTTCTTAACATTCTTCCTCTAAAAAATTTGACATATTCGTCCCCTCTTCAAATTTTATTTAAGAAGACTAATTCGTTTTCCCATCTTAGGGTCTTTGGGTGCTTATGTTATCCGTTGTTTCCGTCCACCACAATTAACAAATTTCAGGCCCGTTCTACCCCTTGTGTATTTTTGGGTTATCCGTCTAATCATCGTGGTTATAAATATTTTGATTTATCGTCTAATAAAATCATCATTAGTCGTTATGTTATTTTTGACGAGTCCCAATTTCCGTTTGCTAAAGTGTGTAGTCCCGTGCCTAGTTCGTAGAATTTTTTGGATGACGGTATCTCCCCATATATTATCCACCATTTTTCGGACGTGTCCCATACCTCAAATCCGTCAGCGGGCCCACTGCCCGCTGGCCCCACTATTCTGTCACTAGCTACAGTTCCTACCACTGTGTCCAGTCCAGTTATTAGGCTAGTGACGGTAATTGGGCCAGTTACCCAGCCCATTACCGCCACTGTTCCAGTCTCTGTTTCCAGTTTTCGTTTACCGAGTTGGGCCTGCAGGCAGGGTATTTTTAAATCAAAAAGATATTTTAATTTAAATTCTAATGTCCTTAAATCCCCTTTACCTCGTAACCCTGTGTCCGCTTTAAATGATCCGGATTGGAAAATTGCTATGATCGACGAATATAATGCTCTTATTGATAATAAGACGTGGGAGTTGGTGCCCCGTCCTTCTGGTGTTAATATTATTCGGTCTATGTAGATGTTTGCTCATAAGGACAATTCTGACGGTTCTTTTGTGAGGCATAAGGCTCGTTTGGTAGGTGATGGTAAGACTCAATAGATTTGTGTGGATTGTGGTGAGACCTTTAGTCTAGTGGTCAAGCCGGCTACCATTCGCATTGTGCTCAGCTTGGCTCTTTCGGAAGCATGGCCCATTCATCAGCTTTATGTGAAGAATGCTTTCTTACATGGTGATCTAAAGGAGACAATATATATGCATCAGCCTTTGGGGTTTGGGGATCCCAAATATACTCATCATGTCTGTTTGTTGAAGAAGTCCTTGTATGGGCTTAAGTAGTCTCTACGGGCTTGGTATAAGAGGTATGCAGACTATGTTTTGACTATTGGGTTCTCTCACTGCAGGTCTGATAATTCATTGTTCATATATCGTCGTGGTTCTTCCGTGGCTTATATACTCTTATATGTGGATGATATTATCTTGATTGCATCTTCTGATGCACTACGCCAGTCTATCATGACGATGCTTAGTTCTGAGTTTGCTATGAAAGACTTGGGGCCCTTGAGTTATTTTTTGGGGGTTGTTGTCACTCGTCATGCAGGTGGGTTGTTCTTATTTCAGAGTAAGTATGCAACTGAGATCATTGAGAGGGTTGGGATGTCATCATGTAAGTCCACTTCCACTCCGGTTGATACTAAATCCAAGTTGGGTAATGCGGCTGGCTCGCCTTATGAGGATCCGACCTGCTATCGCAGTCTTGCAGGGGCCCTTCAGTATCTTACCTTCACGAGATCAGATATTACATATGTCATACAGTATGTGTGTTTGTTTATGCATGATCCCAGGGTTGAGCACATGAATGCACTCAAACGCATTATTCGGTACATCCAGGGGACGCTTGACTATGGCTTGCATTTATATCCGTTGTCGACATCTACATTTTTATCGTATACAGATGCTGATTGCGGTGGCTGTCCGGACACCAGATGGTCTACGTCTGGCTATTGTATGTTTCTTGGTAATAACTTGGTCTCATAGTCTGCAAAGCGTCAGTCGACATTGTACCACTCTAGTGCAGAGGCCGAGTATCGAGGGTAGCCAATATGGTCTCTGAATCATGTTGGTTACATAATCTTCATTTGGATCTTCATTGTCCTATTCAGAAAACTACATTGGTATATTGTGATAATGTTAGTGTCATCTACCTTTTTGGTAAGCCGGTTCAGCACCAGCGCACTAAACACATCGAGATGGACATTCACTTTGTTTGCGAAAAGGTAGCTCGTGGACAAGTACGCGTCTGCCATGTTCCTTGCAGGTATCAATTTACAGACATCTTTACAAAGGGGCTTCCCTCGGTCCTTTTTGAAGATTTTAGGGACAGTTTCAGCGTACGAAGATCGCCCGCTATGACTGCGGAGGCGTGTTAAATATATGGTATCCCGTGATATACATATATGATATATCACGATTTTGGTCAAGTTTAGTGTACACGGTTTTGGTTAAGTTTTGTCCATAATTAGAATTGTATACTTACCATAATTATAGGATTCTTGTACAAGTAAAATAGGTTTTTGTGATTAGAATAGGAATAAGATTTTTCTATTATGAAAATTGTAAATTGTATATATACTCTTTCATTAATGAAAATAATCAAGGGATTATTTCTTTCAACATAAAACACTATTTATTAAAAACGATTGCATTCCCAGAACTCAAACTCGAAATATGTAATTTAAATTTTAAAATATAGAGATATCTACTAGACTACCACCCCATCAAAACCTTAGATCGCTTTCTCTCTCTAACTTATTTCGTTTTCTTCAATTAATAATTTCATGTCTTTCTTGTTTGAATTATTCATATTTCCCTCTCAATTTATATAAGCTTTTACTGTTTCAACTTATTTCCCTTTCACTAAAACTCCGTTTGTTCACCGCTGCACAACAATGGAGTAATAAATTCCACACACAAAGTGAGAAATAATCCACTTTCTATATTGGAGAATTGACTTGGTGAAATGATGTCACAAGAAAAATAAATTGGATTCTTAGGATGAGATTAAAAAGTAATCAGTTCATTGAATATGGGAAAACATCTTCCCTGTGAAATGATATAACTAAAAAGAAAATTTCCATTGGCAGAGCTAGTTAGACTGCCATTTAATTAGTGAGTCACAAAGGTCGTGCTCAGAGGCGGATCTATAATGTAACTTATGGTTTACGTAAATTCAGTAGCTTTTAGATTTGATATATATATATATATATATATTAAAAAAATCATTAATAAATATTTAATTATAAACTCAATAATCATTATATATATTAACTTGAGATCGCTGTAATAATTTTGAAAAATCTATAAACTTGTACCATATATCTTTAGGCGTATTTGTTTTTCGGTAAAAATGATTTCTACCAAAAACGCAATTAGAGATTTGTATTTCAAGGGTTTAAAAACAAGTAGGTCGTATCTGATCCGGAGACCCTCTTGATCGAGTCCAGGATTGAGATTTAGATAACAGATATGTTAATATTACAAATATAAATGAGAACAAGCAAGTAATGAGAACTTAATAAATTCTATATGTAAAATAATTATGGATTGAAGATGAGAGTTCTATATTAACTTGAGAGAGATCTAAGTTACAAGAGGTATGAGATTAGAGAGAATACAATGTGTCCTCTTTCTCTTCTAAGTCTTGCATATATAAGATAAAATTAGACTATTATGCCCTCTAAAGTTATGACGACGTGAAAGTACTGACGTCATAGTACCTATGCGCGCCACGACGCTTTGATCTAGGAGGGCCGACGTGATAGGAGTTGTTGGGAGTGGAAGACAACTATGCTAAGACTCCGGGACCATCAAACTTCTCGAATATGTAATGATCCCGGAAGCATTTTCGTTCAATACGAATGGGGAGTGGGAGACAGTTGTGTGAAAGCTTCGAAACCACTAGGTTCTCAAATACGCTAACTCTCCCAGAGGCGTTTCTACCCAATGCAGATAGTCCCTCACTTTTCGGGGCCTTTTGAACTAATGGGCTCGGGAAGTGGAAGAGTTTTTTTGACCATCAATACTCATCTTGTCACGACGTTCCTTGAAATTGGTGTGCTTTTGACAAAAAAAGTACATGAAACAAAGGTCATCGGGGGAAAAGCCGGTCAAGGAAAAGTGTGCAACACGTATTTTCCGATCTTCACTTGCTATCTCTAAGGTGCATAGTTCCTTCGAACAGTCCTAGTCTTAATGCTAGTCCCAGCCCTGTGACCTTCGAATTCGTATTATGGGGGCGAAATCATCTAAACCTTGCGTTTGTATCATTGAGTGAACTTGATATGTCAAGTCGTACTTACTTATTTTGATCGATCATTTAGATAGCCGACTCGTGAGGTTCTCCCCTTGCAATAGAGTTTGCAAGGCCAACTTTTCTGTATCCCGATACCGTTTGTCTTTGGAGCGAGCTCTTGAGCTGAGTTTGTTTTACCTAACCTGTTTCCAGGGGCATGCTGTTGCTTCCTTCGCCATCGAGTTTTACAAGAGTATGCCTTCCTCCTCTCGGGGTGTGGAGAGGTTGACCAAGGAGAACCAGCACCTCTGGGATGTGTTGCCCGACTATGGTATGAGAATAAGGATCTCCAGGACCTTAGGGGCCACTCCGGGGCTTAGATGGGAGCAGGCCAAACATGTTTTAGCGGTTTGGGAGGACACTTTCCAGGTTATGACCCAGGCTCGTCAATTGATGAGGGATAAATTGGTCTAAGTTGAGCTTGAGCGTGATACTGCTCGGGGACGGGCGCAAGTGCTTAAGGCTTATCGTGTCCGACCTATCTTTGTATATCTTGAGCCTTTGACGCCTTCCAAAGATCTTTTCTTGTGGCGATGATCAACAACAATGCGGTGATTGTGCCGGTTTTCTCTACTTTAGAGAATTTGCGACGGGCCTGTGTGCCCTATTGATGAATGTTTTTATGATGGGCCTGCATGCCACCTTACGTTTGATAGATGTCTTTGGGCCCATGTGTCCTTTGCAGCTTTAGTTTTGAGCTTTTGTGCTCTAATTTATTAGATCACCGGGGCCCGTGCGCCCTTAAAAAGAAAAAGAAATGTTTTTATATGAGTGTTCACGCTCTTTCTGTGTTAATGACAATGACTAGTTTGCCTTCTGTTTTTCTTTTCTTTACGCTTTGACTTGCGTTTTGTTTTTTACAACAATTGTGATCACATAATGACCGGATGACTTTTTAATTCGCACTTAACCGTCGAGGCATGACCACTATGCCCGTCTACCGAAACTATGCTAATATTCGAGTGTTTTGTTGTTTAAGTTAAGGTTCGACAACCGGTGCATGCTTATGTAATTCTTGCATTTTGTGTTTGAGGTCATCTTGCCTTAACCCAATCCGGGAATGTCACATCCGGGAACGCTAGCGCAAAATTGGGATTAAGACATCCATTCGAAATAAAGGGGTTGCCTCTATTTTCGGTGCTGATGGGGAAGACGTCTCAACCCCATGTAAAGGCACAAAGGTTTAAAGAACCTTGCGGAGGCTCTATGTCCATGTCATGTGTTTGAAGCGGTTTTACAGGGCCATATGGCTTTCGAGTTTGGTCTTTCCCCGAACGTTTTTTCATTGCGCGTTTAGTACGAAAGATTAAATAAGCTTTCTTTTTATTTCATTCTTTTAAAGTCGTAGGGGATGACTCGTCCTGTAAGTACATATGATCCCTTTTCTTGGTATTTACAAGATTTATCAAAAGAAAGCAACCGAGAAAGTTCAATGACTTCCAACAGTCCCAGTTTAAGAAAGTCCATTTTAGAAGAGGCTCTCTTATGATTATACTGTTCCATCCTATCTCCTCGGGACTCGAGTGCGAGGTCTCGAGGAGTCGAGTTTTGGTATGCAGTACGCTAAGCTCGAGGCATTTTTTGACTGCTTGCCTCGTTAAGAACCTTGTCAGGAAAACCCCATTGGGACAAAACCTCGATCTAGGAGAAGAGTGCAACACGTATCCGTCCCCCCTAGGGGATTACAGTTTCGTGGGAAGTCCATGTCAAAGAAAGAGACAATTAACCAAAAAATGCTTCTTTGAGGACAAAACATACATGTCTCATTTCAAAGATAGAATCTCTCCAGGTGACTAACATTCTAGTAGTTCTTTAGTTCTTTTTCGGACTTATTTTTGATCTGGTAGGATCCCTTTCCCGCAATTTCTATTATTTGATAAGGATCTCTTGTACGCGGTAGGATTTTTTTTGCGCATGCAATATCTAGCCGCCTTGGTTCTTAAAGCTCGTGCATCTTTATTGTCTTCCGAAGAGTCCCCGCCTGCAAATAGTTGGCGATGCCATTCCGCCAATCCCAAGTTAGGCTAGTAGGATTTACTTCGAGTATGCCAGGATCTAGGATGGAACATAAGAGATGGACTACGGGTTTCGATTCTCCTTTGGTTACCCAGAAGAGGAGCCCAGGTTAGCCAAGGCGTCAGGTTCAAAGTTTAATTCTTGGGGGATCCGCACCACTTTCCACTTTCTAAACTAGGTCAGCAAGGCGGTGGCTTTGCTAAAGCAATCTTGCATTCGGCTGTCTTTGGCCTCATATTTTCACAATATCTGATTAGCGATCAGTTGTAAATTGCTTTTGAACATGATATTTTCGGCTCCGAGTCCCTGAGTCAATTCTGAACCTACAATTACAGCCTCATACTCGACCTCATTGTTAGTCAAAGAAACACGTTTAATGGCTTGCCTGATTGTGGCCCCCGATGGGGCAACAAGGACAATCCCTAGCCCGATGTCTTTCATGCTTGTGACCCATCTATATATAATACCCATTCCCCAGACGCAGCTTCGGTATCCCGAACTACCTTGGTATGAGCCTGAGGAATCATACCCGAGCTATAATCGATCACGAAATCGTCCAAGGTCTAAGACTTAATAGCGGTTCAGGGCGGTAGATAATATCGTACCAGCAAATTTTGATCGACCAACTCGCCAGCCGTCCCGAGAGTTCCGGCTTATGCAATAAATTCCTTAAAGGGAAAATGTTGACCACACATATGTGGTGACATTGAAAATATGGCCTTAGTTTACGAGACGTGACTACCAAGGCCAAATTCAGCTTCTCAAGGTGAAGGTACCGGGCTTCGGCCTCAGTTAAGGCCTTACTAGTATAATAAATAGGAGATTGCGTACTTTTTTTCTCCCGAACGAGCACAACACTTACAACAGTTTTGGACACATCAAGATAAATCAGCAGTGATTCCTCCCTCATCTGGTTTTACGAGCAGGGGAGGGTTTGAAAGGTACTTCTTTAGGTCTTTCAAGGCTTGTTGACATTCAAGAGTCCATTGGAAGTCTTTCCTTTTCTTCAGCAAGCTGAAGAATTTTTGGCACCGTTTGGATGACCTAGATATGAACCTTCCCAAGGTCGTTATTCTTTCGGTTAGTCGTCGCACCTCTCAAGCGTTGCTGAGCACCTCCAGTATTTGCTCTATGGCTCGAATATGATTCGGGTTGGCTTTAATGCCTTTGTTGGACACCACAAAACCTAAGAATTTTTCAAAGCCCACCCAGGATTTAGCTTGAGGTTGTGCTCTCGGAGGATCCCGAACATTTCCTGCAAATGCCTAATATGTTCCTCTGTTACCAGGGACTTAACGATTATGTCATCTAAATAAATCTCCACACTTCGACCTAGTTGATGACGGAACATCCGTTGGGTCAACTGGTGCAAGTTAGTCCCAGCATTTTAAAGCCAAATAGAATAATAGTATAACAGTAAGTTCCGTACTCCATTACGAATGAAGTCTTTCCTGATCCGATGGGTCCAATCGTATCTGACCAAACCCCGTGGATAAATCCAAGAAGCTGAGTAGCTCATGTCCAGCCACCGCGTCGACCACTTGATCTATGCGGGGATAGGGTGCGAGCTCCTCAGGCAAGCCTTATTTTAATCTTTTAAATCTAAAAACATTTGAAAAGTGTCAGGTTTCTTAGGGAGTACCACCACGTTCACTAGCCAGTCCAAGTATTTTACCTCTCGGACCGCTCCCGACTGGATGAGTCGTGCTACTTCTTTGATGAATTGACTTCGTTCTGCTGACACCGAGCGTCTTTTCTTCTTAATGGACAGAAAATCCGGGTCCATGTTTAGCTTTTGGATGGCTACCTTCGGAGGCACTCATGTCACATCCAATACCGACCAAGTAAAGTCACTAATATTGTTATTCAGAAAATAATATGTATTTCTTAGACTTTGTATTTGCATTAGAAAATACATTTAATATGTATAAATACTTAATTATGAACCCATTAACTAAGACAAATTCTGAATACATAAACTTCAAATTTAGTCTCTACCTCCGCTAGAAGGCGTCTGTGCACGTCACTAAACGAGTAATTGATCAATGGGGAGGTGAATTATCTTCGCTTATTATTTTAGTGGGAAAAAAACTCTATTAAGAATTTAAAAAGTGATAATTCAGTGCAGCAATGTGATTTCATGTTGGGTTCCAAAAAAAGCTACTGTACATCCAAAAAAGTGTAAAAATAAACAACTGATTTAATAGTTTGAACGCATAAACCGTAAGTAATATTATAATCTAATTAAAAAATGAAATTTAAGAAAAAAAGATTTTTTTTAAATTTATGATTTAAAAAAATTTATAGATATTATGTAGTAATAAATTATTTCATTAAAGATAAAAAAGAAAATTTTAAGTTAATTTATTTTTAAATATAAAAATATATTATTTTTTAATAAATTAAAAATAAAAATATATCACATAAATCGAGATAGAGTGAGCATAACTATAAACTAATCCACTTCTTGCGTGTGGTAATATATATCACGCGGTTTTTCTTTCATTAATTAAAACACGCACTACTATAAATATAAATACAACATATCACACACTACAACACATTACCTCACCTCACCTTACTCATAAATGGATATTGAAAGTAGCCTTGTCGCTCCGATTTGTCCCAACAAAAAATAGATTTGTATAAACAGTAGATACACATTTTCTGTATCTATAGATTTGTATAATTAGGTTATGGCTGATCGTATACATCCTCGAGATTCACCGCCGGCAAGCTCAAACAACTCCGGCGAAGTACGAACCGGAACTCCGGCGAAGCCAGTACCACCTCCGGGAACTTATGTAGTTCAAGTACCAAAGGATCAAATCTACCGGTATCCTCCGCCGGCGAATGCTCGCCGTTACGAATCTCTAACAAAACGGAAACCTCTCCGGAGTTGCTGTCGCCGGTGAGTTTGCTACACTTTCTCTCTCCTTATAATTCTCATTATCTCACTAAGCATCACCGCCGGCGTTATCTACCTCGTTTTCCGGCCTGAATCGCCGACGTTCACTATCTCCGACGTCGCGATTAGGAATTTCAACATGACGTCATCGTCTCCGGTTTCGCCGGAATTTGACGTCACTATCCGAGCTGAAAATCGTAACAATAAGATCGGAGTTTATTACCGGAAAGGAAGCTCCGTTACCGTAGTCTACTCCGGCGTTAATCTCTCGAACCGCGAATTAACGGCATTTTATCAACCAACGAATAATGTAACGGTTTTTAAGACGGCGTTAAAAGGATCGAATGTTATGCTTGAAAACGCTGTTAATACGGCGTTAAGGAATGAACAGATGAAAGGGAAAGTGCCGTTTAGGGTTGACATTAAAGTGCCCGTTAGGGTTAAGGTTGGCGCCGTTAAGTCGTGGGAAATTATTGTTAAGGTTAAGTGTGACATAACGGTGAATGCTTTAACGGAGAAATCAAAGATAATATCTGAAGATTGTAAATATAGTGTTAGGCTAGGGTAGATTGCTTTTAGACACATCTTAGTCATTTTTGATTTATTATGTAGTTATATTATACGAGATATTATATGATTCTTTTCTTTTTCTTCTATTGGTAGAAAATTGATTTATATAATAAAGTGAAAATTTTATTATAATGTGTATAGGCTCGTTGTGTCAATACAATAGAACAATAGATGAAGATGTTATTTATGAAGTGCTATTTGATTACTATGTGATAAAAGAATGCCTATCAAAGTGAAAAATTAAATTTTATAAAATAATTATAAGCCTAACAATATTATATGATAGTGATTGTTGAATCGCTTTCAAACATAGGCATGCACAAGATGAGTGTTGATAAAAAAAATGTCTATCAAAGTGAAAATAAGTTTTATAGAACAATTATAAGCTCATAATATTATATGGTAGTTAACGTTGAACCGCCAAAGTTTAAACATAGGCATGCACAAATGAGTGTTGCCGAGATGCGGATGTTAACAATAATGTACAATTATATTAAAAATGACCAAATTCAGTAAAAGCTGCAAGTAGCATGCATTGAGGATGAAATGATAAAAAAATATCGCTTAAGATGGTTTGATTATGTCCCGCCTCGACCTACAGATGTATGTGTGAATTTATAGTGAGTGAAGATGTTAAAAACTAATGATGTAAGACCTAAAATCACATGTCCTACTCAGTACTCCCTTCCTGTCATACTCTATCAAATATAAGCCTTTAAATTCAAAGTCTATCTCCAAAATAGTAAAATATATATATATTTTTTTTTAATTTTCTGGACTCTGTCCAGTCACTAGTCCTAGGTTACTATTCATCATCCCTGCCACTCATATTTTGTTACTATTTGATCTTTATCATACTATACCTATTCACTTCTTCTTCTTTACTGTTCATCTCTTCCTTTAAGCTTTACCCCTGTTATGTCTATCGTCTTTAACCACACCCAAAAGCGGCCACAACAGTCCTTCAGCGGACATCAACAGGCCTTTAATCAACCACCGTTGACATAGGAATTTACAGGTTAATCCATGGACATCATAACGGAGCTCATCAGAGAACCATATACTAAGTGAAGAAGATAACCGTGTCTAGGCATGTTATTCTAAAGATTTCAACAGTAATTTAGACATTCATGGCAGCGATTATAACAGTAACTTAAGATTCATGATAAAAATAAGAATTTCATATTAACATAAACTGATTCTCACATTTCTGCAAGAATTTCATATATAAAAACAACATACTATACATGGTTGGAGATAAACTACTGAAAGAAAACTTACATATCTAGAGATGCAGGGAGGTTTCCCTTTCGGGAGTCCCGAAAAGCTTTTGCTTGCTAAGGGTTTCTTCCTTATTCTAGTTTACATAAAAGAAAAATTTATACAGATGAGGTGTGGAGAGAGGAGGAGAGAGATTTGAGCATTTCTCCAAAATTTTCTCCTTCTGTCTTCTATATCTGTGTGTGTGTGTATCTTCTAATTTATAGAGTCTGGCGGACTTGAGCTTCGGATTTCAAAATGAAAAAGAATCTTCAAAAGTGTCTGCCGGGTGCGCTGTGGGCCCCATCGTCGCTTTTGCTTTTGAACATTTGGTCTTTCTTATTTTGTTGTCTTGTGCTGCTGGCATCCGCTTTTTATAAAGTAACATCTGCTTTCGGCTACTTTCCGCAAAGTAGAATCTTTGTGGTGTCTTGTCTGTTGTCTTTAGCGGCGGCTTTTTCTTTGCTTTTGGCTTTGTCGGCCATGATTCTGATGTCTGAGTATTATCTTTTAGGTGTCCAAATTATGTATTGCGATAGAATCAAAACTCATGCCTGAGTCGTAGGCATCATTAGGATCCTGTGCATCTTGGACATTTTCTGGTTCTGTATCCGAAACATGGGAGGTATCAGAAACATGGTCTTCTGGGACTGAAAACTGATTATTTCTGTTATACCTTATTGGGACTGTAAAGTCTTCTGTTAATTCTAAGGTAGTAACATGTATATCTTTTTCTGGATTTTCAAGTCACTGCGTCTTCTGTTTTTGTTTTTAGAAAAATTTGTTCAAGAGTTTCTTTAACAATTTTTTCTATGTCTTTCTGCTGTTTCTTCGAATGGTTGCTCCTTGCTCGGGATGTTGATCTTGTGAGCGTTCTGGGGAGCCTACGTCTAGTCTTAGAGGAAGATGCTTCCTCGTGTTCATTTTTTGGCAAAATGACAGCCATTAACGGATTTGATGAGTCTTTACCGGCGACCGTTTGTACCGGACTAGTTGTATCTATACCTGATACAATAGGTTTCTTTGCATTCAGAAGGGAACGCACACCTGTCTCATCCATTTTTGTGGGAGTTGGAGAACTCTGGTTTTGTGTCTGGGATTGATTTTGTCTAAGAATTAATTCTAGAGAAGTGACTTTTTCTAATAGATGCCTGTTTTGTATGAGGAGTTCTTCTTTAGTCTGGTTTAATCTTTTGAAGGCGTCTGTCATTGTGGTACAATGATCACAAAAGATTATTCTGTCTGTGTCTTTTTGGATGTTGTATTGTGGAGTCTGGTTCTGTTGATGTCCGCTGAAGGACTGTTGTGGCCGCTTTTAGGTGTGGTTAAAGACGATAGACATAACAGGGGTAAAGCTTAAAGGAAGAGATGAACAGTAAAGAAGAAGAAGTGAATAGGTATAGTATGATAAAGATCAAATAGTAACAAAATATGAGTAGCAGGGATGATGAATAGTAACCTAGGACTAGTGACTGGACAGAGTCCAGAAAATTAAAAAAAAAAATAAAAATTATTTTACTATTTTGGAGATAGACTTTGAATTTAAAGGCTTATATTTGATAGAGTATGACAGGAAGGGAGTACTGAGTAGGACTCACAACCTATCTGACCCCCCTTATTGAAATATTTTATTGAAAAAACCAACCCCCCGTTATTTATCTGGTATCAGAGCGAGAAAATCTTGATTAGGACAACTCGCGAAATAATTTAGACTGCTACAAACTCTGTAGAAGACTTAATCTTTATGAAAAGCTCGTTCTTTGCACAAAGTATTAGATATACAGTAAATATAATTAGAGTGCAGAAAAAGAAAAGGCGAAAATACATAAACGCCCAAACTGCATTAGAAAGCCTCTATCACTTACTAGAAGTAAGGCGAAGAGGATTACTTGAAGTACGAGACAAAAATATAAGAAAGGTATCTATAGACGAAGTAATAGACTTTTTTGTTCAAAACGTTCAACCCCTCTTAGTTGACTTAGACAGAAATAATTTTGCACAAACAGTATATAATAGAATACTAGAAGGAGACATAGATATAATATTAACTAGAGACTTACATTGGCACTTATTAGGACTACAAAGTGATATAGATCACGCAAGACAGTGGTTAGAATATCAAGAGTGGAAGTTAAAAAGTAAGACAGCGTCAATAGGATAATCATAGCTCAATTAAAACATTTAGACTATCTAGACTTAAGACTAGAAGCAAGTAAGAACTATAGAGTATTATCAGACCAAAATATAATTAGGTGTAACATAGGCCAAGGAGAACACTCACTCCACGGAGAAGATAAACAATTAAACACAGTAGTAGACCTTATTATAAATTTAAGTGAAAGACTTAAAATAGATAACAATAACTATCTAAAAAGCCAAAAAAAAGTTAGAAGACATTTTAGAAAAGCAAGAAAAGATTTTTAAAAGAACAGAACAAAATTTAGACTATATAAAAGACATAGAAACAAGATTCTCATCAAAAAGATTAGAAAGTTTTTTAAAAGAAAATTTAGCAGATTTAGAATTAAAACTTAACCAAGAAAACAAAATACTTAAAAAAGAATTAGTAGAGAAAATTCTAAAACTAGAAGAATCGGTAAGAGAACTTAAACAAGTTATAGTTTCATGAGCAAAATAGAACACGTTCTAGACCAAGCTGCAATAATAATAGATAAAACAATTCCTTTATCAGACGAATATAAAGAATATATTCCTCTCCAAAAATCAGACCAAATAGTTATTCAACAGAATATAGTAATAACAACCTTATTACTAGACCTACATAGAAAATTAGATAACGTAGCTGATAGAGTTGATAAATTAGAAAACCAAGTTTTCCAGATAAGAGATAAAAAAGGTAAAGACAAAGAAAACCAGGCTATAGATAGCTTAATAGACCAGTTAAGTAAAATAGAATTAACTCCGCCAAAGGAAAGACTAAATAGAATCAGAAAGCCACAGAAATGGACTTTCTTTCAAATAGATCAAGAAAAGAAAGATCAAGACAAAGTTTCTCCGAAGACAGGATAGGAACTAGTTTAGTATCAAGAATATTAAATAGAAGAACACCCGAAGAAACAAATGTACAACTAAGTGAAATTATAAATGTAGATAGAGACATTAGTATTTTTCAACAAAATCAGTTAAATTTGTTGAATCCTAGAACTCTATACAACACTGGTAGATTAACCTCTACAACACAGCTATATAGACACTATAGAGAAGAACAGCTGTCGGTGTTAGGAGAACAAGTCCAGAACCTAAATTTAGTAAATGAAGACTCTTTCAGACAAATGAAAAGAAATACCAGAACTCTCATGCACATGGGATTGATGGTAATAGGAATAAAAGGTTTAACTAGAAAGAACCTAGGTTGTAAAGTATTAATAGTCATATACGACGATAGATGGACAGATATGAAGAAATCCATCATCGGTATGACAGAAATAGACATGACTGATAACGGAGGAATATTCTATATCAGTCCAGACTTCTTAATAAACTTAGCAGAATTTGGTAAACATATAAAGATAGGAATCCAGACAAAAGGCTATGAAGAAATGCATAGCGGAAATAACTTATTGTTATGTTTAGGATTCTTAGGAAAGATGACTACAAGTAGTAATACTAAGTTTAAATTAAAAATAAATGACGTAGTAGAACTAATGAGTAACAAAGGAATTAATTTAATAAAGCCAACTAAAATACAACCAGAAGAGTATGCAGACTTAGAATGGAAATTAAACATTTTCAGTAATAAAGATAAAGTATTACAACCAGCCTCGCATTTAGAACATACAAACCGACATGGAGAAACCTCCATAAGGTTTACAGATTACAAATATACTCCGCAAAAAGATTGCGAAGAAGAAAGTACAATAGCAGAAGAAGACATAAATTTAATGAACATAGAAGAAATCCCAGACGGATATGAAGTAGACATAGCTATAGAAAAAGCCCAAGACCTGAAAAGACGAAAGCCCAACACGTTATTTAAATGCAAAGGTTGCAAAAAAGATAACATGGAAATAGAAGTGGCAATAGAACATTATAAATACTGTACTGCAAGAACAGACAACATAGGATATAGAGAAGATCGCATATCCAGAGAAAAAACAGAAATGTTTGAAGAAATCTGGAAAGACTTCTCGATAGATAGCGAATTAGGTTTAGGGGAGACTATAGAAGAAAGAAAAGTAGAAAATAACTCAGAATTTAGCTATAAAGAATTAATGGAGACTAGCGCATCTAGCTCAAGTCCTTTCCAGAGAACAACTGGAGAGAACATAACGGTCAATACCAGCACAGGTAACGTACCGAGAAGACGCGTGTTTAGAACTGCAGAAGACCCAGTACAACAGCAAGTTAAGCCATCAGGAAAAAGACTACCCCTAGAAGAAAATATAATCCTCCAAGAAGGGGGTAACAGGGGAAAAATCCTGAATATAGCAGCACACGATCCCCAGAAATGGAATTCCGTAATTGACTTATGGAAAGGTATCGTAGTTGCAGACTATATACAAAGTTACGTAGAAACAGACGCTGAGACAATGTACAAATACTTAGAGACATTCTTGGGAGAATCTACTAAAGCTTTGTGGGAAGGCTACAAGGTTAATTTCCCCGAAGAATTCCACCAGTTGGTATCAATGAGATCAAATCCCTACAATTTCACTAATAAGATTCATACTCTTATTACTGGAGAGGACCCCAATAGTGGACTAGTAATTCTACAAAAGAATGCATTAATTAAATTAGAACAACTTAGTATAAGTAACTGGATTTATATTAAAAAGTTTTTAAATGATTTCTTTTACTACTGCACGATTAGCGGTAACTCGTTTGATCAAGACCTAGGTAAGAAACTATTTAATAAATTACCAAGAGCATTAGGCCGAGAAATAGAAGATCGTTGGGGCAAGCGAGAGGGAATATTACAAAACCCTAACGCAAAGTGGTCTATTGGCCATAGAATCCAACACATTATGGAGATACTCCAAGAGAAGTGTACGAATTTGCAAATACAAAAGCAGCTCAAACAGAATGAGCTAAGTTTTTGCAAAAGCGTTATATACACTACTCAAAGTTATGACAAAGACCCCCAGAAAAGAAAACCATATAAAAAGAAAAAGAAATATGGTTATCAAAATTACGATAGATATGATAAGAAAAAATACTACCTTAGGAGATCAACGGCTAAAAAGCCATATTTAGATAAAAGTAAACATATACGAAAATATAGGAACGACAGAACCTATAAAAATAGACTAGAGTGTTTTACTTATGGCAGTATAGAACATTTAGCTAATACCTGCCCAAAAAGAATAAACAATAATTCTAAAAACGCTCAACTAATAGAAGACTTCCAAGAAACTTTAATTAGTGTAGACGAATACATGTCAGACACATAAAGTATTTATTCAGTAGTAAGTATACAGGGTGAAGAAAATCACCAACTAGATTCGTCAGACTCTGAAGCAGACAACTTCATAAACGAAATAGGAATAGAACAGCTTCAGATAACAGAAGATCTAAATAATTTAGTAAATACATCGGTAGATTGTGAACATATCTTTGAAAAGAACAAAGGTATAGACAGTATAGCATGTTGTATATGCAAATGGTTCCCAAGCAGAAGCAAAAGGGCCAGATGTAAAAAGTGCTATATGGAAGGATGCATAACCTGCATTCAGAAAGAACTAAATATTAGTATAGGACAAAAAGAAGTATTAGAAAAAATAGTAGAACAAAATATAATAGACCCAACTATTACAATAAGGTTAATGACTCTAGAAACTAGGGTAAATACGTTAGAAATGAGATTAGCTAAAATAGAAAAAGGAAAAGATATAGCCTTAGAAAATCCATCAGATGAAGAACCATTAGAAAAAGGAGAAGAGGAACCTTCTGAATTTCTAAATAATTCTTTAATCTGCAATGAAAATAAGAAGTTTAGCTCGTTAAAACTATTAACTAAGGTTAAAATTAACAAATACGAAATAACTACACTAGCATTAGTAGACACAGGCTGTACCAGTAGTATCCTTAATAAAAGAATAGTACCGGATAGTTTAATAAAAACATTAGACAAACCGTCTTCAGCCATGCAAATGGATGGGACTCATAATTTCTATAGACACTATATACAAGAAGCTAGTATAAGTTTCTTAAATACTTGCGATAAATTTTATAATCCTAGCTATAAAATAGGAAAAATCCTAGTTAGAGATTTAAACATAAATACAGATTTTATTTTAGGACTAGACTTCCTATTAAATAACAACGGTAGTTGTACTATCACTAGAGACGGAGTAATATTCCAAAAAGATAGTACGTACTCACCAGTCCAGACTAAGAAAATTGAAACCCAGGTTAATCAGTTCGCTCAGATTAACCAGCAAGATAGAAACATTTGCTGTAACGATTGCAACGAAAATGAAAAATATGGTTGCCAGAACAGCAATAGAATAGAAATTAGAGAATTAGAAGACTATCTAGAACCTGAAGAATACCTAGAGAAAGAATATACCCTAATAGAATTAACCACAGATCAAGTTAATTTTAAAAAGGGAATAGAAAAAATAGGAGTAATCAAAAATCAACAAGACTTAGATAATATAGTAAAGATTTTGGATGAATTAAAAATTATAGGAGAAAAGCCACTCAGACATTGGAAGAATAATAAAATACTCTGTGAACTAGACATTATTAATCCAGAGTATATAATCAAGACTTCATCCATAGAATCCACAAATCAGGATTTAGAGGATTTTAAGACGACGATTAAAGAACTATTAGATTTAGAGATAATAAGAAGATCCACCTCTAAACATCGATCAGCCGCATTTATAGTTAGAAACCATTCTGAAGAAGTCAGAGGAAAATCAAGAATGGTAATTAATTATAAAAGATTGAACGATAATACAAGGAGTAATGGATATAAACTACCCGACAAGACAGAACTAATTAATAGAATTCAGGGTAAGACTATATTTAGTAAATTTGATTGTAAATCAGGCTATTGGTAGGTCAAAATGCACCCAGCCAGTATAGAATGGACAACATTCACGTGTCCAGAAGGACATTTTGAATGGCTAGTAATGCCATTTGGCCTAAAGACAGCTCCTCCTATCTTCCAAAAGAAAATGGATGATATATTTGGAGAATATAAGAAATTTACTATAGTATATATAGACGATATTCTAGTATTCAGTAATAATATGATAGAACATTTAGGACACCTTCAAACCGTCTTTAGACTATTTGTCCAAAATGGACTTATTATTAGCAAAAAGAAGATGGTATTATGTAAAAAATACATAGACTTCTTAGGAGTAACAATTGGGGAAGGAAAAATTAAACTTCAACCCCATATAGCAAAAAAGGCACTAGATATGCCTGATAAATTAGATAATACCAAAGACCTTCAAAAAATTTTAGGAATTTTAAACTATGCCAGAACTTTTATAAAAGATCTAGGAAAAATAGCGGGACCTCTTTATTCAAAAACAGGTTCTACAGGCCAGAAGAAATTTAACGCCGAAGACATAAAAATAGTTAAGCTCCTAAAGCAAAGGATCCAGAATATTCCGGATCTAAGTATGCCTTTAGAAAATGACTATCTGATCATTGAAACAGATGGGAGTTTTGAAGGATGGGGCGCGGTGTTAAAAGCCAAGACAAACAAATACTGCAGTAAAACCACAGAACGAATTTGTGTTTACCAAAGCGGCAAATATCGAGAAAAAGGAAATATGAGCAGTATTGATGTAGAGATATTAGCAGTAATTTATGCCTTAAATGCTTTTAGACTACATATTTTAAACAAACCAGAAATTTTAGAACAGACTGTGAAGCTATTGTAAAGTTTCACCAAAAAATAAATGACAAAAGTAGTAGTAGACGTAGATGGTTAAACTTCCTAGACACAATATCAATATATAATTTAGTATTTGAACATATTAAGGGAAAATACAATAATTTAGCAGACCAGCTCAGTAGGTTAGCAATAACAAAAACTAAAGGTACTATGAAAATTAGCACCAGCTAAATTTTGTTTGTTAATCTTAGCAGAATGAGCACATCACAGCAGACTCAGAAGGATAAAGGGAAAGGCCCAGCCAAACCCTCAGACAAAGGAAAAGGCCCAGCCAATTCCACAGACAATTACAGAAAAGCCACTTTGGGGAACCTGAATTTCAGGCCCATGGCCCAAATTGAGACACCTGCATTAGAAAGAATTTATTTTGGAAAAAATAATTTAGTTTCATTTCCTTTATCTAACATGACATTTAAAGTTTTGCCAGACTATGCACTAGACAAACAGCAAAGATGTTTGATAGACAATTTGTGGATAGCCCACAACAAGAAGGATAACAGCCATTTTGTGGCAACACTAAATAGTACATGCTTTTATTTCCATGAAAGAAACCGAGACAAAAAATTTAAGTTTTATGTTGTTATTCATGGAAAAACTAACGGTGTTTTTCAGACTTGGTTGGAAGTGGTAGATTCCATAAAGGATATAAAAAGTCCTCTGTTCAAGGGCTTTAATGACTTTACGGAAGCTTTAGACTATGCCTGAGGAACACTCGGACCAAACTACTACATCACCCCAGCCCTCAGACACTAACAGAACCAGACTCCACAATACAACATCCAAAAGGACACAGACAGAATAATCTTTTGTGATCATTGTACCACAATGACAGACGCCTTCAAAAGATTAAACCAGACTAAAGAAGAACTCCTCATACAAAACAGGCATCTATTAGAAAAAGTCACTTCTCTAGAATTAATTCTTAGACAAAATCAATCCCAGACACAAAACCAGAGTTCTCCAACTCCCACAAAAATGGATGAGACAGGTGTGCGTTCCCTTCTGAATGCAAAGAAACCTATTGTATCAGGTATAGATACAACTAGTCCCAGACAAACTGGTCAGTAAAGACTCATCAAATCCGTTAATGGCTGTCATTTTGCCAAAAAATGAACACGAGGAAGCATCTTCCTCTAAGACTAGACGTAGGCTCCCCAGAACGCTCACAAGATCAACATCCCGAGCAAGGAGCAACCATTCGAAGAAACAGCAGAAAGACATAGAAAAAATTGTTAAAGAAACTCTTGAACAAATTTTTCTAAAAACAAAAACAGAAGACGCAGTGACTTGAAAATCCAGAAAAAGATATACATGTTACTACCTTAGAATTAACAGAAGACTTTACAGTCCCAATAAGGTATAACAGAAATAATCAGTTTTCAGTCCCAGAAGACCATGTTTCTGATACCTCCCATGTTTCGGATACAGAACCAGAAAATGTCCAAGATGCACAGGATCCTAATGATGCCTACGACTCAGGCATGAGTTTTGATTCTATCGCAATACATAATTTGGACACCTAAAAGATAATACTCAGACATCAGAATCATGGCCGACAAAGCCAAAAGCAGCAGCAGAAAAGCCGCCGCTAAAGACAACAGACAAGACACCACAAAGATTCTACTTTGCGGAAAGTAGCCGAAAGCAGATGTTACTTTATAAAAAGCGGATGCCAGCAGCACAAGACAACAAAATAAGAAAGACCAAATGTTCAAAAGCAAAAGCGACGATGGGGCCCACAGCGCACCCGGCAGACACTTTTGAAGATTCTTTTTCATTTTGAAATCCGAAGCTCAAGTCCGCCAGACTCTATAAATTAGAAGATACACACACACACACAGATATAGAAGACAGACAAGGAGAAAAATTTGGAGAAATGCTCAAACCTCTCTCCACACCTCATCTGTATAAATTTTTCTTTTATGTAAACTAGAATAAGAAAGAAACCCTTAGCAAGCAAAAGCTTTTCGGGACTCCCGAAAGGGAAACCTCCCTACATCTCTAGATATGTAAGTTTTCTTTCAGTAGTTTATCTCCAACCATGTATAGTATGTTGTTTTTATATATGAAATTCTTGCAGAAATGTGAGAATCAGTTTATGTTAATATGAAGTTCTTATTTTTATCATGAATCTTAAGTTACTGTTATAATCGCTGCCATAAATGTCTAAATTACTGTTGAAATCTTTAGAATAACATGCCTAGACAAGGTTATCTTCTTCACTTAGTATATGGTTCTCTGATGAGCTCCGTTATGATGTCCATGGATTAACCTGTAAATTCCTATGTCAACGGTGGTTGATTAAAGGCCTGTTGATGTCCGCTGAAGGACTGTTGTGGCCGCTTTTGGGTGTGGTTAAAGACGATAGACATAACAGGGGTAAAGCTTAAAGGAAGAGATGAACAGTAAAGAAGAAGAAGTGAATAGGTATAGTATGATAAAGATCAAATAGTAACAAAATATGAGTGGCAGGGATGATGAATAGTAACCTAGGATTAGTGACTGGACAGAGTCCAGAAAATTTAAAAAAAAAAATAAAAATATTTTACTATTTTGGAGATAGACTTTGAATTTAAAGGCTTATATTTGATAGAGTATGACATGAAGGGAGTACTGAGTAGGACTCACAACCTATCTGACCCCCCTTATTGAAATATTTTATTGTAAAAACCAACCCCCGTCAGGCACAGGCACAGGCACAGGCACAGGCACAGGCAAGAGAAACGGTCAGACCCGATCAAAAAAATTAAAGCAGTATGAAAATGCTGGTATCAAAAGCGAATAAGTCATGATAGCGCATTATGAAAAAGTAAGCAGTAACTAGCGCATATAAATAAGCTAAACAAAGTATACTAAAGAACACATAGCAGCAGAAATCAAACTACAGGGGACTATAAAGCAATACTGCACCTATTAGTATGACAGGCTAAACGGGCCTACAATAATAACACTACAACTACCAGTTTGCAAGTGTAAGTAGGACTACGCTTGACTACCTACTACCCTAATATATGTCCTCCTCCGTAAGTTGCACCTGTGCCATATCCCGTCTAATCACCTCTCCCCAATACTTCTTCGGCCTACCTCTACCCCTCTTGAACCTGTCCATAGTCAATCTTTCATACATCCGCACTGGGGCATTTGTGTCTCTTCTCTGCACATGTTCAAACCATCTCAACCTCGCTTCCCACATCTTATCCTCCACCGATGCCACTCCCACTTTGTCCCGGATATCATCATTTTTAATCATATCTCTCCTTATGCCCACACATCCATCTCAACATCCTTATCTCCGCAACTTTCATCTTTTGAATGTGCGAAGTCTTGACTGGCCAACACTCCGCCCCATACAACATAGTCGGTCTAACCACCACCTTATAGAACTTGCATTTAAGTTTTGGTGGCACATTTTTGTCGCATAAGACTCCAGATGCAAGCTTCTATTTCATCCACTCTGCCCCAATACGATGTGTGACATCGTCATCAATCTTTCCATCCCCTTGGATAATAGACCTGAGGTACTTAAAGCTTCCTTTCTTTGGAATGATATGAGAATCAAGCCTCACCTCCACGTTTGTATCAAGGTCGCTCCCGTTACTGAACTTGCACTCCAAGTATTCTGTCTTGGTCCTACTCAGCCTGAACCCTTTAGACTCCAGAGTCTGTCTCCAAACCTCCAGCTTAGCGTTCACTCCGCTACGAGTCTCATCAATCAGGACTATGTCGTCTGCGAATAACATACACCATGACACCTCATATTGAATTTGTCGCGTCAGTCCATCCATCACCAAGACAAATAAGAATGGGCTAAGAGTTGATCCCTGGTGCAGCCTCATCATCATTAGAAAGTGCTCTGAGTCTCCTCCTGTTGTCCGTACCCTGGTCTTGACTCCATCATACATATACTTGATCGCGCTAGTGTACTCCACAGGTACATTTCTAACCTCCAAACATCTTCATAGAACCTCCCTAGGGACTTTGTTGTATGCCTTCTCTAGGTCGATGAAAATCATATGTTAGTCTCTCCTCCTCTCCCTATACTGCTCCATCAACCTCCTAATAAGATGAATGACTTCTGTGGTCGAACGCCCCGACATGAATCCAAACTGGTTCTCGAAAATAGACACGTCTCTTCTCACCCTCATCTACACGATCATTTTCCGAACTTTCATAGTGTGACTTAGCAGTTTGATACCCTATAGTTGTTGCAACTCTGGATATCACATTTGTTCTTGTACAAAGAGATCATTGTACTCCACCTCCATTATTCGGGCATTCCCGTCGTCTTAAAAATGACGTTAAACAACTTAGTCAGCCACTCCAAATCTGCCTTGTTTGCGCTCTTCCAAAATTCAACTGGGATCTCATCAGGCCCGGTCGCTCGTCCCCTGCGCATCCTGCGAAAAACACCCTTAACCTCCTCAACCTTAATGCTTCTACAATACCCACAATCTCGGTACCTACCAGATTACTCCAAATCTCCTAGCACAATGTCTCTATCTCCTTTTTCGTTCAAGAGTTTATGAAAGTAAGATTGTTACCTCTGCCTAATATGCGTGTCCTCCATAAGTACTTTGTCGTCCTCGTCCTTGATGCACCTCACGTGATCCAAGTCACAGACCCTCCTCTCCCTCGCCTTGGCTAGTCTGTACAACTTCTTATCCCCGTCTTTTTCCTCTAATTCCACATACAGGCGTTCAAAAGCCGCCGTTTTCGCCGCCGTAACCGTAAGTTTTGTCTCCTTCCTTGCCATCTTATACAGTTCCATATTCGTCCACTTCTCCACCTCATCCTTGCTTTCTACCAATTTCGCATACAACCACTATGTATAGCTTCTTTATTCCAATTCTATTGATAATTGGAATTAATAATTGTTATAGTAATTTCATGGCTCTATGCTACATCACTGAATCATTCTTGTTTGCATATCAAGACCCATTCCTAAACAAAAAAAATGAATTGATCAAGTTTATTTTCTCATTTTGCACCTATATTGACCTCATCTCATCCACATATTCTCTGTTATTCAATTGATATATTTACATCTGTTTTGCAGATTGGATAATGTGAAGAGGTCATACATGACTCTTTTGAAATTAATCATGTAGATTCTATAGGCTCATGTTTTTTCCACCTATAGTCATCTGAAAGAATTGGAAATCTTCATAAAATAGAGAGAAGCAAGGAAAATGGAAAATATTTAATGAAATTGTAACTGAGTTCATCAAAATAAGCCTCAAAATAATGTACATGTTTGATGCATGTTTCATATAAACAGCTCTCTTTATGACTATTCTACACTCCTTCCTTTTCCCATATTGCCCATTTTCACCCTCCAATATTGCATATACAGCCACCACGTATAGCTTCTTTATTTCAAGATTCATCAACAAAAATATATATGGAAGCTCCACGAAATTATCCTCTACCTCCCTATACAAATGACAGAATAAGTAGTCCTTACTTTGCTATATTCACTGTTGTTTCTTCAGTATCTTGCTGCTATTTCACATTATGCCACTTAATTGTTTTTTCAGACTATACTGCTCGGACTCTCCAAAATGTATCGTAGCCATGTCGGATCCTTTGAAAAATGCACTAGTTTTGGAGGATCAGACGCACATGCAGTGACATTTTTGAAGAGTCCGAGAAACATAGGGTCAGAACTCACCATCTTATGATTGGGAATTCATGCGGAGCGCATGACCATGTTGGGCTTCTTGGATGGCCTTTTGGAGTTGAGTGAACATTTTCACAGAAGACTCTGAGAAGTTGTTTAACTGGCCAAGAAAAAAAGCCAAGCTCGTACGAAAACGATCCAAACCGGTTATCCAGTCCTCAGGAGAATCATCTCTCAGTGGGGTCTTAAGACCTGGATCATCGTGGGCCCCGGTTTGCCAACGATGATTTCCGCCCTTCCCGTGGTGCTTCTCTTGGCGGGGTAAGAAGTGAGATATTTCAGCAGCCAATCCCTTAATAGCATCTGAAACTTCTTTAGTAGGTAAAGAATCAAACATCTCCAACCAGACAGAACAAACGGTATAAATAGGCGGGCCGTGGTTTCTGAGTGGGACAGGCTGCGACTTTCGTTTTCTCCTGGACGATTTCTCGCGGAGGTGGACGGACTTGTGAAGCCACTTATTTATAGCTTCTACGTATGCCTTCTGAGAGACGATCCACTTCATAAAACTTGATGCTAGAGTACTCAATTCATGTTCAAGATGGATGACTATCTGTCGATGAGAATCTGATTGAATAAGGATCTTCATATTTCCGGGGGAATGAGCTATCGATATGATATGTAGCTGAAGCTTGTGACAGTCAAGCATAACTTCCCACATCTTCCTCAATCTGTGATAGGAAGAAGTTAGCACGTAGAGATAAAATAAGAAAAGAATTCCTACCATTAATCATCTAAAACATCCTCTTTCAAACATGTGTATGTGTGCGTGCGAGAACAAAATACACCAATTGTCCCAAGACAATGACCCACTTTTTATTTTCCTTACAACTTATGTAACTTTTAGACCACGGTCTTAATATCCTTTTTGAGCAAACTGAATATCTTATGAGAAAAAATTAGACGCAAGTTAATGTAAACATTAGATGATAGTATAATGTTTGTCCCTAAGATTGAGAAATATATGAGCAAACATTAAACACAAGCCTAAGTTATCCGAAAGGGTAATTTCCTAAAGGTTATATTTGCTCAACTTTTTATAATAGGAACAAAATCTTAATGGGGGGCCAAAAAAGAGACATTTGCGTATCAACATTGTGAGAATGTTATTTTTTTTACTGTTTCTCTTACTAATAGAATAGACAAAAGCTGGCGAAATTGCAAAAACTATTTATTAGCTCAACATATTAAGTAAGAGAGAAGTTGATGGAGATTCCACATATCTCTGAAGGAGATAATGACAAAAATGGTCCCTTATGTTTTAGTAGTAGGTTCAAAATAGTCCCTTAAGTATCAATTGAACAGTTTTGGTCCTTTAAGTTTGACAAAAGTGCTCCGTCAAATATTTACCAAAATCTGGTTAATTTAACCGGAACTGTGGAAGATCTTTTTTAACCAAAAACACCACAAGATTCCGTCAAAATTCCAAAAATCACAACAGAAAAAAACTACACTAAATACAAAAAAATAACAGAAATTGCATTTCAAAAGTTGCACCAAACACTTGAAATAGACCAAAAATAACATAAACTACAAGCAGAGTTTGGTAAATATCTAATGGAGACCAAAAGTGCTCACTTTGGCAAACTTAAAGGACCAAAACTTCCCAAGTCATACTTAAGAGACTATTTTGAACCTGCTACCAAAGATAAGGGACCATTTTTGTCATTTTCTCTCTCTGAAGCATGAAACTATCAAAGTGCATGTTTACTTCTTTATAGAATTTGCAATGATATAAATGCATGCAACTAATGGAAAACCAGGAAGATCTGAGTGCCTACTTCAGACAGCCAACCATTCTCCTCACGCCTTTATCTCATAGAATTTAAATTATTTATATCCAGGAAAACCAGAACCAAGTAAAACTACAAGGTCAGGTTATTTCAACTTAGTGTGTGTTTGGTATGAAGGAAAATGTTATTCTGAAAAATAAGTAGTCTTTTACTTATTTCTCTGGTGTTTGGTAAGTAAGCATACAATATTATCTCAAAAACATTTATATATAAGCTAGGCGAGTCAAGTGGCTGAACGCCCCTTTAGAGATAGGGAAAACATTTGCTTCAGCAAACACTATGATGGTTGGGGGGAGGGGGAGGGGTGAGGTGGGGGCTATGGGGAGTGGAGGTGGGATGAGGTATGTTGGAGGATGGGGAGGAGCGGAATGCTACTTATGGAACTTGTTTTCCTTACTTACACCAAGGAAGTCATTTCCCTCATTTTTAAAGAATTTGTTTTCCAAAACTTTTGACCAACCAAACACGGGAAAATTAGAAAACATTTTCTGGAATATATTTTCCTCCCTGCCAAACACACCCTTAGTCATGATGCTTGTATGCATGTGTACAGGTCACCTAGAGTCTGTTGCAAGCGATGCACCTCATATAGAATGCATTTAAGTGAATATCCCTATATATTTACTTTACATCCAATGCTAACAATATTCAGATGCTAAAATAATGAGCGGCATTAATTACTTACCCCTCAATCAACTCCTCTAGTTGAGGCTGAAGTTCCTTGTCTCTTATTTCCTCAATTTTCCTGGATATGTCATTAATTCTATGAATTGCAACTCCGATTCTCGAGTGAAGATCCTTCACAACAGCGCGCGTCTTGTCAATCCTCTGGGGAGATTCTACCTTAGATTCTAGTTGTCGGAGAAGCTTACGCTTAACATCATAATCACTTCGGATCATCTCACTAGCCTGAATTCCAAAAGGTATTTACATTTAGTTGTACATCGGAAACTAAAAAATACGAGAGAAACGACTAATTAGTTATAATAAGCAGCCAGCTCAAACACCATTAATAAAGGGGATAAAACCAGCAAATGCAATGTAATAAACTGAAGGTCTAATAATAATTTCCATCCATAGGAATGTCATAGAACAGCAAGCCTAATGGGTTGTGTACATATTAACTGATTAGTTCACATATATGCATCCCATTCATACAGCTAGACAAATAAACACATCGATACATATATAAGCAATATCCTACCTTGACTTCGTCATATAGCTTCTTCTCCCATGCAAACAGCCGATCTAATGTAGAGGCATGACTTCCCGAGACCATACAAAAGTTATCAAAGAGATTGTTGGTAACGTCCTCAATATCATCTGCTGAGTGTACACCAAGCCGATTTGGGGATGAAGCATGAGATGATGTGGTGCGATGCCATGTCAGGTACTTCAAAGAATTTTGGGGAGGCTCTGAACAAAAAAATTAAGACGGCTGGATGAGCTTCATGGAGAAAAAAAAAACAAAAAGACAGACAGTAACAACCATAAGAAACCACGATGCAAGGTAATAAGCACATCATAGAACTTAGAAGTAATAAACTGTGCATAAGAGTATCCAAAGCGAGTGAATCAAGATTAGATTAAAAGTTTCAAAACCTCCATTTGACATCAACGATCAGCAAGCAAGAACGATGATTAGTGCAGAACTGTGTATTTGGATATATGCATGGTCTCAAATTTATTAATGGATACTAAGTGCACATTTAATATTGAATTTGTATTTTAAATTGTACTAGAACATGACACACTACCAAATCACTAAATTTAGTGGTCAAGGCCAGCTTCCTTTTTTCCGTTATCTCTTTCCAAGTATAGTTTTTAGACGAAAAATAATGTATCTTTTATAATTTCACAGAATCGTTCCCATGTGTCTCTTTCGAAGTGTCTTGTAGCGGGTGACTTCAGTTGATTCTCTCAATCCCAAAAAGGTTTTTCATCCTTCCTTGATGAAGTTATTTCTCTCTATAACCAAAGAAATCCAACAGGTTCTCTTCTCCAAGCCAGAACCGTAGGCACCCATCAAAAGTTCTTTTGATTTGATCGGACACCTAACAAATTTCCGATTAGACCTTAGATATTCATTCCTCTAATTTTGCATTCCACTGATTTAGCAAACAAACCTTAGTATCTTATTGATGAAAAAGAAATGAAGTGTCTTGGTGGATTACCCTTTCATGAAGGCACAACTTCAAGGCAAAGATTTATTTCTAAGGATTTTCTTTAAAAAATATTTCCTGCAATGCTCGTACTTTTCCTCAAAGTCATGCACGTGCATGACTTTATAGGATAAATATAGCCGAAAGTACTTCATAAAGGCACACATGCAACTTGGTTTTTTTCTGGTAATATTGACAAGGTTGTCTGGATGTCTACTCCCTTAGTCTCAATGTATATAACCAACTTTGACTACATGGAGAGTAACAAAAGAAAGTTCAACTTTGACTTTGGTAGATATATGTTTAAGATGATAGTGGAAGTATTAATCTTTTGAGATCTTGCTCACATTGTCGATACCAAACCCGAATAAAGGAGGGTAATTGTACGTTCACAGTCAACTCAAAACTGATCATTTTACTATAAAATATGTTGGGACGTGCTCACCTAGGCACGCATTACATTAGCACCCTACTGTGATGAAAAATGCCAAATGGTTTCTTCACATTGCTGCCTGGATGTGAGAGAAATCTAGGCTCGATGTACCAGCATAGGTGAAAGTGTAACACAGAGAATTGAAATAAGATGATTGAAATAGAGAAGTGCTACTGGAGTTTGATGCGATAGGTCTACTTACCAAAGTGAAAGGCAAGTTTATAGAACGGTTTTAAGGCTAGTAATATTATAAGGCGTGTAATGTTAGGCCTCTAACATCCAGCACATTCCACAAGACAGTGTTACAGAAATGCAAATGCTAAGATTGATGTGTGGTCATACAAAATTAAGCAAGATTAGGAGAGAAGGTCACTTAAAAGGTTTGGTAAAAGAGGGATATGCATTAACACAGCAGCTTCATTGGTACTTAGGAGACCATAATGAATGTGGACAGCAAGAATAGCACAGTAATCCCTCCTCAACTTTTTAATATGAGCATGATTTTATTGGAAATTGATGGTTTAGATGATAGCATTTTCCCCCCTATTTTACAACGTTCACGTCATTTACTCTCCTCCCATAACTTTCCCCAAACACCAACACCCACCCACCCACCCACCCCCGCGCAAAAACCCAGGAAAAAGAAACAATGTAGAGTAGCATATGGAAAAGATGAAGATTTTTTTTTGAATAAGGTAACATATGGAAAAGATGAAGATTTAAAATACTCATTTAACAATAAAAAAAATTAGTGTTTACTTGTAGAACATTGAGAATTAGAAAACCAAGTCGAATCGAAATACTAATCCTGCTTGCTTTTCCCTTTCTCTGTATCATAAACTACAAAACATCTGGACCCAAGAGTGATGTAGGCATTCCTAGATTCCCGTCACTACGGACTTATTGTCCCTACCTAACTACATGGTAGTGGTCTAGGGAGCGCAATTGCTAGATAGAAAAGAACTCAAGAATGTCTTTAACAAAATTATATACTCTGAGCCACACAGGAATCTAAAAGCACTACCAACTATTAGACATGTAGAATCTGAAAATTTTACCATAACGATCTCTATATTAAGAGGCATACCTTCAGGAATCTGGCTTGGATCGTCCCCACAAGAGAAACAAGACTTAATTAATATTCTGGTCATTGACCCGCCTGCCACAGATAAATCTGTTATTGATCAATTAAAAAAAGCTATGCAGAAAGGATACTATGCAAAAACCTAGAAGCTAAAAGAATCTAAGTTACGCGGGCAAACAATGCAACTATTAAGATGCATTGTTGAGAGATGACATACTTTCTCTCCCTGGAAAAATTGGACGGAAATGGAATTTGTTCGCCTCTAGCATGCGGGGAACTTCTTGTCCTGATTCAGATGCTTTTATGAAGAGACATTCAATATCTTTTATGCTAAAATAGAAGTCCTTGGGTGCAATCTTGTTCTCAATATCATTTTCGTTTACTGGCGCCTTCATGTCATTATTATCATCAGTAGGTCCAGTCGGTGCAGCTCTTAGTGGGGACAAATCCGGTGACTTACTTTTCTCCCCATTCAGAGACTTGGCCTCTGTCCCTACCCTCCTCGCAGAGGTTATGTCAGGTGAGCCGCCACTATTGCTTGCATGATCAGTTGTTCTATTGACATTTTGAAAACTTCGGACCAGTGTTTCTGCTGAAGGCACGTCATCAAATTCATCATCAGAGACCTGTGATTAGGGGTGGAAAAATTAGCTCATGAAAACATGACCCGCACAATCCGCTCAAGTTTGGACTGGCCATTGACCCGCCCATTTATTAGCTCAGTTCATTTAGCCCAACCCATTTCAGCCCTTCTAAAAATTGGACTGATATGTAGCCCAAATAGACCAATAGAAACCATGTCAAAATATTTTCAAAATGATTTTTTTATTTGATATGTTAAATATACCCATAATAAAGAAATGAAATAGTTTTATTAGGAGCTTAAAAAATTATAAAAGAACAAACAAAGAAATCAAAACTTAGTAAGAATTGGACGGGTTGGGTTATGATCCACTTTTTAGCCAATTTCAGCCCATTTTGACCCGCCCAAATCCAACCTAACCTGCCCATTTGACACCCGTACCTGTGATCCATCCCTTCCAGGTGAAGAATAATGTTCTTCTTCACCTTCTGATGCAGGAACTCTATTGTCATCTCCGTGATGTCTATTGTTATTTCGATTATCTCTCGTTCCATCTTGTGAAGTCAAATGATTATCAATATCATTGCCAAGACCGAAATAATCCCAAGGTGAAGTTTCAGAAGGGGAAGGAGGGATGTCAAAATGTGATGCTTCTTCAGGCCTCTCGGTGGTGGAACGAGGCGTGGAGTTCTGAGGTGTACTTGAGATAACCGAAACAGTAACCGGAATGGAAGTTTTTTCTTCAACTTTCCTAGAAAATGTACCTCTAAATTTCATGTGATTCACATGGTATCGACTTGAGGTTGGAGGTGATGGAGACGGAACGACATTCTCATGAGTCGCATCTACATGACGTGAGACGGATGCAGAAGAGAACGAAAACTGGGAAAGTGACTTTTCAGTTAACGCAAGTAGCTCGGGTGTTGCACTAGTTGAAGTGTAGATTGAAGATTCGATTGGAGCCTCGGGTTCAGCAAATCTCCTTAAAGCAGTTCCGGTAATCTTCAGAGACTCGATATAAGCAATATGAGTCGCTGCTAGATTACACCGGCCATCAAGAGCTTGTCTAACAAACTTCTTCCGTTCGCGACAAAGCTGCAAGGCTTTATCTTCCTCTAATTTCGAGTTCGATGCCCCCATCAAATCATTCCACGGTTGGAAACTTGTTTCACTTCCCAGAATAGTTACTTCAACCTTTCAAGACACAACCCTGATTCAAAAACTCAGAAGATTATTCACTTGGAAAGAGACAATGCATGATCAAATTACATGAGGCCAAAAATAACCAGGAAACTAACTCCAGTACCTGGAAAAGGTTGAAAAGAAGTCATAAATACGTCAGGAAATCAGATAAGTTAATAAGTAATCCAACTCTCAAGAAAAAACACAACACTATAAATGCATTAACTGTTGACCAAGTACCTAATCTAGTTTCCAGACAGTACGTCAGGATGCATGGGAATTTTTGAATTCAACGGTTGGATTTGACGTATGCCATTGTCAATTTGGATAAGGAAAAAAGTTTTAATTGCAGGTCTTATAAATAAGATGTTTTCGTAATTTTCGTTTTGAGGCTTCAAAGTTCAAATTCAGATGATTAAACAATATGAGTCGCTGCTAGATGTTTTTATATCAAAATCAGATGATTAAACATTTGAATCATCTGATGAATTAATAACTAGATGATTAAACATTTGAATCATCTGATGAATTAATAACTAGATGATTAAACATTTGAATCATCTGATGAATTAATAACTAGATGATTAAATGTCACAAATCATAGACAACAACAAGATACCCAGTACAGTTCCACAAGTGGGGTCTTGGAGAATGGGATGTACTAAGACCTTACCCCTACCTTCGTGGGGTAGAGAGGTTGTTTCCGATAGACTCTTGACTCTTGAAAATCGTTTTTCAGAACAAGTTTGAAGGAAATGCAAGAGTCAAAAGCTATGAGGAAATATGAAGAAACAAATCACAGACAAAGGGTCGAAATTAATAAATAAAACAGTGCTCTGCAACCGCAGATTCATCATGACAGCAACTTAACCTAATTTAGTTTAACACAAAAAATCCAAACATAAACCAACTAAAAGAAGACCCAAAAACTTACCTAAGAAAATCAGAGCAGTTAAATAAATTAACAGAAACAGATCATGTCTCCAAAAGAAAAAAAACCTTTTTATAAAAAAGCCTCCAAAAGCAAGAACAGATGACTAAAAATCCAATCTTCAAAATTCACAGATTTATGAAACTTCACGACCGCATAACAGAATCCAATTCAACCCCAACCAAACCAAGTACCACCAAGAACCAACCAATAAATCACTACAAAGAAATATAACTTGATAAAGTGAGAAACTGAATAGTAACAACCGAAATTGGATCAGTAATCTCCAAATTAAGAAACTTGCCTAAGAAACATTACCCAAAAATGGATCATGAATCTCCAAAAGCAAGAATAGATTACTAAAAAATCCAATCTTTAAAATTCACAGATTTATAGAACTTCACAACTGCATAACAGAATTCAGTTCAACTTCAACCAAAACCAAGAACCTATGAATAAATCACAACAAAAAAACATAATTTAAGAATAAAATAATAACCAAAATTGGATCATCTGCAAATTAAGAAATTTGACTTTCAAAGTAAGATCAGTACTTCACAACAATTGAATAGAATTCAATTCAACCCCAAATCAAATACCCACCAAAAACCACTAAAGCAATCACAACAACTAAAAAAGATCAAAACTTGATAAGTAATTTGATACTATAAAGAACACCCAAAAAAATTAAGAAAAACTTTTCAAAGTAAGATCAGTACTTCACAACAACTGAATACAATTCAATTCAATCCCAAATCAGATAACACAAACCCATCTCAACAACTAAAAAAGCTCAAAACTTTATAAGTAATTTGATGTTATATAAAGAACACCCAAATTAAAAAATTAAGAAAGCTTGAATTTCAAAGAAGATCAGTACTTCACAACAATTGAATACAATCCAACTCAACCCCAAATCAAATACCACAACCCTCCCCCCCCCCCCACTAACCCACCTCAACAACTAAAAAAGCTCAAAGCTTTTATAAGGAATTTGAACCAATTAAGAACACCCAAAAAGGAAAATTACAAATTTAATCACCAAAAGGCCAAAAGGGGTTGTGAGTCATGAAGTTAGGACATAGAAATCCCACTAAGCCATGGCAACAACTAAAAAAGATCATAACTTTATAAGTAATTTGAACCAATAAAGAGCACCCAAAAAGGAAAATTAAACAAAAATCAAGAAAAAAGAACAAATTCAATCACCAAAAGGCCAAAAGGGGTTGTGAGTCTTGAAGTTAGAACAGTACCTGTATGACTAAACAAGTCAAAATTAGTGAAATCTTGTAGAATTCAGGGATGATAATGATGAGTACTTCACAACAATTGAAGACACCTAATCAAATACCACAACCCCCCCCCCCCAAACCCATCTCAACAACTAAAAAAGATCAAAACTTTATAAGAAATTTGATACTATAAAGAACACCCAAAAAGGAAAATCAAACAAATATTTCAAAAAAGGAACAAAATTAAATCACTAAAAAACCAAAAGGGGTTGTGGGTCTTGAAGTTAGAACAGTACCTATATGAGTAAACAAGTCAAAATTGGTGAAAAGGTATGATGATGATGAGTACTTCACAACACTTGAAGACAATTCAATTCAACACCAAATCAAATACCACAAAAACCCAACTAACCCATCTCAACAACTAAAAAAGCTCATAGCTTTATAAGTAATTTGAACCAATAAAGAACACCCAAAAGGAAAATTAAACAAAAATTAAGAAAAATAACAAATTCAATCACCAAAAGGCCAAAAGGCCAAAAGGGGTTGCGAGTCTTGAAGTTAGAACAGTAATCCATGGCAACAACTAAACAAAGATCATGACTTTATAAGTAATTTGATGCTATAAAGAACACCCAATAAGGAAAATTAAAAGAATTTAAGAAAAGGAACAAATTTAATCACCAAAAAGGCAAAAGGGGTTGTGAGTCTTGAAGTTAGAACAGTACCTATGTAAACAAATCAAAATTGTTGTAATCTTGTAAAATTCAGTGATGATTTAGTTGACAGAATAAGAAGGCAATTGGTGGAAACTGTGAAAGAAAGAGTAGAAAGGGGGAAAAAAAGATAAAATCTTTAGAGATTTGTGAAGTGTGTAGGCAGTGTCAGAAGTAATAAGAGAGAGGAGATGGGGATATAGAAAAAGAGAATAATTCTTCCATGCAGAATAAAGAAAAGGAAAAGGGTTGTCTAAAATATTTGTATTTACAATATCATAACAGTGTAATTCCCACGAAATGAGTCAGGATATACAGTTATACACAGATCAATAAAATTTATATTTACAATAACAACAATATATTTAATATAATCTTACAAAATAAATCTGAAAAGGTAAATAAAATATACACAGATATTACTGTACGAAGCATTTGTATTTGTATAGACAAATTGGAGTGTGTGTGAAACTTGTGTGTGCTGAGCTGTGGTCTTCACCTTTTCTTTTTAAGAAAGGTTCTATATTTTAAGTAATTAAAAAAAATCATAAAGAAACCTTTTTCAACTCTTTTTCTTGTAGTTTCCAAACTCTTTTTTAAAAAAAATTAAGAATATATATCTTTTTGGGTCATGTGTATGTTTTTTCAAGGCAAATGAGCTCTTGATCAATTAGAAATAAAATTGAGTATGCGTATAATAGATTTTTATAATCCGATCTTTCAAATCTCACACATAGCAGAAATTTAGTATACCGAGCTGTTTTTTAAAATTATGTGTGTGTGAATTTTAGAGAAAATAATACTTCCATGCATAATAATAATAAAAAAAAAGACTTCCCTAAATTTTTATAAGCAATAAGAAAACAGACAAATTAAAGTGTGTGTGTGTGTGAAATTTGTATGTGCTGAGCTGTGGTTTTCACCTTTTTTTTAAACAAAGGTTCTGTATTTTAAGTAATTAAAAAAGAACTTCAAAAAGAAGTCTTTTTTCAACTCTTTTTCTAATATTTTAAGCATTTATGTACTTTTGGTCCACTTGCTTAGCAAGTCTAACTATATCGTCAAATTCTTTATAACAGTCTCGCATGTTCATATTTTCTTTTGTCTGTTATAACACTTAGCTATTGTATACATAAAATATTATTTGGTGTTTAAATCTTATTTAATTGTCTAGATTCAAATACTTCTATTACTTAAAAAAGACGTGAATTATAATGAAAAAATAGCAGAATTGAACGAAGTAATGTAAAGTGAAATGTGTGAAAAAAAATTAGAATACAAAAGGTTCTTAAATTCATCTTTTCAATTTCTCTTATTCTGAGTTCACAAGAGTTTTGGACGTTCCAAATTTCTTGTTGTAACTTATAAAAATTATATTAACGTTATGTCTTCAATAAATATCATTAATAGTTTTTTAAAAAAAATAATAAAACATAGATATTTGAATAAAGCTATTGTAAAATATGATTTTACAAAAATGGTGTAGAATAAGACAGACGTGGATGTGAGGCTTGATAGTCATGTCATTCTAAAGAAAATAAGCTTCAAGTACCTAGGGTCTATTATCTAAGGGAATGGAGAGATTGATGACGATGTCACCATCATATTGGGGCAGGGTGGATGAAATTGAGGCTCGCATCTGGAGTCTTGTGCGATAAAAAGGTGCCACCAAAACTTAAAGGCAAGTTCTATAGGGTGGTGGTTAGACCGACTATGTTGTATGGGGCGGAGTGTTGGCCAGTCAAGACTTCGCACATATACAAGATGAAAGTTGCGGAGATGAGGATGTTGAGATAGATGTGTGGGCATATAAGGAGAGATTGTATTAGAAATGACGATATCCGGGATAAAGTGGGAGTGGCCTCGGTGGAGGATAAGATGCGGGAAGCGAGTTTGAGATGGTTCGGGCATGTGTAGAGGAGAGACACGAATGTCCCAGTGCGAAGGTGTGAGAGGTTGGCTATGGACGGGTTCATAAGGGGTAGATGTAGGCCGAAGAAGTATTGGGGAGAGGTGATTAGACGAGATATGACGCAGATGCAACTTACTGAGGACATGACCTTAGAGGGGGTTGTGGAGGACACGGATTAGGGTAGAAGGGTAGTAGCAGGTAGGCGGGCGTAGTCCTACTTACGCTTACAAAATGATAGTTGTAGTGTTGTTACTGTAGGCCGATTAGCCTATCACACTTATAGGCGCAATATTACTTTTTAGTCCCCTGTAGTTTGATTTCTGTTGCTATGTGTTCTTTAGTGTACTTTGTTTATCTTATTTAGTCGTGTTAGTTACTGTTTCTTGTTGTTAGAATGTGTTACCATGGTGTATTTCGATTGTGTTATCAGCATGTTCATATTGTCCATACTGCTTTATTTCCTTATCTGAGTCTGACCGTTTCTCTTGCTTGCTTTGCTTGTGATTATGCTTTGTCTTGAGTCGAGCATCTCCATGAAATAGCCACTCTACTACCAAGGTGGAGGTAAGGTCTACGTACACTACCCTTCCCAGACCCCATGTTTTGGGATTTCACTTGTTGTTGTAATAGAACTACCACAAGGACAGTTATGTAATTCTGCCTATTTCATAGTATTAATTAGTTAGTTACTAACTACCTAGAGTTAGTTAACTTAAGATTAGTTGTAGTAAATTGAAGTAAACTTGTAGATTAAGTATGTATATATAAGATACATCTATTCTCTATTGGATATGTAAAGCAGTACGGGAAGTAAATAAATATTACAAGTGTTCGAAAGGATAAACAAATAGGCAATTCAGAACTGCCGCAAGCTTGTTGAGTCTTGAATCTGGATAACCTGAAATCAAGAAACACTAAATCTGGATTGTTACAATTGTGGGCTGAGTCGAGAGATGACTCTTTGTCTTTAAGACAAGATTGCCCCATATATATGCTTTTACGTTAACGGACAATAGTCTCCCAAGATAAAACAACAACTAATCAACACTACAAAGCAAATAGGTTGATTCTAACGAAGAAAACAAAACACGAAACGACTTGCTGAAGAACGGAAAAGGAAGGAAGAGTTTTGAGTTTTCTGTTCACTGTTTGTGGACAGAATTTCAGTTGTTCTCTTCTGTTTGTCTGTGTATTATATTGTAGTCTCGTTTTTCTGTCCACTTTCTGTGTCACACAATTGAGCCAAAAAGCTCCAATATATAGCATAAGGGAGGGACTCCTCAACTGCCAAATAATGGTCATTGAAGGAGGAAGTAATTCAGCCAAGTAATGGTTGTTTAAGGCCATTGAAGGAGGACTGTTTATGGATGAGTTAATCAGCCAAGTAATGGCTGGTTAATGCACAATAACGCCCCCAAAAATCAACTCCAACGGTAGGCATAAACTTTCTGCCTTCCGTCGTTCCCAATTTCATCTTTCCAGAAACTCCAGAGATCAAGCTGTAAATATTAAACAATTTGGGGTCTATCAGAAGAAGCCCAAGTCCCAAGTCCCGAGCCCGGCCCAGACCGGACGGGCGTGCAGCGGCGCTCGTGTGGGCTTAGCCTTGAACTCAAGCACATCTAGGTCCTCCCTCCTTGAAACACATGGGTTTCCCCTTGGGGTCCCAAACCCTTAGCCAATTTTGAGACTTATAAAGAGAACAATTCTTCATTTTCCCACCGATGTGGTAGATTTGTCCCACACCATATTTCCATGCCTCAAACACCTTACTTCGTGGACCAATATATCTTTCATTTCTCAACGAAATTTGACGATTCTTGGCGCTACGGTCATCTACTCACTTAGTAGATTATGCATGTGTGAAGAGACAAAGCCTCCAACATACGGAACGCTAGTGTTTAAGTCATTAAATACGGGTGGACGCACCTCCCCACCAAAGTCAAATTTCCAACATTCTCATTGTAAGTAATCAATTCATCTTTGTAATAATACACAATGTTCTCTCTAAGCATTCTCTCTTCTTCTTCCATTTTACTCGACTGATACATAGCTACTGGTTCTGCATTTTAGCTTGTATCTTCATATTTTTGTTATGTGTTGTAGTGTTAATGTTCTTGCTTTGATTCTTGCACCATTGACTTTATGGTATCAAAGCTTCGATCGCAAGCTTACTGATTAAACTTCGTAATTCAATCTTGGTGTTAATCAATTTGCAGTCAACGGGTTTTTAAAGATCTTCACCTCAAAAACAAGAAATGGGAACGAATTGAGAAAATGCTTCTGTTGAATTGAACCTGTCTTAGCAATGGTGGGAATCAAGCTAATCTCAATTCAAACATCAACAACAATGGGGGAATTCATCGAAGTCCCAATTCTAGTGATCTAAGTCAAAATTCTGGACAAGGACAATAGATTACAACCATCCTCTTTTCTTGAGTCCTGCAGATATAAGTGGCATAAGTTTGATTTCATTTCAACTGATTGGATCTGAGAATTATAATGTATGGAGTAGGTCAATTCGATTGGCACTACTAGGTAGGAATAAAATGGGATTGGTTGATGGTTCTTGTAGAAAAGAGAAATATCCAGAAAATCTATGGTATCAATGGGAGAGGGTGAATGTCATTGTACTTTCTTGGCTGATGAACTCAGTAGATAAGAATTTGCTAGGTGGGATTGTGTTTGCCTCAGAGGCTTCAGAAGTCTGGGCAGATCTAAAAAAAATAATTCAATAGAGTGGATGGATCTAGGACTTTCAATTTACATAAAGAAATTGCTATGTTGAGTCAAGGAACAGCTAGTATATCCACATATTACACAAGGCTAAAAAATTTGTGGGATGGGTTTGAATTGTTGGTTCCATCACCAAGGTGTAATTGTGAGAAGTCAAGAGATTTTGTGGCTTTCTTATGAAGGCTGAGGTTGTTCCAGTTCTTGATGGGACTCAACGAACCTATCTGCAAGCTAGAAGTCAGATTTTGCTCATGACTCCATTACCTACTGTTAATCAGGCATATGCTATGATAGTAGGTGATGAAGGACAGAAGGCTTCATCTTCTGTTAATGCAGGAGCCCTAAGTATGAATATAAGTCACTCAACTAGTAATCTTGAAGCAATTGCAATGTATTCAAAAACAGGTGGCAATTCTGGATCTGAGAATGGCTTTGGGAATGGTCTAAGATTTAACAACAAGAGACCTAATCCTAACTATAACATCATTTGTGAGTTTTGCAAATATAAGGGTCATACAAAGGAGAATTGCTACAAACTTGTTGGCTACCCTCCTGATTTCAGGTCAAAGAAGAAACCATATATGAATCACAACAATGAAACACAACACCAATAACAACAGTGTTGCTTACAATGTGTCAGAAGTCAGTTCTAACACATCTCAGGATCACAATTTCAATTTTGGACTGAATACTAATGTCCCTAGTACTAGCACAAGTGCAGGATCATAAGGAGCACATGAACACATCAATGATAACATTACTGCACAGCTAAGAAACTGTACTTTCACCAACACCAAGGATCAATATGATCAAATTCTATCTCTGCTGGGACAAAGTGCAACTCAGTCTGAAACAGGTTCTGCAAATGCAGTGAACATTGAAGGTAAAGCTTTTTTTGTGTCAGATAGTGATGAAATATGGATAATTGACACTTGTGCTACAAATCATATGGTCTCAAATATTGCTTTCTTGAAAGTTGCTTCAATTGTTAAGATAGATAATCCTAGTCAAGTCTATTTACCTAGTGGTGATATATCTTTGGTAACACATACAGGTTCTAGTGCTATTTCAGCGAGAAGTCTAATTACGAATTTGTTTCATAATCCACAGTTTAAATTCAATTTACTATCTGTCAGTAAAATTACCAAAGAATTAGGTTGTTCGGTTACCTTTTTCATCATTTTTGTGTCTTCCGGGAACTTTACACTGAAAGGGTGAAGGAGATTGGTAGAGGTAAGGTCTGTGTACACTCTACCCTCCCCAGACCCCACATTGTGGGATTACACTGGGTATTTGTTGTCGATTTTGGTGAAGGAGATTGGTAAAGAACAAGGAGGATTGTATCTACTACTAAACAAACTAACTGAGAAGTTTGGAAGAAGTACCTCATGCAATGTTCAAAATAGTTCAAGTTCAAAGGAAATTATGAGCACAATACATGTGGATCTATGGCACAAAAGACTAGGTCATGTTTCTTCTATAGTACTAAAGAAATTACTATCAGGCAATCTACAAAATATTACTGCTCATATAGACAAATGTACAATCTGTCCTAGTGCAAAACAGACTAGAGTTAAATTTCCTACTAGCAATATTAGAAGTACAATTTGCTTGCCTATGCCTTCTACTCCAATCAATTTAGAAGTAGATAACTTACAGACTGAGACAAATTCACATGGTATGATAGATCAACACAGAATCATACAACATAGTTCTGAAATATCATATAGTAATCACACTATAAACTCTAAGCAACATGCTTCAATTCATGATCCAATTTTCTCAAAAATTAGAGGTGAAACATCACAGAGTCTTGTTCCACTTGATAGTACTATAAATGAGTCACACAATGATACTAGAAAATCAAGTAAAGGAAAACATCCACCAGTATGAATGAGGGATTTCATTTCTTTGAATGTCCATAAAGATATTTTGTATCTTATGTCTGACTATATTAGCTATAAGTTTATATCTCCTACTTATCAAGCATAGATAGATGCTACATCTACATTGACAAAACCTAAGAACTTTGCTGAGGCAAGTAAAGATCTCAAGTGGATGGAGGCTATGAAAGCTTAAATACAGGTCTTAGAAAGTAATCATACTTGGGAGGTAGTATCTTTACCACATGACAAGGTGCCAATTAGTTGTAAATGGATTTATAAAATAAAATATAAAGCATATGGAGAAGTAGAAAGGCTTAAGGCTAGATTAGTAGCTAAAGGATATAGTCAACAAGAAGGTATAGATTACAAAGAGACTTTTTCTCCAGTAGTTAAAATGGTTACAGTTAGAACCATATTAACACTGGCAACCTCTAAACAATGACATATACATCAAATGAATTTATAATGCCTTTCTTCAAGGGGATTTACATGATAAAATTTATATGACTATGTCTCAAGGGTTTGCTAGTCAGGGGGAAAAGGTGTATAGACTAGTCAAAATTTCTTTATGAATTGAAACAAACATCAAGAGAGTGGAATGCTAAAATCTCAAAATCATTGACTAAGTTACACTTTGATCAAAGTCAGTATGACTACTATTTATTTGTCAAAAAAACTGATCAAGGGATAGTTATAGTATTTGTTTATGTTGATGATATGTTGATAACATGAAATTCTCTAGAATTGATAGAAGAAACTAAAACAAAACTTCAGCAGGCTTTCAAGATAAAGGATCTCGGAGAGTTGAAATTCTTCCTGGGAATAGAGTTTGCTAGATCTAGCAAAGGAATCACTATGCATCAAAGAAAATATGTCTTGGAATTAATATCTGAAATTGGTTTATCAGCAGCTAAATCAGCTGGAACACCTATTGATGTCAATGTAAAATTGACCTAAAAATAATATGATGAGTATATTCTCAAAGAAAATCAGACAAAACAGATAGTAGATGATCCTTTGACAGACCAAGTACAATATCAAAGACTCATAGAAAAACTACTCTATCTAATAATGACAAGGCCAAATATTGCATTTGGGGTACACACTTTAAGTCAGTTTTTACAACAGCCTAAAGCTTCACATTTAGAAGCAGCTCTTAGAATTGTAAGGTATGTTAAAAATCAACCAGGTCAAGGCATTTTACTGTCTAGCAAGCTTGATACTACTGTCTCAGCATACTATGATGCTGACTGGGCAGCTTGTCCCTTAACTAGAAGATCAGTAACTAGTTTTGTTATAAAGCTTGGTGAGTTTATTGTATCTTAGAAAGCTAAAAAGCAGACAACAATCTCAAAAAGCTCAGCTGAAGTTGAGTATAGAATCATGGCTACGACAGTTTCTGAGATCATTTGGCTTACTGGATTGTTGAAAGAAGTAAATACAGAAGTTAGATTGCCTATAAACATATACACTGATAGTAAGGCATCAATTCAGTTGTTGCAAATCCTGTGTATCACGAAAGAACTAAACATATAGAAATTGATTGTCAGATAAGAGAAAAAAATCAAAAAGGACTAATTGCAACTCAGTATATCTCAACCAAGGGATCAACCTGCAGACATACTTACAAAAGGTCTTAGCATGGTCCAACATGAGTACATATGTCCAAGCTAAGAGTTCTTAATATTTTTCCTCCACCTAGCTTGAGGGGGAGTGTAGAATAATAGAACTACCACAGGGGAAGTTATGTAATTCTGCCTATTTCATATTATTATTTAGTTAGTTAGTTAGTCCCGACCTTTCACTCATTTTTTTGGGTATAACCTCAATATTAGAAACCGCTGACCTGATTAATCCAAATTCACGTCATGTAGGACCTTAAGGAGAAAGCGATAACACAAATTGTTTGAACCTTATCTTATTTAAGGAGAATGCTTTTATCAATTCTTTATTTGCTAATCAACTAGAGGAATCTGTTTGAGGAAAAAATAATTGACAACTTTAAATTAAAACTAATATAAGTAGAATAGGATGAAAAGAGCTCTTCTAAATATATTAATGTAACTTATGAGTAAGTAGCATATGCTGGATTAAAAAAACATTACCGCTAAGTATATATATATATATATATGCTAAGTATACCTCCTTACTTGGCGATCTCAAACCTTGGCATCATATTCCTAGATTGGAGGATACTTTGGTAAGTTATACTGATCACAACTCATAAGGAATAAGCTTTTTCCTGAAGAATTAAAAAGTGAAAATCAAAGAAGAAAGATATAAAACTTTATCTCTTTTTGGTAGTGAAAATTTATAGCAGACCAACAACTTATTCTAATAGATTGAACAAACGATACCCAAAATGAAAAATAAAAAATGAAGTTGTAGGTCACATAAGGTCATGACAAAATACATGGCTTGACAAACAAACATTATTTGTACTATTTGCTAGCAAAAAACTACAAAAGCATAGACTTTGTTACTCTAACCCAAAAAAACTTTTTGAATATTGTATTAGTTTGAGGAGATAGTAATTTTATTTACAGAAATTATTCAGAGTGAAAAAAAAAAGAGAAGAAAAATAGAGAGACTAACCTGAAGGTTCGTATTGTATTACATGGTTAGAATCAGAATATATAGTATTCTACGTAGATATTTTTATATGGAATGCATCTTGATCACAATATTATTTTACCATATATATCGTTTGATTGTAATTAAATTATTTACTTTCATGTATTAAATTGAAACTTAAAATATATTTTCGAGATTGAATTTTAACCATACGGTCAAAAATTGGAATATTCTAATTCCAATTTTAAAGAGTCCATGTATGAAAAGAATCAATAGGAATTATAATTTATTAGCAAATTACAATTCTTCAACGAAAATTAGGTATACATTATTTGGGTAGAAGTAATCTATATTTAAAGCTAAAAAAATAGGAATGGTGATTTGGATTGATATAATATCTTTTTTTCGTTATTTTGTTACCATAAAGATCAATACTTTACAAACATATATATATATATCAAAAGCTAGCTTGTATTGTGAAAATTATCCAAGTCAATATAAGGAGTCCATGTTCCCATTTCATATCTGATGTGTGACTGTTAACACTCCCCGCACGCCCAGAACTTGTTAAGTTGAGCGTGGATAATATAATTTGGGGGCCCAACATCGATGAACAAATAATTGGAATGAGTCTGGCTCTGATACAATGTAAAAAATGGATCTTGGGTCTAACTCAACCCCAAAAGCTAGCTTGTAGGGTGAGGATTGTCTAAGTCTATATAAGAAGTTTGTGTTCCCATTCCATATTCGATGTGCGACTTATATATATATATATATATATAATATAAATCCCTATAATTAATAAATAAGACTTCTTTATTATTAATAAACAAGACTCCTTTATTTGGAAAATATATAAGAGCACGCGTATATGGAGCAAATAACAACAACAACAACGTACCCAGTGTAGTTCCACCACATGGAGTTTGGGGAGGGTAAAGTGTACACAGATCTTACCTCTACCTTGGTAGATAGAGCGGATGTTTCCGCGAGACCCTCGGCTCAGAACAAGCAGAGCAAAAGAAAAACAAATAGTTGACTCTTTTTATAGCTTTTTGCTCCATATTTATAGCAACTGAATTCCTTTTAAGTTTATATATCATGTAATTTGAATTAATTTTGAATTTTATTTTTTATCGGTAAATTAAAAGTTAATTTAGAATTTGAGAAAAATGATAAAATTATTAATTCAAACTGATCTTCATAAAATTATCCTTCACCAATCACCTCTACTTTTTGACGTGTTTTACCAAAAAAAAAAACGTCTAACTTAAATTACAACGGTACTTAATTATAGGAATTATGTTGATTGATTGCTAATTGATCAATTTTCAACTCATTTTATATCATATGAATATTATTATTATTATTAAATAATAATATTATTGTTATTATTATTTCTTATATGATAACATTTGCACTTAATTAATAATATAATATTATAATACTTGTGGAAAATGTATGTTGGAGTACTTTTTTTACTGCATTAGAAATATCTAGTCTATATTTAATTAAAATTTGAATTATTTTAATCACTCTCTTTGAATGTGGGATTTTGTTTATTTCTCCAATAAAAATCCACCAAAATAGATGGTACTTTTACCTTTCAATTGAAAGTTAAATTCAAATTGACTTTTAACCATGATATTTTGTATACTAATTATCTTTAAAACTAATTATCATCCCATTAATGAGTGTGTAAAACTTTGTATCGAATTTCAGTTTTGGGTTAAATATTAATAATTTTGTTTTTACTTTGAATTAAATGTGATAATTGATTAAATATTAATAAGATATCTTTGAGATTCCAATAAGTTATTTGTTCAAATTTGTTCAATAACGTGATTGTCTTGCATATTTAGATTATATAATTTGATTGTATGCTAATTGATTGATTTTTTTCTATATATGTTGATTGATTGCTAATTGATCAATTTTTAACTCATTTTATACCATATGAATATTATTATTATTATTATTATTAATATTATTATTGTTATTATTATTCCTTATATGATAATATTTGGACTTCAATTAATAATTTATTTATTAAATTAATATAAATAGAATTTGTTGCCAAGTGGCTTATTCATATAACGTCACTTGGCTTAATATTAAGCTAGACTACCCTCCTTTTAATATAATATAGATAAGACATCTTTGAAATTCCAATAAGTTATTTGTTCAATAACGTGATTGTCTTGCATATTTAGATTATATAATTTGATTGTATGCTAATTGATTAAAAAATTTTCCATATAATTTGATTATAGTTTTATATGTTGATTGATGCTAATTGATCAATTTCCAACTCATTTATACCATATGAATATTATTATTATTATTATTATTATTAATATTATTATTATTGTTACTATTATTCCTTATATGATAACATTTGGACTTCAATTAATAATTTATTTATTAAACTAATACAAATAGAATTTATTGTCAAGTGGCTTGTTCATATTACGCCACTTGGCTTAATATTAAGCTAGACTATCCTCCTTTTAATATAATATAGATATAGACATTATTATTTCATATATGGTAACATTTGAACTTCAACTAATAATTTATTTATCAAACTAATACAAATAAAATTTGTTGCCAAGTGGCTTGTTCATATTACACAACTTGACTTAACCTCGTGCTAGACTACCCTCCTTTTAATATAATATAGGTTTTATAGTTAAACTAAAAGAATCCAGTAATATTTTAGGATGCACCACAACTTTTCAGATTTATCAAATGTAACCCTCCCTTTTCTACTTTTTTTTTTAATGTAACTTGCCTCTTTTTCTTTTTTTCATAATATAATAATCTCTCATGTCAAGTCAAAACTTTTCGAGTTTGTTTTTTTTATCTATTTGGTGTCCAGTACCTAAGTGACTATTTTGAATTCACGCAATGGGTGAAATGCTTCCTACTAAAACGAGTTTATTTTGAGTTTTGATATATAAAGCCCACATAATAAGCATCAAAACTATAACTAGTATAAGATCATAACAAATATCCTTCAAATTTAGCTGGTCTAAAGAAAATAAGGGCAAAACTTTTAATTGTATAATAATATTTTCTTTGTATTATTTCTTCCTAAAAGAGAAATTAACTATTAATACGAGACCAATAATGTTAAGGACGACCAATAGCAAAGTTCAAACTTCAAAGCAAGCCAAATTAAGTCCCTAATATTAATAACTAGAGTCTAGTATTATAAATTTCTATCATAAGATGTATTGCTGTAGAAGGTTAATTAGGAAATAAAAACCTTATTATATAATTTTATATTGTTGGTGACATCTAAAGTACTAGTACCAAACAATATAAAAGAATGATTAAGGAAAAACTTAAAAGGAAAAAGACAAAATTAAGAATTGAAAAGCTTTGCATGAATCCATGTGAATGCATAGTAAGAACTCATATGGATGTTTCTTTAGGAACTTCCTATTCTGTCGTTGGGAATGTGTTGTCATAAAACAAAAAAGGCTTAATACATATGCGGTCCTTTAAATTTGTCTGAACTTTTAATTTTGATACCTCAACTAAGTTTTGTTCCTATTGAACTCTTGAATTCATCCTAAAGTGTGTCTAATAAACACAATCCGACTGACATTACATAAATAGAGTAGTTTCATTTTTAGCCTTGTGCGTGAATATCAAGTGTATCCTACGTGGAAGATTCTACCAATTAAAACAACACACTCGTTCTAATTATACACATCAGACAAAAAATTGTCCAGAAAAGGAGCGAGCTGTTTTAATTGGCATGTCAATCGGATTGTGTTTAATACACACACTTGAGGATATATTCAGAAATTTAATAGGAACAAAACTTAGTTGAGATGCTAAAATAAAAAATGGACAAATTTAAGAGGCTTCATATGCATTAAGCCAAATAAAAATAACTATAGTGAGATGCATATGGGGAGATCGAGGAGGTACGTAAATTATATGCTCACCTTAATTTATCATTTAGTCATATAAAATTTGTACTATTTAGCTAAAATATTAGGTGCATGTAATTAGCAAAAATGGGGAACAATGATATTTCTCTATAATAGTCCTTCTCCTTAACAATATTTAACTGTCAAATTTTTCTTGGAATCAATTTTCGTTTTATCTATAAAAATATTCTACATGTAATAACAACATTCATCATTATACCGGTTCACTCTTTTTAAAGTTAACTCTTTATAACATCCATACTAAAAAAGTTGATTGATTTTACTAATTTTCCCCCTTTATTTTCTATTAAAATTGTTTTTTTTAATTTCCTCAAATATATACGTGCTTTAGAGAGTTTTTACTCTTTGTAAGTACAATGTAACTAGCTAGTTATGAATTAGTTAATTATATATTAGCTTTTATAAATTTTAAATTCATAAAATATAAATATCTTTTGAAATTTGAAATTTAAATATTTTGTTTTTTTATAACACAAAGAGTTTGGAGAAAATAACTTTTGTGTAGTTTTTATCCACAATGATCAAATAAGATCTAAACGTCAAATAAGATGTAACTATTAGAGTGATGAAGATATTAATATTGTAATAATGAGGGAGGTGATTATGAGATCTTCCCATAATCACTCTAATAGTAACTAAGATAGAAATGAGTTTTTTTAATAATATAAAAATTATTGAATTCCCTTGACACAAGAGAAACTTCTAGTAAAATGACGATTCAACATTTAATTACTTTAGATCACAAATTTAACTCATGGTATGATATTTTTTATTTTCCTTTACCATCTGAACATATTTCATGATTCTTAGTTATCGTTCATTGCTTTACTTTTATGTATGGAAAAGAAGAAATAAATTGCCAAAAAATTCAAAGGCTATCCATAATCGTGCTAAAAAAAACTCGAGAAAAATCAAATTTGCTCTTGAATTGTTGGGTTTACAAAGGATTTGCAGAAACGGAAATTACAAGTAACTGCTTATGTAAGAATTGAAATTACAATTCAAGTAGAAAACTGAAAATTACAATATAACAAGAAAACTGAAATTACAATAATTGTTGAACAAGACCGGAAACTGCTTTTGATTTTTGCTGAGTCGAGTGTGGCACTCTGTCCTTAAGACAATATTGCCCCGTATGTATCCTTTATACGTTCCGGACAATTCGTCTCCCAAGATAAAACAGCAATGGAACAATTGAGCAAAGAAAACTCAAAAGCTACCGTGAAGAATGTTGAATAACGAAATGATGCTTGGAAGATTAGGAAGAAACTGCTTGCTTTCTGCTTTGTGTATTTTCGTGTATATTAAAGTGTGCCTCAACAATGGTGTAAGGGGTGTTTATATAGGAGGAAGAGGGGCTGTTTGACTGCCTCCATAACAACCATTATTGGCCAAATAATGACCATTATGGAGGTAGTAAAGCCACCAAATAAATGGAGAAAATTGCCAACGGATTGGCCATTATTGGAGGTGTAATTCAGCCAAAATAAATGGCTGAATTGAGTGCTGGAACGTTTCTGTTCTGGACCGTCGAAATTCTGACTTTCTGAAAACTTCAGGGACCAAACTGTACATCTTGAAACTTCAGGGATCAAACTGCACATCTGAAACTTCTGGGATCAAACTGTACTTCTGACAAAGTTTTCTGGCCCAAAAAGATAATATCAGAAGGCCCACAGCCCACGGACCCGTGGACCCGTGGACCCGGAACCCGAACCGGACGGGCGGGCGGCGGCGGCGCGCGTGTGGTCTTTCCTTGAACCGAAGCACATCTAGGTCCTCCCTCCTTTAAACACATGGGATACCCCTTGGGGTCCCAAACCCCAAACACATTTCAAGTCTTATATACACAACAATTCTTTCTTCCTCTACCGATGAGGGAGAATTGAACACAACACCACACTTTTCATGCTTCAAACACCTCACTTCGTGAACCAATATCTCTTTCATTTCTCAATGAAATTTGACGATTCTTGGCCCTACGGTTATCTACGTACTTAGTACATCATGCATGTGTGAAAAACCGGATTCTCCAACATACGTAACACTAGTGTTTAAGCCGTTAAAGTTGGTCGATCGCAACTCCCGCCAAAGGCTAATTTCCAACATGAATTTCGTAAAATTAGTTATTTATATCATACATTAAAAAACACTTTAAAAAATGATAGCCATTAGTGAACAATATCACATATTTAGTCTCAGATAGAGAAATGAATAATGTAAGGGCCATTTTAAGTGTGGATCCCTATTAATGTGCAAATAATATAAAGGAGTGGGCATAATACTGATGGACCAAAAAAATCAATTTTTTGATTGGTTCGTGATTCATATTTTTTTAAATTTGTTTTTCGGTTCGACGACTATTAGTTTTAATGTCTAAAACTTTCTGGTGTCATCATTTAAAAATTGACCTCATTAAGAAAAATAGTGCAAAAATAATCAAACCGTTAGAAGCGGGAGCAAAATTCTATCAGATCATTGAAATTTTTTATTTGATATTGGAAAAGACTTCAACAAGTTATAGTGCCAAGATCCTGATATTGATAAGCGGAAGAAAAATTATGTCAGATCACCACGATATTTTATTAATATTGAGCAGGACTTAAGCAAGTTATGATGCCATGATCCTAACGAGTCGTCAGGATTTCAGTCAAGTAACTTGCCTTAATAATAAGTTATAATGATCGTCGGTATTTGTGTCTCCTGAATAATGACGATTCATTGGGATCTTATCAGCATTTATGGCTGAAAATCATGACAATCACCATAATTTAATGTGTAGAAAATTGCAACAACACGTATTTACTTCAAAATTAATGCAGAAGGCCATCCCGCGTAAATTCCTATTTTTGTAATTTGGGTTGTGGGCTCATCTTCACCTTTTAAAATTGGGTTGTTCTGTAGGCCCAATTGCTTATCCCAACAGCCCAAAATCTCATTTTCCAAAACCAAGCCCTTTACTCTTTACAGTCCACATTTGAATCACCGCCGTCGCCACTACCGCCGCCGCTCTCCGTCGTCGTACTCAGGTTAAGAAAAATCGAATTAATTTAATATATGCATATATATGGTCAATTTGTAAGTTTATTCTATATGATTGTCTTAATGTTTGGTTGTGATTTTGATGGTAAATTAGTATGTATATTGTGTAGAGGTGCATATATCTTCTTGTTGTTGTAAGAAAACTTTATGGGTCGTTTTGTTGTTGGTTAGGGTTATGCAGGTATTACTAATGTAGGAGTTAGTTATGCAAGGTTTAGTATACATGTATTAGTTATTTCACCGTATCTTCCATAAAATTATATAGATTCCGTCATAATTTATACATGTATTAGTTGTACGAGATTGAAAAATAGTAATAAAAAATGGTACTGCTTGGTATGCTCTCCGGATTTCACCCCTACACACGAAATTCCACTCTCCTCGGTCTCACTCAAGTGAATTGGTTTCGAGAGCATTCCGCCAGTTTTTGGCGGCTTTCACTTTGTATCTGAAGTTATTGGCCCATGGTCCTCAGCGAGCAAAGGACCTAGAACAGAGAAGAGGGCCGATAGGAAGTTTCTCTCCTCTCACATTCGTTCGAGTGGCTTCGCTCCTGCCTTTTTTTAATATCCATAGCTCGGAGGGTTACTCGAATCTTTCGTTGTTGTACTCTACTCGTTCCTTGAAGGTCCAATTAATTAATAGTTATTGGAAGGGCTGGCCCGTCAAAAGTCCGGTTCCTTCGCGAATGAAGTTCAAAATCAACAAGGCTTCGTAGAACGAAGGGAGTGTATAACTGGGATTGAATTCCACTTTTTTGTTCGTAACGAGAGAGAGATAGAATGGAGTTCTTCACGAAGTTCGAAATAAAGGAATAAAAAAAACTTTCTCTATGGCCTCCTCGTTTTGAGACATTATGGCTTAGGGAAAGATTATAGTACTAGTTATGCTGGGTTTTAATACATAAATAGTTTACTTCTTAACAAACAACCAAATGACTTGTGCATAGCATATACAATTATGCACTTGTTAACCTTTTCTTTTTTATAATCGTGGTGTTTAAGCCAGCTTGCGCCCAACTCGACTAATTTCATTGTGTATTTACTACGTCCCGCCAGAACATATACCGGGTTCCTCTGTCCACCAAAAATTTGACAGATGAGAAGAAATTACCTAGAGTTTTTGTCTCCGTTGAAATTCACTATGAGTCTGAGACCTCATGATTCTCAACCCACTCCATTGACCGCTAGGCCACAACCCTTGGATGCAGTTATGCACTTGTTAACTTGATTCTCAGTCATGTCTGAAACTTTTTATTTGTTCTTTTTTATCCTAAGTGTTGCCAGCCTGTCACTATGTAATTTTGAAGTGGAACTAGAGCTTCCATCTTCTTCTTCTTCTTCTTGTAATAAGCTTTACAGTTGTGCATAATACATATAGCTATACACCAGTGTTGGCAAAGGCACGCTTGAAACACGCTTAAGCCCTGAAGAAATGTGCAATTGTGTTGAGTGCTTTGCCTCGCTTAGTAGTTGCTTCAGTGTCATCATTAAGGCTCTAAGGCATACTTTTCCTTTCCGATGAGTGTAATCGTGAAGAAGCAACACTAAACAATTGATATTTCACTTTATCATGATTTTTTTTTTCAATTTTTTTGTCCATATGTAGGGAGCCTTGGAGTAACTGGTAAAGTTCCTACCATGTGACTAGGAGGTCACGAGTTCAAGCCGTGAAAACAGCCTCTTGCAGAAATGCAAGGTAAGACTGCGTACAGTAGACCCTTGTGGTTCAGCTCTTCCCCGAACCCCGTACATAGCGGGAGCTTAGTGCACCGGGCTTCCCTTTAATTTCTTTGTCCATATATTTGTTATTCATGCTTATTATTATTAATCTTGGATTACACATACATATTTGTATTTTTTTCTCCATTTGCGGCTTTCATCGTTAAAGCCCACACTTTATTTGCTCTTTGTGCTTAAAGTCTCAACGGACCTTAGAGCTTTCTTGCGCTTTTCGCCTGTGATAACGCTCCTAGTTCTTCTAATAACTATAAAAGCTTTAGAGGTGTGCATAATATATACACTTGCTTCTCATTCACACCTGAAACTTCTTATTTCTCTTTTTGATCCCAAGTGCAGTCACTACAGTATTTGGAAATGGAATTAGAGTTTCCTGTCATTCCCCTCCTCTCATGATTGGTGTCGAGTCCGTTGTGAGAGGCGCTTAGAAGGCCGTTAAGGCATTATATCCCGAGGAGTGAACCCACAGGGGATGGGAGAGGTTGCTTCCTAAAAAGAACTGGGTTTGGCTCGCCTTTGGAAACCAAACAAAGAGCGTTTGAAGTACCATTTTATTTTATACTCTATCCAGAAGATGAGATTTTTTTTAGATTATATGACCCTACTGTTGCGTTTTGGTTTTTGTAGGTTGATTTTTCAGAGGGATCAGTATATGGTTACTAGAATTCAGAAATGAGTTTGATGATTTCACGACTGAGGCATCATTTGCCTGGTGTACTACTCTTGAGACAATCTGTTCAATCCAATGTGGCTGACTCCTATTTTGTTACCTCTACTGTTTTAACTCGACACTTTTCTCAGCCCGCTTTGAAAGAAGTAGAGGTTGATCAGAGAAAGCTTCCAGCCGATTATGATCCTGCTACTTTTGATCCTACCGAGCATCGTAGTCCTCCATCAGAAAGGGTATGGGAGCTCGTAGATGAAGTATCGGGACTTACCCTGTCCGAAGTTGCAGAACTGTCTTCCATTATTATGAAGAGGATGGGCATGACAAAGCGACCAATGGTCGGGGTTATGAAGGCAGGGGCTGCTGGATTGTCTATGAAGGGACCAGACGCAGCGTCCAAGGAGGAAAAGAAACCAGAGAAAACTGTTTTTGAACTTAAACTGGATTCATATGAGTCGGGTCAAAAGATAAAGATAATCAAAGAGGTCCGCAGTTTTACTGATTTGGGACTCAAGGAAGCAAAGGACTTAGTCGAAAAGACTCCGGCTGTTTTCAAGAAGGGAATATCGAAGGAAGAAGGGGAACAAATAATTGAGAAGATGAAAGCTCTTGGAGCAAAAGTTGTTATGGAATGACAAATATTTGGTTTGGTATCGGGTTCTGAGTCATTCTTTGTTGCCTGGGTTCTCTAATTAACCGCACGCAAACTCAAGATGACGAAGACTCGCCCAAAAAAAAAAAAGAATGGATGAGGATCGAAGATCCGGGCTGCACTTCTTCGGGAATGAAAAAAGATTGATCGGCTTGCATTTGGTATTTTGGCCTAATTCCTTGACTCCTTGATATTTTATCAATTCCTCTTTTTTGATGTTTGGATGCATTTCTATAGTCCCATATTTAATATTGTCCGTGTTTTTTCAAACTATATTATGCTTCATTAGGCTATGTAGTTTTGTAGTGTACTTTTCATTCCTTTTACGGAACCCCTCGGCTGTAGCTCTCAAATAATTTTGTCCATCATGACATGTATTTGAATATACAAACTATCACTTAACCATCATTAATTAATGTATATTTGTACTTCGTTAGTTCACTTATAACCATAGTAACATGAATTCGTTTAGTATAAACACCTAATTCGGGTAAGTATTTGCCTTGATTCTACTATTGCTGTCGGATTAATGATTCTTTACATTGCTCATTGCATCTAATACACGAGAGGCTTGGACCTTTTCTCTTTTGTTTCGATATGTTCTTTGCAGAATGCTTAGGCTTTAGACATTATTGTTTCCAAAGTTGCATAGTATATACAATGAGCAACAGTCAAAAATCCAATTTCTTGACAATCTCGTTGATACTACTAAGATATAAGCATTGCTGAGTACTAATTGCTATTTTTTTTTTAATTTCCCACATGGTGTTTCTCCACATTTGGATTCGACTAAATCCGGATTTGTATCGGGAAGTCCCTTATTGGGTGGGGGTAAAGCGCTTTGTAACAAGGTGATTCTATACCTGAGGCTTGAATTTGAGACTTCTAGTTAAGGATTATGAAGTACTTACTACTACAAGATAGTCCTTATTGGTCGATTTGCTATTAGCCCAATCAACAAGTACTACTGAAGAATATAAATTGAATTAACTTCAACTATTTTATACAAATTGAGGACATCAATTTCTTCCAATGTTTAAAAATAACAACAAAGAATGTGTGGATCCATTATCAAATATAATTTTCTTGAAGTCATAATTCTATGAAAAGAACCAGAATTGTAGCACATGCCACAATAATTAACGATTGAGAACTCCAAAACCACCCTCGTAGTACAAAATCCTGAGAAAAATAGAAATAAATAAGTACATAATAATAGGTGAAAAAAACAATAAACAATAAATACTATACTACTTAGTATATGATAAAACAAAGTTGCGTGGTTTTGGTGATAATGGATTAAAGCAGTATAAAGTGCATTCAAACAAAAGGGAGCAATAGCTAACACAACTAAATAAGCTAAATAAAATACACTAAAGAACATATAGCAGCAGAAATCAAACTACCTTTGAGGATGCAGAAGAAGGCACAAGTCCTTTAAATCCAATATCATAAGAAATACTTCCATCAGCTTTGAACAATCCAAAGTTTCTCTCTGAGGTTGGGCCAGGCTTCAAATTTTCATTAAACAATGCAAAAACATAGCCTTTAGCCAACATTTTGGGCCTATAGGGTGTACCTTTCTTCTTCATTAACCTTTTATGCAAGTTAAAATTATAAGTTCTGGCGTTCTTAGGATTTGCACCTGCTTCATTATCGTCCCCTTTGGATGCCCAACCGGTCTCCGACACGATAACTTGCATTTTCTTGTACCCTAATTTCTCTAATGCTACATATGTTGCATCAATCATAGCATCAAACATGTTGTCATAATGCAACTTAGTCTTAGGATCAACAATCCCTTTATTTGGTTGGAATAGTGCATAGTTGATATCAATTGTAGGTTCAAATTTATAGGCCAAGAATGGATATGCATTTATGTAAAAAGGTGATCCAACTCGATCGAAAAAGTGCAATAGTGGCCCCAAATATGGCATCATACTCGGTTTAAACGCGCCATCTGAAGGCGGATAAGTGCTGTTAAACACTGCTTCAGAGTGTGGGGTCGAAACCTCAATCGTATCGGCCAAGCCCAACCTCCTTAGCGCGCGGTACACACTTTTAACCGCGGGCACTAATGCTTCCGATATTGCTATATCACCACCTAATATTTCATTTCCAACCGCGATACCTCGGATTGAGGTACCGGGAAGGAATGGTTGTAGGTTAACTTGTATCCATTCGAGAGCTATAGATCCGTTTTTGCTAACGTCTATTAGTAATTCATTGGGGAGACAAACTGAGATTGCGATCCCAGAACCACTGAAGGCTCTCAGAACTCTCTGATCCGCGTCGTAGATTCTGATGTTCTTGATCTTGTTTTTCCTGAGAAGTATTACGACATTTTCAGGTGATGGAATATTGTCTGATATTTTCCCATAGTTTATTCCATATGTGCCTGTCATTGCATGTACTGCTATTGAACCTGCACAACAACAAGAAGAAAGAAATTAAACTTCACAGCAAATATACTATACAAATATTCTAATTTCATTCATAAGCAAATCATCTCGTATTTTCCCTTCACCCGAACAGAGTTCTAACCTGAAGTATAACATAGATTCTCCACAACTGTGAATATTGATGTTTAAAGCCTTCTTCCTTGGTTTGAGTGATTAAATTACTTATATTTTGAAGATAAAATTTAGAAACTATTACGTGAAATTTTCCATTATTACAGACTGGAATATGTATACAAATCAGCTAGTTTATTTGACTCTCAATATAGCTGAAATATTAAATATACCACAATCATTTTTGCAACACTATATACTGTGTTTTACATCTTTTTGATGCATGATATATCATCAAGAGATCCGAGGAAATTAAACTTTCAACGAAAGAACGTGAAATAACAAATGATAAGCTGTTTATAACAATCATAAAAGGGTCGCCCGGTGATCGAAACATCCCGCATTAGTGACTGATTCCATGGCTCGAACTCGTGACCTATAGATCATGCGGAGACAACTTTATCGTTGCTCCAAAACTCTCTTTCAAAATTTAAAAAACGTCTTAATTAAAATAAAATCCATGACAAATTCAGGAGTACCTACCATTAAAGAGAAGAATGAACAATAGGAAGAGGGATGAAGTGGCCATTGCCTTGAAAGGACTAACAATAAATGAAGAAGAAATGGCCATAGATGCTTAGTGGCTAATATTAATTTCTCATTTGCTAGGTTTGTATATTATTTGTAACACAGAAATGGCACCATATACACAAAACCAAACAAAGATTCCAAACCTTAGTTTAAAGATGAGGGGATGAGCAAGGCAAGTTATGGTTTCTTTGGAATATACAAAAAAACATGTTTGGTTCTTCTAAGGTATTAGAATTTATTCCTACCTTTTGCTTTCAGCCTTTCCTTATACCTGGGGTGGACCCCTTTCATTATCAAAGCTTAACAAAGCCTTTGCTTCTAGAAGATAGATAAATCTGTAGATTCTTTTTATAATGGTAATGTTCGAATCAACTTACACACACTTCAATTATTTTATCGGGTACTTGCTACCTTTAGAAGATAGATAAATCTGTAGATTCTTTTTATAATGGTAATGTTCGAATCAACTTACACACACTTCGATTATTTTATCGGGTACTTGCTACCTTTCAGTCGTATATATCGCGGGTAACTTGATCCATCAATAAGTATGCTCTTGAAACTAGATTCTCTCGCTCTTATCTCTAATGATTAACTTATTCTAGAACAGTTTGGTGATTAAAGTCCCGCATTTCTTGAAGGTTTCGTAAATTCATTGTTGGTTTTTATTGCAGTGGAGATTGCTGTGAGGAGATTTTTGTGCTAGTGAAGATTGCTTCAATGAGCAAAAAATAAAAAATACAAAAAATATTGCTATATTTCCTATACGCCAAAATAGGTGGAGTGATGTATGTATATTCCCAATTTTCTTTCAATGCTTTAGCAGATGAGAAAAAAACAATTAATTTTGAAGCCTGGTCCGGGTGATCAACCCCGACCTTTCACTCATTTTTTTGGGTATAACCTCAATATTAGAAACCGCTGACCTGATTAATCCAAATTCACGTCATGTAGGATCTTAAGGAGAAAGCGATTACACAAATTGTTTGAACCTTATCTTATTTAAGGAGAATGCTTTTATCAATTCTTTATTTGCTAATCAACTAGAGGAATCTGTTTGTTCTTCCATTCTGATAAGAGGAAATGGTGATCACAAGGGAAGATGATCAAAGTATATTTTAACAGCAAGATCAAAAAGTAGATTCAAAAAAGAAAATTGGAAAACTAATAAATGAAGCAAATGCCATACATGAAACATACTGATTACCTATGTTGCTCGGACTCTTCAAATATGCAGCATAGTGCATGTCAGATCCTCCAAAAGTATTTTATTAAGGATCCAACATGGGGCGTGCAATGACATTTTCGGAAAGTCCAAGCAACATAGTTGGTTACTACTTTTAGTGAAAATTGTTGAACAAAACAACAACATACCCAGTATAATCCCACAAATGGAATCTGATGAAAATTGTTGAACATAATAGTCATAAAATTGATGGAACCAAAAAGTGTGTTCGTACATTGCTCTCCTTGAAATATGCACTTGAATTCTAAGCTTCACACAAAACAGATTTGTTGGCTGAAGAATGATCCTCTTATAGCACAATGAGTTTTCTGTGCACATGACCTCCTGCAGAACCTACTTCGTGATCGTGATCGTGATGGTGAAAAATAAGGGTCAAAATACCAACCAAACTTAGCACTGAACCAACGAGGAGCTTGTCATAGCGTTCCACCCAGTGAAACTTGAGTTGACTTGCACCGTAAAATGATAGAGCCACCAGTGAGGTCATCACAGTTATGGTGCTGCAAGTAAAGTATCAATTATGTTAAGCATCCGGAAATTTTGGATAAATCAAAAGAAGTCCAGCACTGAGATGGTAGTCGCAAAATTAACGAGTTATATGGGATTTTGACAATGGAGCTACATAAGAAAAATCACCATCTCCTTGGAACAATTTAGATATCAACAAAACCAACTAGCGTGGAGCAGCTTTACAACAGTAAGAATTTACTACAGCAGCCTGCAATGAAGTAGTTCCATATCTAAAATTCTGACAGAGGTACTATTAGAAAGTTTACCAACTCTTGCAGCAGAATGACCCAATTTTTTTTTCCGGTTGGATGAAGGATGAAGGCAAAACTAAAATAATAGCACCCCCATAAATAAAGAGAAGCATGTATGAACAAAATCAAGTCACCACTTCTCCCAGTTCATGACATTAAGTACTAGTCAATTTTTTTTTGATAAGGTAAATAATTTTATTAACAATTAGGAGAACAACCCCGTATACAAGCCATATACCAAAAGAGAGAAACTACATCAAAAAAGTACTAGTCAATTATGTGCATTAAAATGAGTTTTCTAGAGCTTTAAACAATACTGACATAGTGAGTTCAGTAAACTACAAAAGCCACAGGATTTAAAATGGACTATGTATCTCTAAAATTTTATAATCTTATTTCAAGAAAATAGATGGTTCACTCCATAAATGCCCTCAAAGTTCCTAAGTAGTTAGAGTTTTTTCTCTCTTGGTAATGAGTAAAAACAAAATATCTTCTTTAAATTCTTGACAGAGGAAAGCCTCGTGTTCGACCGAAACAACGCTAGGATAGATGGAAGATCAAGCTAAAAGGGAAATGCCACAATCTTCTTTTTTTTAATAAACGTGGTGTCCGAGCCATGTTTCGCACACCTAGACACGAGGTACCTGCTACCTCCCACCAGCACAGGCACCGGGGAAATCACCTAGTATTTTTGTCTATGCTGAGATTCGAATCTGATACCTCATGGTTCTCAACCCACTTCATTGACCATGTGCGACATACCGCCATCTAAACCCACTACTTCCTCCCACCCCCCTGTTCCACATCCTTTTCTCTAATAAGATCAAGTTACTTTACTTCTATTCCTTTTCCCAACAGTAACCTACGTTTTCCCAAAAGAAAAACCAACCAAAAGAGTACGTAATCCACTTAAATACAAAGTAAAGTGAAACTTAGAAAGAATAGTACCTGAATAATAGAACTATGATGGCAAGCACCATCATTGAGGATGAGTTTCCAACAGCAAGAAACACAGGGAGAGTGGTGGCACAAGGAGACAAAGCAGGAATAAGGACAAGACCTGCTACGGCCATTTTCTCCATGGGTTGATTGTGTGAGTGGCTGTGACCTCCCTTTCCACAAAGAAATAAGATGATATAACTACCACCAAGAACTATAAGCAAAAGGGAAGCCAGTTTGTGCACCGTTTCCTCGCCAGCAATTGTGTTTGTTATGGTTATTGCTGTTATGCCGAGAATCGAAGTGGATATTACATGTAATACTGCTCCAAATGCAGCTGTGCACAAGAACGGTCAGATTAGTATCACATACATGAATTAAAATCCAGGCAGTTTAATCGAATAGTAGTGCTTTGAGGTACTCCCTCATCGCAAAGATACTTGATTTAGTGTCTAGTTGACTAATCTTATATTGTTTCTCTTTTTTTATTTTTTTGATAACCGTGTTGTTCGGGCCAGTTTTCGTGCACCTCAACGTGAGAAATCTTTGGTATTCACAAGAAATTATGAGTACCAAAAAACACAATAAAAACTTCCAATCTGATCAAGAAAAGCTGAAGCACACCTGCTTAAAAGCAACATAATACTGGAGAAAATTTTCACAACCCATTTCTGAGCACGACCAACAATGGAAAAAGGCAACCAATGTGTAGGTATAAAAGAATGTAAGAGTGATAAAGTAGCAATAGAACAACAACATACCTAGTGAAATCCCACAAAGTGGGGTCTGGGATAAAGTAGCAATAGAACACCCACAAAACAAAAGAAACTAAGCAGGCAATAGAACACCCATTACAACATCAAATTTTAAGAATCCTCCATCAAATTCACCCACCAAAATCAAAACTTATCAATTTCTTCTTCATTTTCCCACTTCAAACATTCATTGAAGAGAAGTCCCAAGCTATCAGGGAAGTAAGTGCAAATTGATCTCAGCTGTATCTACCTTTTGTGCTTATAAAAAAGAACAGCCCGGTGCACTAAGCTCCCTCTATGCGCGAGGTCCGTGGAAGGGCCGGACCACAGGGGTCTATTGTACAGCAGTCTTGCCTTGCATTTCTGCAAGAGGCTGTTTCCATGACTTGAACGACCTCCTGGTCACATGCCAACAACTTTACTTGTTACTTTTTGTGCTTATATTGTACTCTAAACAAAACAAAAGAAACCAAACAATCAATAGAAAACCCATTGCACATCAACATTCAAGAATCCATAAAAATCAAAACTTTATCAATTTCTTCTTCATTTCACCACCAAATTCCAAGTACCCAAATCACATATCTTCAAGATCTACAACAAAATCATATAATAGAGTAGATAGGTACTAACTGACAAGAAGGGTACGGGAAAGAGTCCATTTCTGAGCACGACCAACAATGGAGAAAGGCAACCAATGTGTAGGAATAAAAGAATGTAAGAGTGATACAGTGGCAATGCCTCCAATTGTAGAAAGATCTTCTGCTGTGAACCCACTTTCCATTTTGCAAATTCAACAACACCCAACTTTAAATCTTGAATTATTTTGATGATCCTACAATTTTCACCATTTGAGGTTGTTTCCTACATTTCTTTGTGTTGAAGCATTTGATTCTTGGTTCTTTTTGGATGAACTGTCTTTTTTTTTCTTAGTCCAAAATGTGCAATTAGGTTCCCATTCTTTTACTATTTCTGATTTACTCCCTCTTCTTGTGTGTATGGCATATCTCAAGTTCTCAACTCCCCGGCCATTTTTGTTTGTTTCATTTATGGTACTCAATATCTATTTTGGGGCTTGATTATTTTGAATTCGCGCTAAAAAATCACACTTTGAGGGTAAAATATTCTTTACACCTAAATCGAACTCGATATCTATGGTCAACTTCCCGCCTCATTAGGAAAGGTAGTATGGGTCAATATCCAATACTAATACTAGGAGTACTAGTAAAATTAGTTCATAAAAACATGATCCGCAAAACCCTTCATGTTTGGGTAGGTTAATGGTCAATTTATTTATTATTTTAATCCATTTCAACCCTTTTAAATGCAGCTCATCTAAGGATTAGGTTGTTGAACTAAATATGTTGTTTAAATTAACCAATTAAAAACCTTATCAAATTATTTCTTAAATTTATTGTTACGATGTCTTGTTTAGCTAATCTTATCGAATCCATCTCAACAAGTAATCTTTGGAGGGGTTACTAACTCGCTCATTTATTAGTTCAATCTATTATGGTCAGAAAACCATGGGGGCTAAAATGCATCTTTTCCCAACTAAGGTATAAAACCACAAAGAATCTTCGTTGATTTAAACATGCAAATTTGAGGACCAAAGAGGAAAAGTAATTAACAATAATTAGACAATTTTTGAAGCCTAAGTTTATCTCGTGTGAAAGATATTCAAGTATTAAAAATAGATAGATTTGTTCTACAACAATGAACCCTAGATTTGATTATTCCCCTGATAGTGCCCAAAGACTCCTGTATTACAATATCAAACACTAAAACCTCTATACATTGAAAGTTCCTACAAATTAAGTGTTTGATTTTGAAATATAGAGGTCGTATCAAACTAAACAAACAAAAATAGAATGACCAGAATAATCAAAAAGTAAATGGAAAAAAAATAATTCATCTATCAAATCATTTCCATGAACATCTAATCCTAGAAATTTGAATTGGCTCCAGTTATTCACATCTAGTCTCACTTCACTGATTAACTTGGATAAGAAACAAAATAGGGAAGAGAGACTACATAAACCAAGAAAAATTTCAAAGTAGGCAGAAAATAAGATTCAGAACTACCAAAGCATGCATTTATTTATGAACATAGAGTTTAAAGACATGCCTATGTATTTAACCTGCTGATAAAGTTTGCTATTACATACACCATATACAAATAGAACCAGCACTGGATATGAAAATAGAGCCATGTCTAGAAGGGCTCGTCGACAGATTACAGAACAATCCACTAGAAGATGCTGCAAATGAACCAACCGGGCAGATTACAGAACAATCCACTAGAAGATGCTGCAAATGAACCAACCGGGCAAGGAACACGTAATGAAATGAGAGTTCGTGAAGTAATAGGCTCCTGCTGCATTGGCTCATCCAAAACAAAGTGGTCCTTCTAGTGAAACCAGCGACAAATTATGATTTACCACTACAAACGACAGATCTTTATTTGCCAAAACCAATTATGTGATCAGGGAATAGGTCTTCCAAATCAAAGATGGTGTCGTCGTTGCTGCTAGGATTTAGGATTTAAACTGGGACAAGCTCCTCCACCAATAGTGTCAGGAATCGATGGTAATTGCATGGAATCGACAGCAAAACCTCCCTAGGAAGCTCCCACAGTGCTCTCAAAACCATTATTAGCACCACTGCTAGAAGTTGTACAACCATGGACTCCCATATGATTAGTAATTGTAAATGGCAAACTTGCAGTGTTAACGGTAGGACCTACTTGAGTGGATCCAACCAACTGCTTCGTCATTAGCTCTTCCGGCGTCTGGACTTTAGCAACAGAATGAGTGTACATTCCGGTCAGGCCACCAACAATAGATGGTTGCAAGCTAAGTGATGGAGATGTCCTAGTGTCAACCCCACGCCACGCTCCAGAGGTGCCCTCTGTCGGTACATTGATTAGGTCTTCTATACTTAATAGGAACTAAACAACGTCGGAAAATGAACTATTCAACTCACTACCAACAACAGCACCAAGCGGGAGTTTCTCGGGGTTAACAACTGATGGTCCTTCGATAGCACCCGTCGTGCGGTTGGTAACTGACCCAATAAAGATGACATCCATGTGCCGAAAGCTTCAGTCACATAGTAAGTAATTGGCCATTGTAATTGTCCTCCACAAGGTCATTTCAACTTGTCAAAGTTTTGTCCTTGTGAAGGTTCAACAATATCAGCAGCATCCACACTAGTGATATCATGAATGCTTCTTCTCCTCTTCGCCATTGTCATTTAACTGACTGAAGAACTTCTGCGCATGACTAGCCACCTGTGTTGGTGTTCTAGATAACATGTAGTTCCTCGATATACTCCGCCATCCCTCTTCCGTATTTTTCCAACCCCTGGAGAATAAACCTATGAAAAGAAAGAAGATTGAAAGAAGTTACCAGCCTTGGAACTTAATCCAGGAAGTCAATTGCAAGACAATATCTGCTTAAAACTAATACATTCTCTCAGTCAGCACACTTCTATGCATCTTTATATTCTACTCACGGTCGTTATGATTATATAGACATTTTACAACATATACAGTGAGCACATCTAATAAGTTTGAATTACCAAGTTCGGTGTTATTTCAGCAGACATTTATCACTACTGACAACCAGCAACCCAGCCAAAACAATGCAATATATACTAGTAAAGTGCCACTCGTCGGTTATTTGAACAAAACAAGATAAGAAAAATCACACATAAATTAAACAGTATTAAGATTTCACTAAAATCGGTAGAATGCTCTGTTGAAGCACAGTAGAGTCTAATGACATTTTTCCTTCTCTTTTTTTTTTTTTTTCTTGTAGTGATTTCAAGCCCATTCTCCACCAAGAGAATGAAAGAGAGATATAAATACCGTATACTGGAAAAAATTTTCAATACATAAATTTGCTCTAGTCTACTCGACGTCTTGACCTAATCATTTATTGCCAGCATCTAACTGCCTTTTCGGTCTTCATATGGTATTCTAAATTCATAAGGTGCTAAAGAAGAAACTAGAGGTTTCTAGTTATAAATGAACTAAGCTGGGTGGTGATATACCTATATTGTTCACATCACTATTGTCAGCAACAAATTCACAAGTGTTTCCAGCACGAGTTAGATCGAAGCTTTTATAAGTCTGATGTCTACCGCACCTTGTCCATATATAATACGTCACTCATCTGTTTGAGAATAACAATTATACCAATGACGCAATGAGTTACGTTACAACACAGATAACTTCTGTTTCTAGGTGTTAAGTTGCACATGCGTGGAGGAAACCGGCCAAAGTTCACAGAAATGTAAGACTTTGATGAGACCACCGGCTAAAGTTCACAGAAATGTAACACTTTGATGAGACCACCGGCTAAAGTTCACAGAAATGTAACACTTTGATGAGACCACTCGCTAACTACGCAAGATTAATACAGTAACAAATGACTAGTGGAAAAAAAAGACTTTACTTTGGTGACTGTTGTTCCTGTATTTAGATGTTTTATAGTATTTGTTTTGGAAGGTTCTCAACCATTTAAAGCAAAACTAAACAGTAAATGTCGGATTAATGAACTGGGTCTGGGAAGGTAAAAAAGAATGCAGAAAGGAATATTCATGATGAGTTAAACTATAAGAATTTGACCAAATATTTCTGTATTAGGAATAGGACCTACAAGTCCCTATTGCATCGGGTCCAAAAAGAGTACATAATTAAGAGATCTCAACCTTTTATTTCAACTTTTGTTATAGAACGAAGGTTTCATTAAAAGTCATAACGACTCAAAATTGGGCTTAAGCTGAACTACAACCACAGCAATGAAGCATATCTTTCTGTTTTTGTTAGAGACCAATCAAGAGGATACCTGAAAGAGATCTATAGCCGGGTGAATTACAAGAATGACCTTAAAGTGGGTTTTCTTTAACTTTTCACCTCGCTTGCCTATAGGCAAAACTTCAAATTCTAACAAGTTTTGACTTTTGACTTTGAAGGTTCGTCCACGAGGCAAACGGGGGTCAAAAGTTCAAGACCACCCATTTCCAAGGTCATTGGGTGTAATCTCCTTAAATAAAAAGTGCAAAAAGGATAAATTTAGCGGTTAGAATGACTTACCTCGGTTAGAATGTACACTTATCCAGTCAATAATGCTGGGTATCGAGGAAGTATGTGTTATCTAGAACACCATCACAGACCCAGAAGTTCTTCGGTCGGTTAAATGACAATAACAAGGCGAAGAGGAGAAGAAGCATTCATGATACCACTAGTGTGGATGCTAGTGTGGATGCTGCTGATATTGTTGAACCTTCACAAGGACAAAACTCTAACAAGTTGAAAGGACCTTGTGGAGGACCAATTACTGACTATGTGACTGAAGCCTTTGGCACAGGGATGTCATTTTTACTGGGCCAGTAACCAACCGCACGACTGGTGCTATCGAAGGACCATCAATTGTTAACCCCGAGAAATTCCCGTTTGGTGCTGCTGTTGGTAGTGAGTTGAATAGTTTGTTTCCCGACATTGATGAGTTCCTGCTAAGTATAGAAGACCTAATCACTGTACCGACAGAGGGCACCTTTGGAGCGTGGCGTGGGGTTGACACTAGGACATCTCCATCACTTAGCTTGCAACCATCTATTGCATCTATTGCTGGTGGTCTGACTAGAATGTTCACTCATTCTGTCACTAAAGTCCGGATGCAGGAAGAGCTAATGACGAAGCAGTTTGTTGGATCCACTCAAGTAGGTCCTACCGTTAACACTGCAAGTTCGCCATTATTAATTATTGATCATATGGGATCCATGGTTGTACAACTTATAGCAGTGGTGCTAATAATGATTTCAAGAGCACTGTGGGAGCTCCCCAAGGAGGTTTTGCTGTTGGTTCCTGGCACTAGTGGTAGTGGAACTCGTCCCGATTCAAATCGGAGCATCAAGGATGATTGCATCTTTGATTTGAAAGACTTATTCCCTGATCACATAATTGGTTTTGGCAAATAAGAATCTGTCGTTTGTAGTGGTAAATCATAATTTGTCGTTGGTTTCACTAGAACGACCACTGCTTTGTTCAGGATGAGCCAATGCAGCAGTAGCCATTACTTCACAAGCTCTCATGCCATTACATGTTCCTCCCCCGTTGTTTCAGTTGCAGTATCTTCTAGTGGATTGTTCTGTAATATCGTAACAAATCAAAGCGGTTAGAATGATTTACCTCGGTTCGAATAGCTCATGTTATAAGAGAAACCAAAAGACTAATACGTTCTTCAATTATCTATCATTTGAGTTTTAGAAGTAGAAGTTCAAAGAAAAAACGTTTCCCTCTCATAACCAAAATACATGAGATGGCAGCACTATTAAGTTGAGAAAAATTATAAAACTCGTGGGTTCATTTCCCATAAAGTTTCCTTCTCCGGAATTCAATTACAGAAAATCATCATCAGGCAGGAGCCATAATCCGACCCTTGATATTACAACTAAAGAATAATATAATACAATCTTCCCACACCCATATGTTATTAAAATATATACTTTGATATGCTGTTAATTTTAATTTTTTATGGTAACTAAGTCATACGAAAGGAATTATTTTACTTTTCCCATATTATTCTACGAGAAAGATATTTAATGCCTGTATCAATGTTATGCCTATTGAATGCAAACATTCTCTTACAATTTTGTAGACAATATTTCGCAATTAATAATATCCTAGTAGATGCTGGTGTATTTGGAGATTACATAGAATTATTTTTGAAAAATATGTACACTAGACTATTTTATCTATACTACTAATTCAGGGAGAGGAAATGATCTTTGTAACACTAGACTATTTTCAGCTTTCTTGAATGTTAGGTAAATATCATTCTAAGATTGTTCAACTCATAACAGTTGCATCTTCTATTACTCGGATATATCTTGAAATACTATAAAAGCTTACAATTTTGAGAATAATGTCCAACAAACCGGAAAAAGGAAAGATTCTAGCCACTATGAACAAACGGTCATCAGCGAATGAGTAATTAACTCCTCATTAGAACTCAGAACTGCAGATAGAAGTTCTTTTTTTCTCGCTGACCACGTACTATAGGGATCATCAAATCAATAGCAATAAGCCCGGTTTGAAGTGGCTCATATACGGAATGGCACAAAATATGAACCGAGTCTGCAGATTCAATTAATCCAAATTCAGAAGCTGAAATTTCACCTATTTGGTTTTCCCTTAGAAATATATTGTTTGGAGACTCTAAAAATACCAGCACACTTAGCAGAAAGGAATTATCATTAATCACAAAGTACAGTCAATCAAACTTCTTTAGCCTCATTCCATACTCTAATTTAGCTTCTTAATCGATTAACTGTAGTATTTCAAACCTTAGTAACTGATACATAAAGAAGGTACAGATGCATAGATTTGTCGGAGAAAACTTAAGAATTCCAAAAAACAAAAAATGGATTTTTTTTTTTTACGAGTACAAATGGATTGAACTTGTAAAGTTCCTTCTTTTATAACTATGGCGAGAGGACCATCTTGTGTGCACCTCGACCAATTCCACATGTACCTGCTACCTACTGCTAGCACAAATACCGGGTGTTGGACAGATGAGAATAAATCACCTAGTTTTTTCATATCCGCTAGGATTTGAACATGAGACCTCATCTAAAGTTTCTGTCTTGTAATTACAACTTCCAAAGTTTGTTGTTATTTTTCTTTTTTTCTCTAGCATAGAAAGTGTTAGCCCTGTTAATTAATAGTTAGACATGTTTTAAAGTTTCTGTCTTGATTGGTTTTCACCTAGTTTTTTCATATCCTACTAATCTTTTTTTAAGATCTGCAGGGTAGTCGACTAACCAGTCAAGCGAGTCGACTTGTGAACTGAAAAAAGAAAATTACAATTAACCCCCTCTTGGTTTTCAGAAAGTTTTGAAAACCCAATTCATCAGAGTTCAAGTACTGACATACTAAGATGGTTATTTTCTGCAACTCCCTAAAAAGATACTGCATGACCAAAACTCTAGTTAATACTAAAAATCTCAAACAACAGAGAAAAAAGAATCAAAATGCAAAAGAGAGTAGTAACCTTTTATAGCGGATATTATTCTGATCGAAATAGGAATGATTTCATCTTCCATTTTGGTTTCTCCACCTCTGAATTGCACATTTTTGTTTTGAAGATTTTGAGCAAAGTGAAGTGTATAAATTGAGGGATGGGCGATGTGCTCGAAGAAAGAATACTACTGTCAGTTATGAATACTAGTAGTATTACATTGTGCACATAGATTTTATATAAATTCTTTTGTGTATTATTTTGACTCTCCTCAATAATACTGAGTACTAAAATTCAATGTGTATTATAGGATCTGTTGAATACTAGCTTAGGAGACAAGATCGCCGGCGCAAACAACTCTCTACTAATGAGTAATGCCGCATCAAATTCATTTAATGAGAGAACCGCTTCATACCAGAAAAAATTCCACTCCTTATGCTTAAATTCGAGACCTTTAATTCAATCGATCAATCGCAATCTTTGATGGTTAACTCTAACATTCTACTTAAGAGATGCACTAAATGAAAAAAGATAAAATAAGAACTTATTTCACTCCGAATTTAAACGCGTGTAGGGATAATATTTACCCTTGAAATATCCATGTTGACACAAATATCCTTGCGAGTCTTTTTACATGGTTATCATTCACATAACCATGATAGGGAGATGGAATTGAAGATTGTTTCCTTATGCCCACTTCTAACTGCTCTTCTTCAACCATAGAAAAATAAAAAAGGGCAACTTCAGCGAGGCGAAGCAGAACAGGTCGATAAGGGACGAGTTGAAATACGGAAAAACACTATGCACCTGTCCCGCTCATTTGCCATCTCATGTTAGCATGAAAGTCAGCCCGATAAATGAATTTGTTTGGTTATATATGAACTGTTAATCCCTTGACACAGAGAAAAGATTTTAAGGGAATTTGCTTTCATATAACAAAATGTCCCTGGTGCATGTGTTAAACCATGCAAGTACTTTTGGGAGGAATTCAACTAGGTGCATGTCCATAGCAAGCTAGGAAGTTGCACTTTCCAAAAACTAACTCAGAATTTCAAGTGTATAATATGACATAACAAATCATTGTCCATCAAGTAAATTTACTAGCTCTGACAGAAAGCTTGATTCCAATACCATCAAGATTATCTTGCTAGTTACCACAATAAAGTAAAAGTTTCATCTACACTAGCTATTCTTCTCATAGAAAAACAAATGAACAATTTGCCAAGATACAGAACGGCATGCATCCTCAATGGTCACCAGGCATGCTCTTAATGATATCAGAATCACCTGTGAATTAAAAAAAAACCACAATCAGGAAATTTCCTTAAGGATATTCAAACAACACTAACGGAAGTCGAGCAGAATCTCACCTGGGTTGGCAACAGACCCTGTAGTATTTACCACAAGCCGTAACCAAATCTACAGAGTCTGAAACAAGAGAGAGATATCAGCACATAATTTCAGAGACTTATATATATGAACATAGAGTTTAAAGACATGGTTGCACACCAAATGACAGAGGAAGGTACCTGTTCTGAAGAGTTCTATTTATTTAACCTACTGATAAAGTTTGCTAATCCATACACAATATACAACAGAAGCCAGAACTGGATACGCAAAGAGTCATATCTAAAAAGAGCGACGATAGAACAATCCACTAGAAGATGCTGCAAAGGAACCAACCGGGCAAGGAACGCATAATGGCATGACAGTTCGTGAAGTAATAGGCCCCTGGTGGATTGGCTCATCCGTAACAAAGCAGTGTTTGTTCTAGTGAAACGAGCGACAGATTATGATTCTTATTTGTCAAACCCAATAATGTGATCTAGGAATACGTCTTCCAAATCATAGATGTCATCGTCTTTGATGTTAGGATTTGAACCGGGATAAGTTCTACCACCACTATTGCCCACAACTGATTGTAAATGCATGGACTCGACGGAAAAACACCCCTCGGGAGCTCCCACGGCGCTCTCAAAATCATACTTAGCACCACTGCTAGAAGTTGTGCAACCATCAACCCCCGTATGACCAGCAATCGATAATGGCAAACTTGAAGTAGTAAAGGTAGGACCTATATGAGTGGACCCGACCAACTGCTTGGTCATCATTAGCTCTTCTAGTGACCCGACTTTATTGACTGGACAAGTGTACATTCCAGTCCCACCACCAGCAACTGATGGTTGTTGGCGGCACGCTCCAGAGGTGCTCTCTGCCGGTACAGTGATTAGGTCTTCTATACTTATCAGGAACTCATCCACGTCGGGAAATGAACTATTTAACTCACTACCAACAACACCAAGCGGAAATTTCTCGGGGTTAATAGCTGATGGTCCTTCGATAGCACCGGTTGTGCAGTTCGTAACTGGCCCCGGTAAAGATGACATCCCAGTGTCAAAAGCTTCAGTCAGAGTCAGTTATTGGCCATTGTAATTTTCCTTGTGAAGGTTTGGCAGCATCCACACTAGTGATATCATCTACACTAGTGATATCATAAATGCTTCTTCTCCTATTCACTTTATTAACGTCGTTTAATCGACTGAAGAACTTTTGTGCATGGCTTGCCACCTGTGTTGGTGTTCTAGATAACACAGTTCCTTGATACCCAACATTATTGACTGGATGTGTATAAAAAAATGTCGGAGTACAAAAATCCCATAGCCATTTATCTTCTTCATCATACAAAAATGAAAAGAGAAGGAAGAAATGAAGAATACAAAGATTTTCACGTAGTAGAAGTCGAAGATTAGATTCCCAAATAAAGTCAAGGACACGTGGAGCGATCTCAGCCATGCATCATATACATGATGGATTTATTCTCCACCCTTGGATGGTCACTGGACAGCTGTGCTACCTCACGTGCACAACACATGAGAGAACAATGTTGTTGAAGTTTGTTACACTATGGACAAAATAAAATAGGACATATGTAATTAATGTGTAGTTTTCTTTTCCATTATTTTTTTTACATTCAAGTGTATATATACTTGTACAAAGATGCATCAGAATGTACACTCATCCAGTCACTGTACCGGCAGAGGGCACCTCTGGAGCGTGGCGTGGGTTTGACAGTAGGACATCTCCATGACTTAGCTTGCAACCATCTATTGCTGGTGGCACCGGAATGTACACCCATCCAGTCAATAATTTGGATCGCTGGAAGAGCTAATGGCCAAGCAGTTGATTGGAGCCACTCAAGTAGGTCCTATCGTTAAATCCTGCAAGTCCTTATCGGTTAGAATAGATCATGTTATAAGAGAAACCAAAAGCTGGTATCAATGTTATGCCTATTGAATGGAAACATTCAAAATTTTGTCGATAATATCTCGCAATTGATAATATCCTAGTAGAAGCCGGTGCATTTGAAGATTACATAGAATTCTTCTTGGAAAATATGTATGCTAGACTATTTTATCTATACTACTAATCCAGGGAGAGGAAAGGATCTTTGTAATACTTTATTTGGCACAGCGCCGCACTATGTTGGTGAGATGTAGCAAATGCCCGTAGAATTACTCGAGGTGCGTGAGCTGGCCCAGACACCACAGTTATTAAAAAAAGGAAACTAGCACACTTAGTAGAAAGGCATGATCACAAAATACAGTCAATTCCATACTCTAATTTAGCTTCTGAATGGATTAACTCCAGTATCAAACCTTCACTCACTGACAACTTAAGGTAGGTACAGATGCATAGATTTATTGGAGAAAACTTAAGAATCCCAAATACCAAAGAAACCTGATAAATATGTATCATAGAGATGTCCCAAAAAATTGTAAAGTTTATTGGTTAATTTTTTTTCCACTAGCATAGAAGCATTGAAACCCAATTCATCAGAGTTCAAGACTATAATATCAAGATGGTTATTTTCTGCAACTCTCAAAAATACACTGCATGACCCAAATTCTAGTTAATACCCATAGTTCTCAAACAACAGAGACAAATCAAAATGCTAAGGTTCAGAGACAAAACAATCAACATGATATTTTAAAAAAATTTAAGATGAATTTTTCAAGAACCAGTTTTTCAAGTGAAATGCATGTCTAGACACAACTTCAACTTCCAAATATGTAGGAAATTTGGGTCCATCCATAAGGGGTGCTTAAGCCCCATTAGGTTAATTAAGGTTAGCCCTAATATTTTTAATATAAGTACACTTACGGTGTATAATAAAAAAACACTTCTGCAGTATTTTTCTGCGCTATTCTCTACCATAAAGGATTAGGGGTTAGACTGTTGTTTAGGGGCTGCTCCGATATACCGTAACAACCACAATCGCCAGTAATTCCAGCCGCGGTTCGCTTCATACTTCTGCTACACGAAGAACATGTAAGTTCTCGTTTTATGGTTTACGTTCTATCTAATTAGTTTAGATTAATGTGTTATGTGTAAACCTTCAAAAACCATTTTTCAACTTCAAAAAATATTATTTTCAAGTCTTAACCAAATCTAAGTCCAAACGCCTATTAAATAATCCCAAAAAACAAATTACATGATAACTATATAGCATATAGAGAGGTTGTAGTTGAGCTTCTAGAGCTTGTTGAAAACAAATTCATCAGAGTTACAGAACTGAATTATCAAAATGTGTATTATCTGTAACTCCCAAAAATATTATGACATGACCCAAATTCTCAAACAACACAGAACATGTTAAGGTTCAGAGTAGTAACATTTATAGCTGATATTATTCTGTGCTGAGATGAATGAATTTTTAAGGCAATTTCATCTTCGATTTTGGTTTCCCCAGCTCTGAATTGCACATTTTGGTTTGATTTTGGTTTTGGAGACACATTTTACTATTTCTGGCGATGTATTCGAAGATTTTGAAGTTTTTGAGCAACGTGACGAGAGACAAGTGTTGTAGTAGTATGGCCATGTGTTCGAAGAAAGATACTCCATCATTTTATAATAAGTATTGTTTTTAATTTATGCACAGAAATTACTTATTTCTAGAAAATTATGAGTATTTTTACTAACTTACCTTTAATTAATATCTAGAAAAAAATTACTTAGTGATTTTAATTATGTAAATAAGGATAATTTTGGAAGAATAAGGTCAATTTCTTATTGAAATCCTAAAGCGTCACTTATTTTGAAACAAAATGAAAAGCCTAAAACACCATTTATTTAGGAACAGAGGGAATATAGTGTTTCACCAAAAAAAAACGCTTGATTAATCAGGCTAATGAATAGAAAGTGATCTAAATTAATCAAATATTAAATAAATATAGGTCTGAATTATAGCCTGTTTAGTCAAGTTTATTTCTCCTTAAAAGTGCTTTTAAAAAAAATTGAGGTGCTTAGCGAAGCTTTTAAGAGAATAAGCATTTTTGGGAGTAGCAGAAATTATTTTTCATAAGCTAAAAATAGTTTTCCCCTAGAAGCACTTTTTTTAGAAGTACTTTTGAGATACACTTAAAAGCACTTTTTAAACGCTTGACCAAACATTAATTGCTGCTCAAAAGTGATTTTTAAATTAATTAGTCAAATACAAATTGCTTCTCGCCAAAAGTACTTTTCCAAAAAGCATTTTTCAAAGTACGGAAAAAGCTCAAATATGCTATCGAACTATAAAAAATGGATCATTTATGCCACTCGTCGATAGTTTGGCTCAAATATGCTCATCGCCGTTACCTAAAAGGCTCATCTATGTCATTTTTCACTAACGACTGGTTTGGCAGTACCGGATAGGACATGTGACCTCTAATTAGAGGTTCACGTCATTTAATGAAACCAACTTAAATTTAAATCTTAAATTAATTAAATGTCAACCCAGACCCACACAATCCGATCCACCCAAATTTGTTTTTAGCCCATATCTTATATATCCATCCCTCCATTCCTTCACGATTAAAAGAACTCTAATCTCCCTAGTCTCACTGTGGATTTCAATAGATTAGTACTCTATTTAAATATGAAATGACTATTTAATTTTCTAAATCATTATGATTTTATTTAATCTAGATGTATGCATGACTTGCATCAAATTTCCTTATTAAATTTACAGACTTTGAGTTACATGCTTGAAAAGTCTTTGCAATTAGGCGTTGTGGCAGACTTATTTTGCAGACTTTGAATTACATTGTGCCTCTGAAATAAATATTTAAATAAGATCCAAGCTAATCCACTTTGAGTTGCTATATGTGATTGGTATGCCACTGTTGTATCATGTTTGGTGATTGAGACTCAGTTGATTACATTTTAGTTTCTAACATTTAATTTCTAATATTGACAGAGAAAGAGGGATGGACAGATTCCAAACAAGGGGAAGGGGAAGGGCAAGGGCAAAGAAAAAGTTGTCCATACCTCTACGGGAACTCAACAATCTGGCCACACCTCAAGAAGCAACTGTCATGAACCTGAATTTGGTATACAACAATCTCAACAATCAGGCTTTGAAACTCAAATTGATACTCAACAGTCAACAGATTATGGACCTGTTATTGGTGATGATGAAGACCCAACGTTGAGGTCAAAAGATATATACATTGCTAGTCATGGACCTGATACATTCACTGTCAATATATTCCTCTCAACCTCAAGAGCATTCAATTTTTCCCTCAACTCGGTTATGGTTACAGCATCATTAGCAGCAGAAGCTTCAAAATCAGCTATTTTCTTTGTCAAATTATTCCTTTCAATATCACAAGCATCTAATTTTTGTTTTTAATTGATGATGATCTCTATAGCTCTTGGGAGAAATTTATCATCATCCCAATCCCAAAATTTACATGATTGATTCTGCACAAAATACCACAATATAATCAGCAAAATAATACCTAAATCCAATTAAAATGGAAAAATGAAACTCAAACATAAACTTACCTTGGGCATTGGGCACTTGACAAATGGTCTACCAGCGTTGTTTGGCGTCCACGCCATGAAACGATTTACTTCAAGTCCACAATGACACTTCCTCTTAGAACCAACTAAGCAACTCGACCCCTCAGACATTCTTATAAAGGGATTTGGGCCAGGAATTGAGTCTGAACGACTAAAGAAGATGTGAAAGGAAGAACTAAGATTGGGGTTAGGGATTGGGTTAACCCTAATGACTATAGATCGAACATATCCAATTAGGGGTCTGCTTGACCAACGGACATCATACTATGATCATAGTATGATCAGTATTTTGATATTTTGGTTTGACACTGCTTCACACCTCCAAAAAAAAAAAAGGAGCTACGTCTGATTTAAACTTAGAGATGTAAGTCTTCTTTCTTTTCTCGACGGTGAAGTAAGTCGATCGCTGGAGGAGGGGAGTTGATTGGAAAGTCTCACTTTTTGCTTGAAATCGCTGAAAAAAGAGGAGGAGGATGAGATGGGTGAGATTAGGGTTCTTTTTATCGTATAATGAATGAGGGAGATGGATATAAGAATAGAATCTGGGTGGGTCGGGTTATGTGGGTTTGGGTCGGCATTTAATTAATTTAAGATTTAAAATTTAAGCTGGTTTTATTAAATGACGCGACCTCTAATTAGATGTCACGTGTCCTATCTGGTATTGTCAAACCAGACGTTAGTGAAAAATGACATAGATGAGCCTTTTAGGTAACGGCGATGGCATATTTGAGCCAAACTATCGACGAGTAGCACAAATGAGTCATTTCTGATAGTTCGATTCCATATTTGAGCCTTTTCCGTAAAGCTGATTTTAGAAGTTGGCCAAACAGACTATTAATCAATGTAGTAAATTATGTATACCAAATGTTTGTAGTAAAGGAAAAAACGATCAATCCCTTGTTCGAAAGACACAAAGAGCCCAAAATCACAAATATACAATTTGCTCACTTACATTGCAAAAAAACAATCTAAAATTTATATTGCAAAGCTTTGGTCCAATAACACTTTTATACACTACTATACACTTATATACAAAAGATAAGTATATTATGTATATAAGTGCTTGAAGGTGTATACATATTTATACACCTATATACCTAAACACTTATATACACATATATACCACAATATACACATATATACCACAATATACACATATATACACTATTATACACTCATTACCCTTGTCCCTCCCGATTTCTCCATCGTCAAACATCAATCACCTCCGACGACCCCCGTTGTCGTTACCTATGCTCCACCACCACTTTCATGATTTTTCGATAGATATAGATTTTAGGTGATTTGTGATCAGATCTGATCCACGCATCAAATGACGTGGCCAGATCTGAGCCACCGAAATAGTTGTCATCGCCAGAGAAAGAGAGATTAAGTGTGACAGAGAGTAAATGGTCGTAGGTGTTGTCACTGGAGCTATGGTGGGAGTTCACCGGAGATAGCATCTCCGACAAGGACTGACAATGATTAGAGGAGGTGAGGGGGAGGGGAGACGTCGTGGCAGTTTGGTTGTTGGCCGCTCTGGTTCACCAGAGCAACGAAAGAGACGAGTACGAGAAGGGCATGCGAAGCAGTGGGGGTAGCGGTTGTGGATTGTGTTGATGGTGGTCGGAGCTTCGGCGTAAGGATATTTTCGGTGGTGCCGACCGCCGACGGCGAGTTGGGATGCCGATGATTAGGGTCCGGCGAAGAAGTGAGAGAGGGGGAGAAGGAGGGAGTGAGTGAAGAGAGAGGGAGGAGGAGGGAATGGGTCACTTTTTGCAAGATTTAAAAAGGTGGGTTGATTTTGATAATATTAGTACCATAATTAACATAAGATGTAATTATTCCTTCTTTCAAAGTATAGTACTATCATTTGTGAATACTAGACTTCTTAGATATAGGAGAAGCCCTACTAGTTAATTAATATAGATTTTTTTTGGTTTCCTATTTGGTGTCTCATAGTCGCTTACTAGTCGGAACTAATTCGGCTTACGTATTGTATAAAGCTCATTAAGAGGAAATTGCACTCATTAAAGAAAAATCACTCTCTATCAGCGTCGCGTAAAGCCCATTAAAAAGAAAATCACTCTCTATTAAGATTTTTCTCTCCCGAGGCTCAAATTCAAAACATCCCAACAAAATCTTTAATACCATAATCCTTAGTGGTTAACAAAAGGTAGACCTCTCAAATATTCTACTTAAGAAATGCACAATATAAAGATGTTTTTAAATGAGTAAAAACTTACTCCTTACCCGGTTTGAACATGTATGCGGATAAATACCCTTAAATGTCTATATTGACGATCACATATGCCTGTGAGTCTTTTACTTGGTTATTCTTCACATAGAAACTACTACTCCCCGTTCCAATTTTATATTTAATAAGCTTTGACAAGTTTAAAATCACAAGATTTAAAAAGTCATAGATCTTTAATTAAAAATCATAAGATTCCAAAAAAAAATCCTTTATTTCTTAAAATTCGTGACTAGTCAAATTAAGACATTTAAATTGGGACTGAAGGAGTAATAAAAAACATAAAAATATCTCATTTTACCCCACCTTCACCCAAAAACAAGAGTTTTGATTATATCTTTCTAATCCGACATATATAACAAAATAACCTTCACCCAGAAACAAGAGTTTCGATTATGTCTATCTAATCCACCATATATAACAATGACTTAAAACCGATATCGTTAAGACAAGAAGTTGAAGACAAGACCTCACATTGCCACCCCATTTGTCATCTCATGTTAGTTAGCATGAAAATCAGTCATAAACTGATCCCATTCTGCTAAAGGTTGAAATAGTTTGAAACCATTACGGTTACACTACACATGCATCAATTGGACATTATACTAAGTTGGTTAGACATTGGCTCATACTAACGACAAATCAATTAGCTGAATTCATTGCACATTCCAAAAACTAAGAACTTAAAAGTGTGTAACATATGGCACAACAAATCATTGTCCATAAAGTAAATTTACTAGCTCAAAGACAACTTGATTCCAATACACATCAAAAATTATCTTGCCAGTGACCACAATAAAGTAAAATTATCATCTACACTAGCTATTCTCACAATACGGCATGCATCCTCACTGGTCACCAGGCATGCTCTTAATGATGTCGGAATCACCTGAAGAATTTTAAAATACTACAATCAGGAAACACTTTTAAGGATATTCAACCAGCACTAAAGTGAGTCAGGCCAGAATTTCACCTGGGTCGATGATGCTGAGGCAACAGACCCTGTAGTATTTCCCACAAGCCGTGCCCAAATCAACATTGTCTGAAACAAGAAAGAGATATCAGCACATAATTTCAGAGACGTTTATCTTATTTTTCAATTTTATTTTCTAAAGTACGATGATGACATGCTGCATTGAGCTTAAATGAAGCAGTAAGAATTCACATAGCAGACCCCAATTTTTTTGGGAGTAAGACGTAGTTGTTATATGATACTACCAAACATCATCACATAGAAGAGTAATCACTGTTATTTTATTTGGTATGATGATGACATCATATGTTGCTCGTGGTCCAAAAAATGCCACTGGGGGCGCATCAGATCCTTCAATAGTGCATATTTGGAGGATCCGACACGGGTGCGGCTGCATTTTTGGAGAGTCCAAGTAACATAATTGACATGAGGAGGTTGTGCGGGGCAAGGTTCGAACACGTGATATGCTGGGACCCACAAAACATTTGTTAAGTCCTCACTGATAAACTAAAGCCCAAGGACAGTTGTCAAGTTAATCTTCACATAATAGAAACTAGTAACTAAATATTCCTTTTCAGGACTTACGGTGCATGGACAAGAGCTCACCAAAAAAGTAAAGAACATAGGAAACAATTTTCATTGTTTATTCTCACTATACATGCCAAATAACTATCTACAGAAACAATATCTTTTTGGTTGCATTGTACACCCTTGACTGCTCAGGCTTAGTTATAGTTCCATGAAATCGATCCAACTATCACTTAAACCTAGGAACTAAGCTTTCTAAATCTAATATAATCATGACCTTATGAGGCATTTGTTTTTTCTTTTACCAAGCAGTCATCAGAAGGAACTTTAATAGAACATCTTCAGTTTGAACAAACAAATTGTACTGATAACCGAAGTTACATAATTCAGATCCTGACATAAAGAAAGTAAAGACAAAACAGCAAGCCATATTTAAAAATATTTCAAACGAACCAAAAGAAAGGGGTTCAGACATCTAAATCCATATTGTTCATACATACAAAGAGATGTACTTACTTCCATTGTAGTGGTGGACTCCAACCTTCGCCAACATAGCATAATACTCAATCTCAGACTTCCTGAGTGGAGGGCAGTTGTTGGCGATGATGATAAGTTTTCCTGTAATTTGCCAAAGTAAAATTTAAAAACCCATGGTTACATCAGACTCAATACAACACCTCCTAACAGTACAAATCCATAATCAGTGACTAAAAGATCATTTTCCCTATTCAGCTTATAAAGATTCAATCTCTACAATGCCGGAAATCAAATGTATTTTGAAGATATAAACTAGCACCACAATTCTCAACATTCAATCAACAAGACCATGGCAACAAAGTTAAAAGTTTCTCATTAAACATTTACCTCGTAATTTCCTAACCTAAGCAAGTTTTGAACTACCACCAGCAAGAAATTGAAATACATGGGTGGATCAAACCTAGATAAAAATCAAAATCACAACTCCCATTTCTTGTCAAGCAAAATCCATGTTTGACAATCTACAACTATGCATAATAATTTGCTACAGATCAGCTTTTAACACTACTTTAATCAAACATTAAAGTAAATTTACAAGCTGCATAGCTTGACATACAATGAAATGCCAACAAATACATTCCAAACAAAACCAATGTTTGACCATTTACAACTATGCATAATAATCTTTTAAATATCAGGTTTTCTAACACTACTTTAATCAAACACCAGCTGCATAGCTTGACATACAATGAAATGCAAACAAACCCTATGTTAGACTATCTATAACAAAGCATAATAATCTGCTAAAGATCAGCTTTTTACACTACTTTAACCAAACATTATCAGATATTTAACAGCTGCATAGTTTGAAATACATGGGATCTAAGCCTAGATCAATATTAAAATCACAATTCCCATTTCTTGTCAAACAAAACCTATGTTTGATCATCTACAACAATGCATAATAATCTTTTAAAGACCAGCTTTTTAACATTACTTAAGTCAAACACCAGCACTTTAATCAAACACCAGTTGCATAGCTTGACATATAATGAAATGCAAACAAAGCCCATAATTGACCATCTACAAGACTACACAATAATCTGCTAAACATCAGCTTTTAACACTTATTTAATTAAACATTACATTGGGTATTGTTGTTGTTGTTGTTAATCAAACATTAACATATATTTACCAGCTATAGAGCTTGACACACGACAAAATGCCAAGAAAAAAACAACCCACAAATTCATTCCAAACAAAAGTATAAAGATTATAGAAACTGAGCCTGAAAACTAACCTTTGGAATTTCTAAGTGTCTTAAGAACAGTCTTATAACCCAAAGTATATTTGCCACTCTTCATAACCAGAGCCAACCTATTGTTAATGCTCTCATGGGTCTTCTTCTGCAATCAAAAATTAATCTCCCCAAATCACTACAACAACTCAACAACCCCGAAATACAAGAAAAACTGCATTTTCTTGATTTCATTATTAACTAGAAAATATATAGATAAATGGGTCTTCTTTTGCAATCAAAAGAGACCTCTTCAAATCACTACAACAACAAACTCAACAACCCCAAAATACAAAAAACAAAAAAAAAACTATTTTTTTCTTGATTTCATTAAAAGGGCATCAGGTGCACTAAGCTCCCACTACGCGTGGGGTCCCGTGAAAGGCCGGACCACAAGGGTCTATTGTACGCAACCTTAACATGCATTTTTGCAAGAGCCTATTTCAACGGCTTTAACATGTGACGTTCCTGATTTCATTATTAACTAGAAAATATAAAGATGGGTCTTCTTCTGCATTCAAAAAGACCTCTTCAAATCACTACAACAACAGATCAAGAACCCCAAAATAAAACAACATACCCGTGAAATCCCACAAAGTGGATCTGGTGAGGGTAGAGTGTACGCAGAACTTAACTCTGAGGTAGAGAGGCTTTTTTCGGTAGACATTGGGCATAAGGACAAGCAATTCAAAGCCGTATGAAAAAAGAAATAACATAAATGAATAAACCATGGCAACAAACTATACAAGCATGATAGAGCAGTAACGACCACAAAAAAGTAGTAACAATCATAAAGTAAAACAATAGTCATAGAACAAGGAATAACAAATAGAAGCAGAGATAGAAGGGCAAGAAACTAGAAGAGTACTACTACGACTACTAGTATGGAAGGATGAGCGGACAATGCTCAACTAACTACTACTAACCTTCTACTCTAATCAGTGTCCTCCATAACCCCCTCCCTATCTAAGAGCCTCAATAAAAAAATGCATTTTCTTGATTTCATTATTAACAAGAACATATGTAGATAAATGGGTCTTCTTCTGCAATAATAAATACCTCTTCAAATCAATATAACAACAAAATCAAGAACCCCAAAACCCAAACACAAAAGAAATGCATTTTCTTGATTTTGTTATTAACCATCAAATTTAGAGATAAATGGGTAGATAAAGAGAGATTTTTTACTGTTTTCTTGGTGGCAACCATGGTGGCTCTGCTTGTGCAAATGCAACGAAAAGAGGCAGTTTTTTTTTTTTTAAACTTAATGAAACTATAGAGCACTACAGAGTGAAGTATGAAGAATAAAGATTAGGGTTTTTGTGGAAGAGCAATGGGTTATTGGGCCTATTGTTAAAGGGCTTGGGTTAAACGGTTCAAACCAAGGCCCAATTTTATTATTCTTTGAAATACAATAAACCCAATCTAAAAATTTCACTGGTATCCTATTGGGGAAAGAATGTTTGCACCCCCTAAAATCAAAGTAATTCCAGCTCATATCTCATTATTTTCGTACTCCTAAAAAATAAAAATTATTTATTCGATATGCCCCGAATTATGATACCAACATGGTAGGGGTGAGCATGGGTATAGGGTACCCAGATATCCGACCGGAACCGACACTAACGGGTAGGTTCCGGATAGATATATTATAATAACGGGTAAGGTCCGGGTAGTAAAATTAGAAACCGATCAATGTCGGGTCCGGTTCCGGTTCCGACAAATAGAGACAGGGTACCCGGACCCGGAACCGATACCCGAAACCTATAAAATATTAAATATTTTTACTTTTTTTAGAAACATTTGGACCACTTTTAACTTTCTCCAAAATTGTTTGTTGCACGCCTGCACATTGATTTTCCCCACCCCAAGACGTAAATATTTTAGCTTTTTCACCCCTTTATTCTAGAATGTTCTTTGTGCCCTAAGAGAAAACACCCAAAACTCTCTCAATAACAATGACGTTTTAGCTATACCACCGAGCTTCATCGTCGTCGTTGTTGAAGCTTTCTCTCAGGTACTTTCATCGTTGTCGTCATTGAAGCTTCACCTTTGCCTCTTTCTCTCCCTTGGTTGTGTTCACGTCATTCCTAAAATGCATATGGGTTCATATCTAACTCTTCAATTTCTTTTTAATATCATATGCTTCTGTTCTATTTCAGGCAGAACTCATCTTCAATTTGTATTACTTTTTTATTTGAAATGTAAATCTATTTTTAAAATTTGTGTATATTTTTGTAGTTGTGAAGATGAAATTTAGGGATTTACCGGTATAATAAAGCTTTTCTTTTGTATCGAAGAGCTTATGAACACGAAAATAAGTTTAATTCAGATATTTTCAAATTTATTTTGAAATCAACACGTTCAATTAATTGAGTGTCAAATTTGGCTTGCAATTTTAGGTTTTGGTTACAGAATTAGCTTTTCTACAATGAATAAGTTTTCTAAAACTTCTTATAAGGGTACTAAAAACTCCGATTGCAGGCTAAAAAATTACTTGATGAGATTATTTTAGAACTCTTTTTTATTCTCATAGGCTTAAAAATTGTTGCTTAATTTGTGTTTTTATTTACTGAGTGCAGGAACCTACCCGGACCCTGCGGGTCCGGGTAGGTTCCGAGTAATGATTGCTACGGGTAGGTTTCGGGTAGTAAATTTAGGAACCGATCTTTTATCGGGTAGGGTCCGGGTAGTTCAAAAATGTTAGGGTACCCGGACCCGCTCACCCCTACAACATGGTATATAAATATACTGAGATGGTATCATGAAAGATTACTGCAATCCTTCTCTTAGTCCTCTATGATACCATCATGGTATATAAATATACTGAGATTGTATTATGGAGGATCATGTTCATTTATTAAAAAATAAACACTTTTCTCAAAAAAAAACTTCTACGATACCATCATCTTATATACATATATTGTGATGGTATCATGGAGGACTGCTTCAATACTTCAATGAGACACTCATCGTTCCTCCATGGTACCATTGTAGTATATAAATATACTGAAATGGTATCATGGAGGTAGAATTTTGGGGTGAGGGGTACTCAGGTAATTAGTTTCGGGAGACTAGGTAAGAAGCTAAATTAGTTTAGGAGGCGCATGGGGCGGACAATTATTTTATCTTTAAAGATATTTGGTGTTGTTTCTCCTGTCTTTATTTAGACACCGTCATTTAACTTGTACTTATTTTTTTTAAAAAGTTTGTACGTCTATCCGCTTTGAAACAACTTCATACATATATATGATTAAAGTTCGGGTAAAATTAAGCGAATTCAACCTCATATGGGTGAATTTCATACTAAAATGATTAAACTTCAGTTATAGGCGCTTGAAGTTCATCCATTCCATAGTGGCAGACTTGTAATATTATACAAACGACATGTATTAAATGATTATCCTAAAATTGGGTACCTGTGTGCTTCATCTCAAAGATATCGGGTTGAAATATCGTTCATTGACCACTTATTCGCCTCTTCTTTAAAAAATAATCACTATCCTTAAGTGAAAGAAATAATCTCATGATTATTTTCATTAATTGAAAGACAATATATACAATTTACATATTTCCATAATAGAAAAATCTTATTCATATTCTACTCCTAAAACTTTATTCTATTTGAAGACTAACTATACAATTACGGTAAGTGTACAATAATGTAATATTTACCCTAAATTAATACAACAATCCTTACGAAACACAGCCCACTCGTGGGCGGTCTATACACCATAAATCGAGACTATATACACACGATATACACATGTATATTGTGTATATCGTGTGTATATTTAACACGCACCCGCAGTTATAGCGGGCGGTCTTTGTACGCTGAGATTGTCCCTAAAATCATCAAAAAGGATCGAGGGAAGACCCTTTGTAAAGATTTCTGCAATTTGATACCTAGAAAGAACATGACAGATGTGTACTTGTCCAGGATTTACCTTTTCGCGAACAAAGTGAATGTCCATCTCGATATGTTTAGTGTGTTGTGCTTAGCTTCCCTCGGTCAAGCCGGCTACCATTCGCGCTGTGCTTAGCTTGGCTCTTTCGAAGGCATGGTCTACTCATCAGTTAGATGTCAAGAATGCTTTCCTATATGGTGATCTCAAGGAAACAATATACATGCATCAGCCGTTGGTGTTCAGGGATCCCCACCATCCTCATCATGTATGTTTGTTGAAGAAATCCTTATATGGGCTTAAGCAGTCTCCACGGGCCTGGTATATGAGGTTTGCTGACTATGTTTCGACAATTGGGTTCACTCACAGCATGTCAGATAATTCCTTGTTCATCTACCGTCGTGGTTCGTCATTGGCCTGCATTTTGTTGTATGTGGATGATATCATTTTGACGGCCTCTTCCGATGACTTATGCCAGTCTATCATGACCATGCTCAACTCTGAGTTTGCTATGAAAGACTTAGGGCCATTGAGTTACTTTTTGGGGATTGCAGTCAAACGTCATTCAGGTGGTTTGTTATTGTCTCAACGAAAGTATGCATCTGAGATCATCGAGAGGGCTGGGATGTCATCATGTAAGTCCGCTTCCACTCCAGTTGATACGAAGCCCAAGCTTAGTGCCGCGGCCGGCGCACCTTACGAGGATCAGACCCGCTATCGCAGTCTTGCAGGGGCCCTTCAGTATCTTACTTTTACGAGATTGGATATTACGTATGCCGTCCAGCATGTGTGTTTATTCATGCATGATCCCAGAATTGAGCACATGAATGTAATCAAACGTATCATTCGGTATATTCAGGGTACACTGGACTATGATTTGCATTTATATCATTCCTCGCCATCCACACTTGTCTCATACACAGATGCTGATTGGGGTGGTTGTTCAAACACCAAACGGTCGACGTCTGGCTATTGTATGTTCCTTGGCAACAACTTGGTCTCCTGGTCTGCGAAGCGTTAGGCAACTCTATCTCGCTCAAGTGCCGAGGCTGAATATCGAAGGGTTGCCAATGTGGTCTCAGAATCATGTTGGTTACGTAATTTGCTTTTAGAGCTTCATTGTCATATTCAGAAGGCAACCTTGGTGTATTGCGATAATATTAGTGCCATTTACCTTTCTGGTAATCTGGTTCAGCACCAACGCACTAAGCATATCGAGATGGACATTCACTTTGTCCGCGAAAAGGTTGCTCAGGGTCAGGTACGCGTATGTCATGTCCCGTCAAGATATCAAGTTGAAGACATCTTTACAAAGGGTCTTCCCTCGATCCTTTTTGAAGATTTTAGGGACAGTCTCAGCGTTCGAAAATCGTCCGCTATGACTGCGGGTGTGTGTTAAACAAGGTTTATACCCGTGATAAACACTTGATATACATAGTGTATATCATGGGAATATACATCTGAAAGCAGTGTCTCGGACAACCCATCTTGACAGCCCATATCAACCCATCTCGGCAGTCCCAGATCAGCCCATCTCTCAGTAGATGGCCTGATTCCCATCACTACAAAGTGTATATTGTGTAGTATATTAGGAATGTATATTGATGTAATATTATAGTATAAAGGTTACCTTAATTAGTCTTATACACTTACCATAATTGTATAGTTAGAATTATGGTAGAATAAGATTTTAGGAATAGAATAAGAATATGACTCTCCTATTTGTAACTTATATATATATCTTTCAATTAATGAAAATAATCAAGGGGATTATTTCTTTTACTCTCAGATGAGTTGGGATTAATTGCTCGAAATTAACTTCCACTTTCAAACAAGTAGAAGGAAGTCAGGAACTCACAAGAAATCCTTCTACACATTTGAAAATGGAAGTATATATCCCTAACTCATTTGATAGTTTTGTTGATGGAATTGCCTTGACTGATTTCCCTTTACCGACTAGGATCTCTATTACCATCTTTTCTATCATAAATTTCATTTTTTCAAGACCTTTTCCTTTAGTTTATCCACAACTTTTATTTTTATTTTTTATATACAGATACCCGGCTTACACCAGATGATTTATGGAGATAGTAATCCCGGTCTCTCAGCACTACTATCAATAAAATCGCTGGATATGCCTGAATGATCATGATTTGAGAACAGAACAACTGATATTCACGACCTTTCTTGATTCTAGCTGAATTTGATTACAAAAGGTAATTCAAAATACTGTCGAAATGCAAAAATAGCCAGAGACAATTAAGTACTTACTAAATCATAATACTAATTGCCCCCCGGCAACTGTGCCAAATCTAAATCCAACAATTTGTTGACTTACTAAATAACATCACCTTGTATTCTAATATCCAAAACAGACTAATTAGATGTAAGTATAGTATTGACTTATAAGTCTCGTGTTTCCATAGAAAACAAGATCTACTTCTAGTAGGGTATTGAGAGGTCTCAAAAACCTTGAAGAGCACTCAGGCAGAGTCCGGAACTTAAAAGACCCAAAAAATAATAATAGGAAAGTAATCAAAGTACCTCATAAAAAAACTAATTTTTATGCGCTATAGGTGACTAGGCTAACGGTTTCCTGAAAAATCTGTTACCCGAGAGTAAAATCTATTAAGATTTTAATAAATGTTATATTTGAATCTATAATTTTAATAATATAATAAATTTAATATTAAAAATCTTGAAGGATGTTTTGGCGTAACTGGTAAAGTTGATGTCATGTGACAAAAAAATTACAGGTTTGAATCGTGGAATCAATCTCTTGTAGAAATGCAGGGCAAGACTGTGTACAATAAACTCTTACGGTACAATCATTTTTTAAATACCGTGCATAGCAAAAGCTTAATGCATCAATAACCCCTTTAATATTAAAAATCTTCAAAGTTGAAATCCTTAAACTTAAACCTTAGATTCCCCTCAAAACACTTGTACCACCAATCGAAGTTGCTTCTTAAGAATAGCCTCGAGTTTTTGGATAATCAATTATGTGCCTTGTGTAGGCCAACTCAAATAGCAATAGATTTAGCTCAAACTGTATGATACTCCCTCTGTAGCAATAGATTTAGCTCAAACGGTATGATACTCCATCGGTCTTAATTTATATGACATATTTTTTAGCCAATTCAAAAAATGACATATTTTTTTATTTGATAATAATATAATTTTAATCTTTACCTTTTACCGAAATGATCTATAAGCACATAAATATTTTTAGCTTGTTTTAGATCACAAAATTTAAAACTTTTCATTTATTTTTTAAACTCCGTATTTAATTTACATCATATAAATTGAAACGGAGAAGAATAATATTTTGAGTAATTCACTAAATATAGTATGTTATATGTATAATAAACTGCAAAGAGACGGTAAGGCTGACATCAAGATTCAAGAGTTACTCTATCCAGCCCAATTTATATAACATTCTTTTTTTGAGTGTGTCGAATAAAGAATGACGTCGTTCTATATAATTCACTGGGTATGTTGTTGTCTTTCTATTTTTAATAATAATTTAATTTTAAAATACTTATTTTATTCTTAATTAAATGATTTACAGTCACACAAATATCTGTGGATCATTTTAGACTATAAATTTTAAAAGTTTTCCATTTTTTTAAAACTTTGTGTCAAGTAAAAAACCCTCGTATAAATTGGGAGGGAGTACTCCCTCGGTACCAATTTATGTGCACCATTTAATTTGGCATAAAATTTAAAAAAGAAAGGTTGATTTTGAAATATATGATCTAAAACAAACCTTAGACAATTGTATGACTGTAAATCATTTTATTACGAGTAAAAGAAGAATTCTAAAATTAATTTGTTTTTAAATATAAATATAAAAATGTGACAATAAAAAAAGGACAGACCAGTGAACTAAGTTCCCGCTGCACAGAATCTGTGAAATGACCGAACCATACGAATCTATTATACACAATTTTACCTTACATTTCTATCGAATACTATTTCAAAGACTTGAACTCATAATTTTTTGATCACTTCAAAACTCTTCCGAATGATATGACAATCTTTTTAAATAAACTAAAAACAATACGGTGCCACATAAAATATTTTACTAGCAGCCCTATGGTAGCTGACGGCTTTGGAGTATAGGTTAAAATATTACTCCTACTCCTACTACTACTCATTCCTTATTCCATAAAGGTGGAATCTCCCACCCCAGGAGCCCCCACACTCCGGTTCGACAGATCTGTGAAGGAGGTAAATTATGGTGACTCAATTGATTTCAAAGGTTAGACCAGTACCACGCTGCGCACAAGAGGCCCTCCTTTATTTCAAGAAGAAACCCTCACACTACCGCTGACGGGATTCGATCCTTGATCTCTTATTCCAAATATCCCCCTTGAAATCAATTGAACTGCCCAAGCGGACTACTACTACTCATTCCTACTACTACTCATACTTTGTTGAATGAAAAGACAAGTAATAACTTGTCAACTGCCATACATGAGAAAGTGTGAATTTTTTATTTACATTTTTACAGCAAATTAATCCACTACTTTTTCTTTGTTGCAGCAGTAGTAGTCTAAAAGCTGCCAGAATATATAACCACTCCAACTCATTTATATTCTCTTTACATGCCAGAATATATATACATACTCCAATTCATTTATATTCTCTATCTTATTGTTTGTATTATAATATCCCTACAGCTCCAATTATTTTATCTTATTATCCGTGCAGTGTTAATTCATTTTTTAAAGAATCATGAGAAGATTTCGTATCAGAATTATAGTGAGATAGGTATGATTCCTTTACTTTTATAATTTATTTAACAATTTTGAGTTCAACATTTGGTGTCGAAAAATATACCGATAGGAAATTTTTTATCCTTTCATGAGTCTTATATGATGAGAGTCCAAATAATTAAGAATCCAATATGTATATAGAATGTCGGGTCTTATATAACTGAATCCAAATTATTTGAATTCCAAATACGTATATACCAAATATTGAGTCCAAAATATTGAGACACCGACACCGACACCGACCCACCAATACCCTGGACCCGGATAAATTATTTTCTAGTCTAACTCTAATAGTTTTACGGTAGAATCTCAGTTTAAGTATATTTGATAAATTATATTTATGATAATTTTATTAGAATAAAGTTTTCTTGTTAGACTAGAAAAATGAGAACTTTTACCTCTATATAAAAAAATTTATGATAAATGAAAGCAAGAAATAATTCTGCTATTACTTTTCTTCAATCTACAATTTCGTCTCCTCTTAATTTTAGCAGAAAATAAAAGAAAAGATTTCGTGCAATCTCAATCTCGTCGAGGAGAAACGTATATGCCTAGAATTGCAACTGGTCCATAATAAAACACCTCGACAGTAATACCTTTTTTATATCTATATTTTAATTTCATATTTTAGGCATAAAATATATTTTAAAACCAGATCCATAAAGGCATAAGTAGATGTTTTTGGCGTTTTGGGTGTGGTTTTCCAAGTTGAAGAATGAAAATCAAATTATTGTATGGGGCAGAGTGTTGTCCAGTGAAGATTTCTCAAATTCAAAAGATGAAAGTTGCGGAGATGAGAATATTGTGATGGATGTGTGAGCATACAAGAAGAGACAAGATTAGAAATGAGGCTATACAGGACATAATGGGAGTGGCCTTGGTGGATGACAAGATGCAGGAATCGAGACTGAAATAGTTTGGGCATGTGAAGAGGAGAGACACAGATGCCCCAGTGCGGATGTGTGAGAGGTTGACTATGGACTATTTCAGAAGAGGTAGGGACGTAGGGGTAGACCGAAGAAGTATTGGAGAGAAGTGATTAGACAGAACATTGCGCAATCATAACTTACCGAGAACATGACCTTAGATAGGAGGCTATGTATGACTCATATTAGGATAGAAGGCTAGTAGATAGTTTCTCTCATACTTTCGTATTAGTAGTTGCAGTATTGCTCTATAGTTTAATGTGTTTTGATTTTTGCTACTATTTGGTATTTCTTGTACATCGATTATCTTATTTTATCTGTGGTAGCTACTGTGCCTTTTTCAAATGGCTTTATCATGACTTAATTGTTTTAATTATTTTCATTTTCATACTGTTTTGAATTTCTTGTCCTTATCTGACCTCTTTCTATGATTTCTCTTGAGCCGAGGATCTTTCGCAAACAGTCTTCCTACCTTGGTAGGAGTAAGGTATGCGTACACTCTCCCCTTCCCAGACCTCACACTGTAGAATTTCACCATATATATTATTATTATAAAATAATAATTATAATTAAAATATAAGGTAATAAGATATGTAGAGAATGAAGCGGGGAAAGAGAGTGCTGCAAGGCTTATATGGGAGCCACTTCCAAGCCGACTAGATAAGTAGAGGTGGATTTAAAATTAAATTTCTATGGATTCAATCGTTAATGTTTTTTAGTATTTAATCTATTATGTTTCTTAAGCTTGAATTTATATCTATTATTTATTATAATTTTAATAAATTTCAACACACAAACTTATGCTCAGCCTAGAGAGTACTGAATCTGGTATCAATATATTGAGTTCGCACTGTTAAATATACAATATACACATGAATATACACACAATATACATGTGTATATTGTATATTTAAGGCTCTCGGATTCTGCCCAAAATAGGAGCTCTCGGTTTGGACATATTAGACAATGTAAGAATATTGTATATTAGGAAAATATATGTGTAGTATATTGTAATGTATTTGTTACCTAAATTAGGATTATACACTACCATAATTGTAGAGTTAGAATTACGGTAGAATAAGATTTTAGGAATAAAATAGGAATAGGATTCTCCTATTTTTGTAACTTGTATATATACATATTCAACCAATGACAATAATCAAGGGGATTATTTCTTTCATGGTATAAAGAGACTAGGTCTTACAAAAAAAAATTCTCTCCAGAAATTTTGACCATTCTCGGCCGAAACCCCCCCCCCCCTCGGGTTTCTCTTCCGAAATTAGTCTTCCGCTCTCAAAATCTCTCTTACTTTTCCCAAATTTCCCCACTTTCTTTGTTCTTTCAATATGTCTAAGAACAATTATCATCATACCCTCATGGTTTCCAACGTCAAGAACAGTATCCCGGTTGTGCTTGAGATGGAAAACGTCCAATATACGACATGGGCAGAGTTGTTTAAAATTGACGCAGTCTCCCATCAGGTTATCCATCACATAATTCCTACCGCTACACCTCTTCCCGCGGAGTATCCTCAGCTATGGATTACCCTTGATGCTACCGTTCTCCAGTGGATCTATTCCACTATTTCGGTTGACCTTTTACAAACGATTATTGAGCCGGATACCACGGATATGACTACTTGGAATAGATTGCGTGACATATTCCAAAATAACCAACATTCACGTGCCGTCACACTTGAGCATGAATTCTCCCACGTTCGCATAGAAGAATTTCCTAACGTATCTGCCTATTGCAAGAAACTTAAGGAGTTGGCAGATCAACTCCGTAATGTGGGCGCACCTGTCACAAATAATCGTCTGGTTCTACAATTGGTTGTCGGCCTTTCGGAGGCCTATAATGGCGTTGGAACTCTCCTACGTCAAAGCAACCCCCTTCCCGCCTTTTATCAAGCCCGCTCAATGCTTACTTTGGAAGAAGCCGATTTGGCTAAAAAGGCGGCTACCGGAGCAAGCCCCGTCGTCATGATGGCGTCCTCCCCAAGTTCTTCGGGATTAGTTGAGAATTCAGGTAAATAACGTACCCATGGTGGCGGCAAAAATAATTGCAAGAATAATAACAAAACCGCGGCAAACGCGATCGCTCCGGTCAACAAGCGGTATCGCTGGCCCCGAACAGTGCCCACCGCCCACATGGTCCCAGCAGTGGGGCCCATGGCAGTGGGGCTGGGGCAGTGGGTCGTGGCCAGTAACCCCTACTACCCAGCGAATTCCATCAGCCAGTGCGCTGGCCTTTCAGGCCCAACAACCACCAGTGGCCCAGCAGCGCCAGTTCCAGCAGCTTCGGCCCAGTTCAATCCCAGCCTGGAATACTTGGGCCCCGACCTCCGCAAGCCCACCACGCAGCAGGCCCCACTCAGACCGATAACGAGGCCGCGATGCACATATTGAGGTTGACTCAACCGGACCCAAATTGGTATATGGACACCAGTGCCACTACTCACATGACTTCCGATTCAGGTACTCTCTCGTCTTATCCCAATTTGAGCACCCCTCGGGGTATAATTGTTGGTAATGGCAACTCTATTCCAATTCAGGGTTATGGTCAGAAAATGTTGTCTCCCCCCAATCCACCACTTATCTTGAAAAATACTTTACATGCCCCCAAATTGATTAAAAATTTAGTGTATGTCCGAAAGTTCACCACTGACAATTTCGTTTCTGTTGAATTTGATCCTTTTGGTTTCTCTGTGAAGGATTTCAAGACGGGGAGTCATCTCATGAGGTGTGATAGTAGGGGGGATTTGTATCCTATCGGCCCGTTTTCAGTAAATCGAGTCAAGTCTTGCCGTCAGCTTTTACAGCCATTTCTCATTCCTTGTGGCATGCTCGCCTTGGTCATCCGGGATCTTCTATTCTACCAGTTTTAGATAAAAATAGTTTTATTTCTTGTAAGGGTACGAGTCGCACTCAAATTTGTCAATCTTGTTCGTTAGGAAAAATAGTTAAGTTGCCATTTGTGGACTCAAATTCTCATACTTCAAAGCCATTTGATATTATTCATAGCGACTTATGGATGTCTCCTGTTCTAAGTTCGTTAGGTCATCGATATTATGTTCTGTTTTTGGATGATTATTCTAAATTTTTGTGGACGTTTCCAATTGCCAATAAATCTCAAGTGTTTTCTGTCTTCATAAAATTTACAGCATTCATTAGAACACAATTCGAAAGAGAAATAAAAAATATTCAGTGTGATAATGGAAAAGAATATGACAATAGAGTATTTCGGGAGTTCTGTCATAATAATGGGATCAATTTTTGGTTTTCGTGCCCTCATACATCTTCTCAAAGGTGAAAGCCGAACGCAAAATTCATTTCATAAATAACATAGTCCGCACTCTCTTACTTCATGCTTAGGTACCCCCATATTTTTGGCATCATACTCTGCAAATGACAACATTTCTCCTTAACATAATTCTGTCCAAATGTCTGACATATTCTTCCCCCTCCAAATCCTATATAATAAGAACCCTTCTTATTCTCATCTTTGAATTTTTGGGTGCTTGTGTTATCAGTTATTCCCATCCACCACAATTAACAAACTTCTGGCTCGGTCTACTTCGTGTGTATTTTTGGATTATCCGTCTAATCATCGTGGTTATAAATGATTTAATTTATCCTCCAAGGAAATCATAATTAATCGTCATGTCATTTTTGATGAAACCCAATTTCCTTTTACAAATGTTCATACTCCCGAGCCTAGGTCGTATAATTTTTTGGATGACCAAATATCCCCGTATACTATTCGGCATTTTTCGGACATCTCCCGCACCCAAAACTCTCCAGCGGGCCCACTGCCCGCTGGCCCTATTGTACCGTCCCACGTTTCAGTTCCAGCTACTGGATCATTCCTAGCAATTGGGCAAGTCCAGCCCAATTCTGGAACTGGTCCAGTGGATGCTCTCGGTTACCGATTTGGGCCAGTAGGCCCACTGCCTGTTGGCTAGTCCGTCCCAAACCCAGCAAATTTCCAAAATTCACTCAATTCTTCCTCGAGTCATAGACCGGTCACTCGTAGTCAGCGGGGTAATTTTACACCTAAAAGACATTTTAATTTACATTCGGATGTCTCTAAATCCCCCTTGTCCCGTAATCCTGTGTCCGCATTAAATGACCCTAATTGGAAAATTGCTATGACTGATGAATATACTGCTCTTATTGATAATAAGACGTGGGAGTTGGTGCCCCGTCCATATGGTATTAATGTTATCAGGTCTATGTAGATTTTTGCTCATAAGGAGAATTTAGATGGATCATTTGCTCGACATAAGGCGTGGCTTGTGGGTGATGGTAAGACTCAGCAGGTTGGGATATATTGTGGGGAGACGTTTAATCCGGTGGTCAAGCCAACTACTATTCGCACTTAGGGATGGCAACGGATATGATCTGGACAGGATCCTACTAGATCCAGATCCAAATCCATTTTTCATACCTAAATTCAGATCCATCGGGTCCATAAAAATTAGATTCAATTCGGATCCATCGGTTTCACGGATCGGATCTGGATCCACATGTAAAAAAAATTGCCTTGCTAAGAATGTAACCTTGCTAAGAATTTTTTGTTGAACTGACAAACGATTTTTACTTAGCTAACAGTTTATTGTGTTTCAATTTTGAAATGTTCATATGAGATATTTTGTTCGTTGTCTCGTTTTAATTGCGAGCTATTAATTGAAAATGTTGGACAATGACAATAGTTGTGGAAAATGCTAACTAGTATTTTCACAATGCAGAACTTGCATGTGCTTGGAATCTTCACAAATGAAGTGAATATAATTTAACTATTTGTGTATGAAGATGTTAGTCATTCACTAATATAACATTGATTTTATTTTCAAAGTTACCTCTTTATTTTTTTATTTTTGAGTTAACGCGGGATAAATTAAACTTGTTTTGAGAATTAAACTTGCAAGGATGTGCTTAACAATTTTAAGAAAATACTTATAAAATTACATTCTAAAGTTATGAATATATTTAATAAAAACGGATCCACGGGTCGGATCTAGACCGGATACAGATCTCAAATACAAGATGCAGATCCAGATCCAGATCTGATCCATCAGAAATGGATCCGGGTCCGATCCGGATCCGTCGGGTCCAAATTTTGAAGATCCATATCCTATAAAACGGATCTGAATCAACCGGATCAGGACCGGATCCATGATCCACTGCCATCTCTATTCGCACTGTGCTTAGCTTGACTCTTTCAAAGACCTCAAAGAAACAGTCTATATGCATCAGCCGTTGGGTTTCAGGGATCCCAACCGTCCTCATCATGTCTGTTTATTGAAGAAGTCCTTATATGTACTTAAGCAGTCTCCACGGGCCTAGTATACGAGGTTTACTGACTTTGTTTTGACTATTAGGTTCACTCACAACAAGTCAGATAATTCCTTGTTCATCTACCGTCAGGGTTCGACCTTGGCCCACATTCTGTTGTATGTGGATGATATCATTTTGACTGCCTCTTCCGATGCATTACGCCAGTCGATCATGGCCATGCTCAGCTCTGATTTTGGTATGAAAGACTTAGGGCCCTTGAGTTACTTTTTAGGGATTGCCGTCAAACGTCACTCAGATGGTTTGTTTTTGTCTCAACGAAAGTATGCTGCTGAGATCGTAGAGAGGGCTGAGATGTCATCATGTAAGTCCACTTCTACTCCAGTTGATGCAAAACCCAAGCTTAGTGTCGCGACGGGTGCACCATACGAGGACCCGACCCGCTATCGCAGTCTTGTAGAGGCCCTCCAGTATCTTACCTTTATCAGACCGGATATTACGTATGTTGTTCAGCATGTGTGTTTATTCATGAATGATCCCGGAGTTGAGCACATGAATGTAATCAAATGCATGATTCGGTATATTCAGGGGACACTGGACTATGATTTGCACTTGTATCCATCATCTACATACACACTTGTCTCGTACACAGATGCAGATTGGGGTGGTTGTCCGGACACTAGACGGTCTACGTCAGGATATTGTATGTTCCTTGGCAACAACTTGGTCTCCTGGTCGAAGCGTCATGCAACTCTATTACGCTTAAGTGCAGAGGTCGAATATCGAGGGGTAGCAAATGTGGTCTCCGAATCATGTTGGCTACGTAATTTGCTTTTGGAGCTTCATTGTCCCATTCAGAACCTTGGTATACTGCGATAACATTAGTGTCGTCTACCTGTCAGGTAACCCAGTTCAGCACCAACGCACTAAGCATATCGAAATGGACATTCACTTTGTCCGTGAAAAGGTTGCTAGGGGTCACGTTCGCGTATGCCATGTCCCGTCTTGTTATCAAATTGCAGATATTTTTACAAAGGGTCTTCCCTCAGTCCTTTTTGAAGATTTTAGGGACAGTCTAAGCTTTCGAAGACCGCCCGCTATGACTGCGGGTGTGTGTTAAATATACAATATACACACAATATACATGTGTATATTGTATATTTAAGGCTCTCAGATTCTGCCCAAAATATGAGCTCTCGGTTTGGACATATTAGACAATGTAAGAATATTGTATATTAGGAAAATATTTGTGTAGTATATTGTAATGTATTTGTTACCTAAATTAGGACTATACACTACCATAATTGTAGAGTTAGAATTATGGTAGAATAAGATTTTAGGAATAGAATAGGAATAGGATTCTCTTATTTTTGTAACTTGTATATATACATATTCAATCAATGAAAATAATCAAGGGGATTATTTCTTTCACGCACATGTGCATAAGCTATAAGAATTGAAAACTAACAATAAGTACTATACACTACACTATGTCCTAATTTGTGTGATATAGTTTGATTTGATAATAATTTCTTAAAAGAATATTTTAAAAATTTATAGACTTAAACATGTTATAGGTAACACTTATGGGGATATAAAAACTTTTCGTTAAAAATAAAGTAAACAATTTAAGATGAAATTTTGTCATTTTCAAGCCTCAAACCAAAAACTTGTGATTAAGCTCCTACTAAATTACTACTTCATCCGTTCTAAAAAGATTGACATAATTTGATTTGATATGAAGTTAAAAAAATAAAGGAAGACTTTTGAAATTTGTAGTCCAAAATAAATTTTAAATATTTGTGTTAGTTTTTTTGGGACAAACTAATAAGAAAAGTAGGTCAATCTTTTTGAGATATATTGAGTATTATTTTCATTTTTATTTAAGCCTCTTACTCTCATTTTAATTTGCTTTTTTAGAAAACCTCTTTCTATATTTGATAATTGTCTAATTACAACATTCTACCTCGCTTGTTTAAACGTTACACAATACAAAATTAGGTATTCTAATATGTTATTTATATTTTAATTTAAGACTACAAAATTTATAATTCTAATCTACTTTTTTGAATTTTATATCTAATCAAATTAAAATATTTAAATTCCGGAGTAATAAGTATTCATATATACTTATATTTTAATGCTGTCTTGTTTTCAATTATTATACAGCATGAGCTTTGATACAGACATTTCATGATAAAATCACGTGAAGGCATTAGGGATATAAAGTAGGCCTCCCATGAAAATGACACACGAAAATTTATTGTTGTTAGGTGGCCGTTTCTAAGTATTTACGAATTTTTAAATTTTAATTGACTAGTTGGTCCTAAACACCACGACATCTATCTCTTTCGATCAATAAATTTAGTCACACCTAGACAGTCGATTTTGTTTTTAGTTTAGGTGGTATGAATACACCGAGAAGTTAGAAATTTAATTAAGAGTGTGAATTTTTTTTCACTTGTAATAAAAATATGTAAAATTAAATATATACTATATAGCTAATATTATATTTATATATATTGCATAATTTTTTAGCGTGGGTGTGCACCGAAACACCCTTCACTTAAGATGACTCCGCACATGTATGAATATGATATCTCTATCCTTAAATAGAATTCCCGAGTTTGAGTTTTAAAATAAAAATAGCTTCAGATAACAAGCGCTTTCTAATTAAATGAGCTTTTTGGTGCAAATTTAAATTAATCGAACTCAAAAATAGATATAGGTAGAAACAAAAAAGAAAAAGAAGGAAATACTTCAATCACTTAAAATCAGAAAATGCTTACTTACAGTCTTACACTATAGTTTCATTATTATTTTAAAAAAATAAATAAATTACAAGTTCTTAAACCAATAATTTTTAAATAAGTTATCAAAATAATAGTGCAAAAAGTTATTTCTTTTCTAAGTACTCCTAGTATAATTATCATTGTAACATGGAATAGATGGAGCAAGTAAAGATACATCGGATATTGTGTAGACTGTCAATTTCTTTGTAGGACAACTTAGTAGGTGTTTTGTACATCCGATTTTATATGAGTATGAAATCTCAAATCATTAAAAAAAAAGGTACGATTTGAATTTTTTTTAATTTTTTTTAATATAAAAGTTAATTCATAAATTTATAATAAAAATAGATCATAAGTTGATAGATATATTTATCAATCATTTTTATTAATTATTTATATTAAATATTGAAAGATCTACAAGTTGATAGTATATTTATAATAAATTTACTCTTACCAACCATATAAGAGGATTAGATTAAAGAGTAGTTACACTATAACTCATGTTCAATTTTTTCATTTTATTGAACTAAAGTTTGATCAATTGATGTTGTATTTTTTGGAAAGGTCTTCTAGTAACGTATTAATTTTGTTATGAACTATGACTTGCTCATTTAGTAAGATTGTATAAGAATTGAGAATTTTTTATATGGTTTTCACAATTTGTGGAGGTTTTATGTCTAAGACAAATACAACTTAAAAAATAAATTTCATGTCCAAATAAAATTTCAACTTTAAATCATCGTGATTTCATCTCATGATTTCAAATCATGTCCAAACGGCTCCTTAGTACTCCCTTCTGTTAAGAGTCCCACATCGGAAATAGAATGAAAATTTGGACTCCTTATATGAACTTGGACAATCCTCCCCTCATAATCTAGTTTTTGGGGTTGAGTTAAACCCAATATTCATTCTTTACATTATATCAAAGTCAGGTCAATTCCAAGTCTATGTTCACTGATGTTTGGTCCCCAAATTATGTCATCCACGCTTTAGTTAACGAAATCTGGACGTGCGGGGAAGTGTTAAGAGTCCACATCGGAAATGAAATGAGAATTTGGACTCCTTATATGGACTTGGACAATCCTCCCCTCATAAGTTAGCTTTTGGGGTTGAGTTAAACCCAAGATCCATTCTTTACACATTCGTCTCAAATTATTTTTTGTTTTACACGCCCTTAAGAAATACTATTAATTAAGAGGGGTATTAGACCACTTTTACCCTTATTTATATATAAGTTATAATCTCTTCATTAAATATTTATTATATTTATGTAGTATCTTTATTAATGATAAAATTCTACTAAGAGTAAAATGAGGGAGGGAAGGAAAATTAATTATACTTTAGCATGTATAAAAATAGTACAATTTTTTTTTTGGTATAGCTACATTAGAAAAGAAAAAGTATCCATATTAGAGCTCGATTATATTCGGCTTCACGCCGTCTAGGGCACATTTCTGAGAATCGCTCCCTACCAAGAAAACTTTTATATCCAAAATTCGAATGAAAGACCTCTAGTTAAAAAAGAAACAGCTTCATACACACTGCATTATTATTTTCCTACCAAACAAACCCTTATCAATAATAATTTGACACGATAAGAGTAGAATTGATAGTGGTTGACACCGTCATTGAAATATCAATCATATCAAGTGCAATAATTTCAACCAAGAAAAGTATGCATTGTTTTTCATAAATTCATTTTCTCTTTTTCTCCAGTCATTCTAACCTCATAGGTGATAAAGTGGGAGCCAAACTAATTTTGATGGAAACTTTTTATATTAAGATTTATGTAACACTCACATAAATTGAAATAGAAAAAATAATATTATAAAAAATACGTCCTCTTTTAACGGGTTTTATGCTACATAAATTTGAATTCACTCGAAGGTTACGTGCGATATTAATTTGAATTCACTCGACTCAAATAGATATTAGATACCGGGTGAAACAAAGGAGGGAAATAGCCTATAGCTTTCTTCATTCACTTAAAATCAGAAAGTGCCAACCAGTAGAATTGATAGTAACCACGAAAAATGTGCATTGTCCTTTCATTTTCTCTTTTTTCCAAGGTCTTTCATAACTCAATTAGGGGGGGGGGGGGGAGGGGGTCTGCAAACCTTCAAATTCCAAAATATATTGATCATTAACATGACCATGCACACAATCAAAAAACTCAGTAGCAAAAATTAATAACCAAAGTGCTAATAAAATGGAAACCTTAAACACTTAATTTCCCCTTTTTATCACAAACCTCACGAGTAGCTAGCTCTTTTCACTTTGCTTTCAAATCAAGAGAATAGCAAATTTTCTTGAAATTTGGCAAGTTATCTTGAAATAGAGGAATAAAAGCATCAATACTTCCATCTCCAATAAATGATGGCACAAGAAACATCATACCCTCTGTTGGATAATAAGAAGGCATAAACAAAAAAGGGCAACCAGTACCAAAATCCAAGTCATAAAATGGAAACCTCAACCAACTATCAACTTCCAAATTGGGACAAAGTGAATCCTTCTTCATATCTGCACTTGGGATTAAATCTTGTGTGACTTTGTGATTTGCAAAATCAATAAATGACTTGAAATATTTATCATCCACTTTAGTAATTGCATCATGAATAATTTTTGTTGCATAGTGAAGTGGCTCATCTAGTAAGTCTTTCACTTTTGATGTTGGAAATGCCCATAGAACTAAGTTGCCAAAAAATTCATCCGGCACTCGAGGTATAATTCTTCTCCGTCCATCGACCGAGATTCTTATTTGGGTATTTTGTGACACATCTAGTTTGCGCGATTTTGTAATGACCCTCCACAAATGGGCTATTAGACTTTCGAACGTGCTATAAGTCTTGGCTTTTCCATGCATGAAAGAGGCATTCGCCTTGAGTTTCCCTAAGAACTCTACGGTGAAATGGACTTTGTGCACGATTATGCTTTTCTCTTTATTTTCATTGTTGTCCTTGTTTACTAATTTGGACACGAACTCTGCCCCCACGTGGTTGTACTCGACTAGTGGAGGGTCACGGGGGCGGAAGATAGCACGGTCATTCAACGGGAGGGGAGTAATTTCGACATCGCGGCAAGCTTGACCCCACGCGACGAAAAAATTGCTCGCCGCGTGGCCGTCAGCTATGATGTGGTGGCCGGTGAAACCGACCACCACAGAGCCACACGCAAACCGTGTGACTTGAACTTGGATCAACTCCACTACATCCTTTAAGCTAGGATGCAAAGAGAGCATAGAAGGAGAAGGCTTTAAGGGTAATACTTCGTCCAACGTGGCATCAATAGATGCCTCGATGAATCGAACACCCTCATCATTAAGAAAAACCCCACGGTTCCCCTCCTCATCTTCGCCTATTCTACCAGCCCACTCCCTATAAACTGCTAAGGTTTTTCGAAGTCCCGTTTCGATAGTGGAAGTTGGAGGGGTGGGTGGTCTATAGGCATATATCAAAGCCATTAGAGCATCAAATGTGACATTATCAAAGACATTGAAAGGAATATGAGTTGTGGTGGAAGGTGGAATTCCTTCATACAAAGGCTTGATGATTCTTGAACTCTCAATTTTCACATTCATGGTTCCTAACAATTTTTTGTGCTTTCTTTAGAGAAATGTTTTGAGTTTTGTGATGTCAAATCTAGGAGCTAGCTGGCTTTTTATATAATGAAAAAACATGACACGCTGGGAGGTATTCATGGAGTGTGTACCACCAAAAAATGCATGTTTTTTATTTCCTCGAAAAGGTTGCATTTAAAATTGGCAAAAATGAAAAGTCTGGCCAGTTGAACTTTATATAGATTGAATAGCTGTTGTTTTCTTAGAGTATACTTAAATGCCAAATTTGAAATTTCCACAACTTTTCACGTGGTTGAAAAATCCAAATTCCAAGTGCTTGGGTCATACCTACCGCGGAGGAATTTATTACTACTGTATTAATTAGGGACCATTTGGTTTGGATGGTCGGAGATAGGTTCAATTTTACTTTATTTATTATTTTATTTTATTTTATTTTATTTATCTATTTTATAAAATCAAGAAATAATTTATCTTTTTTCTTATTTTACCCTTAGTAAGTAACAAGTCAAAATTTTCAATTCTTTTTTTCAACACTATTTTTTTATGGTGTGAATTGTTAGAACTGATTACTTAATTAGTTGGTTGCACATTTTTTTGGTAATCTTTAGTTGATTTCAATCATTAGATAATTATCTATAATTAGAGATAATATGATAAAATTTCCATTCTATTTTTAACTTCGTAATAAGCGGGTAAAGTCAATATATGACAAATAAAACTGGACGGAGGGGGTATAATCTTCACATAAAATAAATACTACTATACTACTACTACTATCATGTTTGCTTGGGATTTAAAAAGATTTAACTTTCACATAGAAATTAACATTAATTATACAATATTTGGTTGCTCTTTTTTTATTTATTCTCATAAATTATACATGCATAAATTATGTGAAATCTATATAAGTATTATTTTTGGAATGCAATGTGAAATTAATTAATAAGAATACGCTTAAAATGACAAAATGGTCAAACAAACCCTCATAATAGTAAAAAAAGAAAATTATTTTGTTCAAACAATTATATATAAACATTATATAATTAAATATTCCATAATGTTCTAATACATACGTAATACTTCAAACTAAATATTCTACAAGAATTAATCTAAACATTATATAATTTCTGCATAATTTATCTCTGAATTAAACGACCTCTGAGGGTGGCAATTTTAGCTCATTAAAATATGACTTATTCCAATTAGCCCTAATTTAAGCAGAATAATGATTCGTAAATTTATTAATTCATTGCATTTTAATCCATACAATTCAATTCATTTAAAATTGGACTAATATACAAGCGCATTGAAATATGAAAAAATGTTACTGTAGTAAATAATTTTAAACTGATATTTTTGTATGATATATTATACTCATGTGATTGAACGTGGCTTTATTTCACCCACTCCTTTTTAGATGCACACCAGTCATTTTATTGTCCAATCCAAAAAGCAGCCTCCGTGTGGTCGATTCCCGGTGGGGATCATTCTGCTATGTTCTGGTGTTGGTCCTTGTAGATGATATCAGTTGATTTGCTCTCAAATTTTGTTTATTGAAGGCATATTCTTTGATTTACTGATAATAGTGTTGAGGGATCGATGCTACTATCTCCGTGACTAGTCTAACGCAAGCCGGGACCTGTAGCTCAAAAAAAAAAGTCTCTATTTTCCACGCGCAGAAAATTGAATGGCTATTTGCCTATTGTGAGGGGAACTTAATGAAAAGCTGTCCACATTTCAGTACAACAATCCAAATTGCCAAAAGACGTAATTTTCATGGAAACCATACTTCAAAAATCAAAAAGTAGAATTCACATTTATTATATTTTCAATACACATATAACTAATTATATAAGGAGATATGTTGCACACTCGTCAGTCATATCATTGTCACGTTAGAAACCTTCTAAATTTTAATTTTGCATTCTTTTCCTTTTCTTTTCTTTATTCATATGATTTATCTTTTGTTCATTATATATTTACACTAATTAATTCCTAATTAATCATTAAAATTCTCCAATAATTATATCTTCTTGATCACTCCACCACCATATCTCACCGAAAACACCATATCTACCCCCATCAAATGGTTTTACCTCTCCTTTTTTTTCACACTACTAACTTTAATTTTAAATATAATATTTTCTGTTACTAACATTTTATCATATCCCCTTAATTATTTTTATTAATTGAATAGGTATATATACAAGATACAAAATAGGAGAATCATATTCCTATTCTATTCCTAAAATCTTATTCTACCATAATTCTAACTCTACAATTATGGTAGTGTATATTCCTAATTAAGGTAACAAATACATTACAATATACTACACATATATTTTTCTAATATTTAATATTCTTGTCTATTTACTATGTACAAACCGAGAGCCTAATTATAGGCTGAAACCGAGACTGCCCAATTATGGGCAGAATTCGAGATTTTTCCATAAGGTAATATACACATGTATATTGTGTGTGTATTGCCTTATTTAATAAAACTATTGATTTGATGTGATTGTGTCATCTCGGTTTTTTTTCCCTCCCATTTTACCTTTACTAAATTAGACCATGTCCCTACTTTTTAAATATAATATTATAAGCTTATTTCACATATTGATGATGTTTGGTACAATATAACGATAAGAAACTATACAACATTTGAATGTTATCCGGAATTGATCTTAGGTCTAACTCAACTCAAAAGTTAGCTTGTAGGGTGAGAATTATTCAAGTCCATATAATGAGTTCATGTTCCTATTTCATATCTGATGTGGGACTCTTAACACTCCCTCCAAGCTCAGACCTTGTTAACTGGAGCGTGAATAATATAATTTGGGGGTCCAACATCGGTGAACAAATAATTGAAATTGGTCTGGCTCTAACTTGGGCATAACTCAACCCCAAAAGCTATCTAAAAAGGAGGATTGCTCAAGTCATATAAGTGAGATCAATGACCACTTATCCCACCGACGTGGGAGAACTCAACACTCCGACTCACGCCTAAGGCTGGACATCCATGGACAATATAAGAGGGGGCCCCCCAACATCGGTGAACAAATAATTGTAATGAGTCTGACTCTGATACCATGTAAATAATTGATATCGGGCCTAACTCAACCTTAAAAATTAGTTTATAGGATAATGATTATCCAAGTCCATATAAGGAGTCAATGTTCTCATTTCATATCATATGTGAGACTCTTAACATTTATATTAAGTATTAAAATAACACAATGCAATACATACCCCAAAAAAATAATGTGTAACAACCATTCAAACAAGCTGTGAAATTATTGAATGGTGGTTTTCTTTCACGTCAGTCATTTCTTTATCCTTTAATTAAAAAGGTGTAATACTTTCAAGAATTCCATTTGAATACTTGAAGTGTGTGCCACTTGAACACAAAATTAATATGAAGCCAAATACAATAAATGCGTGCAATTCACACGATATGACGTGACAATTACACCAATAAAGGACACATAGTTCTTAATACCAAATAATCAATTGAAAAAGCTTTCGATTTTTTTTTTAAAAAAAAGTTTTAATTCACACCCATTCTTCTTTGTTTACCAAAATGCAATCCCCTCATATCTTTACACTCACCTTTTCCGGCAACTTCGTCACCTTTATCAACACCACGAAAGACATATATATTCGCCAGATATTCTAGTCTAATCGAATGAATGTGAATGGTGGTTGCACCGGTGCGTGATGAAAAGACGTATATATTGGCCAAAGATTCTAGTATCTAAAGTGTAACAATGAAGACAATGACAACAACATATCCAGTGAACTATGTATTGTATAATCGTTATGGGATTTACACAAAATAAAAGATTTACATAAAGTATAACAGAAAAACTTAAAATTTATTCGTGTAATAATAGCAAGAGACTAAAACGAACCGTGTCTCTTTCTTCCCCTTTGGTGAGCTGACCTTGAAATATTCATCGATAGTGGTCCTTATAATATATCGGACGAACCCTCGATCTATATCACAATGTAAGTTCTAATTTGATACGATTGACAAACGAACATTGAAATACTAAGAGTTTTATCTCTCCTGTATTTTAATAGCATATGATAGATTTACTCATGTACTTATATAAAATAAATTATACAACAACAACATACCTAGTGAAATTTCATAATGTGGGGTCTGAGGAAGGTAGAGTGTACGCAAACCTTATTTCTACATTGATAGGTAGAACGGTTGTTTTCGAGAGTTCATCGGCTCAAGACAGAGCATAAGCACAAACAAAGCAAAAACAAAAACAAAAACAAAAACAAAGCAAAAGAAACAGTCAAGAAAATTAAAGCAGTGTGAAAATACTGGTATAAAAAACGAATAAGCCATGATAGCGCATTCCAAAAATGTAAGCAGTAACTAGCACATGTAAATAAGCTAAACAAAGTACACTAAAGGACACATAACATCAGAAATCAAACTACAGGATAAAATAAATTATGATTAACAACAGCAACAACATACCCAGTAAAATTCCACAACGTGAGTGTGAGAAGGATAAAGTGTACGCAGACCTTAAATTATGATTAACAATAATTACTAAAATTATGATATTTACTTAAGCTTTTTGAGTACCCTTATGAATTGACTCTTATTTCCAACATTATAAACAAACTCAAATTCAAGCTTAATTTGAGAATAAAAATATTAGTCTATAAAAATAATTTATACTCTAAATAAAACATCTCTACAGTTGAACTAATCGAGCTGTAAAATAAATATCTAAGTTAGGTGTCATGTTATCATATTAACAGAACCATTTTGACCACCTGACTTAAATCATAGAACTGACATTTAGGAAGTTCTAGAACATTACTCAAAAAAGTCTTAAGCAAAAAAAATAATACTCCATTTATCCCAAAATACTTGTCATATTACGCTTTTCAAGAGTCAAATTATATGAACTTGATCAATATTTTAAGCTATATTTTTTCATCATATTAATATGAGTAGAATTGCAACTTATAGTACTTTTCTTATAGATTCAGAATATCTAAATTTTAATTTTAAAATATTAAAATAATCTAATCTAATCTAATTTAATTTTAAATTTTAAAACAAAAAATATAATAAGTATTTTAGAACTAAGGGAGTAGGTAAACATTGAGGGCTCGTTGGGAATAAGATAATAATTTCGGGAAAAAATTTGAGATCATATTATCTTATGTTTGGTTGTAGATATTAATTAGTCTCCGGACTCATTTCGCACTAAAACGATAGAATTAGCTATCACATATAAACTGTAAAAATAATTGATCCCATAAAATATTCTTATCCACCAACCAAACTACTTAGCAATCCATGAGAAAGAAATTAGATGCAAAAGTGTGGGTCCATCAAGTGACAACCTTATCATTAAAGAGAAAATGTCCCTCTTATGTTTGCCGTAGGTTTAAAATAGTCCATTAAATTACTTTTGAGCAATTTAGGTTTCCATCAACTATTTAATAAACTGATAAATAGATTTAACAAAAACTTTAAAAAAAGAAGAAGGATTTAACATGAACTTAATAAGAAAATATAAAGCTTTTGCAGTTTCCGCTATTTAGTCCACCCCGAGCTCATGAGCTTCTTGTGAAGCATATTCGAGATTTGAAATTTATGAATTTTGAATTTTAGCTATGTATTAATAATTTAAATATATTAAATATTTTTTAAAATAAACTTGTATTTTGTACTCTACCTTCTCCTTTTACTTCTTGCTTTATTATTTTTAATCAAAGCACATGCCAATGAGAAAAGTTAATCTGATGATGGCAATTGACAGATGAAACTGTGAAACAGACACGAAGTGCGAATCTTGAAAGCATATGCCAATGAAAACACTTTTGGTTGGTTGGTCCAGCAGCAACAACAAGCCAGTAGCCTGGCCCCCATCGACTTGGGCCAGACCTTTAGCATCATGAATCTTTAACAACTCGATAAAAATTGGTATATGGACATCGGAGTCGCATTTCACCTCATCCGGTCGTCAATTAACTTATCACAATTACTTCAGTTAAAGTGTCCTCAATTTATTACTATCGGCAATGGTCATCGCATTTCAATTGAAAGTTACGGTAACACACATACCAAACATCTCCACCCGTCTTTCTCCCTAAGTCACGTCCTCTACACCCCTAACATCATTAAAAACTTGATCTCTGTTAGAAAATTCACAAGGAATAATTTTGTGTCTGTCGAATTTGACCATTTTGGTTTTTCTGTGAAGGATCTCAATACGGGGAAAATTCTTACGCGCTGCAATAGTGTGGGAGACCTCTACTCCTTCACTCAATCTTCCGTTGTCAGACCGCAATCACATCTATCCCTTGCGACTATCTCTCCCTCAACTTGACACAACATACTCGGACACCCCGGAGACCCAGTTTTTACTTTTCTTAAGACTACTAAGTGTATTCAACGTAATAATGGGAAACTTGCCCAACACTGTCTTTCTTGCCCGCTTGGCAAACATACTCGTCTTCCATTTATGTCATCAAACAGTGTTACTTTTTCTCCGTTTGATATTGTTCATGCTGATTTGTGGACATCTCTGATTGTTAGCTCTTTGTGTCACAAATTTTATCTAGTATTCTTAGATGATTTTTCACATTTTGTCTGGATTTACCCACTGAAATTCAAATCTGAAGTTTTTGTCAAATTCCTTGAGTTTCAAAAATTCATTAAAACATAGTTTGAAAAATCTGTCAAATCATTCCAATGTGATAATGGACGTGAATTTAATAACTCGATTTTTCACAATTTCTGCTCTAAACAAGGCATGATTTTTCGTTTCTCCTGTCCCTATACTTCCTCCCAAAATGGAAAGGCAGAACGAATTATACGTACCATCAATAACATGGTTCGCACCCTTCTGTTACATGCCTGTCTTCCACTGCCTTTTTGGGTCTATGTTGTTAAAATAGTAGAATCCCTTCTTAATATTTTACCAACTAGCACTCTCCAAAACAAGATCCCTACCGAAATCTTATACCGTAGGTTCCCATCATATGACCATCTCCGTATTTTCGGCTGCTTATGCTACCCCAATATAGCCTCCACTGCACCTCACAAACTTGCCCCTCGCACATTGCCCCGTGTCTTCGTTGGTCTCTCTCCTACTCATAGGGGCTACATGTGCTATGACATTGTCATTCGCAAAATCATCATCTCCCGTCACGTCACCTTTGACGAGACGTCCTTTCCGTTTTCAAATCTCCAAAAATTTCAGACTATCGATTACATTTTTCTCGATGAACCGTCGGCTATCCAATCTTTATACCAACAGCAACCCACTGTTCCGAAAGAGCATACAATCCCGTCCCCGGCACTGTCTGGCACCAACCAAACAAATCCCTGCCCTCGGTCGAACACCCACCAACACCCTGCCGCTTCCAAATGTCTCCCGCCCCAAAGATCGTTGCCTCCTACCCGTAACCCGTAAGCCTGCAGCCTCCCAATCCAGAAACAGTAGACCTGCAACCTCCCAGTCCATACCTCCCACTGCTGCCTACCCATTGCATGGAGACTCGTGCACAACACGGGATCTTCAAACACAAGGTTCACTTCAACCTCTCCACACAAACCTTATCACTCATTCCAAAAAATCCAAAACTAGCAAAGCTAGACCCTAATTGGAATGCGGCCATGTGCGATGAGTTTAACGCTTTAACCAAGTAGAACACTTGAGATTTGGTCCCTGAACCAGACTGTGTGAATGTTATCCGGTGTATGTGGTTATTTCGTCACAAGTTCAGAGACAGTGGCGACTCGGAGCGGTATAAGGCAAAACTAGCTGCCAATGACACCAATCAGTAGGAGGGTATTGATTGTGGTGAGACATTCAGTCTGGTTGTTAAACCGGCCACTATTCGGACTGTTCTCAATATTGCTATGGGCATGCATTGGCAGATTCATCAACTTGATGTCAAGAATGCATTTCTTCATAGGGATTTGAAAGAAACTGTGTACATGCATCACCCCTGGCTTTGTTCATCCGGCAGTTCCGCAGTTTGTATGTCGTCTCAATAAGTCATTGTATGGCTTGAAACAGGCACCCCGCGCTTGGTATGATCGTTTTGCCAGGTATCTTCTGCATATAGGGTTTATATGTAGCAGGTGTGATAACTCTTTTTTCATTTTTCATCGAGGTAGCAGCACTGCTTATTTGATATTATATGTGGATGACATTGTTCTTACTGCATCATCTGACGGTTTGAAGAATAAAATCATTGTTCTACTCAAAACCGAATTTGCTATGACTGACTTGGGCAAGCTGAGTTATTTTTAGGTATATCAGTGACCAAATCTGCAACCACTATGTTTTTGTGTCAGCGAAAATATGCAGAAGAGATAGTATATAGGGCTAAGATGACAAATTGTAAAATTATGCCAACTCCGATTGATTCAAAATCCAAGATCAGTGCCAATGACGGTGCGCCAATTTCTGATGCCAATCTATATCGGAGTTTTGCAGGTGTCCTTAAGTATCTTACATTCACTAGGCCTGATATTGCATATGCCGTTCAGCAGGTGTGTTTGTTTATGCACGACCCTTGAGAGTCCCATTTTGCGGCCCTCAAACGTATTATCAGATACGTTAAGGGCACACTGGACTTTGGACTACATCTCTACCCCTCTGCCCCAAACAAGTTGCTCTCTTACATGAATGCAGATTGGGCAGGATGCCTAGACACACGTCGCTCCACCTCAGGCTACTGTGTATTTCTTGGGGATAATCTTATTTCACGGTCTACCAAGCGGTAGGCCACGCTATCCCGTTCGAGTGCTGAAGCATAGTATCACGGAGTTGCTAATGTCATTGCTGAGATCTGTTAGCTCTGAAATCTTCTTTTGGAGCTCCAGTGTCCACTGCGAAAGGCGTTTATAGTCTATTGTGACAACATATCTGCGATCTACATGTCTCACAATCCGGTCTCATAATTCGATCCAACATCAGCGAACTAAGCATATTGAGATAGATATCCACTTTGTACGAGAGAAGGTCGCCCTTGGTCAGGTCAAAATATTACATGTGCCTTCCTCATATCAGTATGCAGCTATTTTCACAAAAGGACTACCGAGACAACTCTTCACCGACTTCCGATCCAGCCTTAGCGTTCGGCCTCGTCCCGCTCCGTTTGAGGGGGAGTACTAGCGAATATTCTCCGAATATTCACCGTATATTTTGTTATTATTATGGATGTATATTTAAGGTAACTTAGAATTCTTATTGTATTATGAATCAACCATTTAAGGTAAGTTAGGATTCTTATTGTATTAGGAATCAACCTCTGTACAACTATATATATTGTGGATAATGAAAGGAATCCAAAAAGGAAAATTATTCCATCTTACAGTAGTGTTGGATATAATTGTTGGAATCAAAGTAGTACGGAAAGTAAATAAATATTACAAGTGTTCTAATTTCTAAAGGATAAACAAACATCTAAGATTATAATTGCCGCAAGCTTGTTGAGTCTTGAATCTTGATAACCTGAAATCAAGAAACACTAAATCTGAATTGTTACAAATGTGGCTGAGTCGAGAGATGACTCTCTGTCTTTAAGACAAGATTGTCCCGATATATGCTTTTACGTTAGCGGACAATAGTCTCCCAAGATAAAACAACAACTAATCAACACTACAAAGCAAATAGGTTGATTCTGACGAAGAAAACAAACGTGAAACGACTTGCTGAAGAATGGAAAATTTAAAGGAAAATGAAGAGTTTCTCTTATCTTTCTGCTATCTTTCTTTTGTTTTCTCTTCTTCTCTTTTCTCAAATCTGTTTCTGGTCTCAATATATAGTATTTAAGAGGAGGAGATGTGTTAAGAGGTCCTTTAAAAGGTGTAGTCATGGCCATAAACAATTTGTAGTAAGTGCAAAACGTTTTAGATGGTTAATGCCATAAGACTGTTTTGTTGGCAGCCCAGAAGCCCGCGACGGGACGGGACGGGCGGGCGGCACGCGTGTGGGGCTAGCCTCGAACCCAAGCACACCTAGGTCCTCCTTCCTTCAAACACATGCGTTACCCCTTGGAGTCCCAAACCCTTATCCATTTTAGGCTTATAAAAAGAACAATTCTTCATTTTCCCACCGATGTGGTAGATTTGTCCCACACCATATTTTTATGCCTCAAACACATTATTTAGCGGACCAATATCTCTTTCATTTTAAACAAAATTTGACGATCATTGGCCCTACGGTCATCTACTCACTTAGTAGATTATGCACGTGTGAAGAACCAAAAACTCCAACATGCGGAACCCGAGTGTTTAAGTCATTAAAGATGGGTGAGCGCAACCCCCATCAAAGGTAAATTTTCAACACATAGTACAAGCGGAAACAGGGCTGTGTATGTTTAATTGACTCCCCTACTACCATAACTTATTTTATTCCATTAAAGATTTTAGTCTAAAAGTATCACACATCCGACCCTTCCCATACCTCTTACATAACGGAAGCTTAATACACCGCACTACCCTTTTAGTTTAAAAGTATCACACGAAGTTTATTCCATTATCTTTACCTAAGAAAAAAAGAAGAAGCTCCAGACAAATAACTTAAATTACCTTGAAATTGTATGGAAGAAGTGTACACCTTAGTTTTAATTTATGTGATTTAATTTTGCTGTAGTTTATTTTTAAAAAGTCACTTTTTATATTTAATAATTTAATTTTATTATGTCACATTATATGTTTAACACGTTCACCGCTAACTCCCGCCACTAACCATTACTAACTACCGTCGTCATAGCCAACTATTACCAACTACCACCATCCTCAGTCATAATCGCTACCATCGTTAATTACTACAGTCATGCATTACAATCACTAGCCATCATCTACAATTGTTACCTCAACAATCATCAATCACTACCGATAATCACCATCACTATATATATCGCCAACCACCTTCATCATTCATTACTACCATTAGTTATCACTAATGTGTGAACATACTAGGATGAATAAAATTAGAAATAAAGATATCCAGAATAAAGTGAGAGTGATTTTCGTGGTGTCAAGACGAGGGAAGCACGACTACGATGTTCGAGCATGTGAAGAGGGGAAACGTAGATGCTCTAGTGAGGAGGTGTGAGAGGATGTATATAGAGGGTATGAGGAGAGGTAGAGGTAGGTCGAAGAAATATTAGAGAGAGGTAATTAGACAGGACATAGTGTATTTGCAGCTTATCGATGACATGACCTTAGGTAGGAGGGTATGAGAATCGTAGATTAGGGTAGCGGTTAGTAGGTAGTTGAGCATTGTCTTGGTGTTAAGAGGGACGAGTGTTTGGTAGTCTAGCGCACAATGTATGCTATAGTATTTAGCCTTATTCATGTGGTTTGTTGCCATTTGGTAGCTGTTACTACTTGTTATTTTATTTCAGTTATCTCATTATTTTGTTGTGTTAGTGTCCTTTTCTGTATGATTGGTAATGTTTTTTTTATTAGTTGTCATGTTTTCTTCACTGCTATTTTTTTCAAAACTATTTTGATTTGGTGTACTTGAGTCGAGGGTCTTCCGGAAACAACCTCTACCTCCACGATATAGGAGTAAGATTTGCGTACACTCTGCCCTCCCCAAACTCCACTTGCGAGATTACACTAGATTGTTGTTGTTGTATATGAAGTTTAAGACCATACAATTCAAAGAGTACATTGGTATATTAAATATCTTTAATTTAATACCACAAAATTCGAATGTTTTACTTATTTGGTTAAATATTATATTTAATTAAATTAAGACACATAAAATAAAATAAAATAATTATTAAATATGTGGATGTAAATCCTTAGCACTAATAAGTTTTAAGAATTCTAACCAACAGAAAGTTTTAGCACGTTTTGGAAAAGTCACCAAAAACACAATTAATGAAGGTCCATATCACTCACATGGGAACCTATGAATTGAAAAAAGAAAAAAATAGTAAGACAATATTTATGTGGCGATCAGACATAGCACGTGTAATTATTATAATTAATTGCAACAATTGGGAATATTCCCTAATCACATGTAATTAGAGTAATTAATTGCAACAATTTGGTAATACGCCCTAATCCTAATGTGTGTTTTGAAAGAAAGTTTAGACAAGCCTATGCCTAATTTGCTAATTCAAATCTAGTGAGGTTTCTATCATTTTAATACGTTGTGTATAAGATAATATATTGTGTAATTTGATGATTACAACTTAAGATATACTTACATATATTTATTATGCATTGACTACATAAATTGAATATAAGGACGATAGTCATACAACTATGTTGCACATATGTGAAAATATGACAATAAAAAAACAATGATTATGGTGTAGTGACCGATACTACTCTATCATTAACCAAAGTCTCGAGTTCGAACCCTTTGGGTACGGAGTCACCATTGTTAAAGAGTGCTTTGCCCCTCAATGTGGGACTACCCGACACAAATCCGAATTAGTCGAGCCCCATTATGGGTACCGAACACCGGATGATAAAGACTAAAAAAAGAAAATATGACAATAAGAGTCTGTTCCTAAAATTTGTAAAAATAAAAAATAAAAAAATTAACTACTATTCACGGTCAGTGGACACAGAAATTACACAGTCATGCAATCTTGATTGGCAACTCGGGGTACTTATAGGACCGTTCGATTGAATATTTATGTTTAATGGTTCGGATGCCCTAAAACTAACGAGGGATGAAAACAAGAACTGTATAATCTTTCTATCTTTGGTAAGAATAAATTCGGCAGAATAAACAGAGCCGAAATTGCCTTAAACTTCTGTTTTCCTTATTTACTTTTTAATAATTAAAATTGAAAATAATTTAGAATCTTGCTTGTTGGAACCAGTCAAAATCACTTGACCGTGTAAAATATGTTTCCACTGACTGTAGATATATTCACTACCGATCAAAAAGAGTATTCACTTAAGAAAATATTAATTTCTAGACAAAAAATAAATACTCTGACTAAACTGTCCCTAATTAAATAAGTATTAAAATTTGATTACATAACACTTAATAGAGTCAAATTTTTAAAAAATGAGATTAATTATTTCTTAATTTAATAAATAAATACTTTTTTTTAAATGAGAAAAAAAGTTGAGTGGACACTTTTTAAAATTATGAGTAGTAGTTAATCTCAAAAAAAAAAATCGACTAGTCCGCGGGCGGTATGCAAGCATCAACGTCGTCCTAAAGGCGTCGCGTCTATTTCGTGACGACGTTTGCAATGAGATATGCATAGTCGAACATGCATCAAACATATGCTCAATTATTCTAGTACCAAATGTGCATAGTTTCAGTACATTTGGCACTAAGGTGGTACAATTTAGTAAAAGTACATTTAGCACACAAAGTTAGAGCGGAGAGGAAATATTCAATTATCGTTATTCATTTATCTATTTGTGATATCATCTATTTTTTCTTTATTTGATTTTTTCATTCAATGTTCAGTATCTGTAATAAAGTTTGATTAATTTAATTCACACCGCATAAGACTCATTCGGAGAAGCACTCCCTACCAAGACCTTTGATTAAAAGAAAAAAAATTTATTTGTTGCCCCACATTCTTTGGTGATGGGACCATCTATTCAAACAACAAAAAAATAAAAAATCCTTGATACATTTTGTTGGATAAGAATAAACAAAATTATTAATATTAGGTAATATATATTCTTATAGATTTCCCATATAGAGAATTCATGCAAAACTTGTTTTTTTTCTATAAGCATTAAAATCATTTGGAACGGGATATTAAATGGAGATTGATGTGAAATGATTTCTATCTAGACTTCGATTGCGACATAGTGGGAATTAAAATAAAAGGTGTTTACATTATCTTTTCACCACTCATCGTTTCTTAGTAATAGAAATTATTACAATAAAGTAACTAATGATAACATCATATGAAGTATGTATTAACGAATATTATTCGAATATTCACGGTATATTTTATAATTATGATAGATATATATTTAAGGTAATTTAGGATTTTTATTATATTAGGAATCAACCATTGAAGGTAAGTTAAAATTCTTATTGTATTAGAAATCAACATTTGTACAATTATATATATTGTGATTAATGAAAGGAATCCCTAAGGTAGATTATTCCAAACTTACATGGTATCAAGAGCCAAACCCTAAACTCCACTCCCAAAGTCGCCGACCACCACCCTCTCTCCACTTCCTTCTCGGTCGACGGCCACCATGTCTTCCCATACTAATTATGGTTCCTCTACTGGCATTTTTGACAACCCCCACCACGTTCATCATCTTCTTTTCATCCGACTTTTGTCGTTACCAACATCAAGAACTCTATCCCTATAATTCTTGACCAATAAGACTGTCAATATTCCATGTGGACAGAACTGTTCTATATTCATGCGTGTGCGTACAACGTGCTCGACCATATTGATGACTATGTTCCTCGTCCCACCGACATTGCCGACTCGACATGGCGTTGCCTTGACTCCATCGTCAAACAGTGGATATACGACACCATCTCAAAAGACTTGTTGTGCACTATCATGAAAAAGGTGTTACGGCACGTGACCTTTGGGTACTGTTGGAAGAAATATCTTAGGATAATAAAAATAATCGGGCTGTGTATTTGGAAGAGCAATTCAACAATACGCGCCTCGAGAATTTTAACAACATGTCAGAATATTGCAAACAACTGAAACTCATAGCCGACCAACTCTCCAACGTCGGGACATCTGTTTCTGAAATCAAGACGGTGCTTCAATTAGTTGTTGGTTTACCGAAAGGTGAATACGATACATTTGCAGCGATGATTCAATATGCCGACCCACTACCGAGTTTCACTAAGGCACGTTCACAACTATTGTTGGAAGAAACCCGAGGTGCTAAACAAGAGTAGCACAATCAAAAGGTGTTAGCCGTTGACGGCATGACACCACCGGCGACCAACACCACCCCATCGCCACCGCAAGACCACCACCAGCAGCAGTCCCGCGGCGGAGGGCGTAGCGGCAGAGGCCGCGACAATAATAACAAATAAAAAGGCCGCGGCAAGGGTCACCGAAACCAGCAACCAGGTCCAAACCCTGCTCCCTACTTCCAGTGGGCTGTACCGCAATCCTGGCCCAATACCGGGAACTAGGCCTCACCTGCATGCCCTCACCCAACAGCAGGGGCCAAGTTCCAGCAGCATGCTTGGTCACCCGGTCTTTTGGGCTCCGCCCACCAACAGCAGCCCACCAAGAGCAAAGAAGAAGCCCACATACGGCCTCACCCAAAGATCACCGGCATAGCAGCACTGCCCCCATCGATTGGGGCCAGCCTTCAAAGATCGTGGAACCTTCAACAACCCGATGATAAGTGGTACATGGACACCGGAGCCACATCTCACCTCACACGGTCATCAGGTAACTTATCTCAACTGATTCAGTTATAATGTCCTCAATTTATTACTGTCGGCAATGATCATCATATTCTAATTGAAGGTTACAGTAACACATATACCAAATATTCCCACCCGTCTTTCTCCCTAAATCACGTCTTTTACACCCCCAACATCATTAAAAACATAATCTCTGTTACAAAATTCACTCGCAATAATTCTGTGTCTGTCGAATTTGACCCTTTTGGTTTTTCTGTGAAGGATCTCAATACGAGGAAAATTCTTACGTGTTGCAATAGTGTGGGAGACCTCTACCCATTCACACAATATTCCGCTGTCAAACCGAAATCACCTCTATCCCTTGCGGCTATCTCTTCATCAACTTGGCACAACAGACTCGGGCACCCAGAGACCCTGTTTATAATTTTCTTAGGACTACTAAACGTATTCAATGTAATAATGGGAAACTTGCCCAACACTATTTTTCTTGCCCGCTTGACAAACATACTCGTCTTCCATTTATGTCATCCAACAATGTTACTTTTTCTCCTTTTGATATTATTCATGCTGACTTGTGGACATCTCCGGTTGTTAGCTCTTTGGGTCACAAATTTTATCTATTATTTTAGATGATTTTTCACATTTTGTCTGGATTTACCCACTGAAATTCAAATCTGAAGTATTTGCCAAGTTCCTTGAATTTCAAAAATTCATTAAAACACAGTTTGAAAAATCTATCAAATCCTTCCAATGTGATAACGGACGCGAATTTAATAATTCGGTATTCCACACTTTCTGATCTAAAACAAGGCATGGTTTTCCATTTTTTCTGTCCCTATACTTCCTCCCAAAACGGAAAGGCTGAATGCATTATACGAACCATCAATAACATGGTTCACACCCTTTTGTTTCATGTCTGTCTTCCACCGCTTTTTTGGATCTATGCTGTTATAATGGTAGAATCCCTCCTTAATATTTTACCCACTAACACTCTTCAAAACAAGACCCCCACTGAAGTTCTATACCGTAGGATCCCGTCCTATGACCAATTCAGAATTTTCGGTTGCCTATGCTACCCCAATCTAGCCTCCACTGCCCCTCACAAATTAGCACCACGAACTACACCCTGTGTCTTCGTTGGTCTCGCGTCTAACCATAGGGGTTACCTGTGCTATGACCTGTCCACTCATAAAATCATTATCTCCCGCCACGTCACATTTGACGAGACGCAATTTCCATTTTCCAATCTTCGGAAATTTCAAACCACGGACTACACATTTCTTGATGACACAGATCTGTCCCCACCAGTCAAATCACGGTTTCGGTTTTCATCCACTGTTCACGTGTCAACGTCGCCGGCGCAGATAGTTTTGCCTACACCAGCGACCGTCACTGACGCCACCCCTACAACCCACCAACCCTTGTCTTCTCTTCACAGGGTCGAACAATCACCACCACCACCAAACCACGAAACCCCCGATAGGCTGTCCAGAAACCCTCTCGGCGAAACATCTCCGATCCACCCACCAATCAGAAATCTATCGCTACTGCCCAGCTCCACTAACTCGCCACCTAACCCACCGACACCGACAATAACCCAGTCACCTCCAACACCCATCACCGACACCTCTAAGAATCCGACATTGAGTTCTGAACCTGAAGCCCTGCGATCACAACCTACCCATCGTATGGAAACTCGTGCTCAACACGGGATTTTCAAACCCAAGGTTCACTTCAACCTCTCCACACGAACCATAATACCCATTCCAAAAAATCAGAAACTAGCCAAACTGGACCCTAATTGGAATGCGGCCATGTGCGAGGAATTTAATGCTTTAACCAAGCAGAACACTTGGGATTTGGTACCTAGACCGGACAGTGTGAATGTTATCCGGTGTATGTGGCTATTTCGTCATAAGTACAGAGACAGTGGTGACTTGGAGATGTATAAGGCAAGACTAGTTGCTAATGACACTAATCAGCATGAGGGTATTGATTGTGGTGAGACATTCAGTCCGGTTGTTAAACCGACCACTATTCGGACTGTTCTCAGTATTGTTATGGGCATGCATTGGCCGATTCATCAGCTTGGTGTCAAAAATGTATTTCTTCATGGGGATTTGAAAGAAACTGTATACATGCATCAGCCCTATGGCTTTGTTCATCCGGCAGTCCCGCAGTTTGTATGTCGTCTCAGGAAGTCATTGTATGGCTTGAAACAGGCACCCCGCGCTTGGTATGATCGCTTTGCCATGTATCTTATGATGATCGGTTTTATATGTAGCAGGTGTGATAACTATCTTTTCACTTTTCATCGAGGTAGCAGCACAACTTATTTGCTATTATATGTGGATGTCATTGTTATTACTGCCTCATCTGACAGTTTGAAGAATGAAATCATTGCTCTACTCAAAACTGAATTTGCTATGACTGACTTGGGCAAGCTGAGTTATTTCTTGGATATATTAGTGACCAGATCTGCAGCTACTATGTTTTTGTGTCAGCGTAAGTATGCAGAAGAGATAGTGTACATGGCTAAGATGACAAATTGTAAAATTATGCCAACTCCGGTTGACTCGAAATCCAAGCTCAGTGACAATGACGGTGCGCCAGTTTCTGATCCCACTCTATATCGGAGTCTTGCATGTGACCTTCAATATCTTACATTCACTAGGCCTGATATTGCATATGCCGTTCAGCAAGTGTGTCTGTTTATGCACGACCCTCGAGAGTCCCATTTTGCAGCCCTCAAACGTATTATCAGATACGTTAAGGGCACACTGGACTTTGGACTACATCTCTACCCCAACCAAGTTACTCTCCTACAAGGATGCAGATTGGGCAGGATGCCCAGACATACGTCGCTCCACCTCAGGCTACTGTGTATTTCTTGGGGATAACCTTATTTCATGGTCTGCCAAGCGGCAGGTCACGCTATCCCGTTCGAGTGTTGAAGCAGAGTATCGCGGAGTTGCTAATGTCGTTGTTGAGCTCTGTTGGCTCCGAAATCTACTTTTGAAGCTCCAATGTCCACTGCGAAAGGCGTCTATAGTCTATTGTGACAACATATCTGCCATCTATATGTCTCACAATCCGGTCCAACATCAGCGGACTAAGCATATTGAGACGGATATTCACTTTGTGCGAGAGAATGTTGCCCTTGGTCAAGTCAAAATATTACACGTGCCTTCCACCTATCAGTATGCAGATATTTTCACAAAGGGCCTACCGAGACAACTCTTTCCCGACTTCCGATCAAGCCTTAGCGTTCGGCCTCCTCCCGCTCCGACTGAGGGGAGTATTAGCGAATATTCATAGTATATTTTGTAATTATGATAGATGTATATTTAAGATAACTTACGATTCTTATTGTATGATGAATCAACCATTTAAGATAAGTTAGGATTCTTATTATATTAGAAATCAACCTCTGTACAACTATATATATTGTGATTAATGAAAGGAATCCTAAGGGAGATTATTCCAAACTTACATTATGGAATATATTATTGGCCGTGTGGTCCATAATGGAAGTCGATATTACTTCCTTGGTTTCACTTTATGTGACGAAATTCGAAATCAAAGTATGATAGTCACATGATTTGATATATTATTTTGGCTGCATGGTCTATAATGGTAGGTAGAAATAATATTTATTGTCTCTTTCGATCATTTGAAAGATAATTATTATCATGAAATTTTAAATTTTATAATGAAATTCAACCCAATAGCATGAAGTTTTAGATGTGAAATTTAAAAATTCATAACAATCTTCTATTTTTAAATTATAAGGGTTAAAAAGAAGCTATTTGTGAATTTATACCCTTATGGAAGCCGATAATAATATAACTTAATCTTATTTTACATGATGAAGTTCTAAATTTTAAATACGATAGACAAATTACATAGTTTTCGTTGTGAATTCTTCAAATTTTATAAAGTAATACCACATATCTAGTAACTATATATGTAAAGTACTATAATAATAAATAGTTGATATTTCAAAATATTTTTTAAATACTTGTGTTACTAAAAATAAACCTTTAATTTGAATTTAGCAATTTTAAAATAAAAATCATGCATTAGTATTATTGATAACAGGTTATATTTACATGTATTTTAGCCCTGCTTTTGTGATTTTTAAGTGTGTTAAATGATGAAAATCATATTTTGACCGCTCTAGCAACTTTTGTTTAATTTGCAAACAAAAAGCATAATTATTTACCGTAGCATTTCGCATTTGTACATAATTTAATCCAATCATATATCTTCAATACCAATAGAGGGTGATGTACAGGACCCCACTAGGATTGAGAACACATTTTTATTCATTTTAAACCAAATAATATAATAATTATTATCTACAATATCATTATAGTTGTGTTATAATCCAATCGGTTATTTATGTAAGGCGTGTTAATATTTTTATTATAATTCGATCGGCTACTTGTTTAAAGATTCCCAACTCTATTGCTGCTATGTCTGTAATGGACCAAACTTTGACAGGCCCAAAATAGATCATATATTATAGGTTGGGCTCCCTTCATCCAAGACAGGCCCAATTGCTTAGTTATGAGATCAATTCGGATGACAGTTGGGCATGATACTTGTAAGGTAATCACTGAATGGTACTCCATCCGTTTAAAAAATATGTCTGGTTTTGACTTGACACAAAATTTGAGCAAGTAGAGAAGATTTTTAAATTTCGTGGCATTCAATTAAAGATGTATTGAATATACAAAAATGTCATTTAATCTTGTGATCTTAAACATGTTATGTGAAAAGTTGAAACGAAAGAGTTGACAAAAAAATAATATATTTTTAAATAAATTAAAAGAAAAAATAAGATAATCTTTTTAAAACGGATGGAGTAGTATCTTAAAGTTTGAAGTTCTACTATTGAAACTTAAGACACTATCGTGAAGTTCGAAGTTAAACTTCAAGACAATATCTTAAATTTTAAACTTCTACAATTGAACTTTAGCAACCAACTATATATAGTAAAATCAAATATATAGTTTTTTTAGTGTGCTTAGGATTACAATTTCGAAATACTTAAGTCGATCAAGAACAACTTCATTTTCATCATTGATTAAAATAACACAATTTTGAAATATGAAACACAAATGATTTTTCATTTATTCTTTTGCTGCCACCTTCAAATACAATTTTTGAGTTGCCAAAACAATTAGAAGATTTCGAGATACTGTCCTGATGTCCAGTTATAAAACTTTAAACTTTAGAACAATATGATATTTGAAATTCGATAGACAAATCAAGAGATATTAACAAATAAAATAGTAAAAATTATGATAAAATAAAAAAAAGTGTTTATAAATTGAAAATCATAAATTGGATATTACCACTGATTTTTTAATCTATAAGTATTTAGTTTGAAAACATTTGTACAACTTGTTTGGATGGTGTTACCTATTGTGTTGTAATGTTACTTTATGTATAATATTTATTTTGATTGCTACTTAAATTTTATTATTTCTATATCACATTATCAAATTAGTTATTATATAACGATCAAAAGTTCTATTTTATATAAAGATCAATTTGATATGATCACATTTTTATTTTACTTTTTTTTAAAATTATCCTTGCTTATTATTTAATAATCCTATTTTGCTCTATATACTACCTCTTTAATACTTACAGCAATAATTTACCCGCACCTAACTTCTTTTTATTTTTGTTAAAATAATTATATTTTATTTTTTAGATTGGTGGTGGTGTATACTACTAGATGACGTAAAATAATATAATCTATATGATTGTTATATTCATTCATTATAATAGTATGCTACAATACAATATTATATATTATGAAAGTAAAATATTCTCATAATTTATAGAAACAAGGGTCAAAAATATGTTAAGTATCATTTTTTAAATTTTTTACCTGAACTATTCAGAGTTTTTAATGGCTCCATTTGCATTTGGTATTTCTACTCAGTGTACTAATTTTACTTGTACCACTAGCAGTAGTACTATAGTTCCTCTATACATCAACCCCACTTGCAGATTATCTTTCAAGAACTCAGCGATTAATTCTGCAACAAGTTTATTCTGTATTTCCCTTTATAGGTAAGTCAATTTTTTTTAAAATCTGGATCTTGAAAAAAATGAGCTTTTTCTGAAATGGGGTTTGATATTTTGTTCGGGAAAGGTTCAAATTGACGAGTGTCATAAATGATCATTTCCGATAGTTAGATGACATATTTGAGCCTTTTCCGTATAAGTAGATACTCACCATTTTATTCCAAAGTAGTACTTAGTAAAATTAGAAGTGAATAGACATGAGGTTTATTAGTAAAAGCTTGTTTTTTTTTTTTTGCTGATATGGTGAAGTGGCCATTTACCAATAAGCTTCACCACATTCTCAGCTGTATACATTGCCCTATAGATTTTTTTTATAACCGTAGTGTTCGGGCCAGGGTGGTTATTAGACCAATTATTTTGTATGGAGCAGAGTGTTGGCCGGTAAACAACTCTCACGTTCAGAAGTTGGAGGTGGCAGAAATGAGGATGTTGTGGTGGACGTGTGGTCACACGATGAGAGATAGGATTAGAAATGAAGATATTTAGGATAAGGTGGGGTAGCCTCGGTGGAGGACAAGATGAGTGAAGCGAGGCTACGATGGTTCGGACATGTGCAGAGGAGAGGCGCGGATGCCCCAGTGTGGAGGTGTTAGGGGTTGGCTATGGATGGTTTCAGGAGGGGTAGAGGTAGGCCGAAGAAATTTTGGGGAGAGTTGATTATACAGTTTTGAGGAGAGGTAATTAGACAGGACATGACGTAGTTTCAGCTCACCGAGGACATGACCTTTCATAGGAGGGTATGGAGGACACAAATCAGGGTAGAAGGCTAGTAGCTAGTTGGGCGTGTCACGCTATTACTCTTGTAGTTTCTTGTCCTTTGATTCCTGTTATTATATGTTGTGTCTTGTACTTCGATTGGCATATGATTTTGTGGTAGTTACGTTATTGTTTCTTTTTTCAAATTGTTTTTGTCATGCTTTATTCAGAAGTTTTCCATGGCTTTGTTACTGATGTTATTTCTTTTTCCTGACTGTTGTGGTTTGATTTGCTTTTTTTGAGCCGAAGGTCAATCGGAAACAACTTCTCTACCTACATGGTAGAGGTCTGCATACACTTTACCCTCCTTAAACCCCACCTTGTGGAGTTACACTGAGTATGTTGTTGTTGTAGTGTTCAGGTCAGCTTGCGCACATCTCGACTAGTTCCATTGGGTACCCGTTACCTCCCACCAATACATTTGTTGGGTAACTTTGGGAAGGAATCACCTAGTGACTGTTTTTTTGCCTCTGCTGGTGCATTGCCCTATAGATCTGGATATGGTATTCTCAACATTATTTTCACATACCTTTCCTGTTTTCTTCTTACTTCTTGGATGTAACAAAATCATAATCAAACTGAAAGAAAAATAACAAGCAAGTCGTTTATCATGTTGATCGACATGCTTCTTTTCCTGGTCCAAAAACAAAGACTAGCGAGTTTATCTGGTAAAATGGTAGTAGGCCGTGTACTTGAAAATGCCTAAATCATACCAGTCCGTCTGATAATTTTGCCTCATCAAGGAGTTTATCCGTGTGCCAACTTTACAAGTAAAACTAAGGACAAAAATCGAAATACGCACACACATATATCGCAATAGCACTTAAGTTGTTTTTTTTCCCGAATAATTGTGGTGTCGGGCCAGCTTGCGTGCAGCTCGATTAATTCCACGGGGCACCTGCTACCTCCCACCAGACAGGTATCGAGTAGCTCTACCCACCAAAGCTTGGATAGATGGGAAGAAATGACAAGTGTTTTTGCTTCTGCTAGGAATTGAACTTGAGATCTCATGGTTCTCAACCCACTTCATTGACCACTAGGCCGCACCCTTGGGTGCATCAATTAAGTTGTTACTGTTCTTGAACAAAGTGCTCTTACAACAAAATATAGAACATAACATGAAATTTTGGTTTACACTTTGATTACATCGATAGAACATGATTATTTGTCGTGTTGATAAAGTCAACAGGCACTTGCTCAGAAGATTTTCCAACCTCAAAGGATTCTCGCAATGGCAGTTAACGTAGATAAAGCACCTGAAAGGTACCTCCTCCTTCCTATCGTGTCAGTTCGTTTGAAACAGTTTTCTTTTTTCTTCTCCCCACAGGATTCTAAAGGAGAAAAAGCTTGTAGGTATGCAGTGGTTACAGGAGCAAACAAGGGAATTGGATTCGAGACCGTCAAACAGCTCGCAAATTCAGGTGTGATGGTTGTCTTAACAGCTAGAAACGAACACCGGGGAGCGGAAGCAACATCCTTGTTGAATGAACAAGGTTTTTCAAATGTTGTTTTTCATCAGCTTGATGTTCAAGATGCTCAGAGCATCAAATCCTTGGCGAAGTTCATACAAACACAATATGGGAGGCTTGATATTCTGGTAAGATTATGAACGAACAGACCAATTTCTCGTGAGAGTTGCTTGAGTTATTGGATATAAATTCCATCTAAGCATATATCTTGAAGTAAATATCTGAAAGTTGCTGATTGAATTTCTGCAGGTGAATAATGCTGGAGCTTCTGGAGTTGTAGTTGATGAAGATGTCTTAAGGGCCTTGAACTTAGATCTTGAAGACTGGGTAAGATAATTTGCTCAATGCTTCGTTCTCACCCGCTAATTGACTCAAATAGGTGATAGTCCCCTCGTGCGGTCTCTGGTCTTACTCTGAACTAATCTTAGAGGGATTGGTTTACATAGTAACCCATAAGGAAATAGAATAAACCTACCTGAGGGCAGTCGCGGGACCCATGATTTTCATTTTTCACTAAGTGGGGTCATACAAAGAAATGAACAAACGAAAAAATCAAGGGGTTCCACATATAGTATATATACATAATATTTTTTACGCATCTACACTGTAATTTTCGAGCGATGACACCCCTTGGACAAGAGTGGATCCGTCACTGCATGACAGTAATCCCATCCCTCCTTATCTCATCCCTAGTCGCTACACCAACCGAGCCTCTATAGTTTCTCATGCTTTCTCATTTGTACTAATTATGCACTTACCATTATTTTTGATAGAGTAATTATATTGCTGTAAATGAGCTTAAATGAAGATGTGCGGTTCATATAGCCGACCCTACCTTGTTTTGGACTGAGGCTTAGTTGTTGTTGTTGCTTATTATTGTAAACAGTTAGCAGGGAAAGCTGTCAATGCCATTCAAGTTGCGATTAAAACAACCTACGAGAGTGCCAAATTATGCTTGGACACTAATTATTATGGTGTTAAGAATGTTACTGAAGCTCTTCTTCCGCTGCTACAAAATTCTCCTTCAACAAGAATTGTTAATGTCTCCTCCCTTAGAAGTGAACTAAAGGTAAGTAAATATCCATGTTAATAGAACATCTTTATGAATTTCCTTATAGAATTGCCATGGCAAAGTTAGTAGCCATTTAGCACAAGCCTGTGCCCATAAATTGTTTATCAGCATGTCGACAATTCCTTTTCTTTTCTTTGTTTTCTTTTCTTAGATTTCGAGCAAGTTGTAATTTTGGTTAATATATCAGAATCCATCCTAATTTTAAGTGATCTAGTTTATCCTTCTTGTTACAGCTGAAACTAAATTAAACAAAACTCCGTTTCCCCTACACATCTTTGCTAACCACTCTCTTAAGCACCTTCGATCTTCCTTTAGACCATATAATCACGCTGTTGCCTCTTTCAAGGAACTCCGTTTTTCACTTTTCACGTGCATAAATTTAAATTGTTTGGGTTTTATCAAAAATGGCAGGACCATAGTGAGGAACTGGAAAACCGGTGAGTTAATAATTTAGTTTCCAATTTTTTGACCCTGTTTTGCTCAATGCATCTATAGAAATTGATGAAGGTTATTGGCTTAACCACAAATAAAGGAATTGTAGTGGAAATTAATGTGCTAAGCCTAAGGGAGTGACCTTGCGATTGAAGAGTTTGCGTGACAATTTGGAAATCAAGGTTAGAATCCAAGCAGAGTCTAGACTAGGTGGAGTCTTTCCGATTAAATTTCATGTCTTATCTAGTTCTTTTCCGTCATGCAGCGAGTTCCAAGCAAGGAGAGGAGAAAGGAGCTCGGAGATATTGAAAATCTGACAGAGGATAAAATCGACAAGATTCTGCTGAAATTTTTGCATGATCTGAAACAAGACGCTCTCGAAGTGAACGGCTGGCAGATGATGCTACCAGCATATAGCATATCAAAAGTCTCACTTAATGCATACACCAGAATTCTTGCAAGAAGGTACCCAAAAATGTGCATCAATTGTGTCCATCCTGGATACGTCAACACGGATATAAACTGGCACATGGGAACAATGCCTGTCGAAGAAGGAGCTGAAGGCCCCGTCATGTTAGCTCTTGTGCCTGATGGAGGACATACTGGTTGCTACTTTGATCGTACAGTAGTTGCCGAGTTCTAGAGATAACAATAACTATGCCTCAATTCCAAATAAGTTTTGATTCCGTCATGAAATAAGGTTTAGTGAAGGAAGGCTATTTCTTTTAGCATCTCTTGGTGTTTGGTTGAATTTCTGAGCTGGGTTGGTGTCTGGTGGTTGTATTAGTAGTTGAAGCAATAAGGGAAGCAAACAAAAAAATTGGTCCTTTTGTTTGTCCATATTACTTGACTATTGTTTTAGAATGAAACATCATTGACATTTTGGTTTAATTGGTTTTACTTTAGTAGTTTTTTCTTTTCTGCTTGATATCATGAATCGCGATTACTATTTGGTTCTCCTCGGACAAAATACTTCTTCAACAAATACACGTATTCAAATAAAAATGATTGTGGATTGTGTTTGGTGTTACGGAAGTCATTTTCCACGAAAAATGTCATCATGGAAAATGTTCCCCCGGGAAATTGTTTCCGTTTGTTGGTGAGTATAACATAATTCTGGAAAAAACATATTCTCAAGGCAAGTAATATATGAAAATTTTGAGTTTTAAAGATGAATAGTAAGTTATAACTGTTAGTTGGAACAACTAATGCAAAGTTACGAGTTTATACTGTTGTAAGAAAAATAACTTTCAACTCGATTATTTTCTCGGCTTATTATAATGTAATTGTTATTCCTAGTCTCTTGCCTTCAATGCAAAATATGACTCCAATCATGATTATCTGGTAAACACCAAGGTTATTACTCATGAGCATGATCTCAAAGTATTTCATACATTGAGAAGCATAATTACTTAGAGACGAGTCTGTAAAATTGTGATATAACATCAACAGTTCAGTATCAAAATGGTCATTATCAGAATTGTAGTCCGTTTGAGTCGTTATGCACTGGCGATAAGAGACGCGATAGAAATTGCATGATAATTTACTGTAAAGTGACAAAGGTACTCTCTTGTGTGTCGGGAAATGTTTCAAAAAATGCATGTGCTAGCTTGACCCTCAGTTCAATCTACAATCTGGAAGCAGACGCAGACAAGAAGAGTCGATCTTTCGTCCTTTGAGGATCAGATGTTAAATCTCAGTGTACAACACTCTAGTTAAGGGAATAAATCTTGAATGTCAAGGATATCAGCTAGGACACCAGCTGCAGTGGTATCATTTCCTGCTCCAGCACCTTGGATAACCAAAGGTTGTTTCTCGTAACAACGGCTGTATATCTCCACCTGCAGACAAACGAATACAGATACTCAATGGTAATAGGCATTCTTCGACACAGAGTCATTAATCTTATAACCACCAAAGTTCAAGGGGTACATTTTAAGATTAAGGTAGACTCTAAGACCTTAGCTACACAAAGTTTGGCAGGGCGACACCAGAAGGGGTTTATTTTAAGATTAAGGTAGACTCTTAAGACCTTAGCTACACAAAGTTTGACAGGGCGACACCAGATGATGCATAAAGACAAATTAAAGCTTTCGCCTGGGGAAAGACTCAGCATGCCTTGACACTTATGTCAACTGTGAATAGGCCTCATGGCTAAGTGTGTATAAGACATGCACAAAAGATGTCTTCATCTTCTAAGAGATGAAAAATAAGTGATGTCTGCATCTTCCAAGAGATAAAAAATAAGTGTTCTTTAAAATCACAGCATGATAATATTGTATACTTACTACAATTGGGAAATTGATTAAATCACAATACCATTAAAAAGGAAAAAAACATCAGCAGTATGGCATTATACATCACTACACTAACTGACATCACAAACGGGCTTTGAACAATTAAAAATGTTTTACCTTGATAATTTAATAACAATGCGTACGATATGGTTGAACACCAATAGCAATTTAAAAAAAAAATCCCAACGTAAAAAAAGAAATGGAACTAGAAGAGAGGAACCAAAGAAACAATAAAATAGGAGATGAAAGTGCACAATTCATACCACATTATCACTTCCGCGTAATCTTCCCAATGCAGAATCTTTTGGAACTTCTTGGATGCCAACTTCACATCTGAAAATGAGAGATGTTAATGTCAAGTACACAGAAGTGCTTTCAATAATCAATCTTTCCGAAGCAGCACACTTTCTTCTGTGCTATTTGTTTTAAATGGAGTTGTTTGTAGCAGTTGATTTTGCTAAAACAAATCATAATAGTTCAAAAGTAGACACTTACCAAGAAAATAGAAGCTTTACAACCAATAAACAGAAATATCTATTTTATTCTTCAATCAACAAGTTAATAGACACTCTTTGATATAGGCTTGTTCTAGACGGCACAAGAAATGAAACCTCAAACGTTAAAAGGTGAGACCAAACCCCTTAAAGAAAACCAAACAAATATTCTAAATTCTAATAGCATGGACAATATAGCCATTTTGCATCCAAACATAGCCATCATTACCATATGAACAGGTTAGTGAATTATATTCAAACAAATCCAGACCAAGGCCTTATGGAAGAATGAGCCAAATAGTTTTTGCTTCCCAATTTCAATTGCTGTTATACTGAATACAAGAGCTTATAACAATTTTGTCAACGTAAGTCTCGAGAAAAATATGATAATTCTGCATTCTCATCTTCCCCACCCCAAATACATGAGAAAAGTACTAATTAATGAAAATATTTTGGAACTATCACTTAAAGATATTTCGATGTTCCCTCATGTATGTTATTACAGATTTGTACTCCTAACTATCTTTAATTGGCCATGGATGGGAGAGGTAAACAACTGACCCGATGACAAGGGCATACTGAAATTATTAGTCGGATTGCCACTAACATAAGCAGATTAACTAATACAACTGGTTTGGAGATATCTCTCAAACTTAAATGTCAAAGTAGGTGCATGTTGTCTTAATTTTCTAAAGCATTCGTTAGAGGAATTGAGATTATCTTCTAAGATAGACTTGTCTGTAACAATAATCTTCATTGCTCATCAGTACCTTAACTTGATTCCTTATCTACTTTTACAAATTAGTGGTAGAGAAATCCAGCCATGCAGTTAAAAAGTCATGGAGAAAACTTGCCAAAACACTCCCATTAGTGAGCAAGCTTTTCGTTAAGCTACTCGAGGTGTGGTGACTTGCAGAATGTGATTAAGAAAAAAGATCAAGTAGTCATTATCTTTTTCTTTTCTTTTCGTGTTTCCTTTTTTTCTGTTCATTATCCGATGAGCAAACTAGAAATGAAATGAAAGAATTACCTCGAATCATCGATCAAGCAAACATAACGCAGAACATTCCCATTTGCAGAAGCTTGTTTAATCCTATCTTCAATGTTCTTATCAAGTAAAGGAAGTCCATTCACTAGAAAGTCTTCCAGAGGCATCACATCTGGTCCCATTTTTTCAGGATACAAGCTTTCAATCTGATAAGGGATTTGCAAATGCATCAAGGTTTCAGAAGTTAATTAAACTAGTAACCAAACAAAGAGATATAGCGACATGTATCCTGACCTTCATATTATCGAGGTCTAAACGCCGTCCAAGGAGTCGAGCAAGAATTAGAGCCTGTTATGAAGACATCAAAACAAAATTTTGTTATGAGGAATGTTTAACCTCTCAAAATTTCCAGAACCAACTAAAACTAGGACCATTCGATGAAAGGTACCGAGAAACAAAGTATTAACTATATCAAGTTGGATTAGATATGCTTCCTATCGGTACCTGAACAAATGATTCTAATAAAATCACTGTTTTTCTGCTCCCCTATGACGCCATCATCCCAAGTACCAAATAAGGATAGATTATAATAAAGTACTTGATGAAGTATGAAACAAAGATAGTCCTTCTACACTCTCATGCACAAATGACTATAAGCACCATTTTTCATGATACAAAAGAGAATAGCAGAGTCGCAGACTAGAAGAGATCTCACGTTCGACCATTGATATTAAATTTTATATGCAGATGGAAACTGGCTTGAATGTTTTCCTTACAAGATTATACTTACAAGTAACATTGACAAGGGAAAAAAACAAGATAAGCAAATGATAATCACCGATCACTCTACTAGTTTTTGGTTCATTTTCTTTTTCATTTATGTATTAATTATTACATTCTTTTAGATGGTTAATTCAATGGTCTACACGTTGCAGTTGACACTCCAAAACAGAATAATTGTATCATATTGTTTATATTGGCTTATAAACAAGGAATCGAGTGGTCTTAGATTATCGTATATTTGATTCTTAGCCATTTCCAGTTGAGTTATAAAATTGTTCCATATGGGTCGAATAAAGGCTTTCAAAGGGGCTAATAAAGATTTTGGGCTCTTCACTTCTGTAAGCTCAGATTCTTTCACACATTATCATAGTCAACCTTCGGTAAGCTTATTCTCACTCTCAAGACCATATTAAAGTTCACGTGAACCTCAAAATCTGGTTACACATGTGAGAGGGTGTTGAGTTATGCAGTTGTAGTAAGGGGCTTATACAGGTTTTTAGGCTATTTCACTCATACCTTAGGGGTCGTTTAGTTGTTGGTTAGAGTTATGCATGTATTAATAATGCAAAGATTAATTACGCAGGGTTTAGTTATTCATGTATTAGTTATTCTATCTTCAACCCTGCATAAAATAATACATCAAATTGACTCACAACTTATACATGTTTTAGTTATGCGGGATTGTAAACTAACAACCAAACACAATACTTGGTGTGCTGAATTTTATACATAGCAACTAAAATGCTACCAAACATGGTACTAGTTATGTTGGTTTTAATACATGAATAATTTACTTCCTAACAGCAACCAAACGACCCCTTAATACTCAGAAATTCATTCACATTTCCCTTTCAAAAATCAAACTTTAGGTGATGATGCAAGATATATAATCTATGCATATTACCATGGGTCCATTCTGCTAAAATTCCTATACTCATAAATGGATAAACATTCAGCATAAGAATAGCACAGAAGAAAGCTAGTTCCTAAAAACACTTTCTACAGTAAGCATATGGCAGATGAAACATTATGTCTTAATTATGCAGACTGTAAGACTGCAGGTAAGTTCAGATAAACAAGAAAGATAATGCTTTAATCAGCAAAATAATTTGACAATATAAATGGATTGAACTCTTTGGGCACTGTAAGTTTAATCAGAAGAAAAATGTCTCCTAACCTTCCTTGCTACATCCATGCCGCCAAGATCATCCCGAGGATCTGCAGATAAGTATAAATACATAAGAATAACTTCATACTTCAACTATCCTAACGAGAATTGAGATGAGTCTAGTGCCAGCTTTTAATTTTTTTTTTTTTTTGCCCTAATGCTATTTGGGATGGATGTATGGTTCCTGTTAATTGCTGCTCGAAAGTAGAATGCATCTTGACAATGCATTGAAAACATTCATGTTATTTCTTTGTTAAAAAAGGAACCAGAATTTTCTTAGAAGTTTTGGATGGCTCCAAATTTCTTATATAGTCCTGCTGGAAACAGAATACATCTACACAATGGACTAAAATATTAATGTTATCTCTTTCTTAGATAAAGCACTAGAATCTCCTTAAAAAGTTTACTGGCCACAAACATTACATCTCATGTACTTGCATCCTACCTGTCTCCATCAGATGATGTAACTTCTTCCCACAACTTGAAAGTAAAAATATTTGGATTTGCATCACCTTAGGAGCAGGAGGGACTAGGTAAATTATTCATTCATTATGGATGAAATGGACTCGAATAAACAGACAAGTCCTAAAGGAGAGGAGCAATTTTAAGACTAGAACCATCTTAACTGCCAACTTTGACCCAATATTTAGTATTATTTCCTCAGCATAAATATATCCATTCAAAATTAGCAGTAAACCTAAATGTGAAGCTATCTTTCTTGAAGACTTGTACTCTTTTTTTTTTTGGATTAAGTACTTGGAAGGCTTAAACGTAACTAGAAATCCACAAGCTAATCTGTATCTTTTGCAGAACTGATCTTGCAGTCAAGGCAGGCAGGAAAAAGAAAAGAGTATAATTTTTGGGTAAATGATGAGAAACAGAAAGAGGAAAAGATCACTTTGACCATCCTTGGACATAATAATGTATCAGAACAACAAATACAATTTTCAAAGGCCATTTTACCTCTCCGCCCAATGCATGCCCAGCATCTCGAAACAGTAGGATGAAGAACTTAAGAATGGACAAACTTAAGCGTAATGCAAAGTTGTCACACGTAAATGTAAGAAGACAAATATAGTAAAAGGTGAATATAAAAGAATTCAGGTATAAGACATTTGTCTCATGCATTATCTCAATCACTTTTCTAGTTTATCTTATTTCTCTCATAGTATCAGAGTCTTGATGAGAATTACTCGTGCATTCACGAGTACATAAATCAGTCGATGGAGTCATTGTTTCCATGAGTACTTTGCATAAACCAATGCCACCATAAGAACAGAAACACTGGTGCAAGCAAAACCCCAGAAGCTACGTCAACTAGGGAAGGATTTTTCAACTAATGTAGCTGACATGCCAGCTCATAAGACGTCTTCCAACCATCTTCTAACGAGGTTCTTACCATTTTGGGAAGTCGATTACCTCTTTTGAAGTAACTCATCTATTTTTTGTCCAATTCCGGTGACCAATACTCTAAATGATAACTGTTGTCAAAAGCAAAAAGTGCCAAAAGAACGATAAAGCCCACTTGTGGCTTAAAGCGCACTTAAAGCTTGAGCTTCAGTGGGAAATGGCACAATATGAATACAACAACTAATACACCTCAATCTCAAACAAGTTGGGCCGGTTATATCAATTATCACTAAACACGCTTCTCCATTTAAGTTCAACTCATGTCATCATTTTCAAAAAACACAATTTAAATTTTAAAAATTAATTAGTGTGTCAGCGAGCATAATAGCACATAAATAGTCAATATGTTTACTTACACTGAACAGAGAAGTCTATCAAATCATCAACTCAACATGAAAAGCTAAAAGCATTCTACTTATAATCACTAATATAATCATATTCATCTACGCTATCTTCCTAAATAAAGTTACTCTCACTAATCACTAGAATTATAGCCTTCAATCTCTTATTCCTCTGACTCATCAGAATCAATCACATCTTCTATGATAACAGGTTTAGCTCGACAACTCTAAGCATTAGTTGTAATAACTCCTATGATAACAGATTTAGCTCGACAACTCTAAGCATTAGTTGTAATAACTCCTGATTGTTTCTTTTGTCGCCTTATGTATGTCAGCATGTCTGTCTTCACTCTCCGATGCCCTTGCAACATCACCCATGTTAAGTTGTCATCATCAAACACCAATTCATTTTCTGATCAACATTAATGTTCACCTCTCCAATCAATCACCCATTGCAATCTGATCAATGATACTCCGCAAGTCATAACGTGTTTCTTAGGCACGATTGCACTTAACATACATTCGCTTATGCCATCTTTGATGCTGCAATCTATTCCTCTTTTGGGTATGGAACTGTTGCATGGATTGTCTAAATGTTAGTAATTTAGAATATTAATTATCTAATTGACTAGCTATGTAAAGACATCAATAAATAGAAATATATCACTAAGAGATACTAAATGCTCAAACACACTCCAATTATGCCCACATCCAATAAAACTAGCCGTAAGCTCATAATTCTAAAGGTTAAGTTTTGGAGATGAGGTGTTGAATTCCATACAAATTCCACCATTGACTCCAAAAGCAGTATTCCATATGGAGAATTCATCAAAAAATTATTGGAGTTCTTTGTTTTTTGTTTGTCATCCATCTCCTATAATAGAACATCCATACTTCAAATATATTTCCTTATGTTTGTTTACAATTTCACTAGTCGGCTCTACATTCTTTCTAAAATTAACGGTTTTGTTACTTAAGAAGGAAATAGAGTTGACCAATGAAATTGTAAACAAACATAGAGAAGAACGGGTTACATATGAATTGATCCATTCTGCTGGGTGTGAGCGTAACTGGAGCTTGTAAGTATTCATAGTAGTATACATTTATTTATTCACTTTCTTTGCATAGTTAATCAATTATCCATGCAATACATACAACAATAATAACAACATACCTAGTGTGATCCCACAAGTGGGGTCTGGGGAGGGTAGGGTGTACGCAGACCTTACCCCTACCTTATGTGAGATGGGTTATCCATGCAACAGATCCATACCAAAAACGAGGAACAAATTGGAGAATCAAAGATTTTATGATCTAGTGTTAATTAAGTACAATCGTGCTTTAAAGTTTGTTATGACTTACTGAGTGTCATTGATCATAGCAATCAATGGTTGATCGGGGAGTAGGGTTTAATATTGAAGCAGAAAATGAATTGGCGTTTGGTGATGGCAACTTAGCTTGGGGTGACGATGTTACTTTATTTAAAAAAACACTTGAACTTGGGGTGATGTTGCAAGAGCATCGGGAGTGAAGACGTGTTGACATACACAAGCCAACAAAAGAGACAATCAAGAGTTATTACAACTAATACCTCAAGCTCCTGAGCTCCACGTGTTGACGTAGAAGATGAGATTGATTCTTATGAGTCAGAGGAAGAACAGATTGAAGATTTTAATTCTAGTGATACCGGTGAGAATCACCCTATTGATAAGATTATAAAGGGGAGCCCGATGGACTTAGCTCCCGCTATGCGCGGGGTCTGGGGAAGGGTCGGACCACAAAGGTCTATTGTATGCAGTCTTACCCTGCATTCTTGCAAGAGCTTGTTTCCACGGCTTGAACTCGTGACCTCCTGGTCACATGACAACAACTTTACCAGTACACCAATGCTCCCCTTCAATTGATGAAGATTATATAGAAGAATATATTATGTTAGTAATTTACATGTAACATGGGTTTATCTTTTCATATTAAAATTGAAGTTGATGATTTGATGAATTTAGGCTTCATCATAAGCAATATATATTTACTATTTACGTGTCTATAATGTTCTTTGAATATTGTGTTTGTGTGTGTGTATTAAGAAAATCCTTCATATTGCGCTTTTTTCACTGAGTTTCGCACTTAAAGTGTGCTTTGCGCTTTACGCTACAATGGGCTTTATTGCTTTTTCGTGCTTTTCGCTTTTGACAACATTGATAGAAAGAGCAACATATAAACAAAAATGTAAGGCTCTACACTTGTTTATAAATGGATATTATCATATCTTCAAGAACCGCTTTTCTATTTTTGTAACTCTATCTTCAGTACTCGTATGGTAATTTTACAATATCAATAGGGTGGTTGCAACTTATCACCTGGTTCAGTGTAGCCAAGGCTTTTAGCCACAGTAACAACTTGGCTGAATGGCTTTCCATCTTCAACCTCACTCATTACATACCCCAGGGTACCTGTTAGATACCAAGATATATGGAATCTGACCATCAAATGCTCCTGATGTTTATAACAAGCAAGATAACCACTAAGGAAAATTAATTGCATATGTAGCCTAAATAGTAAATGGTCATAAAATTTACCACTCAAACTCCCAACAATACGGTAAATGGGATCTCCTGATGACATTAAGCGATTTAAGGATGCTATGACAGGAAGGCCAGCACCAACCTACCACACAATATAGCAATTTCAGACACCTTTGCTTGGTCAAGTATAAACTGAACTAGGACAATACCATCCTTTGTATACCACAGAAGCTAAATTGGATCAATTGGACAAACAAAATGCGCTACAAATCCCATATCATTCTTCGGGAAGTCGAAGCAATTTTAACATGTTAAAGCTTTTAAAGAAGAAGAGAAAGGTTCAAAGTGCACGAGACATTTAAGAATCTCAAATACAAGTGAAGCTGATTGTTACCTAACTAGTACTCTAGGCCCACTAAGGGGGGTAAAGTGCTCCATATGAAGAAATTCTTCATTCCCAGGGCTTGAACCCGAGAACGCTGGTTAAGGATGGAGGGACTCAAACCATCCCACCAAACACCTTGATGATAAAGGGATCTGGATATACTTGTGTTTAAATTTTATATGACAAGAGAAGAAGTTATAAAATGGAACTGGTCAACACATCAATAAGCTTGCAGGACAGCCAAGGTTTCAGCAATCTTTCTGGTCTTACTCGATAAAAAACAATATAATTTTTTCTACCTAAAGAACCATACACTAGAAAAAAAAACCATGACATGACACTCTAAAGTCTTCTTTTTCTTCAGCATTCCAGTGCACAAAAGAATTTTACACGCAATAGAAACAAGAGAACTTACAGTTGACTCGTGTCTAAGGCGACGAGGCTGTGACACCAACTTATCATAATCGTCCTGCAAATAAGGGGAAACTAATCAATACCCAAAACATAATAGTCACCATGCTGAGACGAAACCCTTTAAGCCTGTATGTCCCCAAGTTATGCAGTGTTAGCTTGACACAGTCTTGCAAATCTTGGTGACTGTAGCAAACACAATAAGTAAGCATACGATGAATCAAAGGAAGCAATACTCAAGTATTTCTTTTCTTGGGCAACTGACTTTGACTCTGTTGAATAGTGTGATCATCTCATGCAAGAAAATTAATTCTAGGGATCACAATGGGTATGTTGTTGTTTTTGTTGTTGTGGGCTTGATTCTTTTGTATGGGCCAACTGGCCAAGCACATAGACATTTTTTTTCTAATGAAGGGTGATAGTGAACCTAAACCCAGACCTCTGTCTGTTCTGCTACCAAAAGTTTAAGCTATTAGATTTCTTTTTTTTTTTTAAACTGCTACTATTAATTAGATTTTTTTTATGAAGAAGTTTAAACTATTAGATAGATAACTCTTGTTTACTTAAATATATCTTCAACGGACTCTATATACATACATGTTATAGCATTTGATTCAGTTTTCGTTCTTTTCTCATTTAGCATCACTTGTTAGTTTTCAAGATTCAACACAATTAGAATGGATCATTTACTGCATTTCTGCAAATAGGCATGCATATGGTTGCTAAAAAGTAAGAAAATGACAACCATGGACATTGTCTGCTGCATTTTATCTTTCAACTGCTAGTGAAACATTCAATGGACAAACCATGTCTAGAGCATTGTTCCTATGCCACAAATATTATTTGGTTTTATCCCTTCTTGCACTACTTCCATAATACAACACTATTCCAATATTTAAGCTACAAATTGAAAGAAATTAACGACAACAAAAAGGATTGGTTACCATTGGCACAGTAAGAGGCTTCTTGTTAGCCAGCACCACACAACAACCAAGATCTACAACCTGGTTTAGCACTCCAATAGTCTCAGCACTAGCTGAACAATCAACAAATGCTAAACCTGCCACAGTTTGACTGTCAATAAAAAAGGAGCCTGATTTTGAAAGAACTCCGCAAAAGCTAACATCTTGATACAAGAATTATCTTATGCCTTCACATACAAAGAATTTAAGCAAGCGTAAAAAATATAATAAGCAAGAATAAAATGCATTTCAAACCCTTCTCCTCCCAATAAAGGCAAAAAATTCCTTCCGTACAGCAAAATAGACTAGCAACTCCATCTGACCGCCAAGAACAGTAAATTAGCTCCGTTAAAGCTAATTTACTCACTGCACTTCGTGCATTTGAGCCTAGATTGTACTAAACTGTGTAAGTAAATAAGCAAGGTCCAGAATCATGCGGCAGCTTAAGTCAACAACTGTACTATACTCATCAAAGCATTTAAAAGTCCTGAGAAGATTTAACAGTAGGAGCTGATACAAATTCATTAACCCATACAGCATAAAGTTAACAGCTAAACATTGTTACTAACCAAACTTCTTAAGTAGATTACTCCTCCACCAGTAAGGATTAGACGATTATACAAGCAGGTCTATGCTTCACATAACAAGCAGATCAACCCCAACAATCCCCAAAAATATGTCTTGGACATGCCACGAACCTGTTGATTTGCCAAGAAGCCCAATATCAATTACTTTCTGTATAACTTCTGGACTGGAAAACACTTGGCATACACCTACATGTCAGAACAAAAAAGAATTCACTTTTTTGTCATGTTACAAATAAGTACACCAAATAACTTATCAGCTTTTTCAGATGATTGTTACATATGTTTCATAATGTATAGTATCGTATTATATTGTATTGTACTGTATTATTTTATAGAATACACCATTTGGATAGATTGTACTGTTTTTGTCGTTTCATAATGTCACTCACCAACAACATGAAGAATAAGATTTCAATATTGCAAAGAAAGAGTAGGGTAAAGGGTAGAGTTATTATTAAAAAATAAGGGCAATATGAGAAAAAATAAGGTAGTGACGCGATCACACCAAATTAGTTGTTACATAAAATGGCACTTTTCATCGCTACATAACAATTGATTGGCAATGTGATACAATAACAGTCATAACAAATCTTGCATTTAAAGTAACAATATAATACAATACATTAGGTAACACAAAGTCACCTATTTGTCATTCTACAAATTAGCACACCAAATAACTAAACAACACAACAACAACATGGCCAGTACAATCCCACACGTGGGGGTCTGAAGAGGGTAGAGTGTATGTTGACCTTACCCCTACCTTGGGAGGTAGAGACGCTGTTTCCAATACACCCTCGGCTCAGAATAAGACTAAACAACACAACAAAAATGGTAAACTGTTACCAGAATTTCCGAGTGTCTGCAAAGAAGAGCCATTGGACTTGACCCGACAAATTTCCAGTAGAAATGAATCATCCAATTCTGTTGTGAGAACATCAGGTGCAACCACCAAAGATTTACTATCACACACACCCACAACTCGCAAATGCACTCCCTGTAAGTATTACCCACAAAAACCCGATAAAAACACATCAAAATTGCTCATATTCTAAAGTTATAAAAACACTCTGAATCTTGAATTTATTCAAAACCCAATAAGCTATCCTTTTAAAATTCAAAATTATTACTCCCTTGTTTCAAAATATTTGTGTTACTTTCCTTTTTTGCAACTCTTTTATTCCAACTTTTCGCATGGCACGTTGAAGACAACAAGATTAAAAGATATTTTGATATATTTTACATATCTTTAGTTAAAAAAAACACATGATGCAAAAGCCTTTTTTAGTTTCTTAAACTCCACATCAAGTAAAAAACAGACAATCATTTTAAAACAGAGAGAGAGAGAGTACCTGTTTGGCGTGAAGGGATCGACAAGAAACAATGTGTTGGAGAAGTTGACGACCAACTCCACCACAACCCATTAAAAACAATGCTATATTTTTCATCTTTTTTGCTTTAATTTTGGATTCTCTGATTACCCTTTGCGACTTTTTTTTTCAAGAATCTTGAATTTTTGGATCAATGGGGTTTTGGGTTTTGGATGAAAGTTCTGTGTATGCACTTTGGTCCTTACTTTTTCGTATATGACATATCAGTCACATTGTTTTTGCTTACAAAAATTTGACACCAAAAAGACACCTGTCCTTCTATTTATGTGACTTTTTTTTCATTAAGAAGGATATATTTTTATTTTTATATATAGGAATAATATGAGTTTAAATTTTATATTTTTTCTCAAAATGAGATGATTTACATCTATAAAAGTGTATGTAACGTATTTTAATCATAAATTTCAAAAGAAAAAAAACGTTTTTCAAATTAAATGTCCATTTAAACATCTTTACATAGAATGGAATGGAGTAACTATTGATTTTCACGGTCCCTGAAACCGCTGATGCATGTATAAAGTTTCCTTGAGTTCGATGTGTAAGAACACACTTTTCAATATCAAGAATCTTTAATTTACACCTCTTAATGCAAAACAAAAGGAAGCTATGTGCTCGAAGAGAAGCCACCAAAGCATTTCACCTTTCTTGGCCACAATGCACAATTGACATATATTGTTCTCCAATTTACTCTACTCAAAATTAAGCTACAGAACAAACCTATATTCAGTATTCATAAGTCACTTTACCACCGAAAAGAAAAGAAAGAATCAACCACTTCCAAATAAAGAGTTGGGCACAAATCTTGACGACCAGATTGGAAAACTAAACGAACGACAGTACAATTGCATGTAAAGTTGTGTTAAGCCTTCGATCTTTAAACGCAGAAAACCTTCTTTGCGTTGCTGATAAGGGAGAATTAGCTTGTTGGTATTTTCATACTGAACACCAGAAACTAAGATTACACAACAATTTAATTGGTTTTTAAAGCAAGAAGCCTCTAACCAAAACATGAACAAACATACAATTTTAAAACATAAACATAGAAAAAAGAGACTAGCCTCAGCTTGAAGATTTCAACCGGATTGAATGACTAAAACATAAAACCTGAGAAAATAGAACTCTGAAATACAGAAAACGTAAATACAATAAAAATAAGAATAAATTATAGAAAACTTAATCGAGATGTGTAAGATTATAGGAAAGTATCAAAGAAATTGGTCTCAAACACTCAGGCATTTAAGGCTTTTTGATCTTACCTGATGAGATGGAGAACGAAACAGTAAGTCGCAGGAGTCAAAGCCGTTTTTGACTCTTTACCGTCGATCCGACGATAAGAGTTTTCTTCTTTCTTTTACGGGGTTGAGGGACGACACTAGTCTTATATTCCTCCCCCCTCCAATTATATCCATCTCTTCTCTCTTTCCAACCAATAATGAAAAAAACAATCTAACCTACACAAGTTTCTCTACATCATAAGCTACAAAACATCTTCATGTAATAGCAGCAATGAACACACGAGTTATAGCAATAGCAATAGATTTCAAACGTAGACTATTTGACATAGTTCAAACTACTTATTACATCACATGCAAATATTACTACAGTATTTATAGCAAAAACTTGCTATTGTGCAGTTAGACTATTGACAAAGTTCTAACTATTGTATTAGTCACGTCTATATGTATCATTTGTGTGTTTCTTATACAAAAAAGTTGTTTCACCTCCTGAATCTCCAAGTAGCCTTTTTACTTCTTTGGATGCTTTCCATCCACCACAGCACCTTAAAAACAGAGCATACAAAATTTCACTTTTACAGATCTGAAATAAATTTCTAACAATTTACACTTTTTTTTTATGTTCAGATTTACCTTCCATATCCCCTTCTATTTCTTCGTCATCCACATTCAAGTTGGCCAAAAAGGTATCGGCGAGTCCGTCAACAGCTGAACCAATGTGTAAATACCGGATTTAATATTATATAGAAGGCATAAAAAAAACGTAGTAGTTTCGTATGTAAAGAAATTTTATCAAAATCTATGACTTCATCCACAATTAGATTACGGAAGATTGTGTCCGCAAGTCCTTCAACATATGAATGTGATGTGATTAGATATAATTAGCAGATTCAAGTAATTTCATATCCAGAGAGAAATTGTACCTTCACGCAATGGATTCATTCACGCATTATACAATGTCAGATAATACAGCTTCATTTGGAGCTCATTAATTTGTGCGGAGCTTTTACTAAGTTCCTCCAGAGTAAGTATTGACTTATAGAAGATGAAGGCAGACTGAAATAAATTTCTAACAATTTACACTTTTTTTTATGTTCAGATTTACCTTCCATATCCCCTTCTATTTCTTCGTCATCCACATTCAAGTTGGCCAAAAAGGTATCGGCGAGTCCGTCAACAGCTGAACCAATGTGTAAATACCGGATTTAATAATACATAGAAGGCATCAAAAAAATGAAGTAGTTTCGTATGTAAAGAAATTTTACCAAAATCTATGACTTCATCCACAATTAGATTACGGAAGATTGTGTCCGCAAGTCGTTCAACATCTGAATGTGTATGTGATTAGATATAATTAGCAGATTCAAGTAATTTCATATCCAGAGAAATTGTACCTTCACGCAATGGATTCATTCTCGCATTATACAATGTCAGATAATACAGCTTCATTTGGAGCTCATTAATTTGTGCGGAGCTTTTACTAAGTTCCTCCTGAGTAAGTATTGGCTTATAGAAGATGAAGGCAGTCTTAAATTGTTAGAAATTTATTTCAGTCTGCCTTCATCTTGTATAAGCCAATACTTACTCAGGAGGAACTTAGTAAAAGCTCCGCACAAATTAATGAGCTCCAAATGAAGCTGTATTATCTGACATTGTATAATGCGAGAATGAATCCATTGCGTGAAGGTACAATTTCTCTCTGGATATGAAATTACTTGAATCTACTAATTATATCTAATCACATACACATTCAAGTTGGCCAAAAAGGTATCGGCGAGTCCGTCAACAGCTGAACCAATGTGTAAATACCGGATTTAATAATACATAGAAGGCATCAAAAAAACGAAGTAGTTTCGTATGTAAAGAAATGTTACCAAAATCTATGACTTCATCCACAATTAGATTACGGAAGATTGTGTCCGCAAGTCCTTCAACATCTGAATGTGTATGTGATTAGATATAATTAGCAGATTCAAGTAATTTCATATCCAGAGAAATTGTACCTTCACGCAATGGATTCATTCTCGCATTATACAATGTCAGATAATACAGCTTCATTTGGAGCTCATTAATTTGTGCGGAGCTTTTACTAAGTTCCTCCAGAGTAAGTATTGGCTTATAGAAAATGAAGGCAGACTGCTTCTCAATTAATTTTTCGCGCAATGCAGTGATTCGAGGCGTATAATTCTCCAATGGACGCCAAAAGAAGTTTCGATCATACAGGAAATTACGCTTCACAACTTTTTGTGCCTCCGTCGGTGGAGGCTGATCAAGCAGAATGTCATCAATATCGCTTTCACTAGAGTTGCAGTACGCCATTTCTGTATGGAAGAGAGAAATAAAAATTTGAGCGGGAAATGAAAGTTAGAGAGAGAATTTGTTTGTGAATTTTCTATCGAGCAGCAATTTGTGAGCGCATCAATCTTACAATGATATTAAAAAGGAAAAACGGCTACACTAACAAACTATCCACGTGTAAGACTGTGGTTGGTGACAGACCAGTGGGAAAATTGATCAAATATATTGTAAAGTTTTCTGAATTGTGCTTTTATTTTTTTTTATATCCAGGTTCCTGGATTACGTCAGACTATTCTTGGAGATAGTAACACCGGTCCCTCAACACTACTACCAGTAAATCGCAGGTTGTGCCTGAATGACCATGGTTTGAGAACAGAGCAACTGATATCATCTACAAGGTACTTACCCCAGAAGAGAGCAAATTGCTCCCACCAGGATTCGAACCCACGTTGCAGGCCTCCAACTGGAGTTTAAGTTCTCATCCTTTGTTATCCAGCTATGCACAGGGGGGACGAATTGTGCTTTTATTATGCCTAGGAAGGATGTAACTCGATTATGTTTCTTTCGATATCTCGATCATCGAAGACATATTTAGTAAGGTCATGCGACGCTACTTCGCGAAAACTTTATTTATGCGTCTTTAAATAATATTGTAAAAAAGGTAATATATACATATATACATTATGTTGATATCATAGAAAAGTAATAAATTACCCAAAAAAAAAAAAAATACAATGAGAACTAACATACTTTTAGATTGAATCTGCTTACAAATTGTATTGTGACAATAGATGGACAAACACTGCTCGTACAAAAACCACTAGTCATGATCCTCACCACAATTAGGGGAATTGATCGTTATAGCTAGATCTCTTTCGAGTGTACTAAATATGTACACTTTGCATTGGCCCCATTATATTTAACAGATGCACGTACTTGCTTGGTTATATTTTGTCAAGCAGTACCGGTTGACACGTCCAGCAAAAAATTGACCACGTCCATGCGCCATATACACTTACTATCATGATGTGGTTTTCGTGTTTAAATATATTTTTAGCCGCTTTTTCAGACTCTTTAAGCTCTCTCTTGATGTTGATAATGAATTAGACATACATCATGGCATAGTAAAATTGATCAATATATAGGGATAAAATTTTGAATTTATGAGTTCTGAATTCTAAAAAATGCAATTTATCGGGTTCTTGATAAACTATTTATACATATCAAAGTGATTTTCCAGACTTGTTATCCTCAATATTCTTTTCTTGGTAAATTTATTACCAAAGTGCAATATGTACAGGTCAGAAAAACAAAACTGATGCGTTGGACAGAATGCCCCAACATCAGCTGCTACTAACTCCATTACTACATAATGGAAATTCATTATGTATTTTTGGAAATGGAAATCAATTAATTAGTTAATTTTTTCACAATTTACAAACACTATACTACCTCACTGAATGATTTTGAGATATATATAGTTGAGTTACCTTTTGAGATATTTACTCTATTTATATTTGTAAATAAAATAAACATCTGCGAATCCACGCTTCCATACGAAATGATACCTCTTTAAGCAACCGTTGGCATCCTTTACAATTTCTCCGAAAGGCAACTTACAAACAGATAGCTATAAAAGAGTTCCAAAAGTATTTGTTCTGCAAATGTCAAGTCATTCTCATTCGTACCACTTTTTGGTGTAGAATTTGGGAGTCACTGGTTGATTATATTTCAGTCACTTGAAAAAAAAATATGGTATGAATTTTCTATAACTTGTCACATTTTCAAGAAAAAATATATCGTGGAAGACGCTTTTGATATTCAAAATCACTGGATGTCCCACCATTGGCTAAGTGTTCCAACATCAAGGTTGCACATGGCGCAGAGCTCCAATCTCTTCCCTTTAGCTTCTTCAACATCTTCCCACCAACTTTTAAAGAGGATCTTAAATGTTTTTTCTTCTAGCTTGTCTCCTTGCACAAGAGTGCCCTTTTTTAAGAGCACAAGATAAACTTTCTCCGCACTGACTTGCCTTATCTGCAAGAAATAGTTAGTAACAACTGTTGAGAAGACGTCTAATTCATTGTGGCATGTTATTGATTTATCTATTACTTGTTACCCTTGGATATCGGTGGGTGAGGAGATTCAGTAAATGGCTGAATGCCTCGATATTGATGGGCTCTGATATTGATGAAATGTATTCAAGCTTTGCCATTCCAGCATACAACTTACGGACGTTTTTGGATACTTTCAACTCTGCACTAAGAGCTTCTAAATCACCAGCACAAAAGTCCAGAGTCTAAGCCTGTTTAAAAGAACATGAGAAAGATAAATGTTGATACTCAATTTTGTCCCTCTTTCCTCTAATTCATTTCCTTCTTCCAACTTATTATTACTCAGGGATAACTTAAGAGACCTCCCCCAATTTTGGCTCCATAATGTTGACTTCCCTTGTGGTATGCTATATAACGTTTAGGGGTTGTTTAGGCGGAAATAAGAATAATAGTAAATAAGGTGTATTAGTAATGCTGAGATTAGTTATATCGACATTATTTTTTATCGACTGCTTGTTTGTTGTACTAAATAACATGCATTACATATTTTATAAATAGTACTGCTATTGTTCACGGTCAGAAGATGAGGATGCTCAGATGGATGTGTGGTCACACTAGGAGAGAGATGATTAAAAACAAAGTTATACGGACAAGGTCGGAGTGGCCTCCGTGGAAGACAAGAGAGAAGCGAGACTGAGATGGTTCGGACATGTGAAGGGAAGGTGTGAGGATGCCCCACTTAAGAGGTGGGAGAGATTGGCGATAACAGGAGTTGGGAGAGGTAAAAGTAGGCCGAAGAAGAACTGGAGGGGGGTAATTAGACAGGACATGACACGAGTTCAGCTAACTGGGGACATGACCTTAGATAGGAAGATTTGAAGGTCGAGGATTAGGATAGAAGGTTAGTAGGTAGTTGACTTTTGACGCATTGTGTGTGAGAGAGGTAGGGGGTTCGCTTCTTCATCTCCTCAACTCCTTTTCTGTGCAGTATTACTTAGGTTTCAAATAGATCCATACTCTTATTTGTGTATTACTATGTTGCTTCATTTGTTCTGTATCGTGATATTTTATTGTCTTATTTTTCTTGAATGGGTCGGAAACAACCTCTACCCCCACAAAGGTAGATGTAAGGTCAGCGTACATCCTACCTTCTCAGACCCCACTTGTGGGAATACACTGGGTATGTTGTTGTTGTAGTACTGCTATTTTTAATGCTTTATGTATAAAAATAGTACTGAATATGATGTATAACTAATACATGTATTAGCTATACATGGGTTGAGAATACTACCCACAAGGGATTAAACAATACCAAAATTAATACCAATCTCTAATATCGCTTACCAACCCGTTACTTTCCCTGTTTTGATTTCTTTGTAATAATTATTTTAAACTATTTATCATTAACGCAAAGTAATATGCCCTTTTTAAGATGTGGCCACATACCCACATCATTTTCTGCAGCCATGGAGTCCCTCTACGGTGCTGGACAGCGCTTCCAAATGGTTTCAAGGAAATTATCCCGGGGTGGGTAAGATGGTTGGGGTGGATTTCAGGGGATGTGAAGAGGTAGCCTTAGCTCTATTCACTAGAATTGAAAATAACAGAGCTGCCAGGAGAGAGCTAATACAGTGCAGGACTCCAGTTCAACATAAGCAAAAGATTAGGAGGGAACTTGAAAGGTTGGTATGTACATTAAATTTCGGGGTTTCGGATGAAACACGTATGGAAGGAATCACAAGATTACAACAGATGAAAGTTAAAATCATAAGCTGGACTAAGAGGGGTTTGAACTGCAGTAGAAAAAGGGAGATTATCAAGTCACTGATCAATAACTGGAAAGCTGATTTATATTGATTTCAAGAAACTAAAATCCAAGAATGGGAGGTGGAAATTGCAAGAGAAATCCAGCCTAACAAATGGTTAGAATACAGAGTGCTTGAAGCCATGAATTACAGGTGTGTGTGAATATTCTCTAGGATAAGAGGCAATGGGAAGCAGAAATTTGTCAGTTGATTATATGTATCTCTGTTGTCTAAGGCCCCCATCAGAAGATCATTAGAAGAGAAACGTGGTTCGAACTTGCCGCAATTAGAGGATTTTGGCAAACACCTTGGCTGGTGGCAAGGGATTTCAATGTTACTAGATTCACAGGGGAAAGAAAAATAACACAAGAATTACTTGCCAGAATTTCAGATTTCGATCAGGGAATGGAAATTACTAGCCCTCATCTACGTTGAAATTTTACATGGTCCGTGAGTGTTAACTCAGAGATGGCATAAAAGATTGGATAGGTTCTTATTCTGCACTAAGTGGGACGATCACTTCAACAACACTAACGGCACGTCTTACCAAAAACTGTTTCAGATAACAATCCAATGGAGTTGCAATGTGGTAGGTGGGAGTATGAAAAATCCTACCTCAAGTTTGAAACTATGTGGCTACAAGCAGATGGATTCCCGGAAAGAGTAAAGTAATTCTTGTGGTTAGAGGTTATCCAAATTAAAGGTTTGCAGGGTTAAACTAAAGATGTTAAGGTTGAAATTTGTTAGAGTGAGTTAGAGTCCCACATCGGCCGGAGAAAGGGGTGGTGGTCTCCTTAATTGCACTTAGGCAATCCTCCCCCAAGAGCTAGATTTGGGGGTTAAGTTAAGTTGTCATATCTTTACATGATATCAAAGTCGGGTCTGTCCTTGTTTGGGTCTCCGTGTTATATTGTCTATGCTCCAGTTGACAGACTGAACGTGAGGGGGTGTTAGAATGAGTTAGAGTCCCACATTGGTTGGGGAATGGGCCGGGACTTGGGTAATCCTTAGGGTGGAGTTATGCCCAAGGATCATATCTTTTTGTGAAGGAATGGAGCGGTAATTCATTTGGCTACCTGTGAGAAGAAAGCCCAAAACGAACTTGTTTTCAGAAATACTTTAGGGCCAAATGATTTAGGAGGCTTATAAAGACCAAAATATTCGCAGTACTTAGTTAATATAATAGGTGCCCTAACTCACCTGGGGACTCCTAATTTAATAATAAAACCCTGGAATGATGGTTATTGGGACACATATTGATGGCATAAGAATGTGTGAGGATAGCGAAGAGTTGACTCGTGTACAAAAGATACAGAAATGATCGAGATAAACTCGCCAGAAGTGACAAGGAAGAGCTTCCATCAAAATTCAACTTTGGAGGTTGGAATGATCGGTACCATGTATAATGTGTGCTTCCTTTTCTATCCTACTAGAAAAAGAAGCACACATTATTACTTCTTTTTTTTTCAGTTTATACTTAATGTGTGCTTCCTTTTCTAGTTAATGGATAGAAGTATGCTCTTTAACCTGTCATCAATACAAGCCTAGAGCAAACAATGTCAAGCATAACTTGGTTGTGCAGAATAACCCCAGTACACATCAGAGCAAAGGGAAGATTCCAGACACATGAATGATCAGATACTACAAATAAATAAAGACCTAGACGAAAGTACACTAACCTCCATTTTTAAGAAATTGATTTGCAGAAGAGTATCTCAATTGCCTGAAACAAAAAAAATTAATACATCATTCTTAGAAAACCTGTCCTCCAACGTCTAAGGGGTCGTTTGGTAGCCCTAGAGTTTCAGAGAAAAGTTTATAATGTAGTAGGAGGATCATTGAGTAATGTCTTGTTGAGATTCTTTCATATGGTATCAAAGCCAACCACATTCTTTTTGTTGGATTATCCAATGGATATGTAAGTGCATGATTTTAATTTCATCAATGATCCTCCTACTACTATTCGCGAGCACCCTTATTCCATAGAAAAGTTAAATATGCCCCTACTTAGGGCTAGATAATCATAATTTGATGGGTATTCAAAAGTTAATATATGTACATGTCATTTGATTTGTTATCCGGTGCCAATCTCTCTCTTGTTACCGAGATAGAAGAATCTAATCGAAGCATGATTCAACCATACAAAAAATCTAGCCTATATACAATGTATTTTTTTGTAAACACCCTCGGCACCTAGCTGCTAGATAACCATAGTTTGATGAAGAAGAAACGAAACAATTATTTGATACAAACAGAAAGATGCGACGATCGCCTTACCTTCAAGAAGAAGAACGGAAGAACACACTCGTGTATGATTTTTGTTTTGGCCGACTGAAACCCTATATAATGTTTTGAAAAGGGCCAAAGTTCCCCCATTGTTGTGATCTTTCACTTGTTGTTGATCAAAATAGTGGACGCACTTGATCTGCTGTATAAGTGTTTTGTAGGATTTTGTTCAAAACACATGGCATATCGGAAGTTTAAAATTTTATTCTTACTTACTTCAATAATTTATTTTTTTATGTTTATATGACAATCGAAACCTGTAACAAACATGAATACTTACAAGTTGTATTATCTGGAGTCTTTACTAAAGGGTGAACACGCGGCTATCCCTTCGACTGCAAGAACTATGCTACGGTGTATTCCTCTATCAGGAAAGTCAGGAAATCTTGACCGAGGTTTGAGAGAGTTTCGTCCTAGACTCTAAGTCTAGAATCAATTTATATAATTGGTGTAATTCTTGTGTTATAACAATGGTTTAGTGATGTATTTATAGTTGTAATTAGGTTAGAAAACGTTTTAGGATTAGGTTTAAAACTTGGCTCAAAACCCGAGGTGCAGTGGGCCAGTCCGATTTTGATTTAATAATTTTCATCCAATAAAAATTATCTCATAATTATTATCAATTTAAATATCTCGGCTCCAAATCGAATATTTAATATTCTCTCAATACACCCTTAGATCGAACATACAATCGACATAGTGTGAACCTATAGGTCTTCACATATAGACAATAATCCAATTAAGGTCCATACGGAACTCCTAGACTGCGCCGTATGACGAACTCAATATGTGAAGTACGTTTACATGAATCCAGCAAACATCACATAAATGATAAATTCCTTTCATTCGCGATACACTCGATCAAGCTTAGGATTTGTCATGTGTCTATCCAAATGGCTTGATCACTTTATCTCATCCATATTAGTCGACAACTAGACCATATTATAAATATGTCTCTTGCATTGGCCAATGACTTGGTCGACCTAATATCACTGATAAGTTGAGTGTTCTCTCGAATATCCAATCGAGGAATGAATTCTATTCTTGGCTCAACTACCACCTTAATTTACATTATAATGCACCCAACACAAGCTGTATCTTATCCTATAAGGAGTTTAAGCTTAGGACATGTCAAAGTACATTACTCTGTAAACAAGGTGCGTATTGACCTCAAGTCAAATGACTTCATCTCCCACACGCTGATAACACTCTATATATGTCTAACAAATAGTTTATCAGCAGGGTATACCAATACTTTTCAAAAGTGTACATGCCTCAATCACTAGTAACCATTACTAGTAGCAGGTGAGACATACTACGTTCTCTAAGAATGTGATCCAGACCACATGTCGACTTATTACATATCATCGATATCCCATTCTCGATGATCATTAGTCGAAGCTATTTTAGAGTTACGTTCTATCATCAGTATCTCACTCTATTAATGACAACATAAGCTCAAGTGATGCACATTAATGAATATTTACAAATAATCAAATAATAATTTAATAATCGCAAATGCCATAAATATTAATCTTATTAATAATACGAATGTGTTCAAGTACATTTGTCCCTAATAATGATTGTCTCTAGGACATACATACTTTCAATCTCCCCACTTGGCCTAGAGCCAATCTCCGATGTATCTAATACTCATGTTTTCAAAATGACCATTATGCTTAACTAAGCTTAATGGTTTAGTAAATGGGTCAGCTAAATTATCATCTGTGGGAACATAATCTAATCTTATTTTTTTCAGTTTTCACCATCTCCCTAAGTATGTGGTATTTCCTCGGTACATGCTTGTTTCTGTTTGCTGATCTTGGTTCCTTAGCTTGCGCAATCGCACCAATGTTGCCACAATAAATCGTTATTGGATAAGTGACACTTGGAACAACCCCTAGTTCCTTCAGGAACTCAGAAATCGCGACATCTTCTTTACCAGCTTCCGATCCAGCAATGTACTCAGCTTTTGTTGTCGAATCTAAATTCTTGATCAATGGAGGAACAATATCACCATTTTTGTTCAATAAGATACCAAAGTGGATGATTGACTCATTCCATACTAGAAATAATCGCAGGAAATCAATCAACAGTTGTAGTTTGTTTGGAACTTTTCCAGCTTACTGCTCCACCATTGAAAATGAACGTGTACCCAGACTGAGATTTGAAGTCATCAAGATCCGTCTGGAAGCTAGCATCAGTGTACCCAGTAGCATCTAGTTTTTCTTCCCCACCATAGACTAAGAAGTAATCTTTAGTTCGTCTAAGATACTAAGTTATCCAAATAAATGGAATGCTTCATGTTTTATTGCTCTTGACAAAGTTTGGCTATTTGATACTCATCATTCACTCTTCTCTTTCTTTGCATAAATTGGGGAGAATTCTCCAATCGCCAATGTTCTCGAGCTACTGCATTTGGTTGCCCCACTGCTGTTGCGTCTTGAGGCCAAATGTTTATTGTATTTTTGACTTTTGAGGCTCTCGAAAGTGCTGCACTTTGGCTGCTATATTTAGCTAGCCGCTGTTGTAATTTTGACCCAAATTTTGGGTTGTTTTGAAGTCAAATGGTGGCTGCATTTCGAGGGAAAAACAGATGTTGCATTTGAAATAAATGTGCTGCATTTTGAGCTGCTGTGTTGTTGCTACATTCTGAGCTTAACCATTGTTGCATTTGAGAATGGTTGCTGCATTTCTTTGGCTGAAAAGTGCCATCTCTTGAGCAGATTTGGGGTCGAAATGACTACGGTATTTTTGCTACTGTTTTTTTTTATAGCTAAACTGCTGCTGTGTTTTGGTCGAATTACTGCTGCACTTTAGGCAGATTTAACGCCAAATTATTGTTGTGTATTCTTGGCCAAATTTGAGCCAATCCACTACTGCGTTTCGATGCTATTTCGGGCCAAATTTGAGGCAAAAGTGGTGGCCATTTTGCTGCTGCGTTTCGATGCTATTTTGAGCCAATTTGTTGTCGTATGGCGAGGCAAACTACTGCTGCAATTTTGGCCAAGTTCTGCTGCAATTTGAGTCAACTAGTTGCTGCATTTTTTAGGCAAGCAGATGCAGCGCTCTTGAAGAAAACAGATGCTACATGCTAATGATACTACATTCGACATGAACAGATTCTACGCTTCAATATGAACAGGCTACTGCTTGATTCTATGTTGGTTATTTCAGATATTACACTTGTAATATCTAACTGATTTGAACAAGACGCTACACTAAGGGTCGATGAGAATAATTAATTTGAGGCCATGTCCCTTCCGGAAAGGTTGTCCCTCGGTTTGCTTTCCTTCGGAAAAAGGACGATGATAAGACTTATAATAAAAACACATGCGAGAAACCAACATGCGTGGGCGAGGTGACTAGATTGACCGACGAGTCTCTAATTCGTAGCCACGACATGAATGGAATTGCTTTTACTTAAAAAACATAAGTCTGAGCCTTCTGTAATAAAAACTTCTATTGTTTTGTACGGATCCGAAGGTTTTTACTCGCATTTATTTATTTCTAACTATCTTTTCTTTTACATCTTGCGAGGAACATCTAAACATACGGGATAACAAAGTGGGTTCTACAGAGACAAAAGAGAACAAGATTGTCGGACTTGTGTCCAAGGCCTAAGAGATGACACTCCCATTGCTTTAGCCATTACTGCTTTAATTTCTTTTTCCGCCTTCCTTTTATTTTGTATTGCAATTTAATTACTCCGCTTGTGTGATTGCTTGAACACTTAGAATAATTAGGCATTGAATTAATAGATTAATAGGTTAGTTTAAAATCGGAAACCCGTCGTTAGTTTATTATTTTTGGCTCGTGTAGTTTTAAAATTAGAAATCCGACGCTAGTTCATTTTAGGCTCGGCATGCATGTTTAAAACTTTCAAAACAATTTGGTCATCTTTTACTCACATTATTAATCATGCAAATAAGATTTTTTTTTTCATACGATTTGCAACTTAAAATGATTTTTTTTTATAAAAAATCACTTCTTTACATTTCAAATAACTGCCATATAAATTATTTCCTTTCATTACAAATAATTTTACTTTCCTTCTTTACTATCAAATCACAAACACATGTGTTTTATAAATAATGACATACAGATGCATACTTTTATCCAAAAATCAACTTTACGTGTATTTTATAAATAATGTCATACAAATGTATACCTTTCATCCAAAAAATAACTTTACATATATTTTATAAACAACGTCATACAAACGCATGCATTTACCCCAAAATCAATTTCACATATATTTTTATAAATAATGACATGCATACTCTTTCGGATTTTATGTCGGGAAGGAATTTATTTTTCAAAACCGCAATCACCTTTGCGAGACTCTTCAAAAGAATAAGTGGTAAAATCTTTACATTGTCAAGAAATGCATCATTTTATTATTTGCAACATCCTTTTTAAACTTTATACTTTTAAAACATGCATTTTTCCTTAGCATAATAATTAACCTAAGTTTGATCGGATAACCGCAAGTTAGCGGATCTTAAAGGATGCCTAACCTCTTCCCTTTAGGATAATAAAGAACCCTTACCTAGAATCTCATTAGTTTCGCAGATCATAATCGGAGTTCATTTTACAGCATTTTAGTTAACATTTAAGTGCCCTAATTCACCGTAGAATAATTAGGTGACGACTCCTCAACAACATTTATCAATCTAGAGAGGGAATCGACCCATTACGTCGTGAACTGCGGTAAAAAACGGATGTTACAATAAATTTCAAAAAAAAAAAATTAGATGTCCAGTTAAACATCTTTAAGTAGATTGGAATGGAGTGACTAGTGATTTTAGTACTCCAATAAAATACTTGTTAGTTTCTCATTAGTCATTCGATATCTGCTTTAGAATTCCATCAATCCACATTCATGCTAAAGTTCCATTTTGAAGAGGATAGTTGTCACTAGTTGAGTTATTGATAATAATCGGGTTACTTGAAAGAAATAAGAAAATAATGCGGAAGCGAAAATATAAAGATTAAAGACGGAATTTAAAGATATGCGAAATTCGAGAATAAAATTTCTAAATTTCAAGATTAAGTAATAAAAACTCTAATTGATCTTAGTATTCAAAATTAGCTGATTAAGATTAATTACGATACTAATAGAGTCGAAAAGTGATCTAGACCTCTATTTCAAAGAAATTACAGACAATAATTAGTATATTGATCTTACCTCCTAAAGAATACTTCTTATAGGGTTGCAAGATAAATTCGTCACCAACACACAAAGATATAAAAAAGAGAAACTCTCAAATAATAATAATCTTGTCTAATGAAAATAATAAAATTCACCCCTATACATAGAGGAAACTTATCCCAACTAAAATGGAAATAGAATCTACTTTTATGAAAATAACTAAACTAAAACCTAAATAGAAAATCTTTAAAATAGGAAAGCATGTAAAATAATTTCACAATTCTTCCCTAAAAGAATAAGGAAAAGTTGCCAAAAACTATTTCAAAAAGACACCTTTTGGGCGTGACTTTTTCAGCCCAAAATTTGGGCTTAAAGTGCAGCCAGTAAACAGCCCCTCTTTGGGCTTGAATTACTGACGTGAGTGGCAGACCCATTTATGGCATAATATCATATCTTTTTTAGGCTCAATTTCCAGCTCCTTTCTTGGGCTTCTTTTGGGCTCCATGTGTGGTCCTCCTCTTGAGCTTCATGTGGCCCAATCTTCCTCCTATTTGATTTGAACTTGGGCCACGCAATACGTGTAGTAATTAGCTCACTTCTCGTCATCATTCTTGGGTTATTCTTGGCCCTTTCTTTCCCCGATAAGCATTTTCTTGATTTTCCATTCAAGCCCGCAAACATTTAATGGAGGTATGCCACCCTGGATGCTATCAGTTATGAACTTATGATTGATGGGTGTTAATACTATTCTTGATAACGTAGTAAATAACTTTTTTTATTTGTCCTGAATTCGTAGAACTAACAAGTAATTGATGAGCGGAATAATCTAAAGAGAGATGGAGAAGAATATTATCATAAGTTATATATATTGTTAGTGTAAAAAATTGCATTATCAGATAAATCAAATGATATGAACAAGTAAATCTTTCTAAAATGTAAGATTCGTAATCATAAAAACTAATCATATTACATATTATAACAGATTAAAATAACTCGATGGTATAAAAAGATCCGTATATGGTAACTTATTGCAATTTTGCAGAACTTAAAGCAAACAAGTGGCAAAATCTCAAGTTCTCAACAAATAAATTAACAATTTAAGGCCAAAACCATCGACAACTCCTAATGGTCGTTGAGATTTTTCACTTGAACACCTCAACTAAACCTTGTTTTATTTAGACACATGAGATAGGGCCCGACCGTGCTATTTAGACATTTTTTGATGACTCAGTTCAAATATGTAAAGAGTGTGTAACACATTCGCTGATGGCATGACAAATTAGCCAATTAACTGATTACATGTGACATTCAAGTCCGAAATAATAGTTAAAATGAATTATGAGAAAAAGAAAAAAAAATCAGCAAAAAAAATTTAAAAATCTAAACAAACTCTACGTTCTTTTCGCAGAAAAATGAATAGCTTTTACCCCGGGGGGATTCAGTGAACTTTTAAAAAAAAATTCAGATCTGCTTTTTTATGATTGAAATTTTCAGATCTTCTTTTCTTTCTTTCTTTTTTTTAAAAGAGGGGTCGATGGGGAAGAAGGTGAGGTGAGGGGTCGTCGGAGAAGAAGATGAAGTGGGAGGAGGTCCCGGAGAAGAAGACCAATAGGGGGTGGGTGATTTTTTTTAAACCTAAAATTCATTTTTGATTTTGATTTTATACAATGTTCTCAAAGAATGGCGTTGGTTATCATTTTTTCCGGTGGAGCAAGATAGCAATGGTGGAAAGTTTGTTAATGGTAGAATATTAAGTGGAGAAGAAAGAGAAAAAGGAGGAGGAAATTTTAAAAAAAAATATGTGTTTTTAGCTTTTTAACGCGCATGTTTTGTGTGAAAATCACGCAACTTGCCAAGTTACCGAAAGATGTTTAAATGACACAGTCAAATCTTACCTCAAATGTCTAAATGAAACATGATTAGTTGATATGTCTAAGTGAAAAATCTTGACGACCACAAGGAACGATCAATGGTTTGGCCACAATTAATGTAGAGAAAAGTCATAGTAAACATTACAGATATAAAAATATGCAAATATTATCAATATCACTAGAAAATTCAGCATCCGTAAATTTCTCAAATCAACAATGATTTGAACATGGAAAACTAAAGTAATGAAAGTTACAAAACAGACATTCAATTCTAATAATAGAACTTATTGGTGTCTCTACCAAGAATAATTCCAAGAATAGTTATTGAATCAGAAAATAATCATGAAAAAAATAATTCCCAAGCCAAGAACCAATTGCATCTTGAAAAATGCCATAGTTGGAGCTGCATTATTTTTTTCCTCAGATGTAGTAGGGCTTGAAGCAAAACCTCCTAAACAAAAAAACAATAAAGGTTAATTAGAGAATTGTGTTGATCAAGAGTAATTTACTGGAAAGTATATACTCCAATAAATAGTGACAAAAGGACAATAATCTTTTTGATCCCTCAGTTATTAATAAATTTTAATTCTGGTTCTTTATGACTCAACATACTTAATCTTTAATTAATTAAAAGTCGTGCTTTTAGTCTCTCTACGAAGAAATATATTATATTTTGAACATCTTTAGAAGTATATAATCCTCAAATATGGGGTAACAATATAAATTTAACACATAACACATTTCTGGAAATTTGTTAAGTAGTTATAAGCAAATGGATCAAAAATATACATTTCAAGTAATTGAAGATTAAATATGCTTAGTCATAGATTAAAAGGACTAAAATTAAAATTTAATAATAATTGAGAGACCAAAAGTGCTCTTAACCCTCGTGACAAATATAAATGTTTCTTGTGTCTTATTATACATGACACTATTATTATTTGAGGAGTCGAACAATAGGTAAACAAAAAGACCACGGGATTAAAAAGGTTGCTCTTATAAGGAAAAAAAGTTCATGTTAATATCTGCAGAGCTCACAATGATTTTAGAAGTTTAAGTTATATAAATTGTCAGTGTAGGATATATACAAAAAAATCTTTTAATTGTTGCAATACTTTATAGAGAACAAAGATAAATATAAAAGTAATTTTACCAGGTGAAGCAGCAGGAACTTCAGCACTACTTGTTGGAGCTGCAACTGGAATACCCATAGCTGAAAAACAAAAGAAAAAAATAAAAATAATCTTTTTCTTAGTATGAAACAAAGAGAAGTATACTAAAATACGCGTAATAAAATTTAATATGATTTGACCAATTGACATACATATAAAAAAAACTAATATAAATTAAAGATTAAAAATAATCCATCAGATTCAAATTTGAAGTTTAATTTAGCACGATTATCAAGATAATAGGCCAAAAATTGGAGGGAAAGAATAAATAAAGAAGTTTATAAAATGTGTACTTAGCTTTCTTTCTTATGCAATTTGCGAAACTACGTACACAATAATTTATCTGTTTTTTTTTTAATAATCGGATTAATTCAGATTTACGTTGTGTAAAGTTTTATTCAAAAGAGAAGCTTTTGCTATGAATTTCTTCATCCCATCACTTTCATCTGTTTTCTCCAATTTACTATTACACTCTTTATATTTTGAGATATCAAAACATTCAATATTAGTTTAACAAAATATACTCCATTTACTCTCTTTTATTGGTCCATTATTTTATAATACTAAAAACAAATTATCCCTTTTACCGTTTTACTTCTCTATGTTAGCAATTCAAGATTTTATTTTTCAATTTTACCCTTATCATTACATAACTGTTTTCTAGACTAATTTAAGTACTAGTAATTCCTAAACTTTTTAAGAGTACTAGTTATCAAATTTAGATTTCTAAAGTATAATTAATTTGGAAAACTTAGTAAAATAAACACTTGATAAATAATTTCTTAAGGTAAGGGTAAAAGTTAATATTGAGCTAGTAAAAGTGAATGGAGAGAGTATTATTACTTTGAAAATATTAAGTTTATTTAATTAAATAAATTGAAATTAATATGATATTTTCTCCAGTAATTTAAAATGTTCAACAATGGCAATAAGATGGAAGTAATGGTGTATTTATTGATTTTTCAACGAGACTGCCAATGTCTAGTGATAGACTGTGATATGAGACTACAATTAATGAAAAGCAATAATTCAGCCACCTCACAAAATTCAGTGTCTTTTTTAAGAATTTAACACCAAAAGATGTACGCGAATCAAGTGTTTATATTAAATTATACTATTACTAATTTATTTAAGGCACTCCCTCCGTTCCATATTATTTTATCACTTTTCCTTTTACACGCTCCTTAATAAATTATAAATAAGAATGTTATTTTTACTACACTACCATTATCTCTTTTCAATTAATTGCACTCTAATCAATATTGGTTACTTTAAAAAATAATTAATGTTAAGAATAAAGTAGAAAAAATTTAATTGATTCTATCTTGTTTTTAGAAAGTGACAAAGTAATTTGGGACGAGTATTTTTAATAATGTGGTCAACTAATATGAAATGGATGGAGTATAAATATATATTAATTAGTCATAATTTAATGTCAAAGGTGTATGTGAGGATATAGATGTTCTCGGAAGTACCCTAGAAAAAAGAGAAACATTTCCTTTTCCCGGTCATTTCATGTTAAGAAGACGTATCTCTATAGAAGGGTACAATAGTCCAAGTGTGAAGATGGAGAGAACGGAATGTCACAATTGGATTTTGTATTTATCTTTTAGTGTAAATATCATGGTAAATGTCCCAAAATAAAAATTAAATTGAAGTCTCATATTCCAGTCTCTCTGTAATGAAATCGTCTCAAGTAGGAAGCATTTTACCCTAGAATGAGAATAAATTCAAATTAGTTGAGCTCCAAAATGAGTATAGAACGGATCATAAACAAAACAAAAACAAAAACAAAAACAAAAAGTTTCTAGCACCTTGTTTGACAAATTGTAAATTGTACTGTTATATTAGGTAAAGTTAAATAATATACTATAAAATTATTTTAACACAACAAAAATAGTATTAATAGGGAGCGTTTTACCCCTTAAAGTGGGATTTTCTATTGCGAATGCAGATTAATTGAGCCTCAAAGCGAGTACCGAACCCCAGATGAAAATAAGAAGAAGATAGTATGAGAGAAAAGAAAAAAGAGGTACCTGCACAAGTGCTAACTGGTGGAGTTTCCAAACTGCACATATTAGGAAGTTTAAGAGCCCTATTGACATCAATTTGGATACCAATTTTATCAGGATCACCAAGCAATTGGCACAAACAAATTGGATTACTATCCAACAGTCCAGCAAGTGCAGGGCAACACTCTTTATCTGGCTTAGTCAAGTTACTACTTTGTTCTACAAATGTTAAACAACTTGACATGTTCACCAACACAGTCGTACAATCCATTCCACCCGATGTCGCCGGCCCTAATGCTGCGGTTGGTGACATCGCCATAGATGGCGGCTCTACGGCCGCCATCGGTGGCATTGTTTGCGCATCCGCAAACAGGGAGAGAAGAAGAAGAAGAAGGAGAATTGTGGTGGTAATTTTGGTTGTTGAAGCCATTGAATATTTTGTTGTGGTGATAGAAATTTCGTGTGTACAATGGCACAAGTTTGTGTTTGCTGTGTCTGTCTGTATGATATAAAGAAAGTAATAATAGTAGCACTATTACTATTATTATTATTATTATTCGGTGGGAAATGTGATATAGCTAACTTTTTTCGTAGCCCCAAAAATTAAATTCTCCAACACCTTCTACCCGACTATGTTTTAAATTCTTGTCTCTTTTCTTTTTCCTTTTTTTTTATTTTGTGGGGGAAGGGTGATTGCACTTTTGATTAGTTTATTATTGGTAAATTTTAATTTTTGTCAGTGCTTTCTACATTCTATTAAACCGTGATTAATAATTTGTTTGACCAATCTTTTAGGAAGCAAGAATGCTTTTTTAAATAAAATAATAATAAAGTGCTCAATTAGTTTAGAGAGTTGAGTTGTTTGGCTAATTTTTTAGGAAAGATATAAGTGCTTTTGAGTAGTAGTATAAAGTACTTTTTATAAGTTGAAAAAATAGTTTTTCTCAAAACATTTTTGGAACCTTCGTCAATCACAAATTAATATTGACAAAGATATTATTCGATCGAATTGACTAGTCATTTATAAAATGTTATTTTTTAACAAAAATATTTTTTAAATAAGAAAATTTTAAAAATTTGATCAAACAAATTATAAGAAAAAGGAAAGTACAATTAAAAAATGATCCTCAAGCCAAAGAAGTCAAACATAACAAGGAAATATCAATTTCTATACAGTTTAGTGCACAAATTAAAATATTGTCTCTATCTGAAAAATAAAAGTCGCACATATATATTGATGATCTTTGGTCCACATTTCAAGGTGATCAATCAATGAAGTGTTTTTATGGTAAAGTGTAATTGATGTTCCTTCTAAGGTACGGTCAACACACTGATGCGAGAATGAGTTATGATCAGTTGAGTGCTAAACAAACACAAGGAAAACTTGTGGTTATATGACTCACAAATCAGTTAACAAAACAGGTACATCGCGCCCGTTATGAGCGGTGTATGCTCACGCTTGCAAAAGCCTACGAGAATGTCATGGGTGGATGAAATTAAAAGTTTCACTAAAAATAACCAAGTAATATTTATCTTATATACATTATATATCTTTTGATATAATTTTTAGGTGAAAGGTGTTCACGATGACCATCAGAGAGATATCTCTACTCTTTAATTAAAAGTTTCAGCTTTCAAATGCGAAAATGAAGAACTTTCTAATAAGCGGTTAACTCTATACCATGTGAATTTGAATTAGTTTGAACTAATGAGTATCGAATAGCCGATATATAGTTGAAAAAGAAGAACTTGTAGCTATCACATATTATATTCCAACAAGCAATTGACCAAGAAAATTTGTATATTACAAACCCCACCACCACCACCACATCTAACTCACCCACCTAAAAAAAGAAAAAAAGTGGGAAAGGTAAGGGGTTGGGAGTATGAAAACAAGAAGAATGTGCCGTCATTGGAAACTATACGTAAGTGGCATGGCATTCACGTTAGAGAAATAAAGCTTCATGCACAAGTAGTTAGATTTGAAAACTTTTAGATCTACCTTTTCTTGCAATACTAGACATATTTTTGTTTATTAAAGGTGATATATATATATTTATATATATAAAGATATCGCGATGATCAGTAGTTAGTCGAGAGGATGATCATCCACACACTAAGAGAAATTAAAATGCTTATTTTGTCGGATTTATTTTTTTGTCAATTTGTGGCAGTTTCTTCCCGGCCCAACTAAATGAATTGTGGCGTTTTTTGGCAACGCCAGAATTGCACTTGCCACGAGCAATATTGTGTGTGTAAAATGCATGTTTTAATTCGTGACATGATAGAGATCTTTGTGTGTGTGGACGTATGTGGGTTTTTTTTTCATTAGACATATAATTGTATGGTGTGTATTGAAGTGTGTGACCATATGATCTAAAAGTTTAAGCCGTTAGATAGAATATATTTTTAATATTTGATTATATTCTCAACAGTATGAGTACTAAATTTTCACCGTTGGATACAACAATATATAATAACCCTGTCTCCGTCCCAAACAAGTTAGGATAAACTTTATAAAATATTTTCGCTGACCATACCACTCTATTTAAACTCATCTCAGATTGGTGAAAAATACCGTTGGATATGAAGGAGAAAAAAAATAAACTCACCTGCATGATCATTAGCTGGCTAATTTGCCTATGCACGACAATTATATATAGTCCATATAAGTGCATGTGTTTAGGTTTAGAAACTTTAATTTTAAGAAAGCTTCAGTACGATTTGAAAGCTATAGTAGTAGTTAATTAGCTAGGGGACATCACTAATTGACAATGCAAATTATTGAGAAAAAAATACTTCCCTAGTCCCATAATAAGTGTCGCCTTAGGAATTCAAATCAAGACATAAATTGACTAGTTTTTTTTTTCAATTATACTCTTAAACACAAATTGAAAAGTTAAAGTAATATCTAAATAATGATTGAAAAAGCCACATAGTAACTTGGTATTATTGAATTCTCAATGTTAAAAGGTTTACTACTTGTGCATGCTCTAAGAAAAAATAAAAAGTAATGTATTTTTATTATATAGAGGTAACTTGGTAAACTTCACATTTCATTATTGCTTTCTTAATATGTGATTTTTGGCTAAGATGACACTTATTATGGGATGGAGGGAGTACATTTTAATTTCCACATTATTAATGTGTTAGTCAATTATATAGTTATTTCTTTTATTTCCACCCGATGTCGGGTATCCATATTAATTAGGGCCTAACTAAATCTAGTTTCTTGACTCTCTCCAACAACGACGACTCCATACCTAGGATTCAAACCCGAGACATCTGATTAAAAATGAAATAGTACTTAGTGGTTCAGTGATTATTGGTCAATTATATAGGTATTTGCTTGTACAAGCAATATTCCTTTATTGGCACCATGCGACATTAATATGTCAATGGTCCACAAGGTTTTGCAAGCTGGAAGTGAATGTATAATATATGCTGTTATAAAGAATGTAAGATTTAAGCAATCCCTTTGAAATAATTAGTTAAAGAAAATGCATATAAAAAAAATAAAGAATGTGGAAGCATTTAATTGTGTTGGATGAAAAGGTTGGGAAGATGAGATGATGAGTTGTTCATTTTTTTTGTGGAGAAAATATGGTCACATGAATGTTTTTTTCTTGTTTATATAAGAAAGGAGTTATTTATAACTAAACATGTGGAAGCATTTAATTGTGTTTTGAAAAGGTGGGAATGATGAAAAGATGGTTTATTTGTTCTTCTGAGGAAAACAAATATGTAAGTATTTTTTGTAGCTTAAAATTTTGAATTTGAATTTGAATGTGAATTTGATTTAGGGTTAATTACACTAAACACCTTTATAATATGACTTAATTACAAATACATATCTTGTATTTTAAAATTCTACACTTACACCCTATGAGGTATTGTTGTATAAGGGGGTGTAACTGTAAGATTTCCATAATATAGGGGGTGTAAGTGTCTGATTGTAAAATGCAGAGGGTGTATTCAATATTACAGGAGTGTTTAATTGTAATTAAACATTTGCTTTATCCTTCATAAACGCTCTGATGATTGCCACATACAATAATAATTTATTTTGAATGGCTTGTTATTTGATTTGTCATTTTTCTTGATCTTAAATGCTCGAAATTTTGTAAACAGATGCTTGAATGCAGCTTGTGGAAAGAATTCTGAATTCTTGATCTTCATATCTCTTTTGTGTCTTTCTTGTTGTGACTTCTGTTGCTCTCAAATAGGAGATCCTTTATATAGGTATGAACTAGATTTTGAGTTATTTAGCCTTTAAGAAAGACTAATTAGCTCGTTTGACTTAGTTAGTTAAAAGTAATTGATAAATATAAATGCTCTTAAATATAGAGGAATTTGTTCATAAGTATAATAAGTGCTTGAATAGAAATGTTGGACCGGATAAAAAATATTGTTGATAATCAATTAGCACTTCTATATATTAAAATGACTTAAATGTCCTTAAAACTCTTTAAAAAAATATAGAGTAAAAAGTATCTTTATATAGAAAAGACAGAACAACGAAAATGAAATGGAGAGGAGTTAGCAGGTTGTTTGCGAAGTGTATTTCATGGGACTACAAAATATAAACAACAACAACATACGCGATGCAGTTACAAGTGAGGGTGGAACTACACAATATGCTAGGATAAAATGGTAAAAATATTGATCAAACTAAAAGTGCTTGTAAGCTGACCAATTTATAATTTTTGGTTCACTTTTGGTCTCTATCAAAGCGTAGATAAGTTAAAAAGTGCTTATAAGTTTTATCCAATAATCCGAACACCCTCTATATATACATATCACAAAGACTAGATCAAACTGAACATTTTATTATGTACATTTTCCTAACAGTCTTGCTTCTCATCATTCAACATATTGCTGAGTACAAAGTAATGCACAACTGATTTTCATCTACTTTAAAACATAATCAATAAGTGTGGTGCTCCTAATCCCTTCTTCTCTCAAAAGTCTTGAACAAAAAAGAGATTTCTAAGTACAAGTAATACTTACAGAATACACACTGGAACTCTCTTAAGAATGAAATCATGTGTATAACCAAATATAATCAGTGTATAATCTATGTCTACCAACTAGAAAAAGTAAATAGTGAATCCAGCCGGCTATTTGGATAAAGATCCCATCTATATATACAGATCAATGCAGACAAAGACTAGATCAAACTGAGCATTTTATTATGTACATTTTGTCAGCCAAGTTTGCTTCTCATCATTCAACATATTACTGAGTACAAAGTAATGCACAACTCATGTCATCTACTTTAGACCTATTCAAAAGTGTGGTGCTTCAAAAAGATTTCTAACTACAAGTAGTACATAATACACACTGAAACTCTCAAGAATGAGAAAAATAGTGCTAACTCGGCATTGAACTTATGATTTCTAGTTAGTATGAAGAGGATCCCAATGCCTTAAAAGTGATCGGACGACAAATGTTAGGCAACGGATCACCGGACCACGCTGAATTAGCTAGCAAGACATTCACAGCTTCAGTAGGGTTGTATAAATCCCACCATACATGATTTGAAGCTCGGGGGCACGCCATATCGGTTGACAGGCAGCCTTTCGTTCCACCATATTTGCCTACCCCACAACAAGCATTTCTTTGCATCCTGAAATCCTGCAAAGATTTGAGATTTGTGTTAAATCCTTAGAATAAATTTGCTCCTTTTGAGTACAGAAAGCAAATACTCCTAAATCAACTATATAAAGATATCATCTAATATGCCACAAGAGAATAGTCTAACACTTCAAATAACATATCCATTATAGAAACAACATTCTGTCAAGTTGGAGGCATTTTCAAATAATCCTGATTACAAGGTGCTTTAGTGTAACACCGCGTACCTTCAAACTAAGCCTTATTCATGATCCACGAGTGTAGGAAACCAAAACGGAGAATTTAAGTTGGAAAAACCAGGTTCAGCTCTGCAGAGGAAATTTAACGGCAGGAAGTACGGCCCTTCAAAGTGAACCGTCAATTTCACTTTTGAAATTGATGGCCTGTTGGTCAATTTTATGGATCGTCAAACGCTCGACGGCCCATCAATCTTCTCCGTCTCTTAAATTCCACATTTCACCTTTCAAGAAATCTCCAGAAAATGACGGTCAGATTATACGGACCTCAAACATTCGACGGACCGTCGAATTTCCCCCCGACAACAAACAGTATAAATACGACACTTGATTCTAAAAATCAGTTTTTCATATTCTCAAACCCTAGAACGAAGGCTCTCTCTACCCAACCATCTCCTACACCAAGGTAAGCCCTTTTCACGCGATTCTATGTGATTCTAACGTAATCCTAATGAATTCTAAGTAGAATCCAATATTCTTAACCTATGGTTTTTTAGGATAAACCCAACTTAAGGCTCAGGGTTCAAGCTTTGGGTTTCTACTCCAAAGTTCAAAATTTTAACACAAGTATTGGAGCGATTAAGGTATGTAAAGCGTCTATCTATGTGTGGGAACGTCTTTAATTATCCCTACGCCTCGTTCATCGAGATTACTGCGAATTACTTTAGAATTTGATAACTAGTTCATGAAAAGACTAGAACGTCTATCCTCAAGATTATAAATTCATAGTTGTTTATAATTATCACTGTGATTGTTGTGAACTCATCGCGTAATCAATATAGACTTGTGTTTGATATCCACGGGTCTCAGTTTAGAATAGTCAGGTTGTTCATAAATTAGTTAAAGTTTCAGTACTCATAATTAGTTCATGAATTCATGTTCAATATTTCATATCAGTATATTTCAGTATCATGTCGAGCACCTGTATTTTTGGGCCCAAGGCCACAAATATATTTGAGCTCAAGGTCACAGTTTATGTATACATATACTTGGGCCCGAGGCCACAGATTTGTGCACACATATTGGACCTAAGGCCACAACTATTATTGTTTAGTATTTAAGTTAAATAGGTGACTCAATTTCAGTCCAGGAAGTATTCTTACTATTTGCTTCCTAGTACAGTTATCATACATCAGTTTCAAGTTTAGAACAATATTTTTGGGTTGCCCTTTTCCCGAGCACCCCACAACTATTCATTCTTTCAGTTGCTTTGCATGTTAGTGCAATTCAAATACAATAACGCCCCTTTGCATGGGGCCTACACTTCACAGTGCATGTGCCGAGTTTCAGGACGATGGATTTGCTCAGTAGGATTGCTTCAGTATCAGTTGCTTAGTGAACTCCATATCATTCGGGGTGTCAGTCTCTTATTTCATGATTTGGTTTTATTAGTAGAGGCAAACCAGAGTCTTGTCCTGGTACACATATTTCAATCAGACTCATGTTAGAGGTTTCATAGACTACACTAGTTCAGTATGTCAGACATGTCAGTATTTATTACTTTCAGACTTATGATATTTTCAGATTTCTTCCACTATGATTATTTCAGATTATAAACTCAGAATTATGTTTTGCATGTTTTAAATTATAGTATTTTTGATGCCCATGTTGATTCAGCAGCCATGTGGTTCGCTCGGTCACATGCAGCCAGGCACTGAGTGTCGTGTCTCGCTTAGGCCATGGTTCGGGGCGTGACATTTAGATTGGTATGATCAAAGTAAATGAAGATCATCAATAATAAGTTCAATCAATGAGAGACGCAACATATAAACGTAGCAACCAGCAAACAATTATGCAGAAAACAGTGAATCTTTTACTATTCCAATGGCTAAGCAAATTATCAGAAAAAGACTTTTAATTTTGACAAGTGTAAGAAGCACTAATCACATACCATAGGCTTGAGGATGAAAAATGAATTCCATCATTGCTCGATAAGTATCACAGAATATGACTTGAGCGCCTCACATTTTGTGGTTAAGGTCAACAATCTTCTGCTCTAGCCTCATATTGTATTCCAAGACTAGCAAGTTGACATCGTTCTCACATCCAAATTTATCGCCAAAACTTGAATTGTACCTTATGCTCATTACACTCGGTGAACATCCCAAAGGCAGTATGCCCATGCAAACAATCTTCCTAGCATTTGCATCATAAAGATTTTCAATGACATTTATCATCTGGTCAACCAAAACAAGTGTGAAATTTAGGCAATCGTATCCGGGACTCGTTGCATATTCATCATCAACCAAGTAGTTGATCAAATCATCTTTCCCGAATGACCAGTAGAAAAGGGATGATTCAATTAGACTTTTAAGTAATTGCATGGTTTCAAATGTTTGGCGGAGTTGTTGGTTGAGGGACTGGTAACTTCGACTTCTAGGGTACATGATGGTAGCTTGTGCAGCACCAAAATTTACCCCATTTAGAGGACCGTCAATCGATCCGTTCTGGCTGTAGAATGGTTTGACATATTGCAATCCCATCTTCTTAGCTGCAGCAACCGAGGTCATTTTCATCAAACTAAAGCGTTTTAAGCCGGACTAAGTATGATACTAAAGATAACTCAATATATCAACAACAACTATGCCTCAGTCCCGAACAAGTTGGGGTTAGCTATATCTCCACTACTTCATTTAAACTCATTTCATTTGATATATAACTTAACATATCAAACAACAACAACATACCCAGTGAAATCACACAACGTGGGAACTAGAGAGGGTAGAGTGTACGCAGACCTTACTTCTAGAGCGGTTGTTTCCGAGAGACCCTTGGCTCAAGACATAACATATCAAAGACTTTTTAAAAAAAAAAAAAAACAAGATGCACAAGCAAATATTCAGGCTTATTACAAAAGTGTGAACTTCCAAATTGGAGCATTCCTGTATGACCTTATTATAACATAGTTAGAATCAAGTATGTGCATGAGAAACAGAATCAATAAAACCTATCATGCCCTTAATTTGTGTTGGGGCTTTTCAAAATCATTAAGATATCATCACAAAATTCCAAAATATCATAGAGAAGCACATTTCTTGAAAATGATATTCTTCTCAAAACAGGAGAGAATTAATCAATTTCAACCTAAGCCAAGAGATCAAGGGGGTTCATCGTCGAAAAATTACATTGCACATACAAGGAATTTTTTTTTATATGTATATACAGTATATGTTGAATCACCTTGGCTTCTTCCGATGTTTTCTTTATATTTTAAATTGTGGCTACACCACTGACCTAAGCCTCATTATAGGAAGGCTTAAAACAGAAAAAAGGATTGTCCAGCATTTCTGCTGCTTCCAAAAGCAGAACAAGAACACCAAATTTACACATACCCATTTCAAGAAAAATTACCTAAGCTAACTTATAACAGTTTGTTTATCAAATTGACCCACCCGGCTCCATTTGGCCATAGATTTTGGTTCCAAAAGCAATATTTGGAGATTATTCTGAATAACTGTTTGTTTGTTAAATTGATCCAGTATTTCAACTTCAAACTTGAATTACAGAATTTGAAGTTTGAAAAGCAGGTTTTAGGAGTTTTCAAGTTCTTTTTAAGTTTTACTCACCGAACTTCAACTTTGTTTTCATGTCCAAACACACAACTTCAACTTCTAAATACCTTTCGACTTTAACTCCAAATACTACTTTTTTTTCTTCAAATCTCAACGAAATCATGTCCAAACTCCTTAAACAGAAAAAAGATTTTCCAGAATTTCTGCTTCTTCCAAAAGAACAAGAACACCAAACTTATACATACCCATTTCAAGAAAAGTTTAGTTAAGCTAACCCTCCTCCATCCCCCACCCCCACCACCCCCAACAATACAAATTAGTTAAGCTAACCCACCCCAACAAGACAACTTAGTTAAGATAACCTCCCCACCCCCTCTCCTCCAACCCCACCCCCAACAAGACAAATTAGTTAAGCTACCCCACTCCAACCCCTCCCCCAAAAAGAAAAACTTTTCCAGCATTTCTGCTGCTTCCAACAGCTGAACAAGAACATCAAATTTACTCATACCCATTTCAAGAAAATAGTTAAGCTAAGCCCCCCCCCCCCCCCCCCCCCCCCCCACGCACCCACACAAGTTTCCTACCAGCATCCCAGCATAGGACACAGTTAAGATGTGACCTACAGCCCTTTTAATCAAATACTCCAAGGCAGCATCAGTGACCGAGTTTTGCCAATAGAAAAAAGTCAGAGATAACAACATTAACATATTTCAACGGACGAAGACTTGACTACACTGATGTCATGAAGCGATTAACATGAATGTAAGGTGCTAAGAAGCTGTCAATAACACCAAAAGCAATGAAGACGAACTGGTCATACTGGGGCGGGTATCACAGAGCAGCCAGTCTGCCATAGTTCTCCATCAAATCAAAACTAGCTTTTAAAGGCTATCAAAACTAGCTTTTAAAGGCTCACTGTATGTTAAAAACAATAGGATAAACAGCAAGGTAACTCATATAAAGTTGAGCAACAAAGCAGATAATATCACTGTATGTTACAAGCACCGTCTTAGTGCTTGGTTGTTGCCATCTATAATATCACAATTTCCAGTTTCAGAAAAAAGATAAAGCTGATAATAATCTGACTTCGTAATTGCCAGCATGAATTGAAAGCAGGAATAGAGGTTGACAGCCATATCAGAAAAGAAACATTTTTGCATTCTAAATGTATAAGGAATTAACATTGGTAAGCCCTTGATCGTGACGTAAGACACCAAGAAATCATCAACCAAATAAGGAAAGGATTGTCAACGGGAACAGCTTGTTCCTTCAATTAAAATGCCAATGTAAATGAGAAATGGGTAAAACTACAGAAGCTATGTAAACATTACGATATGCCTCTTGCATATGAATCAGCTATGAGCAAAGCATATTTAGGAGATATTGACAAACTACACTCATTTCAAGGCCTTCACCTTCCCGGTCACCGTACGCTTGTTGCGCCAGCTGTTCCTATCACCGTTCACTTGATTCTTCTTAGCAGCAACCGAACACTGATCAGCGCGACTACCTTTACCAGTCATTTCCGACTGAAGTTTGCGCCTCCTCATTCTGTTCTCTAACCTTAGTCCTCTTAATGCTTGAACTCTCTGCTCAATCTCCAAAGCTTCCGAAAAGTTCCAGATCCTAACAACGCCTTCTTCTCCAGCACACACAATACGATCAAGACCAACGTCCACAGCAAACAAATTGCTCCCAAATCCATGTAGCATTCTTTGAGGTGGCTCTATATTTTTTTTTTTATTCTCCATCACATAACTCCGATTTGTCCTCAACAGCTTTCTCACATCAATAAGCGAGAGTTTTCCGTCACTGGAAGCTGAAACAAGCCAAGGGAATTCAAATGCAAGAGAATAAACAGCACCCGAGTGAGGAATCCACATCGCCACACGCCTGACATGAAACTTAACATTTCTAACAATCTCAAACATGTGTATAGCTCCATCTTCCCCTCCGGTGAATAGGAGCTTCCCTGTGTGACTTTGCGCCAAAGAAAATGAATTACCAGCATGAACATTGGTGACATTAGCAAGTTTTGACCCGATATTTGTGTCCCAGACATAAATATCCGAGCCTGCAACGCTCGCGACGGTTGTATCATGGGGTGCAAGGCTCCAAACCCAGTCATTATGCATTAAAATTTTCAAACATTCCAAAGAAGATCGATCCCAAACACGTATACTCATGTCCCATGAACCACTGTACATCTTATTTAAATCCAATGCAAGACATGTTATCGGTCCTTCATGTTCCCAAACTCTGAATTCTGTGTTCTGGTTCTGACGTGGTCTAAGATCAAAGAGATGCGGATTTCCGTCCTCAGCTCTCCAACCGTGTATAAATCCATCTGTACCCCCTGCTATTAAGAGCCTTGAATCTGCTGCAACTGCACGGATAGTACAGCCAAGAGGGCCAGATGATGCAATAGATAGACCTTCTTCCATGTCCCACATGCGCACTATCTGATCATACCCTGAAGTAAACACAAGCTTCTTTGAAGATAAAATGGAAACCGTTCTAACAGCCTCAGTATGACCATACAATGTATCAATACTATAGCGTCCCATGAATGTTTTACTACGGAACTCCCTCTTCACGAAAAGCTCCTTCCACGACTTCTCATCTGCGCTCAGAGGTGGGGCCAGCAATATTGGCTGACCCCACCTTTCACAATAAAACTCCTTCCACACATGGTGGTCGGAAGCAAGATGATACAACAATGTATTCACACACGAAACAACACCCAGCTCCTTCGGTTCTAAGCAATTAAGTATTTCTGAGATCAGTGCCGCAGGAAGGTCAGCAATAGACCGACAATCAAGCAGGACCTCATTAACATCGAGAGACTCCTCGCATTTTGAACTCAAACTACCACCTTTCCCATCCAATTTCGACAATGATTTTCGTTTCTCATCAAATGTGAAACTCTTTGGGTTCTTTAAAGGTTTAATAAAACTAGGATCAGCTTTTCCTTTGCAGTGATAGTCTACACAATCTATAGAACAATCTTTCAAATCAATCTTAGTACCTCTTTGGCATTCAAATTCCATAAAAATTGGTTCCCCTAAACCTAAATATTCAGCAGCAGAGCCCTATAAAAAAATCAAGAATCAGCAAAAAGTTATAGAAACTAATATTTCTGCAAAGAGAAATCAGCAAATCAATCACACCCTAGAAACCAAAAAAAATAAAGTACTCCCTCCATCACATTTTAACTGTCGTTTTAGCTCAAAAAAATTTGTTCCAAAATAATTGTCACTCTAGGAATTCAAGACTAAAGTTGACAATTGTTTTCAACTATACCCTTTAACATTTACACCTTGTATTTATTATGTTATTAATGAGTGTGAAAAGAGCTAAAACGGCATTTAAATGAGATGGAGGGAGTAACCTAAAACTCAAGAATACAAGAGATCACCTCAAATATTGCACAAACAAGACCAACCCAATTGAAATTTTAACTAGAAAAAGGATATTAAACCCTGTCCAAGAACAAAAAATTATAGAAAAAAATCAGGTTTGCAAGACAGGCCCCTGGAGAGAATTTTAGCTCCTACAACAACAACAACAACATACCCAGTGTAATCTCACAAAGTGGGGTCTAGGGAGGGTAGGATGTACACAGACTTTACCTCTACCATTCTGGGGTAGAGAGGTTGTTTCCGCTAGACCCTCAGCTCAAAAGAAAAGTAGCCAATGCAGGATTGCAAGGAAAATAAGACAGCACATATCAATATACAAAACAAATGAAGCTAACACAAAGTAACTCACATATAAAGAGTAAGTATCTACGCAATACCTAAATAATACTACTAAGAAAAGACGAGGAGATGAAGAGGCTAACTCCCTATCTCTCCCACACAATGCGACAAAAGCTCAACTACCCACTAACCTTCTACCCTAATTGGAGATGAAAAAACTAGCCCCCATCTCTCCCACATTATGCGACAAAAACTCAACTACCCACTAACCTTCTACCTTAATTGGAGATGAAGAGGCTAGCCCCTCTTTCTCCCACATTATGTGGTAAAAACTCAACTACCCACTAACCTTCTACCCTAATTGGAGATGAAGAGGCTAGCCCCCTATCTCTCCCACATTATGAGACAAAAACTCAACTATCCACTAACATTCTACCCTAATTGGAGATGAAGAGGCTAGCTCCAATCTCTCCCACATAATGCGACAAAAACTCAACTACCCACTAACCTTCTACCCTAACTGGAGATGAAGAGACTAGCCCCCTATCTCTCCCACACAATGCGACAAAAACTCAACTGCCTACTAACATTCTACCCTAACTACCCTAACTGGAGATGAAGAGGCTAGCCCCCTATCTCTCCACATTATGCGATAAAAACTCAACTACTTAGTAACCTTCTACACTAACGAGAGATGAAGAGGCTAGCCCCATATCTCTCCCACACAATGCGATAAAAACTCAACTACCCACTAACCTTCTACCCTAACTGGAGATGAAAAGGCTAGCCCCCTATTTCTCACACAATGCGACAAAAACTCAACTGCCCACTAACCTTCTACCCTAACTGGAGATGAAGAGGCTAGCCCCCTATCTCTCCCACACAATGCGACAAAAACTCAATTACCCACTAACCTTCTATCCTAACTAGAGATGAAGAGGATAGCCCCTATCACTCCCACACAATGCGATAAAAACTCAACTACCCACTAACCTTCTACCCTAACCGGGGATGAAGAGCCTAGCCCCTATCTCTCCCACACAATGCGATAAAAACTCAATTATCCACTAACCTTCTACCTTAACTGGAGATGAAGAGGCTAGCCCCCTATCTCTCCCACACAATGCGACAAAAACTCAACTACCCACTAACCTTCTACTCTAACGGGAGATGAAGAGGCCAACCCCCTATCTCTCCCACACAATGCGACAAAAACTCAACTACCCTCTAACCTTCTACCCTAACTAGAGATGAAGAGGCTAGCCCCCTATCTCTCCCCCACAATGCGACAAAAACTCAACTGTCCACTAACCTTCTACCCTAACTGGAGATGAAGAGGCTAGTCGCCTATCTCTCCTACACAAAAACTCAACTACCCACTAACCTTCCATCCTAACTAGAGATGAAGAGGCTAGCCCCCTATCTCTCCCACACAATGCGATAAAAACTCAACTACCCACTAACCTTCTACCCTAACTGGAGATGAAGAGGCTAGCCCCCTATCTCTCCCACACAATGCGACAAAAACTCAACTGCCCACTAACCTTGAAAAGGCGAGCCGCCTATCTCTCTCACACAATGCGACAAAAACTCAACTACCCACTAACTTTCTATCCTAACTAGAGATGAAGAGGCTAGCCCCCTATCTCTCCCACACAATGAGACACAAACTCAACTACCACTAACTTTCTACCCTAACCGGAGATGAAGAGGCTAGCCCCTATCTCTCCCACACAATGCGACAAAAACTCAACTACCCACTAACCTTCTACCGTAACTAGAGATGAAGAGGCTAGCCCCCTATCTCTCCCACGACAAAAACTAAACTAAGCACTAACTTTCTACCCTAATTTTCAACCTCCAAATCTTAGTACCTAACACATCATGTCCTCATAATAGAATTTTGGCTCCTATAAACCCAAAAAGCAAAAGGGTCTTTTTTTTTCTTTTTTGGGAAAATGGGGGTATAAACAGATCTAAATAGGACAAATATAATGATATTCTAAACACGTAACAATAAAAATATAAATCAAAGGTTAATAGAAAATGGCCAAACAAAAGAAACCAAGATGTGATTAGAGATTACCTATAAAGAGGGAGAAGAACAATGTCTTCGTAATTTGCTTTGAATTTTAGGGATTCAAATTTTAGGGGGAAAATAAAATAAAATTTGGTGAATTTCAAGAGAGAAATTGGAGTACTAGCTAACGTGCCTGTGGGGAGATTTGCACAATTATTCTGCCTCGCTATTTAATTTTTTATACCGTTTTGTAATATTTTTTTTGCTAAAATTAGTATATAGGGGATATATTCCAAAGAACAAAAAAATTATGGCAGGTAAGTAGAAGATTGCGGATAACATGGATTAGGATAGAAGGTTAGTTAGGCGTTGTCTCACTTATTAATCCAAACTAGCCGTCGTAGGATTTTTCTGGTAGTTTTGTGCACTTAAATTTTGATTACTATTTGTTGTTATATTCCAATGAACAAAAAAAATATGACAGGTAGGTAGAAGGTTGTGGATGACATGAACTAGGGTAGAAGGTTAGTCGGGCGTTGTCTCGCTTATTATTCTAGACTACTAGTTGTAGGATTTTTCTGGTAGTTTTGTGCACTTAAATTTTTATTACTATTTGTTGTTTTTGTACTTCGATTGTTTTATTAGTTTGTTTTAGTTACTGTCCATTTTTTTTCATAATGATTTGACTTGCTTTCTATAGTATTTTCATTTTGCCATGAACATGTTATTTCTTCTACTTTGAAATGTTTTTATCTTAAGCCGTCTATCGGAAACAATCTCTCTATCTTTCGAGATAGAGGTAAGATTTGTGTATACTCTATCTTCCTTAGACCCCACTTATGAAATTACACTAGATATGTTATTATTGTCGTTCTTGTCTCATTCTATCTAACTTTAAATTATTTACGGGTCATATCATATTCACAAGACTTGTATCATAAATATTATTTTAATTATATGACCTTTTATTTTTATAGGAGATTAATAAAAAATAACACATGAGACCTCTAAATAAAATATACGAGATTCTTAATGTCATTTATTTCTATTCAAATGGTAGGCAGCCACTAAACTAGTACGCAAATTCCTTTGACACGCTCTTCACTCACGAACTATCTTTTACATGTCAAACTTCCCATTATCTTCTTCCCCAACTCCTCTTAAGTAGTTCGATAAACTATGTATTATTGGTTAGTGGTTACAAGTTTGATAAATTATGTATTGCCTTTCCCCTTGACTACATGAGCAAAGGATACTATTCTCGGAATTAGAGGTGAGCACGGGTACGGGATATCCAGATACCCGACCGGAACTGACACTAACGGGTAGGCTTCGGGTAGATATATTATAATAACGGGTAGGCTTCGGGTAGATATATTATAATAACGGGTAGGTTTCGGGTAGATATATTATAATAACAGGTAGGTTTCGGGTAGTAAAATTAAGAACCGATCAATGTCGGGTCCGGTTCCGGTAAATAGAGACAGGGTACCCGGAACTGATACCCGAAACGTATAAATATTAAATATTTTTACTTTTTAAATTGTTAATAAAATAAATTGTAAAATTAGAAAGCAATAAAGATTTTTATAAAATTAATTAGTCAAATTATAATTTAAAGTCCATACAATATTCGGCCCAGAAAAGTGCTAAAATTTTGTTTAGAGTTGCGGCCTATTTAGAATTCTCCAAACTTGTGGGTCTGATTTAAAACTTTACAAATATAGATACAATATTTGCTAGAATTCGAATTTATGTGTTTTCAGACGAAATCAACACCGCCATATACAAAATTTTCAGCAATTTGAAGTATCTTCGTCATCCATTACCACTCAACAGAAACACAGGTGTGGAACCCTTTTTTTTTTGTTTTTTTCTGATTTGTTCATAGTATAGTGCATTTGTATGTTTCATTTTCAAGATTTGATTATAGTTTAGTCTAGTTTTAAGTAGTATTTTTCTTCGATTCCCTCTTTCTTGACCCTAGGATTTTCTATCATAGACTTAACAAATTAAAGCAATGAAATAGTATTATGGGACAGATTTTTGGATGTTTTCTATTAACTGGAAAAAATGAATTACAAACTAAATGCAGAAAAGGAAATGAAATAGCTAAACTGTTGTGAAATCATGGCGTAATATCTTCACAAAAATGTTGTTGTTGTTGTGGGAAGTGCTCGTTTTTTCTTTGTGAATTTGGGGTTTAAGCCATTTTTCTGAGTTGAATAGCTTGTTTTTCCAACTATTTAGTTTACAGGGTTTTTTTTGTTGAAACTTAGTCGTTAAATAGAAATCTCAGTCGTTATAATTCAGGATATTATTCAAACTTAATATTTTAGTAACATGTATAGCTAACGTTAGTTCTCTGTAGAATTCAATTTCGTATTTAAAAATCAGATTATATTTGCAGCTACCGCTTATCCTTTTTAGTACTAGAGTTGGGCATGATCAGTCATCCCAAAGAGAGTAAGTTTCAAGTATTTTGAGTTTATTATCCTAAGGAAATAGGGAGAATTAATGATGTTACACATCATATTGATACTGGGTGGATAAAATGGAGGCTCGCATCCGGGTCTTGTGTGATAAGAACCAAAACTTAAAGTCAAATTCTACAGATGGGTGGTTAGACCTACTATGTTGTATGAGGTGGGTGTTGGCCAGTAAAGAAATCTCACGTTTATAAGCTGTAAGTGACGGAAATGATGATGTTGTGATGGATATGTGGTCACACTAGAATAGATGAATTAGAAATGAAGATATTCGGGATAAAGTTGGAGTGGCCTCGATGGATGACAAGATGCGGGAAACAAGACTGAGATGGTTTGGGCATGTGAAGAGGAGATAAATGGATGTCCCAGTGCGGAGGTGTGAGAGGTTGACTATGGATGATTTCAAGAGAGGTAGAGGTAGGCCGACGAAGTACTGGGGAGAGGTGATTAGATAGGATATGACGCAGTTTCACCTTACCGATGACATACCTTAAATATGAGGTTGCAGAGGACACGTATTATAGTAGAAAGTTAGTCGGTAGTAGGGTTGTCTCGCTTGTCATTTCGCACTAGTAGTCATAGGATTACTCTGGTAGTTTCTTGCACTTAGATTTCTATTACTATTTGTTGTTTCTTATACTTCGATTATTGTATTATTTTGTTGTAGTTACTATCATTTTTTCAAGAATGTTTGACTTGCTTTCTATAGTATTTTGCCACTTCTGACCTACTTTTGAAATGTTTCTCTTAAGCGAGGGTATATCGAAATATCATCTCTACCTCCCGAGGTAGGGGTAAGGTCTGTGTACATTCTATTCTCCCCAAAATCCACTTGTGAGATTACATTGGGTATGTTGTTGTTGTTGTTGTTGTTATTGTCTCATTCTATCAAACTTTAAATTGTTTACAGGTCATAGTTACTATCATTTTTTCAAGAATGTTTGACTTGCTTTCTATAGTATTTTGCCACTTCTGACCTACTTTTGAAATGTTTCTCTTAAGCGAGGGTATATCGAAATATCATCTCTACCTCCCGAGGTAGGGGTAAGGTCCGTGTACAATCTACTCTCCCCAAAATCCACTTGTGAGATTACATTGGGTATGTTGTTGTTGTTGTTGTTGTTGTTGTTGTTATTGTCTCATTCTATCAAACTTTAAATTGTTTACAGGTCATATCATATTCACAAAACATGTATCACAAATATTATTTTAATTATATGATATTTTTTTAATAGGAGATTAATAAAAAACAACCTATGAACGCTCCAAACCATAGTTTGAATCGCTTGCAAAGGATTTTCTTGTTAATCCTATATTTTAGTTAGAGAATCATGTTACTAATCATGATTTAATGCTACAATTACTAAGGAATCGTTAGAAACGAACTTACCTTGTTGTGGGAGACTGGGAGGAGAGAAAAACGCTCTTGAGAGGGTTTTCTACGAAATTGGATAAGTTGGTAAATGCTTTTTCGGACTAAGTGTTATATTTAAAGGATGAGTATTTTGGACCCCCTATCCCGCGTGAGCGAGGTCCATAGAGAGGTAATGTCTCGCTCTGGACTTCGTCGGGCGAGATCCCTTGTCCATTTTACACTTATACTAGTTTTTGACAAAATATGGCATTTTGGACGTACAACCTCGCTGGACGAGATCTATAGCGATGTGTTGTCTCGTTATGGGCTTCGCCGGGCTAGCTCCCCTGTCCATTTTACGGGTAGAAGAAATTTCATATTTTTCAACGGTACTGATAGCGTCTCGATAAAATGGTCATAACTCCTAGCACAGAGCTCCATTGGAGCTCCACCATATATGAATGGAAAGGTATATGGTGAAGAACTGTGGCATGGGGAATAACAATGATGTTCTCACACGTAGATAGAAGCTCTACATACATGTAATCGCTCATAGCAAACAAACTATGTTGATTTCTGATAGAGAACACTCAAATCCTATCTTAAATCGCTTGCGAAGGATTTTCTTGTTAATCCTATATTTTAGTTAGAGAATCATGTTGCTAATTATGATTAAATGCTAGAATTATTAAGGGATCATTAGGAGCGAACTTACCTTATTGTGGGAGGTTGAGAGGAGAGAAAAGCGCTCTTGAGAGGGTTTTCTTCAAGATTGGACGAGTTGGAGAATGATTTTTTGGACTAAGTGTTATATTTAAAGGATGAGCATTTTGGACCCCCTGTCTCGTTGAGCGAGGTCCATAGCGAGGTAATGTCTAGCTATGGACTTCGTCGGGTGAGATCCCTTGTCCATTTTACACTTAGACGATTTTTTGTTAAAAATGGTTTTTCAAACGTACAACCTTGTTGGGCGAGGTCTATAGCAAGGTGTTGTCTCTCTCTGGGCTTTGCCGGCCGAGCTCTCCTGTCCATTTTACACTTATACGAATTTTTATATTTTTTACGGCACTGACAGCCTCTCGGTAAAATGGTCATAACTCCTAGCACAGAGCTCCGTTGGAGTTCAACCATATATGGATGAAAAGGTATTGCAAAGGTATACAAATGAAGGAAGATTTCTCATATTCCTTATAGAATTTTTTGAATACGCACTCGAAGTGAGACCTTGTGCAAACTCACTTTAAAACACGACCCGTAGAGTAGCTTCCAACTATACTTTGCCCAAAGACTCTTCTTATAACTTGATTAGTTTGCAAAACACTTCCTAAACTCCTCATTTTGGTTTCATTACGTTCCAATCGTACGGGTCTACCCTTAGCCCGAAGGTACGAGGTGTTACAAGTAAATTATCCGTGAAATTGAATTGTATAAAGGGAATTGGTTACAAATTCGATAAACTATGTATTATTAGTTTGACTTAGCTAATGTTTGGGCATAGATTTCCAAAAATATTTTTAAAATTTTGATTTGGGTGAAGTTTTTCAAGTTTTGAAAATGTGTTTGGCCATAGTTTTTCAAAAAAAACATTTCATTTTTTGTTTTGGAAAATATGAAACATTACTTTATACCCATAAGTTCTAAAAACTGTCAAGAATACCCAACCATGCAAAACATATATACTTTCTAATTCCAAATTATGAAGAACATGATGTTTTAATAACAACTGCTAATTACACACTTACTAGCCATTACAATTCAAATTACAATAGGAAGATCATTTTTATCTTCACAACGAATTTCTACAGTCGGTAGTGCAATTTTTCCTAGGATTTCTTCCTTTACTGTTTGAGAACAACTTAGCTCGTTCACTTTATAGAATAAACTGCTTTAATTTTGAAAATATAATAGATACATCTTTAATGGAGGAACATGGTAAATAGAATTAGTTGGGTCATTAATAGATGGAGCTTTATAAATTACAAAAGTTTGAGGTAATTTTTAAAAGTTATGAAAATGCTAATACATAGATATTGGCCTAAAAACAAATTTTAGCCAGAATTTGAAGATTTATTTTCAAAATATGTCAATTTTTTATGACCAAATAAAAATTTAAAAATAAATCTTTAAAATATGCTCTCAAAATTTATGGCCAAACTAGAGTTAATAGTGATTACAAGTTTGATAAATTATGTATTGCCTTTCACATTGACTACATGAGCAAAGGATACTATTCTCGGAATAGTAAAGTGGAGTACAGACTATTATAGGGGGAAAACACGAATTAATGTAACAAAGTAAATTGCACGTTCCTAATTATAATATTCATGTGACTGTATAATTTATTACACATTCCTTTTAAACTTAAGTAAACCACCTGCTGTTTTAATTCCTTTTAAAGTAATTATTGCTTAATTGAATTCATTTCTCGTATTAATTGGTTCTAGGGTGCATTCCTAATTACATATACTAATCACATTAATTTCTGATTTATCTAAAGGTTTCTTCTCATACACTATTGTATTGTACCTTTAATTTTCGATGTATCATTGCAGTATCATTTGATTATGATAGTGTTAGAATATTTCTTTAAATTATTTTTTTTATTGATTTTATCTTTAAAAAAAGTCTTAAAAATAATTTCTTTTGGTCAAACTATATTTATGTTCTAAAATCAATTAAACGTCGTCTTGAATCAAAGTCTCGCTATTGCGGAGCCCACGATTTACTACAACTAGTTTAATTAATTAAGCATTCTTACAAATCATTGATCACTAAATTTACCACAAAGAATGGACAATTAATTTAATAAGATAGTCCTATTATAGACAATTAATTTAATAAGTTAGCCTTGTTATAAAAACAGTATGAGTACCTATTCTTTTATCTTTATTTATATCTCGCCAAATTCCACATGTTAAATGCAAGAAACTGACAAAAATGGTGCCTTATATTTAGGGATGTGTTCAAATAGTCCTTAAGGTATCCTCTTAAGTAGTTTGGTACTTAAAATTTATGAAAAGTGAGTATTTTTTGTTTTTGTAAAATATAACAAACTATTTTTGTCATATTTGGTAGAAACTATTGTTGTGTCAAGTTTTAATGATGACTAAATGTAATGTGCAGGTCTCACAAAGTAAAAACAGGCTCAGATGACTTACAAGGCCCAACGAAAGACTCAAGCTCAGCTGACTGATTGAAGACCAAATCAAGTATGCGTTCAAGCATAATAAATAAGTAGCAACTTATTTAAGGAGCAAATACATCAAGAAAGGAAAAGATCAAGCCAACATGTACAAGATCTCGACACATCAATTCAGCAGCAATCAATCGTGTCTAGCCTAATCAAACAAGAAAACCAGTACCAAGTAACTAAGGAAACATTACAAACAAGCACCTTGAAGATTCAGTATCAACTGCCATAAGGAAGGAAGATCAGTCCGTTGGAAAAAAACTCTAACCTTATTCTTGGAAATTAGGATTCCCTATTCCTATTTTCAAAGATCAAATCTCTTAGGTTTCCATGTATGCTAAAGTCAAAAGATTCCCTCTACAACTATAAAGAACAGCTCTAAAGGACGAAAGAAAATATACTTTCGTCTCAACTTCTCATAGCTCTCTACTTATCTTTTAGCAAACATTATAACTATGAGTGAATTATATTGTATACAAAAAAGTGAAAAGAGATATAATATAGTTGGTGAGTCATTGCATCAAAAGATTACGAGTGTTTGAATGTAGACGTAGGAGCTGCACTCAAACTATCATTGTACCAAACCAAATTTTATAAGATATGCAGAGAACACTCTTGCAACACAGTACAAAACATTTGGTGTTATTTACCTTTAGCATTTAAATTCTGCTAATAGTCGACTAACATTTTAAGATATTCGACTAAAAAAGGAAAAATTACAATTCACACCCTCTTCCACTTTCAAGTTTCAACTATGAATATAAATTTAACCTGAAATACTATGATATCCTATTAAATTCTAAAAACACCATAAAAATAGCATAATTATACCTAAAAAAACTACATTAAATTCTAGAAAATAGATCAATAATGTAACAAGTACACCTCCAAATGTGAAATCTCACTTATTATTTTCTTTACAGTTTCCGTCAAATTTAATATATAGAGTTTGTTAAATATTTTACCAAAATAAAAACTTACTCTTGACCAATTTAAAATACTAAAACAACAGAATAGAGTGTACAATACATTATCAAATAAAGAGGTTTCAATAGACAGACTCTAGTATCATTAAACAAGCAAATGATTACACAAAAGTAACCATAGTTTCTTCTTGTTTTACAAGTTCTTATCTGTTCTTAAGTTTCTCTACTTTCTCTTTTACCCATTTGCGTTTGAGTTAAGAGTATTCCTGATTACACATTCTTGTTCTTTATACCCCCACCCCCACCCCCACCCCCCACCCCACAAACACACACAAACAAATGTGTCTTGTCGGTGATGATGTTCTTAAATTTTGGTCGTATTTGTATGAGTGTATCTTGTCGGTGTTGATTGTTCTTTTCTTTGTGAATTTTGGGGTTAAAGCCATTTTTCTAGGTTGTATTCTTCTTTTTTCAACTATATAGTTTGTGGGTATTTCTTTTCTTGATGTTGTTGTTGTGGGAAGTGCTCTTATTTTCTTTGTGAATTTGGGGTTTAAGCCATTTTCCTGAGTTGCATTCTTGTTTTTTCAACTATATAGTTTGTGGGGTGAACTTCTTTTTCTTGAATTTGGGGTTTGAGCTATTATTCTGAGTTGAATTCTTGTTTTTTCAACTATTTAGTTTGTGGGTGTTTGTTGGTTTCTTGTTTTCTTGAGGAACTGATCACTTGTGGTTTGCTCCAAGACTTTGTAGGCAGCTTCTTCAGCTGTTATCACTCAGGTAAAATGCTCAATTGGTGATGATTAATGTTTTATGGAAACTTAGCTTGTTATTTTAGTCCTTATGCCGAGGGTCTATCGGAACAGCCTCTCTACCTCCCAAGGTAGAGTTAATGTCTGCATATACTCTACCCTCCCCAGACCCTACTCTGTGGGATTTTACTGGGTTGTTGTTGTTGTTAGCTTGTTATTTTAGCTTGAGTTTATTGTGTTTTAGCATCTTTGTTAAGATTTATGCTGCTCTTTTTAGTTGAGTGAGGGGTTTTGTTGGTGTTAGATTCCATATTAAGCCATTTAAGGCTAATATGTTGCTTTCTAAATTGTAATGTGAACAAACTCTGCAATTTTCGCATTATTAGTGTTTGCTTTACATGAAAATTTGACAGTGGAACCAGCAATTGCTTAATGGTGGACTCCCTTAATAAAATGTTTTCCTTATAAGAAAAATAATTTGCGTTGTCGGATGAGAGGCGGAGCCAAGATTTGAAGTTTATGATTTCTAAACTTGGCACCGAACCCATAGCTTGTTTTAGTTATTGGGTCACAATTAAACATTTCATAATACAATTATAAGGTTCAAGAAAAGCTATTGGGTTCACCCGAACCTATATCTAACATTGTAGCTCCGCCCCTGTGTCAGATGTTGATTTTGAGGTTAAAATGATCGGTCAATACTATTTGCATGTTTTTGTTCAACTGCTATGAGGTTTAAAAGTATGTTTTCTTGCTTTATGGTAGATATCATTTCCCTTGTTGTATATGGTTCTCGACTCTCGACCAATGAGATTTTCCTTGTAAAATTGAGATAATATTCTCGACCAATGAGGTTGTCGCCTTACTTAGTTGTTAGATGAGAAAAGGAGCTCTATCGGGTTTTCAAAAAGTTTGGTTTATCCGCGTCTGCTAAACTCGGAATAAGTTATCCGATTTCGGCGTTACTTATCATTTCCTTTTTGTCGTTCTCCGAGAATCTATTCTAATTCTTTCCTCTCAAAGTTGACCATTTCTTTATTGTCAGTTGTCACCCACTTCTGATTGGACGCTCGACTAGCTTTGTCATGAATGAGGTCACACAATTTGGCATGTTGCTTTTATTACTCTCTTGACGTCGTAAAATTAACATTTTAATATTCCTTCCATTGGTCGTTCCGCACTACTCCCTCTGACCCAATTTATGTGAAATTGTTTGACTGGGCACGAAGTTTAAAGTCTAAAATAAGCTATTGATATTTGTGGGGCTATAAATCATCTCATTAAGCGTAAAATTTTAAAGTTAAGTTACTAAATATAGAAAGGTATTCTTTTTGGGATTGACTAAAAGAGAATTATCTAAAAAGGAAAGAGTGTCACATAAATTGAGACAGAGGGAGTAGTTAGATGAGATAAAGAGCTCTTATGGGTTTTCAAAAGTTTAGTTTATCCGTATCTGTTAAATTCAGGATAACTTATCTATTTTCGTCGTTATTTATCTTTTCCTTTTTGTTGTTCTCCGAGAATCTATCCCAAATCTTTCCACTCAAAGTTGACCATTTCTTTATTGTCGCCCACTTTTGATTGGACACTCGACTAGCTTTGTCATGAATGAGGTCACGCAATATGGCATGTTGCTTTTATTACAACATTGATGTCGTAATTAAAAAAATTATATCCCTTCCATTGGCCTTTACGTACTACTACCTCCGTCCCAATTTATGTGAAGATGTTTGAGTTTGACTGGGCACGAAGTTTAAGGAAAAATGAATACTTTTGAAACTTGTGGTCTAAAATAAGCTATAGATATTTGTGTGACTATAAATCATCTCATTAAAGGTAAAATTTTAAAGTTAAGTTACTAAATATAGAAAGGTATTCTTTTTGGGATTGACTAAAAATAAATGACTAAAAAGGAAAGAATGTCACATAAATTGGGACGGAGGGAGTAGTTAGATGGGATAAGGAGTTCTTATGGGTTTTCAAAAGTTTCGTTTATATGTATCTGTTAAATTCAGAATAACTTATCTATTTTTGTCGTTATTTATCTTTTCCTTTTTGTCGTTCTCCGAGAATCTATCCCAAATCTTTCCTCTCAAAGTTGACCATTTCTTTATTGTCGCCCACTTTTGATTGGACACTCGACTAGCTTTGTCATGAATGAGGTCACACAATTTGGCATGTTGTTTTTATTATAACATTGACGTCGTAATTAACAATTTCATATCCCTTCCATTGGTCATTACGTACTACTTCCTCTGTCCTAATTTATGTGAAGGTGTTTGATTGGGCACAAAGTTTAAGAAATAAAAGAAGAGTTCTGAAACTTGTGATATAAAATAAGCTATAGATATTTGTGTGGCTATAATCATCTCATTAAGGGTAAATTTGTATTTTAAAATTTAAGTATAATCATCTCATTAAGGGTAAATTTGTATTTTAAAAGTTAAGTATAATCATCTCATTAAGGATAAATTTGTATTTTAAAAATTAAGTTGTTACTAAATATAAAAATGCATCGTTTTTTTGGGACTAACTAAAAAGGAAAGAGTGTCACATAAATTGCGATAGAGGGAGTATGCTTTAAGTGCTCAAGAATTTTAGACATGTGTATGACAATTGAATGTGTTGACAGGATGACTTCAAAAGTTGGCGTAGATTCGCGATTTGTTGAAGAAGCTAGTGGTGGAGGAAATATCGTACTGAAAAAAGGTCCTTGGACTAAAGCAGAAGACGCGATTTTAATGGATTACGTAGCAAAACATGGGGAGGGGCATTGGAATGCTGTCTATAAGCAATCAGGACTTGCTCGCTCTGGGAAAAGTTGCCGTTTGCGGTGGGCAAATCATTTAAGACCAGATTTAAAGAAAGACCCTTTCACTCCAGAGGAAGAGAATAGCATAATTGAAATGCACGCTAAGATGGGGAACAAATGGTCACGGATGGCTGCTGAGGTTTGTTTGCATCATGTCTCATTCTTTTTCAGCTTCTACCTTATAGTTACCGACAAACTATGTGAGATGATTAAAAGCCAAAAAAGCTATCTGATATAAATTAGTTTTGGTAAACATAAGCGTTTCCTTTTTTCTTGTTACCATTTAATTCTTGCTCTAACTCCCTACTTGATTACTGTATACGGATTCATGTATATATACTATGGTGTCTTTTTCTTGGTCAAAAGTAGGGTCCTTCGTTTGATGTTTTGGTATGGTTTTGAAAAATTATCAGTTTGGTGTTTTCGGTATTTGGTTTCTCAAAATAATATACCAAAACGAAACCTAATTAAATTAGGTACTGTTTGGTTTTTCTCTTTTCGGTTTCGATTTGTGTGGTTCGGTTCAGTTTGGCCGGTTTGAGGTTACACCACAACATAAAGGTTCACAGACACACAGAGTGTGTGTGTGTGTGTTATGTAAATGTATGCATGTAGTTCTTCTGAACTTTTTTGGAAAAAGTTATTAGAGTTACTTCCTTATGTTCTAATAATTATAAGTTTCTGCCTCTCTCCAAGATTTCATCTCTGTATGCCCAAACTTTGGATAGTGGATGCTTTTAGGATTGGATAATATTTTCATTATGGGGACTCCTGACTGTGACTATGCTATCCAAACTTCTATCTTTTGTTTTCCCTCTGTTATTACTTGTTAGTTATTTGTGATGAACTGTCAATCACTGTTGAATCCTTTCACCATTGTGTTTTCCTTTGGTTCACCTCCTATCGACTCCCTTCACAAGTTATTCCTCAAGAAGAAATAGTAAATTATAAGAAGGAAGTACAATAAGAAAATATGGGATATAAACAGATAGACGATGGGGGAGGGATGGGGAGTAAAGGTAGACTTCCGGTAATCATGATCTATAAGAAGGAAGTACAATAAGAAAATACGGGATATAGACAGATAGACGATGGGGGAGGGATGGGGAGTAAAGGTAGACTTCCGGTAATCATGATCTACAAATCTGGAACTTGTTATGTTGAGTTTGCACCTTATTAGATGTTGTATGATGTTTTGCAAGTTGGCTTTGAATAGTAGTACAGAAAAGTGCTCTACCAAGCAACAATGCTGGGAAGGGCGAAAAGCTAGAAATGACTAGCTTGAAATGAAGAAAAAAAAGGAGCAAAAAGAAAGAAAGATCCTAGCAAGATTGAATGTAATTGAAAAATTACCCTTCTTTAGTGGTTCAATCTAGCTGTTTATAATAAGAGGGTGTTTAAATCCTTTTCTAGACCAGTCCATCCTTTAGAGCCTTACCTAGCCTTGTGGATCCGCTAGGCTGTTGTGAAATAATGACACATTCTTCAAAGTTGAATATTTGGCTATTAATTTACTTTTTCATGGCCTCTTTCAGTTGCCTGGCCGCACAGACAATGAGATAAAGAACTACTGGAACGCCAGACTAAAGAAACAACGGCGTGCAGGCTTCTCTATGTACCCTCCAGAAGTTTGTTTCCCGGCATTTAGTGAGAACAAAGAAAATAAGGAGCTGGGCACATCCTCCTCTACAAATTCACATCCTGATCTCTTGCCTAATAACAGTTTTGAGATTCCATCAGTGGAAAGCAAAAATTTTGAACCTCGTCAGCAGTTTTATCCTCCACGACTTCTTAATATTGCTGCTAGTAGCTTTCTTGATATTCCTTCAACTAGCATACTGGATCAGGGTCTTAACTCTTCCTGCAATACTCGTTCTATGCTCTCAGCAATGCATCCATCCAAGCGTGTACGAGGATCAGAGTCTTGGTTCTCTGATCAAAATGTTGATTTTTCTAATCAAAATGATGGTTCTTTGCGTGCTCAAACCTTGGGGTGTTTTTCTTCATATACTCATAATCTGACATCTGATCATCACCCGTCATCCTCTGGTAAAATTCCTGGCAGCCATGCCGCTATAAATGGCAACTCCTCTTCTTTAGAGCTCAAATGGGCTAAGAAGCTAGATCTCCCTTCACTCCAAACTCAGATAGCAAGTTTTCCTTCGCTCGAGTCCTTCGATACTTTGATTCAGTCTCCCCCAAATGAGCATACTGATTCGGACAGTCTGTCACCTAGAAACAGTGGTCTATTGGACGCCATAGTTTATGCATCACAAACCAAAGCTTCAAAGAAATATTCACATCAGGAGACTTCTTCTGATGTAGTGAATCATTCATGTCCAATCTCTCCTTTAGGTCATTCTGCTACATCATCGGTGTTTAGTGAATACACCCCTATCAGCGGAGGTTCATTGGATGAGCATCAGTCAATAGCGACAGTGCTTGGTGAGAATGGTTAGAGAATTTACTTATCCTAATTTTCTGCCCAGTTGAAAGCTATGTTGCTCATACTCTTCAAAAATGCGACGGGTGCGTGTCGATCTTCCAAAAGTAGTGCATTTTTGGAGGATCCGACATGGGCGTGGGCGCGTGGCAACACTTTCGGGGAGTCCGAGCAACATAGGTTGAAATTGTACAAGTTTTTGTGTAATTTGATTTTTCTATGATTTTGAAGGAGGCGAGGTTAGGCAAGAGAAGGGTTACTTCGCTCCCACCGATAGGAAGGACGACATCTCAAACCACCACTTGTTTTCCGGGACTGATTGGTACTTTGCTCCAGCTGTTTGGTCCGACAACAGAATGGCGTAAGAACCATAAGGAATTCAAACATTCGGGTCTGTTCTTTTTTGATGATTATATCAGGGACTGCAAGAAAATGGTTAACTTTGTAGCCACATCATCTGGTTGTGGACGCGGTTGTTCTACATGTGATGCCGTGTGCACTGTCTAGTATATAACCTCAACGAAAGCATGATTTCCGTACACAGTTTTTGATAAAAATGTAATTTCCTCGGCTTAAACAGCAATACAAGACAATGTAATATTTTGTATCCTCTGTAAATCTCCTGTTGTAGGAGCATGTCTTAAAACTTGTGTAATACTGTATGTCATCCTCAGTTAGTTCCCCTGCAAATTCAGTTGTATCCCGAGCTGTCTCCCTCTCTTTTCTTCGGCATTTTTACATGTTGTACATTTCTACTTTACGTGTACTCGGTTATTGATGTGTCTTATAGAAATGTGTTAAAAGTATTTGGTACGACTATATGTAGCTGTGCTAATTTTTGGTGAATTTTGAAAAGTATATATAAGGACCACATAAATTTTTTAGGGACTGATATATTTTTTTTTAAAGATAAAATCAGGGGTGGGTTGAATTTTGCCTAATTGCGTCCCAATTAACTTGAGGATGAGACCAATTCAGTCTAAATGAGCTAATTCACTTTTAACATTCACAGATTCAAAAATTACATGAGAAGTACTTGAAAATACATTAACCTTTCTACGTATAAAAAATGCGCAAACACAATAAATCCAAACGATAACCAGCAAAAGTACAAATCCAATGTGTTTGTCTCTAACTACAAGTTCCGAGTATGTAAAAAATCTTGCCCGGAAAAAAATGAAAATGACCAAAGTACCTCATTAAAAAAAGTGATCAAAATACCTTTAACGCCAACAATTCTTGCGTTAAAGGAGTTAACTGGACTCTTGAGACATGAGTAATCTTTGGCCAAAGGGTGGACCAAGAGTAAAATGGATAAGATGGAGACTAAGTGGGAGAAGTTCTGCCTAAAATTTAGGCACCCCTTAATGCCAGAAATTCTTGCGTTAAAGGAGTTTCAGGCATTAAAATTTAAAGGTACTTTGGTCACTTTTGTCTTTTTTCAGGTCATCTAGGTTCCGGACTCTACCAAACACAAAGTGGAAATCGAGAAAAAGAAGATATTAAGGTCATTTTCAATAAATGGAAGTGCTTGCTCAGTAGAATAGTAAATATTTAATGAACCAGTCTATTTTTTCTGGCTAACAATCATAAGATTACTTTCTCTTCTCTTTACTGATCATCTCCGCTCCCATCATGAACAGCTGAAGGAGTTTAAGCTTAATTACAACAACAACAAAAATCACTAAATTGTAAGATAAACAATTTCTCTCAACTGCATCATATCTTACAACACCACAATTAGAAACTCTGACCAAGCATACCCTGATAATTCATTGCAAAAGCCTACTTTATCAGGATTGCACCAAACGATAACAATTGAAAAAATTTGCAACTCATAAACCAGAGCTGAGACAGCATCCTTTTACTATACAACTACATGCTTGACATACAAACAACACTATCCTTCATTGAGGAGTTTACAGATTCATTCTGGCAACAGCAAAGAGGTAATGCTGTTTCCATGAGCAAGTTTTACCTTACCTAGCCAACGGAAACCAGAACTCGGTGTCATCTACAAAGTGATGTATTTAGCAACTTTCAGGTTACCAATATCACACACAAGACATTCATCAACGATGTTACAGAGAACTAAGGAACATTTACCTTTCTATAACATTTCCAGCATATCCTCCGATATACATACGATACAACAAATTTTAACAATTTCCTATATCTATAATCAGGTCCTTTGCCTGACCCCCCTTCCGTTGGTATCACCACCGTCTGAAAGCTGTGCCCAAACACTTTTAGACTTTCCACCTCCACTGCTACAATCATCCTCGTAACCAGCCACAATTTTAAGAAGCTCTGACTGAAGAGAGGGGCAGTTCTCTTTAAGGCATTCAAAGCCATCTGATTGCATGACAGCTGCCAAAAAAAAACAAGAAATAGATGAATGGAAATCTGTAGTGCGAGAAAGTTACAGAATTCAACAAATAACAACTACTACTACTACGCTTCAGTACCAAACAAGTTGGGATCATCTATATGAATCCCCACTTTTTTATTTAAACTCATTTATATCATCATCATCAGAACACAACAGATGTGAATTCAAAACATGTTACTTTTGGATGTAGTAAAAGTATACCAAAATCCAACTAAACTCTGACAGTAGTCAAAGCCTGGCAACTTAATGACAGTGCCTCAGCCATTAGCATAAGCATGGTAATGTCTAACATCGTATTCATAACTGTGAGAAAATTATGGGAGAAAATATATTATTATTGAATTGTTGCATCTACATGATTAGACTGAGCTCTATTTATCAACAATTCATTACAATCATTTTCCTAGTAGGATACTATATATGAAATCTTATTCCTATTTTACATTACAATCCTTTTCCTAGTAGGATACTATATATGAAATCTTATTCCTATTCTAACACTCCCGCTCAAGCTGGTGCATACAAGTCATATGTACCGAGTTTGTTACAGATGTATTAATACGAGGATCAGTTTGGGACATGGTGAAAATATCTGCATGCTAATCACTTGACTTCAAAATTTTTGTAATAATATCACCGGAGAGTATACCTGATCTGGATTGAGCAACTTCAATACCTAGAAAATACTTCATTCAGTTGAGATCTTTAGTACGAGTCATAACAAACTCCTAAATTACTGTGCTGAATTTCCCAAACCAGGTTGTGGGAGACTGTTTCAGATCATAAAGTGACAGACGCAATCGACACACCAGGTTACACTCCCTAAGCAACAAAACCAGGTGGTTGCTCCATATAAACTTCCTCCTCAAGGTCACAATGGAGAGAATATCATACTTCACGAATGTGTCCAAGCCTATTACAATAACTACACCTAGGTCGAGATCTTTCAAGGAGATCTCATCCTCGTCGCTTTTTCATGGATTGTGATGTACGATTTTCTGATGATTTTTAAATAATCATAGGACTTGAACTTTCAATTCCTGTGTTTTTAGAGTTAAACATATCAAAATCGAGAGACGTGGCGAAATCCGTCTTGAAAGATAGATGAAATCTTGGCGAACACAACCCAAAAAAATCACCGAGATCTGGCTGAAAAAAGGTGCATGAACGGTGCGTGGATCTGACGCGCTAGCCAGAATTGTCATTTCGAGCGGCGCGTGAGTGGGTATTTGCCAGAGCCGCTGACTAGGTTTTGGTCGGAAGGGACTGATCTACCTCGTGGTGGTGTTGAAATTTGCGCAACACTACCTGAAAGTAATTTTGACGCGGACAGCTATGTTGTCATCAAAAATATTGCACGGTGACTGATTTGCTTTCCAGGAAATTGTTGGAAATTTGCACAACAATTAGTTTCTCACTAGCTTGAACATGATCTATGTTGTAGTGGTGTTGGATTCTGCACAACACCACTGCATGGAGATGTGATGCTAGTAGCCACTGGAAAATTATGCGCGGTGGTGATTTTTTTTGTTTTTTTTTTCGAATCTTCGCTGGAATATTGCACAGCGAATACTTTCTTACTAATACTCTGGAAGAGAAAGACGCAAAACAATCGCCGGAATTGAGGCACGGGACTGTGATGACATTTTGTGGGTAGGATCGGAATGATGGCACGACCCTACGGGACGCAAAACAATCGCCGAAATTGAGGCACGAGACTGTGATGGTATTTTGTGGGTAGGATCGGAATGATGGCACGACCCTACAGAAAAAGAAATTACACCGGAAAAGTTGTCGAACCTCTAAAAAAGTGGTATGGGTCAGCTCGGAATCTCTACGCAATGCTGACAGTAAAAACAATTCGTAAAAGAATGCTCCGAGACAACGTGAATTCGCCGGAACCCTAGTTCTGACAATCGAAATCTGGTAACTGCTCACGTTGAAATTACTATTCACATCGGAAAAACACTGTTCATGCAACATTGTTCAAGTAGCAATGTTCACATGGTACTGTTCGTGAGGCACTATTCACGCGGCACGGTTCATGAAGCATTGTTCACGCGGCACTGTTCACGCCTACTTTTTTTAGAGAATATTTTATTTATAAATATCTAAAAGTTCTCTACAATCTTCATTCTACCATTATATTTGGTCAGACGGGCGACACACATTGGCTAGTGCTGCCGGCTGATAGCGAAAGCTCTTTCATTCTATATCAAGATCGTAAAAACTCTGATATCATGTGAGAGAATTATGGGAGAAAATATATTATTATTGAATTGTTGTATCTACATGATTATATTGAGCTCTATTTATAAACACTTTATTACAATCATTTTCCTAGTAGGATACTATATATGAAATCATATTCCTATTCTACATTACAATCACTTTCCTAGTAGGATACTATATATGAAATCATATTCCTATTCTAACAATAACAACATTCAAATTAATAGCAATCTCTCATGGAGTAGTCATTGACGGCATTTACAACCAAATTGAGCTCAAGCTAATAGCACATTGCCACAAGTACCCACAAATTCTGTTATCAAGGATTCACCGTGGTTTGTCAGTGAAAATTTCTTCTTTTATAGTTCATAGATGTTGAGAATATAATTAAGTAAATAGAAGTGCACTTTTTCTAACAACTTAAGATTTTAGATGAGATGGTCAGACACAACAACATGGCATCAAAGCAAGCAACGGTCTTGGATTCAAATCTCGTCGCCAACCATTGTAAAAAAGTGAATTTCCATATGCTTAGCTTGTGAAAAAGAACTAAGCCCGCACGTGAAGGGGTGTGTTAAGAACATAATTAAGTAGATAAAAGTGTACTCTAACACTTAAAGCTTTCAGATGGGATGACCACACAGTTCAACAATAGAAAAGTTTATAGTTTCATCGTGATACTACATTTATTCCACGGGTAGCTTATTCGATTTCAGAAGTTGGAAAATTAATAGAAAGTTTATACAATTTCCTCATTATTTTACATTTATTCTGCAAAATAACTTATTTGATTTGATCTTACATTGTAGTCTAGCTAAGATCTAATTCATGTAGAGTCAATAACAGTAGTTATACAATTATAACTTATTTTTTTTTATAAGGTAATATTTTTATTAAAAGAAGTAACCAAGATGGTACGACTACCACCCGTCACACAACAAAACTACAAATCTCCTATCTCTTCTAGAAAGTTCATATATTTCTCCATATTTTCCATGACACTGGTTTTACACCAGAAATACAAATTAAAAAGACAACTATCTTTAATCCCGGATATATGTTGCCTTTTCCCTTCAAAGCAGACCGTATTCCTCTCCAACCAAATTGTCCATAAAATGCAAAGAGGAAGTGTTCTTCATACTGCTTGTTTACTTTTTGCCATTTTTTTATAATGCCAAGTCTCCAACAAGCTCCTAAAATTGGGAGGCATTACCCATTTGATACCATACTTATTTAAGAAGAGCTCCCAGCATTGTCTTGCCACCTTGCAGTGAATGAGGAGATGACTGGCTGTTTCTAGTTCCTCTTCACACATATAGCACCTATTGCTTAAAGCAATTCCTCTTTTCTGCAGATTCTACAATTATAACGCGCTCAAGCTAATAGCACTGCATTACTAAGTACCCACCAATTCTGCCTCAAGAGAGTATGATGGTTTGGCAATGAAGGAAATTTCTTCTTTGACATAACAGTTCCCTCATTGCATTACATAAATTCTGCAGATATTTGATTACAGAAGTTGGTTTCAATCTCAAAATAGGTGGATCCCACATCCACCCATTGGTAGCAGTAAAAATAGAACTAATCACTGGGGCTGAATATACACATGCATAAGAGTGAATTGCCAGAAACTAGAAGAGAAAATGTTTTTTTCCCTGATCAGGTAAATATATAAGGGGGAAACCCCATATACAAGTAGTATACCAAAAGAAGAGAACCCACATCAAAAACATGGTTCTCAACAACCTAGACCAAATCCCCTATACAAAAAGGCATCTCATGGGTACACCAAAACGAGACTAAGGAAAATAAACTATTTTGCAGTTTAACAGTCTTGGGCGACCCCTTCAAAAGGTCTCCTATTTTTCTCTTTCCAAATGACCCACATAACGGCTAGAGGAGCTACGTTCCACGTCCTAGGACTCCTTTCCCTCTCCCGTAACCCAGCTATGCAATGCTTCCTTTACTGTGCCCGACATCACCCATTGCAAACCGAACCAGTGGAGAACCATCTCCCACAGCCGTGTAACCACTCAACAAATGAAGAAAGTAATAGGTTTGATAGCAGAATAAGCCAACTTTCTTTGGTGCTTTTTGGCAGGTGGGATTGACCTTTGGTGCTGTGTGAGTGGATTCAGTTGGGGTTCACTCTAAACTAGGTAAAACAGAACCAATACAAAAGGAAGCTTGCCTTTCCACTACTTAAGTTGCTGATTTCACTACTGTTGCAGGTGCAATTTGAGGGGATGTAGCGATAGGTAGAGAGCCCACTTGACATATTAACTCATAAATCATCTTCAACTAAATTGAAGTTTGCATCAGTAAGATTAATGACAACAGGGAACCCGAGGGCTTTAGTCTAGGGGTAAGAGAACAACAACTGATTTGTGAGTTAGGCGCACATCATGAGTTCGAATCCTGCCGGCTGCCGCAGATAAAAACCTGGTATGTATGCTAGCCACATAGACTAGTTATTTTTATAAAGGGAGGGAGGGGGGAGGGGGGGAGGGGAGGCAACGAAAGAAAACATTTCACCTTTTTTGATAAGGTAAATAATTTTATTAACAACTAGGGGAAACCCCGTATACAAGCCGTATACCAAAAAAAGAGAACCTACATCAAAATATGGTTCTCACCTTAAGAAATCCAATCTTCTATACAAATAGGGATCTCATGGGTACACCAAAAGGAAACTAGAATAAACTACTTTGCAATTTTACAAAATGTTGTTCAACCCCTTCAAATGCTCTCCTATTTCTCTCTTTCCAAATAACCCACATAACTGCTAAAGGGACAACATTCTATGCCCTTGGACTTCTCTTTCACGTTTCACTGCTGGAAGAATTCACAAAACAGCTTCAATGTGAAAGAGTTCTCTTATGTGACCTCAGGTGATGCAACTTTTACTTGACCTCAGGGGATGAACTTTCAGTTTTTGCTGCGTTTCATGAGAAGATAAAAGGGAAAGAGAGAACTCCCTATCAATGAACACAGACTAAGATCTCCAACTGTACTTTGCCCTTTCTCCAAAATACTAATTCAGCATTTTTTTCCAGCTTGACTGCTATCTCAAGACACTAAATGAATAGCTCAAGAGAAGAAACACAAACCTCAACTTGCATGCATTTCAAACTAAACATGCTATACTAATCTCAATGTAGGTTAACTATTAATCTCCATATAGTAATCTCAACATAGATATATTATTAATTAAGGATAAATATAAATAACATCAAAAACCAAGATGGTGATAAAGACAAATATATATAAAAGTGAAGATAGTGAAATAATATCTTTATGATCCAATCAGTCTCTATTAGTCACCACGCCTATCAGTAGGAATACTTCCTTCAATAAAATGTCCCCACACCACCAATAGTGCCAAACCTTTACTCTCACTATATCAAGTGCCTTCCAAATCATAATTCCCTTCCACAAGCTAACACCACAAGTATTTGCAACTTACCCAGAGAATCATCTATTCTCTGCAAACCTGTACAACTGTACCTGGAAATCTCCAGTCACTTACCAATGATGCCACACTGAAGGTTGATAACCTTCGCATCCCTTGCCTGTTCACTAACTTGGACCGTTATTTTCCTTTAAGAAGTCCATATCAATTATCTCAACTTATTAGAGGACATCTGGGCATACAAAACAAATGTGTATATTATGTCAGAACATTTGATAGAGTGGGCTACAACAAGTAAAGCTTTTCCCTTTTAGACAAGTATTATCTCTTCCATCCACTCAATTTTTAAAATTTGTGAATTACCGGCTGCCACAAATCCTTAGCTTTGAATTTTCCTGAAAAGACAATCACGAATATGTAATCGACAGTTCTCTGTCTTACAACACAAAAACTTGCCAAAGTATCAATGTTTCGCGACACCCACCGGCACTAATTAGGACTTTCACATGTTAAACGTAGACTTGGCCTACCATACTATACATGCAAATATAACAAATAAAACCAAAAAAAAAGATAGTTAGCATAGATAGAAGTGCCCAGAATTTAACAAGAGAGACAAAACAAAACAACAAATAAAAACATTAGAAACTGTATCCAGGCCTACTACAGGTAAACAACAATATAGAGATAGAGAAGAGGTAGGCAGGTGGGTGGCAATGACATCTGAGAAGGAATGTTGACTGAAGTAGCGGTGCAACAAATGACAAACATTATCTATGTAACGAGAAGATGAGGAGTTTTGGGTACGAAACATAACATTTAAGTTTGTTCCAATCCACCATGTGATGATACAAACAATATAAATCTAAAAGCATGAGATCTCCGCAAAGAAGGGATGATGCAAATACAAATCTCTCTTACCAGCAAGATTTTCAGCAGCAAAACTTAGGCAAACTGATTTGAGCTCAGCGGTATGATAACGGTCTGCTAAAGCAAGAATTTGTGCAACAGAGTTGATAGAGATATCTTTGCAAAGATGAGATTCACACAACCTCTTGAGTCGTGTTAAATCATACCGATCAGCTGCTGATAGCAATTTTGCTGTCAAAGTGTCAGATATACAGGGGGTAGACGAAGAAGTACTAGTTGCTTCTAGCTCTTCTTCTAAAAGAGCATCTCTGTATATGAAGTGCAGCATAGCCTTGTACAAGGAAATTCCAAAAAACAGTGAGTTTGAATTCCACTTCTAGTTTGAAAGAGCTCTAATCTATTTTGCCAAAAGCAAATTTAAAGAAGCAATTACAGCCAGACAGATGGAGAAATATAATAATCACATTATAAACAGATATACATAGAGAAAACAAGAAGAAATAAAGTTTCTAAGAAGAAATAGCCATAATAAGAGAAAGGGAGATGCTCACTTTGAAGACCTCAGGTTCCATATCATTAACCACAATTTCCTGCTCATTGCCATCCTGTTCATGCAAAAAATCAGTGCGGAATACAGGAGAACGAGCAGCCAATACCAACTTATGGGCATGAAATTTTTCACCAGCCACATTGAAAATAATATCCGAGGCTTCCATATTTTCCAAAAGCATGCCAAAATGTGCTCCAATGTCCGGATCTGGGACCTGAATTGTATGCAAGCTCGAACAGTCTATCGTAGAGCGCACAACTCCAACAGTGCAATTAATCTTCAAGCAGTCGTCCTTCAAATAATCTGAAGTCTCGAGCAATGCTCGTCTAAAAAACCGTTTGTATCCCCTATATAGCACACAGATAAACTACTTCAGAAAAGTCTTGAGTTGCAGTATAAATTATTACAGCAAAAATAAGAGAAAAGCTTGCTCAAGCAGCTATTCAGGATGCTATAAACAAGATTCTTCTTTTTTTCATTTTTTCAAGTTCCTACCAAAATGGAAGAGGATTTTTTTCCTCCGAAAGATTACAAGTACAAAAGTTTCTATTATCTAGCTATAAGGGGAATCACCAAAGTCTAGTATATCCTTTATGTTATACAAAATTTTGTTTTTATTATTCGTATTTTGGATTGATTATAGTCCACTAATGCTAGTTCTAACATCAAAATCATTGATTTTGTCTAGATTTTTCAAATCTACCAAGAATCTCCCAAAGGTAAAAAAATTGTGTTTGACTACAATGAGGTACTCTACCGCTTGAGCGTCACATATACAATATATTTGAGTATGTATAAGTATTTTATGAAGTTTATTGGAAGTCTGAATGACCCCTAGATTACAACAAAAACATACCCAGTGTAATCTCATAAGTAGGGTCTGGGGAGGGTGGTGTGTACGCAGCCTTACCCCTACCTTGTGAAGGTAGAGATGATGTTTCTGATAGACCACCGGCTCAAGTAAAGCATAATAAAATCAAGTATGAATTGGAAAATACAGCAGACATAATGCAAAAGAAAACAGTAGCAACAACAGATAATACGATAACTGAAGCAAAGGAAACAATGGGTAATAATAGAGGATGACCCCTAGATTATGGGTTGGAAATGATGGTAGATTGGTGGAAGCAAAGGAAACAACGGGTAATAATAGAGGATGACCCCTAGATTATGGGTTGGAAATGATGGTAGATTGGTGGTTGGAGAAGATGATGAATAGTACCACTAATTATCCTTACCCTAATATACAACTTCCTAGCCAAAGTAAAAAAACTCCTAACAAACATCATCATCAACAACAACATATCCAGTGAAATCCCACAACGTGGGATCTGGGGAGAGTAGAGTGTACGCAGACCTTAACTCAATCTTGGTATGTAGAGCAGCTATTTCCGAGAGACCCTCGGCTCAACAGAGCATAAGCACAAGCAAAGCAAAAGCAAAGAAAGAGAACCGGTCAGACCCGGTCAGAAAAAAAATTTAAAGCAGTATGAAAATGCTGGTATCAAAAGCGAATAAATCATGATAGCGCATTCTGAAAAAGTAAGCAGTAACTAACGCAGGTAAATAAGCTAAACAAAGTACACTAAAGGACACATAGCATCAGAAATCAAACTACATGTGACTATAAAGCAATATTGCGCATATTAGTATGATAGGCTAAGCGGACTTACAATAATAACACTCCAACTATCCGTTTGCCAGCGTAAGTAGGACTACGCTCGACTAACTACTACCATTCTACCCTAATTTGTGTCATCCACAACCCCCTATTCTAAGGTCATGTCCTCAGTAAGTTGCACCTGCGCCATATCCTGTCTAATCACCTCTCCCCAATACTTCTTCGGCCTACCTCTACCCCTCTTGAACACGTCCATAGCCAACCTCACACCTCCGCACTGGGGCATTTGTGTGTCTCCTCTTCACATGCCCAAACCACCTCAACATCGTTTCCTGCATCTTATTCTCCACCGAGGCCACTCTGCCCCGGATATCATCATTTCTAATTTTATCCCTCCTTGTATGCCCGCACATCCATCTCAGCATCCTCATCTCCGCAACTTCCATCTTTTGGATGTGCGAAGTCTTGACTGGCCAACACTCCGCCTCATACAACATAGTCGGTCTAACTACCGCCCTATAGAACTTGCTTTTAAGTTTTGGTGGCACCTTTTTGTCGCATAAAACTCCAGATGTGAGCCTCCATTTCATCCACACTGCACCAATACGATGTGTGACATCGTCATCAATCTCTACATCCCCTTGGATAATAGACCCGAGGTACTTGAAGCTTCATTTCTTTGGAATGACCCGAGTATCAAGTCTCACCTCCACGCCTGTCTCAAGGTCGCTCCCGTTACTAAACTTGCACTCCAAGTATTATGTCATGGTCCTACTCAACCTGAACCATTTAGATTTCAAAGTCTGTCTCCAAACCTCCAGCTTAGCGTTCACTCCGCTGCGAGTCTCATCAATCAGGACTATGTCGTCTGCGAATAACATACACCATGACACCTCTCCTTGGATTTGTCACGTCAGTTCATCCATCACCAAGGCAAATAAGAATGGACTAAGAGTTGATCCCTGGTGCAGCCCCATCATCACTGAAAAGTGCTTCGAGTCTCCACCTACTATTTGTACCCTGGTTTTGGCTCCATCATACATATCCTTGATCGCCCTAGTGTACGCCACATGTACACCTCTAACCTCCAAACATCTCCATAGAATCTCCCTAGGAACTTTGTCGTATGTCTTCTCAAGTTCGATGAAAATCATATGTAAGTCTCTCTTCCTCTCCCTATACTGCTCCACCAACCTCCTAATAATAAGATGAATAGCTTCTGTGATTGAACGTCCCGGCATGAATCTAAACTGGTTCTCATAAATAGATACGCCTCTTCTCATCCTCATCTCCACGACCCTTTCCCAAACTTTTATAGTGTGGCTTAGCAGTTTGATACACATATAGTTGTTGCAAATCTTGTACAAAGTGATCATTGTACTCCACATCCATTCTTCGAGCATTCTGCCGTCTTAAAAATGACGTTAAATACCTCAGTCAACCACTCCAAACTTGCCCCGCCTATGCTCTTCCAAAATTCAACTGGGATCTCATCAGGCCAGGTCATTCGTCCCCAGCGCATACTGTGAACAACACCCTTAACCTCCTCAACCTTAATGCTTCTACAATATCCAAAATCTCTGTACCTACCAGTTGCTCCAGATCTCCCAGCACAATGTCTCTATCTCTTTTTTCGTTCAAGAGTTTATGGAAATAAGACTACTACCTCCACCTAATATGCGCATCCACCATCAGTACTTTGTCGTCCTCGTCCTTAATACACCTCACGTGATCCAAGTCACAGGCCCTCCTCTCACTCGCCTTGGCTAGTCTGTACAACTTTCTATCCCCGCCTTTCTCCTCTAATTCCACATACATACGTTCAAAAGTCGTCGTTATCGCTGCCGTAACCGCAAGTTTTGCCTCCTTCCTCGCCATCTTATACAGTTCCCTATTCGTCTATTACTCCACCTCATCCTTGTTTTCTACCAATTTCGCATACGACGCTTTCTTCGCTCCACCTTCTCTTGAACTTTACCATTCCACCACCAGTCTCCTTGATGCCCACCACGGCTACCCCTCGGGACCCCAAACACTTCTCTAGCTACCTCTCGAATGCAATTGGTCGTCCTGTCTCACATATCGGTCGCATCCTCACTACTCCCCCAAGCCCTCTTGGCCATCAACCTCTCCCCCATCTCTTTTGCACTAACCATGGTCAAACTCGCCCATTTTATTCTTAATCTGTCATCCACAACCCTCCTCTTCTTCTCCATCTTGATCTCTAAATCCATCACCAAAAGCTTATGTCGGGTTGTAAGATACTCCCTCAGAATAACCTTACAGTCTTTACACAGACCGTTGTCAACCTTCCTAAGGAGCAAAAAGTCTATATGAGTCTTAGCCACCGAACTGCGGAAAGTCACCAAGTGCTCCTCCTTCTTCATGAACCTTGAATTGGCTATCACCAACCCAAAAGCTCTAGCGAACTCCAAAAGTGAGACGCCTCCCCCATTTCTGTTCTCGAGTCCAAAGCCTCCATGCACGTCGTCATAACCCCGGAAGTGACCCGATATGTCTATTGAAATCCCCTCTTACAAATAACTTCTCAGTAGGTGGTACCACCCACCACCTCGTCCAAATCCTCCCAAAAACGCCTCTTCTCCTCATCCAAACCCGCATGCGGCGCGTAAGCACTAATAATGTTCATAGTGAGCCCTTCAACTACCAATTTAATCGTCATCATCCTGTCATTGACCCTCCTAACCTCTACCACTTGATCCCTTAGCTCGCTGTCTACTAAAATGCGTACCCTATTCCTATACCTCGACCTACCCGAGAACCATAACTTATACTCGTCCACATCCTTAGTTTTAGATCCTACCCATTTGGTCTCCTGTACACATGCTATATTAATCCTCATCTTCTTAAGAATCTTAATTAGCTCTATGGAATTCCCCATTAAAGTCACAATGTTCCAAGACCGTATTCTCAGCCTAGCATCTCCCTTAACCCACTCCTAACAAACATCAGAGACAGTTTAACCAACAATAATTAAGACTTAGTTACAAACTATCTTGCTTGTGTGGATCCTTAGCTATCATTAAGATATGTTATTAGTTAAGTATGCATTGATTTCGATAAGTAGGTTTTTTTAGACAACATTCTCTAGTATTCTAGATCTACTTCGTCCTATTCTAACACCTTCACTCATCGTAACAGCGAACCTATAAACAGGTCCATTTTTTTAATTCAATCATCATAATACCGCACCTATGGACTGGTCCATATGAATATCCACGTAAGAGTGAAGGCATGGCCAAATCATCTCGGACGACTTAATCTTATTTTATCCATTCTATATGCTACTTGTGCCCAACTATTCGATGTGAACATTTCTGCTTTTGTCCAATCTTGTACAACGACAAAATCTATCTTCAGAAGGAGGAGAAGGATTAAGATGAGTTTGTGTTATGGCAAATATAATGTACATTTTATGGCAACTTCCACTCTCTTTCTTCGAGTTACAGGGGTCAGCACTGGGAGAGAAAGGGGGGAAGCAAAGAGAATACGACAATTCAGAGGATTGTGTTATTACACATTTTTATGATTTGGATTCGCGAAACTACTCTGATTCTGACCATAAAGAAAAGTAACAATAACTAACTAGACAAAGCTGTGATTTTATGTGGGGTTTATTTCTACCAACTTAGTAACTAGAGTTTGGGTTGTTATTATGGTCTAGAAAATTCTGATGACTTGATTTAATTATCAGAACAAACAAAGCAATACTCGTTTAGACTATTCTATTATGCATATGCCAGCCAACCCAAAACTAATGTACTACCCTGAAATGGAACAATTGCATTGTCCTAGCCATCTTGGTTATCAACTTCAACTAACTTTAACTGCTCTTATTTAGGCGACTATCAAATTGGCACTCAAATGTGTCCTGAATATTTAACCTGTTTTTTTCTTTAATTCTTCACTTGCCATGTCTTTGGAAGTAGTAATTTGGATAAAGCAACACCATGTTCAACAAATTAGCTAAATTAAAGAAAAAACACATTACCACAGTTCCAACTGCAATGTGTTATACATCTTGGTTATCAACTTTAACTAAATCTAACTATTCCTGTTTGCTTGAGTATCAAATTTGCACTCAAATGTGTCTTGAATAGTTAACCTAAATTTTGTTTAATTCTTCATTTGCCATGTCTTTTGAAGTAATTTGGATAAGAAAACACTACGATAACAACAACATACCCAGTGTAATCACACAAGTGGGGTCCGGGTAGGGTAGGATGTACGCAGACCTTAACTCTACCTTTGTAGGGTAGAGAGGTTGTTTCTGAGAGACTCTCGACTCAAAACATGGGTAATCAAAGCACGATAGAAAGTAAAATAACTACAGCAAATAGCAAGATAAACAAAGCAAAATGAAGCAACATGTAGTAGTAAAAATGATGAATAAGATGCTAAGCTATAAACAAACACTATGTTCAACAAAATTAGCTAAATTACAGAAGCAACAACTCAATTACCACATGCTACCTCGATACTTCAAGGTGTAACTCATTTTGTGTAACGACCGATTTGGTGTGATCGCGTCGTTACCTTATTCCTTTTTTTCTCATTTTGTCCTCACATATTATCTAATAATCTTATTTTATCAGAACAATACATTACTATACCACACAACACAAATCCATCATTATGTAACTACCGATTTGGTGTGATCGCGTATTTGCGTATTTTCTCATTTTGTATTCGCCTATTATCTAATAATAATCCTATTTTATCACAAGAATACATTACAGTACAACACAACACAAATCTCATCATTATGTAACTATTGATTTGGTGTGATCATGTATTTTCTCATTTTGTCCTCGCCTATAATCTAACAATAATCCTATTTTATCATAATAATACAGTACGATACAACACGATACAATATAACATTACGAAACATGCAACAACCATCCAAAAATAGTAAAAATTACCACATACTGCCGCGATACTTCAAGGTATATGGCCCACTCTCAAGCGACCGATCAAAATGACTATGAACCTTATTCTTCCCTTTACCACTCTGATCAACCAAAGTCAATTCAAACAAAGCCCTAACATCCGTTCCTTCACTAGCCAACGCAATAAACACAGACACATACGTCGAATTATCTTCCGGATTCTTCCCATCAGGATAGAAATAAATCGCCCATTGATGACCTCCAACAGTAAAAGTATCACTCGCTATATGTTTACCTACTCCCATACCTTTTGCTAATGAATATCCATGGATCACGAACCGGTGCGACCCGTTTACCGTATCGGTTATGGACTTTGAGCTCGTCGGAGGTGATAATTTGCCGACGGTGATCTTATCGGAAACGTGAGTGATTGTTGGTGGCTCCGACATTGTTAATTTCCCACTAATTCATGGATTTTGTTAGTGTTTTTTTTAGATTAAAGACAAAATTGAGGGATCATAAAGAAAAAACTGAATTGTAATCTTTTTGGGGAATTTGTTGTACTACGGATTTTTTCTTCTTCAGTTGTAATAAGAACGTATAAATCCCAATTGGGAATTGAGAATTGCGACTTGTTAAGAAATGATTTGTAATGGTGACCAAAAAAGAGACTAGTATATCATTAGCTATTATAAATACTTCATCCGTCTCAAATTATTTGTAGATTTCTTAGTTTATACTTTATACGCATTAGAAAAATTATTTGACTTACTTTATTTTTATTTATATCTAAATTATAATATATTTTCATTAAATATTTATTTTATTTATATGTCATTTTCTTTAATAACAAATGATAAAATAGAGAAAAAATAATTAATTATTTTTTTAAACTTTTAAAATGATAAATAATTTGAAACACCTATTTTTAGAAACTATGATAGATAATTTGAGACTAAAGGAGTAGCTCTTATATGCTGATATATATTTTTAAGTATTGAAATTAATTTTATGGATAAGTAATTATGTATTTAGATGTGTTTGAAATTGATAACAAATCGTTGTTGTGCTTAGTAAAAAATGATGATAAGCTGCTTTTTTAATTAAATGACTAAAATAGTCTCGATGTTTTTACAGAAAGTATAATTAAAAGTATTGTTGCAAGAAAAATGATTGAATAACGGATATGAAATAGAGAGGAAGCTAGTGTTTTATTTCGAAGATGGTATGTTGAGAATTAGAGAAATACCAGGTAGGTGTTTGATCATAAAAATTAAAGATTTTTCATTTTATTTCGAATTTTTGAAGATGGATTGGTGCTTAGTTATAGTTTTGTAAAAAATATTTAGTTGTTTAATTGTACTAAAGGTGAAAATAAGATTTTATATATTTTTCAAATTTCAAATATAACTTCGAATTGTATTTTGAATTTTCACAAAGACAAAATTATAATGCATCTTATAGATAAGGAATGAGCCACATTTATTAGTGTTAGATGGGATAAAATGCAAGTAATTATATTTAATAATCTTAAAAAATTTTGGTCTTTGAATTTTTGACACGCTTGCTCTATAGGCAAACCTTCGAGGTCAGAAATTAAAAGATTTATCCATAAAGCAGAACTTGTTAAACTTGAAACTTTACCAATAAAATAAAAAAGGGTCAGAAGTTTAAGACCACAATTTCAAGGCCAATATTGTAAATCAACAGATAAAATAACCCGGAAGCCCACTCTCTTAGGATTTTGCTGACCAACCCACTTTCTACTGTTCCTTCGTTCTTTCGCCCTTTGTCTTTAATTTTCCACTATCCTCTTTTATTTTTGCTTTTATTCTGGTAAATTATATAATGATGTAAACAAATAGATGATAACATGAAATGAACACAAGTAATGGCCACAATATCAAATAATAATAGATAAAAAATGAGGTGAATGATATTAAAGAGTGATGGTAACATTAAAATAAATGGCTTATAGTTCTAGTAACATTATCTTTATATATTTTAGTTTACATGGCTTACTTTTCTTTAAAAAATTATGTCTATTTTTATATTCAGTAACACGTTAGTTTTAATACTTTACATGATATATCTAAAATCACAATATTCAAAAGAAACTCCAATACATTATGCGCATACTTAATTTAAAACCAAAATATTTAAAGAACTTTTTTATTTTTTTTAAACTACGTGCTCAGTCAAATTAAGACACGTAAAATAAAACAGATGAATAGATTGAAAAATGTGATTATAGAAGTGGAAGTTCAAAATGAATAATAAAGACAAATTCCCATTCTCCATTGAGTCATCAAGTATTAGCCATCTTAATCTATTTTTCATACAATGATCTTCACTTTATGAGTGAATTTATTCGGTTTGTCCTGATTATCTAGTTAATATTATTATCACGAGCAACCTTTCAGAGAATATGAGTAAACGATCTTTATATCTTGAATTAATGATTTTATTCAATCAAACCACTATCGAAATTATTACCAATAATCTATACTAAGCGAGCTAAAAGCTAAAGCTAACAAAAAATCATTGACATAAAAATGGACAAATTTAGCATTTCAACAAATAGGTGCTATTTGTCTTCTTTTACGATTTTATTTTATTTTATTGTTTGTCTTGGTGACAGGAAATAATGAGAGAGACTACACCACTTGACTTTATGTGTTGTGAAATCATATTGTATAAGAAATTTATAGTAAGATATTAAAAAGGTGAGAAAAACAATGCATTTATTTATTCTTACTTTTGTTGTATTGGTATGGACTGTTGTGTCACATGATAACAGTACCCTATGGCATAAATCCCAAGCCAATCACGTGAGGCCTTATTATACTCTCACGTGCTTCTTACTCAATTTTTTTTTCTCTCCATCTTTTTTCTATCTATTTTAAAATCCGATTAATTTGAGTTCGTTTTGTAATATTATTTTTGAGGTAAAGCGATCACTATAAAAAACGACTCCATTCCTAATATGAGTGGACTATTTAGAATACATGTTCAGTGAAAGATAATAACTTTAATTCAAACTCTATATTTATCATAAAAACTTTATTTAATATGTATAGATTATAAATATAAAATCCAAACTTCAAATAATTAAAATTTAAAGTTTATAAATTTCAAATCTTGAATCAGATTATGATTTAAGGACTTCAACTAGAAACCTCCTATTAAAATGGAGAAATTATTTACCACCGTACAATAACTTTTGGTTCTAAATACTTTCTACTCATGTTATTCATTTATAGTTGCTCTTTTTTTGTTAGTAATTTGAAGGAGTAAATATTTCTATTAATTTGGAAAAAGCGTCTGTTAGTGAATTAAGTCATTAACTCATCTTTCCAGTGACAACACTAATTATTTTTTAACTGTGGGGTAATCAAGGAATTATAGAAATAAACATAAAATAACAATAGAAGTCATATGATTTAAAGCGCGGTAAGTTATTTGATGTGAAAAAATTAGCTACCTAATTACCTATCATAAGAATTAAGAAATAGCTTATTGTGTTTTATCGAGCATATATTACATGCTCCGCGACGTAGTTTTTGTAATTTGTTTTTATTTACATCACATAAAAACAAATAGTGATAATCAATCAAGTCTATTGAACTTGTGAAATGAATGCAAACAAACAAATAAGTCAAAAAAATTAGCTAAACGCATCGAGGAAAAAACAATATATAAGTCAAGACATTATTACTCTTTTCAAATAAACATGCAAGAAGAACAATATAAAATTAAACAGAGTCTATAAAATATTTCCAACTACTTAATTAGGTAATTAACAACTCGCATAAGTCAAGTATGCATTTTTGACCAGATAGAAATCAGATTCATACTATATTAAGATTCTCAACGTATAGTGATCTTATTTAATCTTATTGTGGATCATTTGATATTCATTCTTCTTTGTTGAAGTATTTTCTTTTTCATATTTTATTTAGAAACTCCACAAATATAAATGAGTAATCAACTCACTTGGTGTTAGTTTTGTGGATATATCACTTAATTTTCAGTCAATTATATTAAATTTATTATACGGTAGGAATGAGAAGCACTTTAGAACTCTAGGGCAATAAATATTTTAGGGCGTGATCTAAAGCGTGGCAGCCCTCTTGACATGCTCGTTGTACAAACAATCAAAAAGTAGGGAGGATTGATATGAAATATCATATTATATCACGTAAAGTGATTAATAAGAAACAAATAAAACATTTTATAAGATACTTCAACAAATTGAGTTTTTTTTATATTAACTTTTTATAATAATTGGATAAAATTTATTAACTTTTTTTTTACGATTTAAGATAATAAGATAAATATTGAATGATTAAAACATAAATTACTCCTTGTTTCTATCATGCTGATTCCCATTTTTTATACAAATATTCATTTAATTTACGTGATATTACTTAGTACTTCAATAAAGTAGATCACTGAAGTACTTTACAAGGAAAAAGAAAGAACCTCATAGCACCTTTAATTCCTATCATTGCGGCAAAAGAAAACTCATTTATGAGGATTTAGTGAATGGTTTGACATTTTATTGTATTTTTTCTTTCTCAAGTGCACTCTATTGATTACTCCTATATTGAGTGCAAATCTATCTTTCTTGAAATTTTCAATTTTACAACTACTTAATACTTTGTAAAGGGAAAAGTCTCAAAGGTGAAACCTCCGTATGTACCAAATGCCTCTTGGCCAGATGGTATGTAAATCGAGAGATATGCGCGAGTGGAAGTCTTGCAAGGGAGAGGACCAACGGGACACGAACCTAGCAACAGCCCTTGCAATATTTCAGCAAAGACTGTCACCACACGGATTCAAACCCGCGACGTCGGAGTGATTGTACCCCAATCACCTTGTCACTTACCAACTCGCTTGTGCCCTGGGGGCTACAACTACTTAATACTCTTCTTTATTTTTTATTTTATGTGTCTTAATTTAATATGATAAAAAAATTTAAAAATCTAAAATATATCTTAACATGTGCCCGAAATTGATGTAACAATCCTAACCACTTTTTGGAGGTAAAACATTTTTTATCAATATTTGTAAAATGAGAACCAAAAGAATAAATAATTGCAAAATGAAAAAGTGAGCATTACATTAGTTCATTAGACCTTATGCTGTAATATTTGTACCAACCATATCCAAAATAAAAATTATATTTTTTTCCACCATAGATTCAGGTTATAGGCTCAGTCCCCATCCACTCTCAAATACCTTTCAACTGAGCTCTCATCAGTATCCAACACTGATGTCTGATAGCTGCAACTCTCGTCATTTTTCATGGCTAATGAAATCATGCTTTCCCAACACCCAAGACCCACCACCCCACCACCCTACCCACCACCCTATCACCACCATTTTTTCACTCCCAGATGATCTTTTACTTGAATGTCTATCAAGAGTAACTCATTCTTCACTTCCTTATATACCATTAGTTTGTTCTCGTTGGTCAATGCTTCTTGATTCTCCGACATTCCACCATCTCCGTCACCGGAATAAACTTTTACGACTTACCCTTTTCGCAATTTCGATTACTAATGATACCCTTTTCATTGCTAGTTATAGATTAAAAAGGGCAGTCCGGTGCACTAAGCTCCCGCTATGGGCAGGATCGAGGGAAGGGCCGGACCACAACAACAACAATGATTGGAAGATCAATTCATTTATGGGGTCTTTTTATTATTCTTTGTTCTTGCATTATCGTTTATCGGCAATTGGTCGGAAAATTTATGTTATTGGTCGGACGGCGATGCTCCGATGTGACACGTGGACTGGTACTGTGGTTCCATTACAAGGACCGGTTTTTTCGAGGAAAAAGTTTGCTGTGGCGGTTGTGGGTGGGAAAATCTACGTCGCCGGTGGTTGTGTGGCGGTGGAGGAGTATGATCCGGTGAGGAATACGTGGCGCGTGGTGGCACACGCGCCGAGGAAGAGGTATGGGTGTGTCGGCGCATCGGTTGATGGTGTTTTTTATATCATTGGAGGACTCAAGCTCGGTGGCGCGTCGGGAAATGAGATGGTATTATTTAATTTGATCTTTATATTCTCTAATTAAATAGATTTAGGCTTGTTTAATTATGGGAAAACATTTCACGAAATATAACCACTGTCCATTTTTACTTGTATTTTGATTTGGTACTTGGTATACCCCTTAAGAAAATTACTAATAAAATGATACATTTATTATATTATTTTTTGAATAAAATAAATTTAATATTTTGAAAAAATGATTATACTTAATAATTAAAATAAAGTAGAATTAAGTGATAAATTCTGTCTTGATTTTTCAGGATAAGTAAAAGTTGACATTTTTTGTTTACAAGTAAAAAGTGGAGGAAGGGAGTAGTCAAGACAATACCTAGCACAACGGATTAGGTTCCCCTCTTTGTTTCTTTAAGTGCATAGTTAGTTGATTGACACTTACTTATTTTTAATTTTAAAGGCTTAAATTGAATTAACTTAACAAGCATTTTAACTATGATTAATGAGATAAATTTGAAAAATCAATCTCCAAGAAAATCTCAACTACTTCCATAAACTTAGAAACACGTTAATATTAATTATTATAGACAATATCTCTCACATCTAGCTATAAATTATCTTAATAAAATGAGATTTTGTGACTAACGAGTAATTATAAAATTATAATCATAGAAATAATATTATTCTATTCCCACATTTGATTTTTTTAAACATATCTCTGTAATTTTAAATTTAGAAATAGTAAGTTAAGGATCACTTACTAATTCAAACCCAAAAAAAAAAACAATTCATTTCTAAGAAGTTCAAGATGAGATAAAAATCGACTGCTCCAGAGTACGATGCATATTTTTTAAAATTTTATTTTATGAACTATTCGTTATAATATTCTCGCCAATAATAAAAGAAAAGGGCATAGTAAACAAAAAGGGGAGAGAAAGAGAAGATGACGGAGAAAGAAAAAGAGGAAGGCTACGTTGAAATTTTACATACTCATTTCTTAAAAAAAATAAAATGGAAAACATATAAAATGAAAGTAACGATATTAATGGTTCCCAATTTTATGGGAGTTGAGATTTATCATACCAATATTAGTGAGTATTTTTCTAAAATTTATCTCATTAATCATAGTTAAAATGTTTGTTAAGTTAATTCAATCTAAATCTTTAAAATTAAAAATAAAACAAGTATCAATAATCTAACTATGCACTTTAGGAAATTGAGGGAGGGAAAGATTACTAGAGGAGAGTGATCAGAGGATACTCTAGGCAAATGGTCAACTCTGGTGGAAGCAAAACGGCTTTTATATAGAAGCGGACAGCCCCCGTTCAAAAGGTGCAATGGAGGGAGCCTAGTCCTAGCACAACTCCAAGTCAATTTGTGTATTTACTAAAACAAATATTATATAGTATTTCCTCGGTCTCTATTTAAGTGTTTTAATTTTATTGAACACAAAATTAAAAAGAATAAAATGAAATTTTTAAATTTTATGATCCTAAATTAAATATGCGTGTAATTTACTAACATGTATTTTAAATCATGTGAATTTAAATTATATATTGAATTGTCAACTTATAAATATAAAAAATATTTTTTTTCGGGACATATATAAAAGAAAAAGATAAGTCACACTAAATTGGGAGAGTAATATTTTAATTTCACATTATTATTATTTTGCCAAGTAATAATTTTATTTTTGTAATTTTATCGTTGTTTCCGAACAGCTGGTGGCGCGTGGAAGTCGTGCATCAGATGCAGCCCATGTGTACGCTAGCTCAATGGACTTATACGATGCCGTTAATGGTGTTTGGTTACGCAGTCGATCCGTTCCCGGCGGCGGTTGCGTGGTGGCGGCATGCGCGGCGGCCGGAGAAATTTATATACTTTCCAGTCACGCAGTGGAGCTATCGTTTTGGAAATTTAACGGGTCAAGGAAAAGCAATGGGTTTGGTGAATGGTGTAGGATAAAGTCGCCACCGTTGCCGGCGCAAGTTAGATTAGACAGTACGGTGAGATTTAGCTGTGTTGGAATCGGAGAGAAGGTTATGTTAGTACAAGTAAACGGTTGCATTGATGATTTGTTGCGGCGGAGTGGGAGGGTAGAGAGAGGGGTGAAGGAGGGGTTGGTGTTGGTTTACGATTGTGTCGCCGGAGAATGGAGCAGAGCCGCCGATTTGCCGGAGGTGATTCGCAGATCAGCCTGCGTTTGTGTTGAGTGCTAATATGTTATTCCTTGAAAAGAGTTATCTTTTCTCTCGTGGTCTCAATAAAATTAGTGACCTAAAAGTGAAATCAATAAATAGAAAAGGTGGTGTTAGTATTGTGCCGCGGGCCTAATTGCCGGAGGTGATTCGCCGAGCTGCCTGCGTTTGTGTTGAGTGCTAATTTATTGGACTATTAATTTTTTAAGTCATAATTCTGTTATATTTACTTTGTAATTGATCCCTATTCATATTGTTGTAATATTGTTACTTCTGAGAACTGTCACATGAAAACTACTTGCAATTCATAATTTTTTTTCCTATCGTAAAAGAAGAAAGTTCTAGTAATCACTATTTGTTATTTTGATCTTGGGGTAGATTTAATCTTAGCAGTTGTAAACTTTAGATACTAAACTCTTTTGTTTTAATATGCTTGAACTATGTGATTGTTTTTTTTATATATATTAACCATTATGTCCGAATAGAAGCGGATTCATAATTTCTATGCCAAACTCAAGTTAATATATAATAATAATTGAATTCACAATTAAATATATGATCTAAACAAAAGCTACGTGGTTATAATCAATCTCATATTATTTCTCATCAGCACATGAATCAAGTAACTTTCTCCACTAAAGCTTGAACAAATGAAAGGAAATAGTAACATATTTGATTGACCACTATATGCATATTCTGGACACGTTTATAAACTCATGAAACATTTGAATCAGAGGTGGAGCCATAATTTGAATGTATGTGCTCTAAATTCTAAGATAATTATATCAAGTGTTGAACATATTTATAAACTCATGAAACATTTGGAGCAAAGGTGGAGCCACAATTTGATCGTATGTGTTTTAAACTCTAAAACAACTATATCAAGTGTTAGAAATTAGGTTCTGGATTTATTTTTTGTACATATTTAATAAGTTTCTTAATACAAAAATAGAATTTAAACTAAAATTTGTGAGTTCGGACAAATGCTCCTATAACCCTTTAGCTCTGCCTCTAATTTGGAGGATGAAAGGATGAGTCTTGTGACATTAGTTAAGATGATTAGAATGAGATAAATAAATATGTTTAGCTGATTTTTTGGCCTTGTTTTGAGTTGGTTCGCTTGGTAAGGTGAGCTCATTAAGCACATGTCATGACCCAAAATTTGATGGTGATAAAAAGTTACACTAAACATTCATATAATATGACATTAGTTAAGTTGATTAGAATGAAATAAATAAGTATGTTTTTAGTTGATTTTTTGGCTTTGTTTTAAGTTGGTTCGCTTGGTAAGGTGAGCTCACTAAGCGCATCTCATGACCCCAAATTTGGATGGTGATTAAGTTACACTAAACATTCGTATAATATGACATTAGTTAAGTTGATTAGAATGAGATAAATAAGTATAATTGTAATTCGTTTTTTAGCCTTGTTTTGAGTTGGTTCACTTGATAAGGTGAGCTCATTAAGCGCATGTCATGACCCCAAATTTGAATAGGGATAAAGTTACACTGCGCATTCGTATAATATGACTCAATTATAAATACACATCTTATATTTCAAAATCTAATTATTAGCACTTATATATGAAGTGTCCTAAACATATATTAATGTGTTCTCATTGTATAGGAAGTTAAGTTCATAGCTTTGAAATATAAGAATATGTTTGTTATTAAGTAGATTAAGATAAATTGCACTTTTTTTTTGCGCGGATTGGCCTTCACATGGATTGGTATTTAATTTTTGTCATTTAAATCATCGGTCTTTAATTTTTGTCACTATTTCTCATTTAATGAAAATTTATGGGCTAAACTACTCTTATTCGCTGGTATATGAAAACATAGATTTTGGGTTCGATCCCACCAGAGTGGAAAAAATTGCATAAGTTATGTAAGAGTTAAGTTATCCAAAAAAGAAAAATTACAAGGCAAAATTTCATAAAAATTATGTCTTGCGAAATTAGGTCATAGATAAGAGTAAGCCGATTTTTTCTCACGATGTGAGGAGTATTTTTTACCACATTTTTATTACTTAATGTGACGAAGGACAAAAATTAAAGACTAGCAATTTGAGGGGCAAAAATCAAATGTGAATTGCCCCGATAAATTGAAGTGAAATAACCAAAGTGCGAATTAAACTAAAAACGAAATGAACCTAAACATTAACTCTTAAAAAGATTTAAAAGATGATAAATATTTTTTTGCCATCTATTTAAAGATTTTATTTACAATTTACTAAAAAAAAAATAAAGAATTTCAATTAAATGTTTCAAATATCGGGTGATGCAAATTGAGTTTAATTCACGAATAACATTATTGTGAAGTGACAAGTACTTCTCCATCCTTAATTTAAAGTCACATATTCGAGATTTGGTAATCGAATTACCTTTAGTAGAGAGCGATTTTACTCAACACGAAACTTATCACCAAGAATTTCGATTAATCAAAACCTGATTTTTGGGTTTAAATTTTAAGAATAAAATCATCTTTAATAAGAAAGGAATATGCCTTTGTTAAAAAAAGGTACTTTCTAAGGCGAATTTCAATTAATCGAATCCTAAAACAAGTATCAACACGGAGTGCGAAACCATAGAAAACAAAAAAATCCAATCTATCCCTTTTTTTCTTAATTAACTGACCCAAAACTCCTTAAACCTCAATACCATCACCCCTCAAGAAACGAACTCTTTTTTCGAACCTCCATCGTTCCCCAAATCAAAAAAACCCACAAAACCCATTTTTTTAACGACCCAATACGCCATTATCGCACCTAAACAAGGTCATGGATTTTCAAGTAGTAGTTTTAGCTGGTGGCTTCTCAAAAAGCCTTGTCCCTCTTGTTTCCAAGGTACCCTTTATTTCCTTAGTTCTTTTACTTTTCAATTTTTTTTTTCACTTTTAGCACTTACCCATTTTTGCTTATGCTTTTATAAGTTATTTTCCATGAAAATTTGATGTAAATAGTGAATAAATGAAGGAAAGTTTTGATGTATGTGGAAAAGAAATTTGCAGGATGTGCCAAAAGCATTGCTTCCAGTGGCGAACCGGCCGGTGTTGTCATATGTGTTGGAGCATTTTGAGGAGAACAATCTCAAGGACTTTATTGTTGTGAGTTTTAGCATCCCAAAAAAAGGGCATTGTTTTCTGTTTTTATGTTAATTGTGGAAATAAGGGTTAGTTTCCTGAATCGCGTGTTTGATTGTGATGTTTTATCAGGTTGTTGAAGGGGAAAGTGCAGCTCTTCTTGTTGGGGGTTGGATATCAAATGCTTATGTTGATCGGTTACACGTTGAGGTAATTCTTCGATCACATGCCTGAAAAAATGTTAATCGGTGACTGAGAAGGCGATGTTAAACTACGAGGAGCGAAATTAAAGCTTATTCAGTATTTAATATTAGTGGCTCTACTCTGTGGTGTATTGTTTTGGCTGTCAGTGTTACTAAGCTAAGTGAGATTTGGCATATTGAGATTGCAGCCACGATAGGTGATTCCCATATAAGTTATTTGTTCTACTAAAATGTGATTAGTAAAGAAGTAATAAAGATGTTTAGAATAGCGTGTATACTTTTTGTTTGATGCTTCAATTGTTGTTTGGCATATAGCTGCTTGCTTATTAGTAGGTTTATCAGTTTCCTCTCAGTAGAAAGATCAGTTTCTCCGGCTCTTTAAGGCTTGGAAACTGAGGAAACCGACCTGATAAATATGAAATGTTTTCGCCTGTAGTTTCAACATGCTTCTTTCATGAGATTCCACATAAATTATGTCATGAATCATTCATAAAGAATGACCTTCATTGTTATTGAAAAGAAGGTGGTCTACTATAATTGCAAAAAATGAGCTCTGCATGGAAAACCTTCTCTATATTAGTATTTGGTAATCTATTAGTGTCACGTCCCAAATTACCCCTAGATGTGATTGGCACCCAACATATACCGCTATCTAGGAGAACCAAATTTTCATATTTTAATCATTAATCTGCATCATTTAATGGATTAAATAAGAACTCAAATAATATAATAATTAATTAATGATAATTAATATCTCATAATATTCATATACAACTCTTGCCCAAATCCCACACTTAACCATGGAGCATCTAAGAGAATTTCAAAAGACTCGAATGTGTAAATCCCGAAAGGAAAGATATAAATAAATAAATAAATAATAAAGACTCTTTTGGTAGCCTCCACAAACAATGCGGTGGCTCACCTCAACCACTAGATGAACTCTAGCGAACTCGTCAACTACTAGCTTAATAAGGAGTGAGTTATACGTAAATATAACCCAATAAGATCTTCGATCCGCCACTTTAAATACCCTTGGAACAAGTGTTAGAAAATACAACACAGAACGAGCACAAAAATAATATGCACAAGAATTATACCATAATATAATATTCAACAAGGTCCAAACCTTCATCTATAACAATCTCTTAGCCACAACAACAAACCGTTATCAAACATGCCTCGTTCTGAACTTATCTCTCTACCAAGTCTTCATAATACTGCTAATGGTTCAAGAAACCTCTAGAAGTATATAACCACACGTCATAATTTTATGTCATGAACTTCTCTGGTTCCAAAAAAATGTCTTTACTTGCTCCGAGCTGTTTTTATGTATTTTTAGTTCCAACTCGATCTTATCCAAGATCGATTATGCTAATTTCAGATTCGTTAATTTCGTCTTATGGGGTACAAGCTCATCAATTAGGGAACGATATTGAAATCCACATAAAAGCTAAAACAATATGCTATGCACACCATACTTCCACTTAAGCAACCGTCTTCAACCTCAATTATCCACTCGTCTTTTAACAATAGATATTTGACCTTTCTCGTAAGACGAATTCTCATCTAGTTTCCACGTTCTCGGACTGAATTGTATGAATCTCATCATGAACGTATCGTCTAATCGTGGACATATAAAAAAAAATAGAATGTGCAACTGAATATCCTGAAGCCAAAGCAAGTCTATATGCCTTTAATTCGATCTGATCCAAATCTCATATGGACCAACATATCTTGAACTTGGTTTGCTTTTCTTATCGAATCTCATAACTCCCTTCATGGGGTCAAATTTTTTTGGCCCTTCGTTTATCTCTATACCACTAGCTCTTTATCTCCACAAGACTTTTGTGCTACTCTATGATGTCCTAAGTCGTTTTCATATTCAACAAAATATTTTTCAAGGCTCGTTAAATCAAAGCTAGACCCAATGACCATGACTTACCATATTCAACCAAGACAACCACCTCCAAATAAGATCTCAACTGAAAAGATGTGCATACTGACTTAGTAAACTACTATCACACACGAACTCAATCAGAAACAATAGATCATGAACCACTCACTATGTCATATCCATTTGGCTATTGTTGAGGTTGTGTACCTATACCCTCTTATGCCCTTATTTTGCAAGAACACATCAAAGCAACATGGACACGGTCCTATGGTGGAACACATCCACCATTTTTACATACGATAGTGCTGGAACACATTCAAATATTCCTACATAATACTCTTGCGTATCACAGTGTTGGGACACATCCTTACGCCTCTACATATTGCTCAGACGTACGGTGGTGTTGGAACACATCCATTCACCCTATGTAACACTCTCACGTACAATAACGTTGAAACACATCCATACACCCCTACATAAATATTCCAATGCACTTGTGACTCTTGTCACACATCACAATACGGGCATCTCATGCCATTGCACTATCTCTCAAACATTTCTCCACATAGGCTAGTATGACGTATAAGCAGTTCAACTTGAATCAGGTGCTCAATATTGCTAAGTCTATTAACATCACCCAAGTTATGATCGCAACTCCCCGAATGAACGTGTAAATCAGCTACAAAGTCTACCGTGATATTTTTTTCTTTCTCTTGCCTTAAGAGAAAAGATAACTTTCTCTTGGAGACCATGTCTATGGTAATTTCCCGAGTCTCTAACACCTGTATTCCACATATGAATGGTTCAAACACTAAATAACATCTATGATCCCCATATGTCCTTCTGCCGAGGTTAGTTCTCTTGCTCTGGATCTAAAAAGTATTGAATATCGTAAACGTTGTACATTTTCAAGTATAAATCTCCTTAAGTCAGTCACCACAAGTATACACACATTCAACCCTTAGTCATAATACAACCTCTTTGTTCATTATCTAGTAGGTCTCTTAAATTCAATCACTAACACCAATAAGGTTAGGACGCTCGTACTTAGAATTTTGCTTGCTCAAACAAAGATGACTCTAATATCACATATGTTAGCACCTTAGTAGGCATACCATCAACTTGTCATCCTTTTACCAGATGCCACAAGGTTCACTATGTCACGATATAAAAATCAAACTTCTCACTTGTGATTTCTGTGTTTAATTGATAATATCTCGATGTCCATAGGACCCTTCTCAACCACATCCTGTGCTTCTATAGATTACAGAAATATTCTCGTATGCCATTAATGAACATAATTACAAGAATGCTACGAAATAATTTGAATACTCGATTCATCTAGTCTATGTCGATTACTAATTTCTTCGACTATCCAAGAGACGTCACAAGATTTCCACAGTAACCACAAGTCTTAGAATATCTCTTCAGATTATTCAACACTTTCTCCTTTTACTCATGGTATCTTGATCACAAGTCTATCTTAAAATAACATGTAACACCCTGTAATCTGTGTTTACAAAAAAAAAGATACTTGTCCATCATGGCACTTAACGTCATTTGTCTGTTATCGATAAACATTTGCATAGATCTAATGTTCTTCTCAACAACATAAATTCAGCACCTTAAGACGCTATACTTGATATGGTGCTCTTAATCACAAAACCTTGTAATTTTTTTCTCGTTTGACTCCACAGAGTCATTCTATAATACCAAATAAAAATAAATTATGTTTCAGACAATGTATATATACTCAAATTTTATCTATCAGGTGGTACATCATGTAAGTTCTCAAAACACATTAGGAGACTCCTTAGCCATTGAGACTAACTCAATAGTCTACTTCTCAGTCCTGGTGTGCCAAGTTATAATTGAATACCATATTTACCCTTCATTTATCATGTATAGAACCTTTACTAATGGGGTAACTTAGCCCATAGATATATAAAGTGCATCATTTATATGCAGTACTAGGCTCAACCGAAATGAAAATTCAATAATCGTTTCATGACAATCAAGCATAGGACAAGACAAGTCGTTCAATCCGACCTAAACAAATCCTCAAGATTAAATTATGCCAAGTTATAACTGTATGTAAGCGTATCATGACTTTGAATCGTGTCCACACATTTTCGATAGATCGGTCAATATAGTAGACTCCCCCACTTAGGTCGAAACCATAAATAGTACATTTAAGTACTCAATTTCACTCTTTACCCTTATCTACACTATCATCTCGGTTGCTCATCTTTCTCAAAATTGTGCTTTATCGAACACAACATATGTTAACAAAATTGAATAAAATGGTTATTTCTCTGGGGCAGTCATGTCATTTTGCATCTACTCAATTTTTTTTATGATTCATATATTTTCATGGTGCGTCATAGTCTTAATATTTCATATCTTACCCTCCAACAACTAGTCATGTCATCGTACGCTGAGTTTCATACTCAACTGCTTACCATGTTTGTTCATAAATCCTTATACTTAAGTCTATTCTCGCTCACAATTTGGAATTCACCCATAGACCTACTCCACGAATAAGTTGTGCATTTCAGAGAGCCACTATCATGCTCATACTTAATACACTTAAATGATATATTATTATGCCACAGTCACAATTATGACATCACCATCACGACATTACCAAAAATAGAAAATCACTTTTAGAGGCATTAAGCTTAGAGCCATATAAGCACTTTACTCCAAATTCTTTTTGACCATAAAACCCAACTTAGGCGTGGGTATGCTATTACACTTTTTACTTTCTCGCTCCACTCTTTCTCTTTACTTATTAGACTCATAATAGAGAGTTATACAACAACCTTGAATTTGAATAGTTGCTCGTACACAAAAAGCATATCCTTTGGCTACTTTTCCATTCACGTGGATTCTTGAAGTTCAAAATTTTCACTATCGAATTTTCTTAGAATTTTTGGCAGAGGTTCCCCAGCAAATGGAGCTAACCAAAATATACGGCATGTCCAATCTCAATTGCAACCAATACTCACAATATCTGACGTACTCAATGTCATTCTCCACTGCACACATATTGTTAGAAATTTTCTAGTCATATGTGTCATCTAGCAGAGAAAGATACGCGTGTCCTAGTTGTCTGCGAAAGGGTCATCTCAAGGTTAAACTTGGTTCATCTCAACGCACGAATAATGAATGGAAAAAGGGAAAACTTCCTAGATATTCAGTAGCCTCAAGGTCATACGTATGGACGCCTACATACTCATGCACAAGGCTCTACTAAACACTGCACCATGTCCCGGGACATAAAGCCTAAGCTATGATACCAACTTTGTCACGTCCCAAATTACCCCCTAGACGTGATTGGCACCCAGCATATACCACTATCCAGGAGAACCAAATGTTCATATCTCAATCATTAATCTGCAACATTTAATGGATTAAATAACTCAAATAATATAATAATTAATTAATGATAATTAGTATCTCATAATATTCATATACAATTCTTGTCCAAATCCCACAGTAGACCATAGAGGAGCATCTGAGAGAATTTCAAAAGACTCGAATGTGTAAATCCCGAAAGGAAAGATATAAATAAATAAATTATAAAGACTCTTTTGATAGCCTCCACGAACAGTGCGGTGGCTCACCTCAACAACTAGATGAACTCTAGCGAACTCGTTAACTACAAGCTTTATCGTCACCAATAGTATCTGCATGAACATGCAGGTAAGGAGTGAGTTATACGTAAATATAACCCAGTAAGATCCTCGATCCGCCACTTTAAATACCCTCAGAACAAGTGTTAGAAAATACAACACACAACGAGCACATAAATAATATGCACAAGAATTATACCATAATATAATATTCAACAACGTCCAAACCTTCGTTTATGAAGAATCGTATATACTTCAATAAAATTTACACTAAGGACTTGTCATAAACAACATTTAAAGAAATTAATCAATGCCACGAGTCCACGGCAACATACACAATTTACCAAATATATCGAGAAGCATACACAATGCTGGGAAACACACAATGTCCCAATGAAGTCAAGAGGCATACACAATGTTCCGGGAAACATACACAATGTCCCAATGAAGTCAAGAAGCATACTCAATGCTCAGGGAATCATATACAATGCTTCAATCTCATGGCTCACAGTTGTGTCACATCACAAAACAATTTATAAAGAGAGTTTTAGAGTATATGAAAATAGAATATACGCGGCGGTCCTCAAGGACCACCGATTCTGCCAAGCACACATTCGTCCCAACACATGGACCGGGCAGACAAAATATATTTTTAAAACAGGTTTGAAAAGCAAGTACCCAAGGCTTAAAGTATCACTTACCTCAAAGCCAAGCTCAAACGGGTCTCTTGAAATTAAGTTCAACATCACCGAAGCCCGAATCGCTCCAATCTATTCAAAAATGGAATCAGGACAGTCAAAAACCTTAGGGTAGACCACTTCTATATCTTTAGAGTCTTAACCGGTCAAAGTCAAATTTTAAAGGACGAAAACGCCCTCTGGTCAACGAGTTCAAAACCCAACAAGTCATATGTTTCGGAAAGCTCTCGATGAGACGATTCCAACGATATAAAAAAAGTCTAACATCTGACATCGTTTGCCCTTTCAAATCAATAATTTAGGTTGAAGAATCCTAGGGCTAAACTTTCTCAATTCCTCATAATTTCTTCATATTTCCACCATAAAAACTTATCCATAACTATGTAATAAACTTAAATAAAAGATTAGAATCATTACCTTGATGATTTGAATAAAATTCCTATTTTCTGTTCTCTTTTCCTCTCCTTTTCTTTTCTTCCACTGCATTTCTCTTTCTGTCTTTGCGTTTTCTTTTGCCTTCGTGTTTTCCGTCGCTGCTTCTCACGTCTGATAACCATCAGACTTCTAATTCTCTTTTCTTCTTTTTTTTTTAAATCTTTCTTTGGGCTTGGCACACACTATTTTTTTTTCTTAAAACCTTGAATTTTAATTTTTTTTTTTGATAAATAATCAAATAAATCCTAATTTAATTAGGGTTATTACAATTAGAAGATATATGAAGGCAACCACAGAAATTCCTGTTACCTTGTAGGTTCTCTTAGTTTTCAATCATTTCTACAATTCGGAAAGCTTCAATATTATGTGAATTGGCCCTTGTGGATTTCTCTGTTACAAGAAGGAAAAAAAAAGACTAACACAAAATTAGAGGACAAGAAGTTCTTTGATAATCTGAACACTTAACAACAAAGAGAGGGGGTTTGCTAAATGAGAAAATTCATGCTTCTAGTGAACGGCAGCTGCTTTGTTAGTCTGCCAACTGCACTCTCCAGACGCACCGTTACTGTTTTTGATTGGTTATGCAGCATTACTGTTGATTTATAGCTATAGGAAAGCAAAGAAACCAGCTTTGCGCATATCAGTTTTGACCAAATATACCAAGTTACTGCCAGGCTAGTAAATACCTATGTTGCCCGGACCCTTCAAAATTCGTGTTGCACCCGCTAGGCGTGGGTGTGGGATCCACATCGGATTTGGTCAACTTACCTTGGGTGCATTGATTAGCTGTATGACCAAGAAGTGTTGATTGACTGGGAATATGGTTTGATTTTTTGGGTTTATGTCAATACTATATATATATATATAAGTTTGCTATTACACCAGATATCTTATGAATAAAATATGAGGTGTTTATAAAGAATTAAAATATATTAGTTTTAGTTCAATGACTTGAATTAATCGAAATATATACTTATTGTAATGTTAGTTTATTGGTTGTATCCCAGCACCCGTATCCACACCTTGATCCATACCCCGAATCCTAAAATATATTTGATGAAGAATCTGATGTCTAGATCCGCACCCGTATCAGGTACCCCCACCCGAGTCCAACGAACATAGGTAAATACCATAACATTAACCTACACCAAGCAGTGGATTATAATTCTGGACCATGGAGAGCAGAGGCAAACTTTTGAAACCAATGTGGATGTTTCCTGCAAAATGGCCTGCAACTAAAGCTTGTATCAAATATGGATGAAATAAAAAATTATTGGTTGTAGCTAAAAGAGTTAACTGTTCATAGCTTACAGTCTCTTTGATAAGATAGTAAGAATTGAGTCTCTCTTAATCAAATTTCTTTTGATTCTACTCATATGTGCTTGGGTCTCTGTAATTATCACTTAAGGGAAAACAGATATGCCAGGATATGAAATTTCTATACTTCTAGCATAAATAACTGATACTGACAATCAATAAGGAGAATGGGACGTGTCAACGCTGAAAAGTATATGACTCCTACAGTATATATGGGGCCTGCAGTGACCTTACCAAAGTTGGATTGCTACCGTGTTCCAAAATTTCATAGAAAATATACAAGTTTAGTTGCTAATCTTTGGTAATTCAAGTACATTGGTAAAGGGTTAGATCAAACTGAGTCAGGTAGTATCATGTGGAATCACATGGAATTGTGGTGCCTTAGGGTCAGCCATTTTCCATTTATATTTTAACCTCGTGCTTGTATTGTATATTTTATATCCCAATTAGTTTTACAAGCTTATATTCTATGAGATTTCTCTTGTAACTCTCTTTTTGACTACCCCCTCTTCCAAAAATAAAGGAAATCTTTTTTCTTCTGAATTTTCTTACTTCACATTTGTCTGGTGCCCTGGCAGATAGCGTCTTAATTAAAAAAAAAAGAACAAAAGAAAAAAGAAGAATATAAATGATGTCTACGAGCCCTAGGTGATATCTAGGATATATGACTTCCTGCTTTCAGTTAGTTGCTCTTTCCCCTCTGCCTGGTATTTATAAGTAAGATAGCAACTTCCTTGATTATGAGAATACTTTTTTTTTTGTTTGAATTAAGTTAATAAAGAAAATCTACCAGCATAAGAATAAGGACATTCACAAAAGTCACAAAAGTCACAAAAGATGCCTAGGTACTTTCTTGGAGGAACACTACAATTTAAATGTTATATATATTCATATAGTTCGCTTCCATGAAAGTTATTTTCCTTTTTCACTTTTTAGTAAGAGACAAATGGTGCAATTTCAAATTTTGTGAATTTTTCTTATTGCATTTGCTGGAGTGTGAAAATCTGTTTGATGGGATACTGGTTACCTTCCAAACTAAGCTACAGTTGTTTCAAATATGTATATTTGCAGCTCCTACAAGTTCCTGCAAGACCTGTGCACTTCTTGTTCAGAACTTATTAAGTTTTTTTTTTCTCCGGACATAATATTTTCTTTATGAGTTTTGTCTTTCATAACGTTAAAGCTCTTCTGCATTCAAATATACTTATTTAATGGTCCCTTTTGACTGTTTTAAGCAGAAATAAGTCTAGTAGTTTTACCATTAAAAAATTCACATGATATATCTACTGTTCATCCTTGTACTTATTTGCCCATGTTAACTTACTATGGTTGTTGCTATAAAAGGCTTATTTTGTTGTTATCTTGTCTTCAGGTTGCAGCAGTCCCTGAGGATGTCGGGACAGCAGGAGCTCTTAGGGCCATTGATCACCACCTGACTGCAAAAGACATTTTGGTTGATATTCTAATCATTAAAGCTTTTCAACAAGAGAGCATGCTTCAATGAGCTAATTAGTTTTGATTTTTTATGCAGGTCGTGAGTGGTGATCTTATTTCTGATATTCCTCCTGGGGCAGTGGCAGCTGCTCATAGGCGGCATGATGCTGCAGTGACTGCAATGCTTTGTTCTACTCCTATCAGCGGTCCATCAGAATCAGGTTCCTCTGGTGGAAAGGACAAAGCCAAGAAACCGGCACACCATAACATTATAGGACTGGACCCCACTAAACAATTTCTGTTGCATGTAGCTTCTGGTGAGATCCCTGCATAGCTTTTACATCCTTCATGCATCATTTGGTGTTATTCCCTTATTAGGCATCTTTGATATCCTCTAGGAGCTGAAGTTGAGAAAGATATTCGTGTCCAGAAGAGCATTCTCCGAGCAGTAGGCCAGGTAAATGATGCCAATCAATGACACTAATAGCTAGTGAAATCTCTAAGATATGGGTTTTCTATCTGATATGTTTTTCTTCTACCCATGTATCTGTTTGTCTGATTTCTGTTTACTTGAGAAATGAATGGGAAAAGAGAGGGACATAAGTGAAGTGTTAATAGATTTGCTTGATGATATGCTATTCTTCTCCTTGCAATCTGTGATTCAGCTTGACTATGGCTTGCTAGTTATATTTTGGAATTTTCCCTTATTAAATCTTAATATGAACTATTCTCTTTCATTTCTTCTATATCCAATCCTTGAGTTTTTAATTTCTTTTTTATACGATCACAACAACAAGAACAATATACGCAGTGTAATCCCACAAGGTGGGGTATGAGGAGGGTAGGATGTACGCAGACCTTACCTCGACCTTTATGGGGTAGAGAGGTCTGGGGAGGCCCTTTTTTATACGATCACAGGTATCTATTATTAACTTTTGCTTGTTAACCAAGGTGAGATACTGGACTTGCTGCTCTCTGCAAGAACTTTTTCTGTTTTCTTTTAATTTGTTCACATGAAAATGTGATATTAGACCATGAAAAAAGAAGTGCATGTGTGCAGATACATCCAAATAGGCAAGCTTCTATATTGTTTTTGGTGGAGTTTTCCTTCTCCATCTTATCCTTTTTCTTTAATCTGCAGATGGAGATTCGTGCTGATCTAATGGATGCTCATATGTATGCTTTCAAGAGGTTCGAGGTGTTTCTTTTCGATTTCAAGTGGATTTTAGTTGATAGTGTTTATCCATTATGCTTGAATGTTCTCTAAAATGAGTTTGTTCATGGTTGTCATTTCCACGTTTTCTCCTGTAGAACCGTTTTGCAAGAGGTTCTGAATGAGAAAGAAAATTTTCTGAGCTTGAGGCGTGATGTGTTGCCTTATCTTGTGAGGAGCCAGCTAGTAAGTCTCTTATAATGCATGATTTTTTCTGCCACATTTTAACTTTATTTACTTTTCATCTAAATTCTCCACAAGTTGATGATGTTAAATTGTATTAGAGATCTGAAGTATCACAAAATGGAGTGCTAGCAGAAGAAAACGGGAATTCTAAGGATGTCTCCGATAGTAAAGTTATGCTGTCACAACTGCTGACCAATGCTTCTACACAAAGTTTTCATGAACTATACGCTTTGGGTCCTGATGCTTCTGCTATGTCTCCAAGAAAAACTCATAAGTGCTGTGTATATATTGCCAGCAAGAGCAATTACTGTGTACGCTTGAACTCTATTCAAGCCTTCAGCGACATTAATCGAGATGTGAGATTGAAATGTTTAACCTTGTATTTTTGCTTATATCTACAGCAGATGTGTTTTCATGTCTGCTAATTAGCTAGTTTACTTTCTCTATGATTTAGGTCATAGGTGATGCAAGTCACTTGTCAGGTTATTCTTTCTCTCCTCAGAACAACATCATTCATCCTACAGCCGAGCTTGGTTCAAAAACTACAGTGAGTTGCAATTTTTCTGACAATTACATCTGCAAAATATTATGTTGTTGAGTTCATATTGCATCATATCCTTTCCTTTTGGTTTTAATTTGTCTTTTTGGATTTTGGGTTTTTTCTTTTTGGTGGGTAATGTAAGAAAATTTATATATGGGTAACATGCACCAAGTCAGTGTGACAAAAAACATTAGTTACAAATTGTGCAAGTTGTTGGATCTTGGTTTTCATGACTGAGGTATTAATCTGATTTAGGTTGGGCCACATTGTATGCTAGGAGAAGGTTCACAAATGGGTGACAAATGCAGCGTGAAAAAGTCTGTCATTGGCCGACATTGTCGGATCGGGTCAAATGTGAAGGTATAAGTCATTCTGTACCTTTGATAAAAAGGAAAACAATTATTACTTACATTTCACTCGCACAAGAACAACGCCATCTCAGAAATTCCAGCTGCCATATACTTCGTCTAGCTGGTTATTAAGTTGCTTCCTTGCAGGTTGTCAACTCAGTCATAATGGACCATGTTACTATCGGAGATGGTTGTTCGATCCAAGGTTCTGTTGTTTGCAGTAATGTACAGCTCCAAGAACGTGTTGTACTGAAAGATTGCCAGGTATCCTGCCTTTTCTTTCACGTACTTAATATTTTTTTTATAGTAATAATACTAACAATATTATTACTGTTAGTATTATTATTGTTGTTATTGTTAGTTAATAATGAAGGGGAGACTTGGAGCACAGTATAGGTCACATGTTTGAGCGTGGAATCAGCCATTGATGCTTGCGTGCGGGTAGGCTGCCTACATTACGCCCCTTTGGGGTGCGCCCCCCGCTAGACCTTGCGTGAACCCGGGATACTTTGTGCACCGAACTACCCTTTATTTTAGTTGTTAATATTGGTACTATTATTTTTAGAATATTGTGGGTGGGTGGGTGGGAGCGTAGTGGGTGGAGAAAGGGTTACTGTCTGTTATAGTTCTTTCATGTTTTCAGTTTACTTCATTTTTGCATGTTCGACACAGGTTGGAGCAGGTTATGTGGTTTCGGCAGGCAGTGAATATAAAGGAGAATCCTTGGCGAAGAAAGAGAAACAGTAAATATTTTTATCGGTAACTCACAGAGTGATCAATGCGACACTGATCTGTAGGACTTTTGTTGCTTTGCCTTGCCAATGATGCGCCCATCCAATGAACTCCATGGCAACAAAACAGAGCAAAGTCTATTTTGTTTGGCATTCTTGTTTTGGCTGAAGATTTTTACGTTTTTTAAGTTTTTTTGTTAGGGTGAATCTGTTGTAGAATTTACGTGTTTGATAATCAAAACTCGACATACTCCATTTTGATATGAAAAAGTGACTACTGTTTATTTCCTAAAGAGGCTTCAATGATTATCAAAATCTTGCTTTCGCAATTTTTTTCTGGCATTTTGAAAATGTTATATTCGTTCCGTTCCCCCTCCCCACCCCCTGGCATTGAGGTGGGAACCCGAGGATGGGGTGGGGGGGTGGGGGGTGGATGGGGTGGGGACCGGGGTGGTTGCGGAAGGGCTAGTATTGGAATTTGGCAATATGTGTTATTCTTTTCTTCCCTTTATCGAGAAATTGTTTACAAGGCAAGCATCAACAACAATATCAGCATTCTTAAAGAGAGTATCCAATATTCTTTGAATAACCCGTAAGGATTATGGTGAAAGAAGTTTCGTGTTCAAGCTCTAGAAATGAAAATAATTTTTATACATAGTGCTTCCCCCCTTTTAACAACCTTACGAAGTGCGAATTCGGATTAGTTGGAACCAAAATAGATTAGAAACCAAAAAAAAAAGTTTAAATAGTGTACAACCAGGATAACAAAGTAAACTAAGCCATCTACTATGTAGATTGACTCCACTTTCCATATACATAGATTAAATGAGTGCAGAATCAGCAAATTGTCATAGCTTTGCAAATTCAATTGCTTGCTTGCCCTCATGACCTTTACTGAAGAAATAATTAAAATAATCTGAATAAATAACTTGCTTATACAATGGCTTCTCTCCCATTTTCTAGCACTTGTGTCCAAGGATCAAAAACTGCATCAGGCGCCGGATTCACAAATATTGGCACTGACACTCTGTTTCTACTGGCATTCACAATCACCCGATGCTCGACGCTCTTGTACCTATCGTTGCTCATGATCTGAAGGACATCTCCAATATTGATCACGAGTGCCCCTTTGACTAAACCCCTGAATCATGAATATGGCTTAATTTAAATGTACGAGTTGTTATACAAATGCTGACATGGCACTGACAACATAAATTTTGAAGGTGTCTAGATGTTTATTTTGTGAGTTAAAATGTTCAACTGATAAAGTGAAGACAAGTTGATGTGCCTAATTGTGCACATACAAAGTTGGAGGGCATACTTAAAAAATGAGATCAAGTTTGAGGGCTTATTTATGTATTATGCCTAAAATATAATGTCTGTTTGATTTGGTATTAACTTTACAAGAAAATCAACAATATAAATATGGATTTTGCTGTCCTGTTACTTGGGATGACCCCCTTCTTATATGTACTCCAATGAGGTATGTATAGACTATAGAGTACAAGAAAAATGAAGCATATGATTTGTATTGTCGAAACTCGTAAGCATCAATAATTCAATATGTTTTGCAATAGTAATTTAAATTTGTTGTACAAATACAAGCAGCTATATTCTCTTGACAAACAAATGGTATCATTTCTAAATAGCATCAGATTTTAGCAAAATCTAGTGATGCTTTACCAGAAGGCCTCTTACTGAAGAAATAATCCCAATAATCAGAAAACAAAACTTGTTTGTACACTGGTTTCTCTCCATCTTTCAACACTTGTGGGAATGGACCAATGACACTGTCAAGCCTAGGATTCACAAACAGCGGCACGGAGATTCGAGCCCTGCTCGAATCGACCGCCACGCAATGCTCGACACTCCTGTATCGATCATTGCTCATGATCTGCAACGAGTCACCTATGTTGACCGCTATGGCGCCTTTAACCGGAGTTACATGAATCCAGTTATCGCCTTTAGTCCCTCGGACGAAGAGGCCTCCCGTGTCGTCCTGGAGGAGCAGAGTGATGCAGGACACGTCGCTGTGTCTGCGACAACCAATTGTGATACTTGGATTTGGACAGGGTGGATAGTAGTTTATGTTGATAGCCATAGTTCCCATCAAGAGAGGTTCTAAAGATTCATCAATTTCATTTACATTGAGACCCTTCAATAGCACCTCTAGCAGCTTTTTAGCAATTGGTTTAGCCCACTTTTTGAACTCCAAAACCTGGTCCCTGTGAGAATAATTGTTAAGTCAGGAATTTCTCTAAGGACGTTCGAGATTAATATAAATGCATAAAGAATAAATTTTCACCTACATATGCAATATAATTTTTTGAGGAAGAGTGTTTAGCTGACCACCCTTCTCTATATATGGCTCCACCACTGCAGCTGTGGAGAGGAAAATGGAAAGGGATACTCCTCTCCGTTCAATTTTATGTGGCTGAGTTTGAAGTACGAGGGTCGAACTGATTAGTTTTTTTTTTTTTAATTTGGATGACAAATATTTCAATAACCCCAAGTTACTACCTAGTTTCAAATAATTAATTTTAGTCAGGCCTAAAAGTGGGTACCAGACATCAGGCGGAAAAAAGGACGGCGCACGAAGCCCCTTGTTCATGTAGGGTCTCGGGAAGGCGTGCGCCCTAAAAGAGTGTGATGTCGGCAACCTACCCTGACACAAACATAATACTTAACTAATTCCACGATTCGAACTCGTAACCTATAAATCACTCAAAAAACTTTTTAGAATTGCTCCAAGACACCGGGTGAGAAACCGAAAAGTTTACCTGGTTTGAGGAGGCCAAAGATTGCTATCATCCTGAGAATTACAACCATGTTTAATACTATCTCTCCACTCCAAAACTTTCTCATCTCTCTCACCAATAGCACTCCAAAACAACAACACAGATTCATCAGGACCACCATTCTCTTTATAATACTTAAATTTTTCATCAGCTGGCAATTCAAAAAACTTGTGTCCTGCATCCTTCAAATTTTCAAGAACTTCAAGTGGGATCCCATGATTGATAATTTGGAAGAAACCCCACTTGCTTGCTGCTTCTTGAATTGATTTTACAACATTTAGATCATCAAAATTTGATAAATCAATGGTGGGGATTGATTCTTGATTGTCAAGTTGTTGTTGGTTTTTGTCTAGTCTTTGATCTTGTGGCTGAATGCATTGTTTTGGGACAGTGTCAAGGCCTATGTCTACTAGGCCTTTTACACCATTTGCTTTCTTGATCACAAAATCAAATATGTCATCAGTTGGTTCAAATTTTGATGAAGGCATTTTGATCTTGATGTGTCTGCAATGTAGGAAGAAAGTACTTTGGTTCTTTTTTTTTTTTGTGGGGAGAGATGAGGCACCCTATATATATATATATTAGTTTAAATAAAGTATATTATTTTTTTCACTTGATGATTGGTATACCATATATATATATATATATATATATATATATATATATACTCCTTCTGTTTTAATTTATGTGATGTAGTTTGACTGGACACAGAGTTTAAGAAATAAAGGAAACTTTTGAATCTTTTGGTCTAAAACAAGTCAATGATATTTGTGTAGTTATAAATCATCTCATTATGGCTAAAAAAACAGATTTAAAGTTAAATTGTTGCCAAAATAAAAAATGTGTCATTCTTTTTGGAACTGACTAAAAAAGAAATGTGTCATATAAATTGAGACAGAGGGAGTATTGGTTTTTCACGTGAATTCAAATTTACATTGGAAAGTTTCATTTTAAGGGATAAAATGATCTCTATAAAAAATAACTTTATTCTTAAAGCTCGAACCAAAACCTTTCTTATATTTTATGATTGTGGTTGAGGTAGGGGCAGATTCGAATCAATGGAAAACCTACAAAAATATTATGCCTAAAATATAGTGGACATATCCACCATTGAGTCACTTACATATCTGTACTCTACGTAAAAAAAGTTTTTTTTAAATGTTGCCTAAGAGCTATATGTGCCACTAATAAGGGTTGAGGAGTGACATGTTGGATTGCAAAGCTTTCTCTGTTCTGTTTTATACGATACATTTTTTTAGTATGTTAAGAAGAAAATATACCTTTTATATTTTTAGAAATTCTTTAACTTTGAATTTTTGTTTTACCCTTCGTGAAATACTCTTTTAACCATAAAAACATCATAATATATTCAAAATTATAGTAAATTTTAAATCAGTCATATAATATAGAACTTCTAGAATAGCTGTTTGGAAATTGGTGGTGTGGCTTCTTAATATCCATACGCATGAATTGTGGTGAGATTGGTTGCTGTTTGTTTGAATAACATCCACATCTTTCTTGTCTGTTGTCCTGTATTATGAAATTTGTATATTTTTGGTAAATAAAGTGAATTTAAGAAAAGAAAGGAAAAGGAACTCTAATAGCAGTGAGTAATCCCACAAATTTAAGACCACTGACAGGAACTTTATAATGACAAGCGACGGGTTTAAGACCACAAATTTCAAAAGAAATTCCTTATTAGATTATGTGTTCAACAAACACTTTCACATTAAATAAAACGGAAGGAGTGTTATCTTATCAAGAGGTTTTAAAGCTTGTTCAATTTAGGACCTAAAGCTAGCTTCTGTTAGATTTGAGGGGAAATATGCCAAATGTGGAAACTATTCAATAATTTCAACTATGCCAAATGCTCAAAATTCACGAAATGTGGAATTATACACCAATTTATACTGGTTAAAATATAAACAACAGAGTACAAAGAGGAAGTACATTCTGCAACGTACAAGTTATGACACAAAAATCCAGGCTTAGTACAAGTAATCAATCACCGGGGGTTGTGAATTTGTATCATCATCCGACTATCCAAGCTCTGTTGTCCGGAGAACTCTCCGCTAGTGATGAAGTTATTTGTTATATTGATCGCGTAAAGGTCCGATGTTTGTTCTGTATTAATCCAAGAGTCTCCTCATCTTGACATTGCTGAGTTTGAGACCATGGATGTTTGGTGTACTTGCTTAATTCTTCTAGCTCCATGGCGACTTCTTTCATTGTAGGCCTTTCTTCACTCGTTAACCTGAGGCAGGTAGCAGAGAAGTAAAATATTTTCTTAAGGGTGTTCAAGATTTAATATGTATGTATAAAAAAGTAAATTTTGACCTATTACACAATATAATTTTCTATAAATAATACTCCCTCCATTTCAATTTGTTTGTCTTAGTTTGACTGGGCACAAAGTTTTAAAAAGTAAAGAAGACTTTTGAATTTTGTGGTCTTAAACTAAAAATACGTGTAATGTACCAAAATGCCTTTTAAATTTGTGGTCTTAAACATCCAATGTGGTATGTTGAAACTAAAGAGTTGCCAAATTAGGAAAGAGACAATTCTTTTTGAAACAAAAAACGAAAGTAAGACAAAACAAACTGAAACAGACGGATTTTAATTTTTCGATGAAAGGTGTTCAACTGACCACCCATCACTCAATGTGATGTTACTGACCTGAGGCATCTCTTCACAAGCTCAGCAACACCTTGACATTGCTCGAAACTTCCTTCTCGTACCAATTGCGTTTCGAGTACTTGAAACAATCGATTTTCCTTAATAGACCTCATGAAAAATGCAGCTAGGCTTCTCTCGTGTTCGGATGCTGCAGTATCTAGGGGCAATCGTCCTGTTAAGAGCTCTGCAAGAACTACACCAAAGCTATAAACGTCGCTCTTTTCTGTCAATTGGCTTGTGTGGAAGTATTCAGGATCTAAGTATCCTGAAGTTCCTTGAACCAATGTAGTCACTTGAGTTTGATCTAGCGACACTAATCTAGAAGCCCGAAATCTGATATTTTCGCTGTGTAATTCTCATCGCGTAGTACATTCGTAGACTTCACGTCTCTATGGATTACAGGGGTAGAAGCAGCAGAATGAAGACACGCGAGAGCACCAGCAGGCAACCTTGTACCTATTGCAAAAGTTGAGATTACACTAAAACAACCATTCATATTGTACGGGACGTACTGGACTGAAAACAGGAGAAAAGAGGAACGGCAAACTTTCACGATGCAAATGACACAAAGCAGTTTAAAAGAATAACAAAGAAAAATAATGTAAAAAGAAAAATCAAAATCGCTTTTTTCGTTTTTGACTTCTTGTTAGAAACGCTCTACTGCGCAGGAAAGGATTCGGGTGGGGGAGCGTCTACCTCCTCTCCCAAGCCTGATGAATGGCAAATCGCCCAAGAAGCTTGAAAAATAAATAGATATTTTTATTTGAAGCATCACTTACTTTAATATAATAGCACGAATGAGAGGAGTTCTTGCATGGGTTCTGGCGGAAAACTTCAGCTATAAACTGAAAGAACCTTCCACGAGGAAATGACATTGTATCATTGCTAAATCATTCTCAAAATAGAGCAGACGAACTGATCATACTGTTGCCAAATTCCTGATAAAATAGAAGAAAACAGGAAAGTTCTAAATATGCTAATAAAACCATCCTAGAGATGATCATTCTCATAACATACATACAAAACTAAGAAAAGTTGCCATCCCTTAAAAAGAGGTCTTGTGACATGCATTTAAAACTGAAAAAGACTAAGCTATGGGTGATGTAAATTTGCATTGTAAAATGCATTTGAGCGCAAAGGTGGCATGCCATGTGGCGTCCACCTCATACCAGATTTTGTTTTATGCAAAGACTGCTGAAAAAGGACTCATGCTTTTGCTATCATTTTGGAAAAACTACACTTACATTTGTGAAAACGAGCAATCTAACTGAGACAACAATTGGATGCTGTATTGCTCCCAAAATCCTGACAATGGAAGTTTAGTTATTTCCTGAAACTTCAGATGGTTATGTGAATATTTTTTCTAAAATTTAGATTCTCTATGATTGATGATGAGCACAACATTATTCATGTCCTGAAAAGAAAATTAAACGTAATTTATGGCAAAGAGATACATCATTTTGATGATCACACAGATTTATGTCTCTTTAGTTTCTAGTGGAGATTAAATGAAACTTCAAGCACTAAGATGAATCATTCTTCTAAATCAAGGGAAAAAAGATCATGCTGAGGAATTTGGTAGAGAAAATGAATGTTAATAGAGCCAAGCCTCATATTAGCTACCATCAAATATATATGCTGACCAATACACTAAACAACAACATACCCAGTGTAATCTCACAAGTGGGGTCTGAGAAGGGTAGAGTGTATGCAGACCTTACCCCAACCTTGGGAGGTAGGGAGGCTGTTTCCGAAAGACCCTCGTTTCAAGAGACGCATGATAAAGAATGTCAGATAAGAATTGACAAAAGTAAAGAAATCATGAAAAAATACTATAGAGAAGCATTATGTTGAAAAGTACCAGTACCTGCAGCAAACTAATACGATAATGAAGTATAAGAGACAACAAGCAATAGTAGAAATCAAAGTACGACCAACTACAAAGAATTACTACCCTACTAGTTCAAAGCATAAGCATAATGCTATGCTCAGCGATAACAAAACTGCGAACCATCTTAATCTTGAAAAAATATCAGTCCTGATAGTTAACAACGCTGGATGATAAAAATGACTAATCTTTCTTCACTTACACTTTGCTGATATGTCAGCACAACTTTACTTTCACCAACCGAGCTAGCTTATATATTGTTACCAAAACCTGACAAACAAAGAAAAAGTTGTTAAAGTGGATATCCGAAAATCATACATAATAACCTATATATTGCTTTTAGTTGTTAATTATTGGGAAGCAAACTTTTATACTTTTGATAGAAATGAAACAAACTGTGTCTCGTATATCTTTGAATTCCTTTAGAGTTATGCACATGACTCTAAACCACTTTCTCCTTGCTCAACTTACTGAAAAATGGAAAGAACAAGAATTCATGAATTGCTATTGAGATGGAAGTTCAAGCAAACAAGAACCAAAATCTTCAAGTAAGATGATGAGTGAGATATATAACAAGAATACATGAACTGCTATTGAGATGAATTTCCAAAGATAATAAACATCTGGCTGACATATATGTGCATGGTAAAAGATTACTAGTTCATAAATATTACATTAAGCTATCAATTTTGTGGAGAATAATATTTCAATTCCTACCTATACTGGATTTCATTTTACAGTTTTCCAATGCGAATATAAAGATTTTATCACCTTTGTTTTGGGTCATCTACAATTAAATTCATACCAATCTGAAGATGATTCCTCGGCCTCATATAATGGAAATAGACGCTGTTCAACAATATTTAATAAAGAAGAAGAATTAACAAGCAAGCAAAGAGAAGTAATGAAAAGGAAAAGCTATTCAAGAAGAGTAACTTACATCTGGCAGAGCATCATTCATTCTAATGTGAACAAGTTTTAATATGTCATGCTCAAATCAATGCTGATGTTCAAGTTCCAAGCTGCCATACGAGGCTGTCTCGAAATAAAAAGACATACACAAACAGAGAAAATGAAGTTGGAAGGTGACAATTTAATATCCATTCAACTATAGGGATTTGGAAAATGACCAGTATTACTTATCAAATGGAGGGTTGTCAGAAACTCCAAGATATATGAACAAAGAAATACGTGGTCAAAAAGAACTGAGTTTGGAAATCTTCATCCAAATTTTTAATTGCATAATTTCTGACGATTCGTGCTCTTCCTTATGATTCCACGAATTGAAAGGACTTTAAGAACCACGAAGACAATATTGAACAACTCTTACAATGACAATGGATCAACAACCAAATCAAGCTAATAAACAAGCAAAGGAAAATTCCACAAAATTGCAATAAACACGTTAAGTAAGACTGCATCATACAGCATTTTGAACAGCTTATAAGCATCAGCTAAAACTAGAAGAATTAATAAGAGATGACTAATGCTGTCAATTCTAAAAAGTAAACTACGAACTATTACAGATATTCCCAATCGATTTCTATGGTGGGAATTTGAGCAATATTTGGCCAGTATTCCCCCTTCTCAAGTTCTAGATGTGGTTCGAGCAATGGGCAGTTGGAAACAGATACTTACTTTCACCAACCGAACTAAGAGCTGTAATAGCTTATATATTGTTACCAAAATCCTGACAAAGAAAGAAAAGTATTGTTCAGTTGATATCCGAAGATCATACATAATAAGCTATATATTGTTGATGCTTTTAGTTGTTAATTATTGGGAAGCAAACTTTTATATTTTTGATTGAAAAGAAACAAACTTTGTGTCTCGTATACCTTTGAATTCCTTTAGAGCTATGCATTCATGAGTGAGCATGTGCATAACTCTAAACCACCTCCTCCTTGCCCAACTCACTGAAAAACGGAAAGAACAAGAATTTATGAATGGCTATTGAGATGAAAGTTCAAGCAAACAAGAACCAAAATCTTCAAGTAAGATGATGAGCGAGATATATAACAAGAACACATGAATTGCTATTGAGATGAATTTTAATAAACATCCGGCTGACATATATGTGAATGGTAAAAGATTACTAGTTCATGATGGCCAAATAAAGAGGCAAGTAAGATACAATATTTACTTGTATTAATAAACATTAGTATGTGACAGGAAAAAACTACAAAAAAAAGACAAGAAGTTTTTATTAAGGATATCATGGGCCATACCACATGAAGTGACCATCAATCCAAATGCTGATGGTTAAAGCAATCCCGAGTCAGTCCTCGCCTTTGCACAGACATAGAGATGCATACGCTCCGTTAGCAAAGTTTGTGTCCCAAGGCAGATGATGGTACAGAGATGGACACCACTTCACATCAATCCGACACGATCTGGGTGTGGATGAGGGATAAGCACCAGAGTTTGTCAATTCACCAAGTAGGCATAGACTACATCAGTTACAAACAAGTACAGGTTAGTCATGTTTTCGGTTTATATACACACAAACACGAGCTATTGTGCTAAAGATCCAAATACTGACAAAAGCTCAGTATTTGCTATCAAATGCAGTCGCGTCAAACTTGAAATCAATGCGATATGACATGGCTTAAAAAATGGAAGCAGATATTGGAAGTCTTTTGGGATTTCTTTAAATTTCAAGCTTGATGAGACTCTTTTCAAGGTTTTGGTTACCTGACTGAGAAAATGAGGTTGCGTTCCTTTGGACCCTTGATCTATGGGGAAGAGACGAGAAATGGGAACAAAGACGAACAGATTTCGTGATGGCGAATAATTTTCCAGTCAAGGAAGAGTATTAATAGTCAAGGAAGATAAAGATATATAAAAAAAGTACATAAATTGCTATTGATATGAATTTCCAAAGACAATAAATATCCGGCTAACATATATGTGCATGTAAAAAATTACTAGTTCATCAATATTACATAAAGCTGTCAACTTTATGGAGCAGATTACTTCAATTCCTGCCTGTACCCAATTTTTTCACAATATTTCAATGCAAATATGAGGATTTTATCACCTTATTTTTGGGTCATCCCGATCTGAAGATGATTCCTCGGCTTCACAGTGGTAATAGAGGCCTTGCGCTGCTCAAAGATTTAACAAAGGAAAAGAATTGACGAACAAGGAAAGGGAAGTAGACAAAAACAAAAAGCTACCGGGGAAAAATCACTTACATTTGTGAGAGCACAATTCATTGTAATGGTTACTGGCATTCCTCATCGATATACATGGTGGGAATATGAGCAATATATGGCCAGTATTCTCCCTTGTCAAATTCTAGGAGTGGTTTGAGTAATGGGCAGCTGTGAATAGATAGTTTGGAGAGGGAAGAGGGCATCCCTTTTACCGGAAGGGATTGCAGATTAGGGCAATTGGAGATCGTCAACGTAGAGAGGGAGGAGGGAAGCGCTGACTCCAGAAGGGATTGGAGATTAGGGCAATTAATGATATACAGCTCAGAGAGGGAGGAGGGCAGCGCTGATTCTGGAATAGATTGGAGATTAGGGCAATCCCAGATGCATAGATGTTGAAGAGAAGTGAGGCGCAGAAGACCTTCGGTCGGTAGTAAATGGAGCTCATCATGGTTAGATAATGTTAGCTCAGAAAGAGATGAGGGAAGCCCTTCTTTCAGCAGTGACTGAATTTGAGGTAAATTATAGGTATATAGATATTCAAGAGAGGCGAGGCTTTTGAGAACTTGGCTGTTTAATGTTTTCAGATTGCCTATGTCAAGCCTTCGAATAGAGCAAGGCAACTCCCAATTCTCGCCAGCAAGAATCTCTTCGTCACTACCATCGTGGGAGATGCTTAACTTTCTGAGACAGGGGAGTCTCTGTAAACTCCACTCCTTTCTGCCATTCACCAGTTTCTTGCAACGGCAGATCTGAATGGATTTTAAATTGAAGGGCAATCCTCCTTCAGGAAAGGACTCTATTTCTGGACAATCTTCCAGTGTCAGTCGCTTAAGAGATGGAAGGAGTTCCTGCATACGTTCTGGCAGCCACTTCAGCTTCTTGCATTCGTGAATAAGCAATGACGTCATCTGAGTCCCACATGCCACCGAAAGTCTTTCAAGATTCTCACATTCCCGAATTTTGAGAGTTTCAGTCCCAGTAGGTATCAAAAGCCTAGTAAGGCTGTGGCAATTACATACAATAAAATCACGTGCTCTTGAGACCAACTCAGGTGAGATATCATCTATAGAATCACATCCCTTTAGTGACAATCTCTCCAGAAACATCTCACTAACTGGCGTCTCCAATTTCAGTTTCCCGCAACCAAATATCCTTATTCTCTTCAAAGTACTCGGCAGAATGCTAATAGGTAAGGAGGTAAGAGACTGACAATAATCAATATATAATTCAACAATCTGCTTCATTCCCTGAAGTTGGGATGTAAACAGTTCAACTTGATCAAAAAGAACTCCAACCTTAGGAGAACCAAAAACTCCAAACTCTTTCAAATTTGGAAGTTGGATAGGTGTCTCCAAATTGAGTTCAGGACATTTTGAAATTTTCAATTTTGTCAGAGAACAAAGATTTTCAGGCAACTTCCCCATCAACTTGGGGCAATTTTGAATTGAAAGGTACTGAAGTGTAGGGAACTCTCCATTTCCTAGTACACGCCACTGCTTCCATTCCGGCATCTCTGCAAATTTAAGCTTCTCAAGAGAGTTGAATGGCTTTTTGGATGACGAACTACCATAGAATTCTTCAGTCACCTCTGTTATTCGATGCATACCACTGATGTCAAGGATTTTCAAAGAAGGAAGCTGTCCTAGTGCTGGCAAGGAATAACAGTCCTTGCAGTTGCTAAGAGACAATTCCATCAGCTTAAGAAACGAATGATCAGCTAGCCAATTTGGAAATTTTGTCCCTCTAAATCCAGTGACTTGGAGTTCTTTAATATTTGAGTGTGGGCGTAGCTCATCAAGTATGTCTCCTTCAGTTTGTGAATTGTCGGCAATACTTTCGCTCCACTCCAACGATAACTTTTCAACATGTTCCTTTCCCCTCAAGTTTGCTTTCGAAGCTTCCCTTCTATGAACCACATTTTGCAACTCTACAATTGATAGAGATCCATACAAGTTACGTAGTTCACCCAAATCTCCAATTCTCAAACCACTGCAACCACCTATAAAAAGTTTAGCTCCCACTAGCATATGGAGGCTTTTCAACTTGCTCAGATGTAGTGACATCTTCAAGCAAGAAGTGCCGCTAATATCAAGGCGACATAAGTTGATTAGATTTTCCATCTGCGGAGGCAACTCCTCAAGAAATTCACAACCAGACAAGAGAAGTGTCTCCAAGTTATACAATGCACAAACAGAATCTGGTAACTTTCTTATCTTTGTCCAAGAAAGATCCAAATATCTTAGGAGCTTTAATTTGATAAACAAAACATTTGGCAACTCCACAATCTCATAATATGACAATGATAATGCCCTTAAGGATGTTAGTCTTGGCAATATGTTATGCAGCACCCTCTTGCTTAGCCCTAAGAAGTGATTGCGGTGGATATTGATTGGAAGCAATGTCCTCAGCTGCTCCGATTTGTTGAGTGGTTTCAACTTTTCAAAGTCACCATAGCCCATTGAATAGGACATGTACCGACTTTGTTCCAAATTATGAGATCCTTGGCTCTCTTCCAACCTAATACAAAGGTTTGAAGATGCAATTTGGGTTAAATCGTTGACAAGGTCATGCATTATAAATTTCTCTGTGTTCCCTTGAGAAGACTCTGAGACCCTTTCGAACAATGATCTTGATCTCAACTCGAGAAAGTATTGGTTACCTGAATGCAACTGTTGTACCAGACCATTAGCAATCCACAGGTGAATAACTTGGTCTTTGCAAAATTGATAATCTTTGGGATATATTGCACAAAAAGCAAAGCACTGCTTCAAATGTGTAGGAAGATCATTGTAGCTCAACATCAACGCTGGTAATATACCATTCGAACGACTTGGCAGCTCCCATATTTCACTTCTTAAAATGTCTCTCCACTGATCCGCCTCTGGTTTGGAGCGTAAAATACCAGCAAGTGCTTTTAGAGCTAAAGGCAATCCTTTGCACTTGTGTGAAATTTGTTTTCCAACCTCTTCAAGTTCTGGATGTTCTTCAGGATTCCTGTTTTCTAATGAATGTCGTTTGAATAGAGCCCACGAGACTTCACTAGACAGAATCCCCACGTTGATTGCCCCACCACCCATCATCAAGGCAACACTCTCTTTACGTGTCGTCACAATGATCTTACTTCCTATATCTCCTTGTACAAAAACATTTCTCAAGTCATCCCACTCATCATAGTTGTCATTCCAGATATCGTCTAAAACAATAAGAAACTTTTTGTCTTTTAAGTTTTCCTTCAATTTGATTTGAAGCTGATTAAGATTGTCATCAACCACTAAACCAATTTCTTGAAGTAACTCTTTTGTTATTCTGAGAGCATCATATGGTTCAGACACACAAATCCAAGCTTTCAAACCAAAGTGGTATTTCACCTTTTCATCATTGTAAACCGCTTTAGCAAGTGTTGTCTTGCCCACGCCCCCCATACCAACAATAGGGACTACAGTCAGATTTTTTCCATTTGCATCTTCAGACAATAAACGGTCAATCAATTCCTCTATTTCATTCTGCCTACCAAAGATATCAGATTCATCAACCAAAGAAGTTGAAGGTGTTCTAGTTTCTTGTTTACCCGAATCAAAATGATCCTTTAAGCCAAGGCGACCAATTTGATTTTCCAACACCTCCAATGTTTCAATGGTATATTCGAACTTCTCCTTTATGTTAAGAAGAAAATCACCACTCAAGCACAGCTTGAGATCACTTACCTGCTGGTTGCTTATTGTTTCAGCAAGATTTTGATGTTGACCTTCCACCTTAAGTCTTAAAGCTTCATAGTTGACTTCTTCTATTAAGTTTTCAGCACCATCCACAGCATCTCGAAGTTCGTTAAGCCACTGGCTCACGTATGTATTTGATGCTTGCTTATTATCTGCATCACTTAGCACAACTTGAAGTCCAAGTAAAGTCATCCTTAGCTTCTTTAAGAGACGAACATCATGCTTATTCTTCTGAAACATCTTCAGCAGATCACCGTGAGGAGCAAGCCTATCAAAGAGAACATTCAAAGCTGAAGAGAGAAATGCACCACCAACTGCTAAGCCAATCTCCATTTCTGTAATCTGCAAAGCAAGACAGGAAACCACAAAATGATTATAAGAATTTGGAGAAGATTAATAGTGTTTCTATATTTAAAATAGTCCAACTTTATTTTACCTGTTGAATTTGCAAAGAAGAATGATGAGTGATTTCTCTCTATCTCTTTTGCTAGTGATCTTACTTGTAATTGGTACAACTATATTTTCTAGTATTAGTAAATTTACCTAGCAATAAATGGGATGTTCCATGTACCTGCCAATTGCACTTAGTGTAGTCTGTTCAATTTCTTGCAAAGTATATTCATTGTTTTGAAGATGCATTCATCTTCTTGCAATATCTATATAACTTCTGGTTGATTTGCAATGAAATGAATAAGCTAACGAAAATCCTCTTTTTACTTTACTTTGATAAATTAATTATGATCTTTCCCGTTGACATGATTAGAAATTTGGCATGCCCTTTTGCTTATTAATGCACATATTTGAGAGTTGAATATATACTACATATGTTACTATATCTTCTTTCTTGTATAAAGAGGGAACAAGACTTTGCTTTTTGTTTGATTTTCAATGCTTACGTTTCTATACTTCGATTGAGTGCTTTATGAAACACTAAGATTAAACAATTAAAAAGAGTACATTGCTTTGAATTTTGTATTTCTTTAAGCCGTATGACAATTTTAATTCTTGCAAAACATATATCTAATGAAATATATCAATATCCACCTATATCACTATTTCAATTTGAATTTGAATTTTTCTTTTGAACTCATTCGAATGATTCAATCTACTTCTCCTCTAATTTTTAAAGTTAGGAATTACCTTCTTCTCATACTCACGTCCCAAAAGGAAATGTTGGAATTCGAAACATGCGGCTCAATATTTTAACTATTGAGTGAGAAATATAATATTTATTTTTCACAATATACGATTGAAATACAATATTTATTTTTCACAATATTTATAGCAATTGGGTCCAAACAAATCGTGTCATTAAGGGTAAAACTTGGATGCTAATTTTACATATTTCCAAAATAGAGAAAGGTATAGTTCTACATATTAAAAAAGAAAATTGATCACATAAAATGAGACGAATACTACTAAAAATCACTATTTTTCCATTGATTTTGCATGGAAAAAATATTCAGTGGCTATTAATCTAAATAGTAGTATTTTCATACGAAAAAATGATAAAAAAATTTCAGCGTTTTAATAGGAACCTATTGTCCACCATTTATTTTTCCAATTGAGCTGCCCAAACGGACAATTTCTTCGTATCATGAATTTAAGAGAATGGGATTCCTTGTTCGAATGATACTTTACATTCTGGTAAATTTTCTTGCAATAAATGTTTACATCTACAAAACTTTAATTTAAGGAACAAAACAATAAAGGAGATTCAACCATATCGACTATTAATCTTACTTTTCTTGATTTGAAAGAACAATAAATAGTGGACCTGGTAAGATTATTCTCATTTCATCAACTAGGACAGTGTTGTACATGGACCCAAATGGGGACCATGATGATAATGTTTCCGACAAGACTTGTTTAATTGTCTTCACTTTGCAAGTAACATTAATGTCCATCAATTATTTTTTGTATGATCCATATGTACAATAATTAAACGCTTATAGAGAAAAAAGCTCCCTTTTTTCCTCTTCTATTTTCTTTTTTAAGAGCCGAAAATTATGCTTATGCTTCATAAACATCTTTAGAAGAACAAAGAATCACAAGATGATCAAGAATTTGGAGAATATTAATATTTCTATCTTAAAATATCCACTATCTTTCTCAGATCCCACATTATAGGACTGCACTGGATATATTGTTGTTGTTTGTTGTTGTAAAATACCCACTACAATGAGCTTAATCTTACCTATGAAAATGCTAGAGCAATATGTAAACAAGTATATCAATTAGTAAGCTAACTATGTGTTTTAACATAAACAACTCTGTGGTAGAGGCTTTTTCTTCAACTGCTATGACACGCATTTAGTACTATGTTTGTGTCGTTTCTTATACTCTCTAGTCTTTATTTTATCTAGGGGTGTCAGATGAGCCGTTTGGGCTGAAGTTGGGCGGGTCAAGATGGGCTGAATCAATAGATGTGTTAATGTCCAACCCCGCCCAAAGCTTACTTGAGCTAAAATGGGCGGGTCAAGAGGGGATAAATGATGGGTCATAATCCAACTTGCCCAACTTGACACATACTTTTACAAATTTCAAACTTACATTCTATGATGTTGTTTTATTTTGTATGATTTTTTATTCACATATTTTTTAAATAAGAATAGTATTTTTAAGAATTGTTTCATTTTTTATAAAAGCAAAATAAATATATAAAATAGTGGGTTGGGGGCAAGGGTAGTGGGGTGGGGGCTGTGTGGTGGGGTAAGAAAAGTTTCTCATTTTTTGTAAGAATTTTATATAAGAAAATAAATATATAAAGTAAAAACTTCGGGGTGGTAGGGTGGGAAAGGGTGTTGGGTTATATTTTATTTTAAATACCTTTGGTCATAGTATGTCTGACATTTCCTCGCGAAGGGACTACTTTTGCATATGCGCTCTCTCGTTAGGTAATTACCGAGGCGAAAACAACTCTCTCCAAAGTCAGTTTTCTCGCCATCTTAATGGAATTAATCTAAAAAACTTTCACTTGAGCTGTCAAGGCGATGTGGGAGATTGAATCTGCCATACATGAATCTAAAAAACATTCACTTAGACTATGATTACACTATTCAGTTTTACATGTTTTAAATTATTATTATTTCATGATTTTAATGCCCAAGTTGATTCAGCGATCCATGTGGTTCGCTCGGTCACATACAGTGAAGCATCGAGTGTCGTGTTACGCCCATGTTATGGTTCGGGGTGTGACAAAGCTTGGTATAAGATCATACGTTCAAGTGTCTTAGGAAATCTATGAAACTGTATCCAGTGAGGTCACTTTTGTGTGTGTGCGCACCCCACATATGTAAACAGGTGACCATCAAGACATCTAGTATTGTCTCACTTTCTCATACTCTAGATAGTGCAATTAGAGTTATACCTTCAGGAAATCCTACTAACTCGTGCGAATTGTGTATTTTATAAAATGCCTGCAAAAAGAAAGTACACATAGAAGACTTCAATTACTAGCCAAAGAGCTATTGCTAATGCTGCTTAGGAGAAGGTCACTCAGGCTTAGAGAGTCGCCTCGGGTACAACACCCCATGCTATTGGGGGCCTGCGGAGGTCTATACTTCCGTCTTGCCTCCTAGTTGCACTGACATGGATGTTAGGGGAGTTATTCATATGCTCGCCAAAATTGTTGTTGCACAAGCTTAACGTCAGGGAACGACCCCAAGTGCATGAGATAGTAGAGAATCCTCCAATTCGAGGACCCGGGAATTTTTGCCCATGGATCCTCCGATGTTCATAGGGTCTATTAAGGCGGAGGATCCACATAATTTCATTGATGGGCTTTAGAAGATTTTTCGTGTTATGCATGCTACTGAGTTAGATGCAGCAGGGTTGGGAGCTAATCAGTTGCAGGATGTTGCTAATATTTGGTATGAGTCATGGGAACAGTCTCGAGGGGAAGATGTGTCTCCGGCGACTTGGGATGAATTTGTAAATGCTTTCATTGAACACTTCCAGCTACTAGAGGTCAGGGAGGCAAAGGCTTTCAAATTCGAGAGGCTCAAGCAAAATAATAGGAGTGTGAATGAGTACTACCTCAACTTTGTTTCTTTGGCTAAGTATGCTCCACACATTGTTCCGGATATGAGGACTAGAGTTAGGCGTTTTGTGTTGGGCCTTAACCCCTATTTGTTCGGTGATACTAATATTGCTTCCAGAATAAAGAAATGACTATTATCAAGATGGTTGGTTTTGTACAAGGTAACGAGAGCAGAATGAAGGAAGAAGATGCACTACAGACGGAGAAATACGGGGGAATTTAACAAAAGAGTTAAGTCTGCGGGTAACTTCAACCATGTGGTATCGCGTGGAGGTGGAAATTGTTACACCTCGAGTTTTCATGCGTCGTAGCTATCATAATGTATCTAACATAGGCTCAGAGATGGTAAGACCCCTCCAAGAGGTTTATGAAGGTTTTCGAATGTATTGAGTAAGTTTTGAGAAGGTTTAAGACTCATCAGATCAACAGAAGTAGGTTTCGACTAAAGTTATTCAATACGTCACCTCCTAGAGCCTTCTGTGAATTGCGATACACAACCTGCGACACGGAGCTACCTCAGGAATTGACAGAGAGTTTTTGGGCTCGGGAGACATGTCATGCGAGTCGCGGGACCTGTCTCAGGACAAGTCGGTGGTCATTTTTTCTCCACCTATAAATAGACCCTTCACCAGTTTGAGCTCATTTTCTTAACCCATAAAAGACTCTAAATTCTCTCTAATAATTCTCTCATGGTCCAAGACTAAGATCAAGGTAAAACCAAGCTAACCCGATGTAAGGAATTCCGTGAATATCATATAATCATATTTTTCTTCTTCATATCGCTCTTTGGAGAATTCTTAGTCATGAAGCAAGCTCTGCTTTGGAGTTTTTCTTGAAACTTAAGGTAAGTTTCATCTCCTACGTGATCTTTTTAAGATTTTACAAGTGTTTAGAATGAAATTGTTGGATGATTCTCAAAAGAACAAGTATTTGTAAGATCTTAAAGATATGTCTTGTTATTGTGGATTGTTTTACATGGTTTGAGGGTACTACATGAAGTTGTGGAGTTATGGATGGAGTTGTGGTGATGAGTAGGAGTAGTAATAAAGATTGTTGTGATGTTATGTGTAGAGTTTGACCTATGAATGATCTTGTGAACATATGTATGCAAGTTGCACGACGAAATGTATAAATGAACTTTCTTATAAGATATGAATCCGATATTGATATAAATCCTTCGTATAATGTAGATAATCGTCTGTAGAAAGTGTGAGGGCTCGTGGAACTTAAATACCTTCGTTGGTAAGGTATGTAAGGCTATCTTCTTTCTTTTGCATGGTTTGATACAATCGTTTCTAAAAGACGACATCTTCTTATTTCAATATGTTGCTCATGTCTCCTTTGCTATTGAACTAACTCAAATTCCATGATTGTCCGTGGTCGGGAGAATTTCCCGCATCATATAATTCTATTGGTATTGATTAGAGGTTGAAGAACGTAGCGCTAATAACGATAGTCGGAGGACAAAGACCATAGGCCACTCTGACTCTGATTATGATATCTTTTGAGATTTATCTTGCATTGCACTTATATATATGTATCTATTTTCTTACTGCGCCGCGTTATAGTCGGCTGGACAGGCACTTATATGTGCATAACCACTTATTAGTTGGCCAGATATTATCGCATCCTATATGGTCGGATAGTTTATGATGAGCTTAACCCACAGAAGGACTTGATACTGAGTTTTAGGTTGACTCTAAACCCTTTTCTATGATATTACATCTCTTATTTACATGCTTTACCTGCCTTATATATTCAATACATCTTTCGTACTGACATTTCTTTCTGGGACGCTATGTCCATGCTCGCAGGTACAGATAGGCAGGCCGATGTACCTCCTCAATAGGGTACCTGATTCCAGGTGTTGGTAGTCGCACTCCACTTCTCCAGAGTTGTTGTATAGAGTCGGTAGGCGCTACTGCATATGTATATAGTTATTTTGGGTCTATCGGGGCCCTGTCCCGACTTGATGATACATGTTAGTACTCTTAGAGGCTTGCAGACTATAGGTTGTTGTATATATGTTTTGTTTGGCCTTATCGACCTTCTTGTCAGTTGTCGGTATACTTGTTACGGCCTTGTCGGACTCAGTTATGCATATGTACTATTGTTGGGCTTCTTCTGCTTGCAGGGTGTCGTTACATTTTTATCTTGTTGTGGTTACTTGGTGGCCTTGTCGGCCCATGTTTTTTTAATTGAGTAATTTTGATCGATTTTGGGATTTCCATCCAAATAGGGTATATGTGCGAAATTTGTTGACGCCAAGGGCTTAATTGACCGCATTGTGAAACGGTGGATAAAGTTAGCCAATAAAAGAAAGTATAGGATCATATTTGACATTTTCCCCTATATTATATTTGTGTTCATCCACTTTACCTTTAAACATATAGCTAGTACAATATATGGTGGACTTAAACTATAAAAAAATAAATAAGAAATAGAACGGCAGTCCAAATTTGACCATTTACTACGCAGACTTTTGACTAAAACAAAAAGAGAGAAACAGAAGTTTGTTTAAACTTTTTGGCTAGTATTTAAAGGCTGGTTTTCTGTATGTCTATTCATAGTAACATATTAAATTACTAAGAAGATAAATCCATTAGTGAGAGATTTTAATTTTGCATGCACAATTAAAGATGGCTAGTTTTTCAAGATTGCTATCAACAATCTCCAAGAAAATTTCTAAACCTTTTTCTCCCACGCCACCAACTCAAAGACTTGATCAATGCGTGGGTAATTTTATATGTCCCTTGTCTTATTTTACCCAAAATACCAACTAGAACAAGGAACTAAACAACTCTCTAAACTTCTTGAAAACTCATTTTCAAAAGCAAATGGGCTGGAGTTTAAGAGACAATTGTGATGACACTGGAGCTGACTTCTTTGAAGTTGAAGTTCATCGGCCAGACTTTAACATTTCCTCCAGCAGCGTTGCTCAGCTCTGCCGGAGGAATAGCACTCAGCGTGTGCCTGTCAAATGGATGAATGTAATATAATTGGACAAAATCAAATAAGAGGACAATTTATGGGGACATGATATCCCCAGTTGCTTGTTAATCTATTTAGTTTTTGCATCTAATTACTTGGTCCATTATCAAACTTTGGAGCTACTAACTTCTAATCTTTCGGTTCCTACCAATTCTTTCTTATTTCACCCTTACGAGCATAACTAAAAAGTTAACTAACTAAACCCAATTAAGTTACATGATCCAATTGGTTTATCCCTAAACTCAACACATTAACCCAACTAACTTTGATTCCTCAGATAGTTGATAGTTACTTGTTGCTTAACATACTATTTCCCTCTACAGGGTCCAATTCAAGTTAACTAATTAAATTGATAAAGATTTATCCCAAGTATTCGATTCCAGGATTCATGTATCAATATATTATAATTAAGGTGGTTATTACATAACCATTGAATCGAATGGCTGCGATACTTTATGAATCACACCACAACAATGAATATTTTTCAAGTACATGGCTGAAAAATGATCAATGGATGCTATTTCTATCAACAAGACTAGATGCCCTTCGATTCCTACAAAACAAACTCGTTATGATATTCAAGGTATATAGTTTATCAGCCCAACTCAAGTGCATGATCCAAGTCTTGCCATGGATTTTTCAACTTTAAACAGAATTACCTAATACACAGTACCAAGGTCTATTTCAAGAACAAATTGTCAAAAAACCATACTACAGTGACTGGAATTTTGAACATATGAAAGCAAAAAAACAGAGACATCGGAATTTCGAGGCTCCAGCAACTTAAAAGCATACTTCTACAGCGCCACTTGCAATGTAACCGTCCCCGCCAAATTGTCAGAGGCTGATCGCGAGCAAATTAGGAGCGAGATCTTTCTCGAGCTGGAGGTGAAAGGCTGCATTGTAAACAAAATAAGATGAGCTTATAAAGCAAGAGAGTAATTTGTTGAAACTGTACCGTACATCATAGATATGCAGAAAGCAACAACATACCCAGTGTAATATACGCAGACCTTACCCTTACCTTGGAAAGGTAGAGAGGTTGTTTCTGAAAGACACCTTACCCTTACCTTGGAAAGGTAGAGAGGTTGTTTCTGAAAGACCCATAAAAGCAATTTAAAACAGGTTTGAAAAGGAAATATAGCAGTGAAGAAGCCATGTTGAAAATAATGGAGAAAAGAATAGCAACAACAAATAATACGATAAAAACCTTCTGTGTCATTCTGGAAGAGGACTTTCTGCTGCAGCATATCCAGGACTATCTATTTCTTCAGCTTTAGACCTTGGGCTGCGGCCCCGATAACCATCTGGGCTATATTTCCCTCTCCTCTCCCTTGGAGGACTAGGGCCAGATTCCAAAAGCCCTTCCTCTGGTGGACTGTTCGCATGGCCATTTTCAGAACCGGCTCTCAGCCTTCGAGGGTTTGGACTATGACCATTTCCATGATCAGGGTTCCTCTCCTTTCTCATGCTTGGACTACGGCCACTGCCATACTCAGAACCCCTTTCCCTGTGATTGGGATTTGGACTAGGGCGACGACCATAATCAGGGCTTGACCTACCTTGACGGGTTGGACTTGGGCTACGGGCTCGACCACGACCATAATCGGGACTTCCCCTCTCTCTTCCATAAGGACTCCGAGATCGGCCTCGGTCATAACCTCTCTTAAGACCCCTATCACGGTTTCTATCAGGACTAAACCCATTTCTTCTGTCATCATCATCTTTATTTGCATATTCGACTGTAATAACTTGATCCATCAGTTTACTGCATCAGAAGGAAAAAATGAACAAACACTGGTCAACTATGGTAGTGGAGAATTTGGAAAACAATGAAAAAGTTTGATCAAATAACCACATTACAACAATTCATTAAGAAAATACCTCAGGTTTGTAGCATCCAAGGCTCTAGTAGCATCCTCCTGAGTTTCATACTGAACAAATGCAAAATTCCTTCTAATCCTTATATTGAGTATTTTTCCATACGGATCGAAGTGCCTTTCTATATCCCTGCTCCTAGTACTATATGGATCAAAATTTATGACAAACAAAGTCTTCGAAGGTTTGGCGCTAGATGAAGATTTCCTAGAAGTCTCTGGCCTCCTATTGCTACGCTCTTCCTGCAGCATAGCCATTCAAGAATACCAAGTGAATTTGAAGATTTTTGAGGGGAGAGATGGATTTTCGGAGAAAAAAGGATTACCTTTGACCACTCAATGCGAAGTCTGCGACCCTTTCTGCCAAATTCTATCCGGTCAAGTCCACGAATAGCATCCTCTGCATCTCTTTCATCGTCCATATAAACAAAAGCAAAACCTGAAAACCCACCCCAAAAAAAACCAAAGATTAAATAAAAACTCAAAGCAAATGAGAATAAAGACTCCAGTGAATTATTCTTCAGTAATAAAATAAATAAGAAGAAATTCCATCCAACAGAGATGTAAACCATCTTAACATCTCAATTATAAAAATGACCACTCTGTCAAATCTAGAAATTTTTAATCAGTAAAATCAGTAACAGACCTTTGGTGGTGGACTAACAGATTTCAAGTAAATGTGCATGTCACATGAGGGAACAATGTAAAGAAAGTGCCTTCTCCATTTTAATCTGCTGCCTCAGCATCGAGGTCGCATTGTGATTTTGTGACAAGTCCGTAAAATGAAGGCTGGGGAAAATTCTGGATTGGAAAGCAATAGTGACTGAGGAAAATGTATGATTTTGATGCCATGATGGATCAGAGAGCTCTTCTTGGAGACAAGAAGAGAACACTTGTCACAGCTAGGAAATGAAATGAGACGCCGTCCATCAGCCATGATAGTATGGACATTGCAATGTTATCCTGCGCCAAAGAATAATTGAGTATGGGGCTTTATACTTAAAAACACGTCTTTGTAAACATATCCTAACACCCATAAAAAACTACACATCTTCTGTTGTTGAGTCAAATGATCTGACCAGATCTTCGGCCCAGTGCTGTCACAATGTGAAGTATGAACGTAGTGTCCCCTAGCAGACCAATTTTCAGATATTCAAGTCCTTGGACAGTTGAACCTATGGGAGGATAAGTGCCAGCGGGGACTTCTGCAACTCCAGAATTATCATACTCAGGTGAAAATGAACTACCAAGTACGTCAAGATTTGCCATCATGAATCAAATGCTTCGCCACCACATCAGCTTTACTGGTTGCTCATTATCAAAAATCTATGTAGCCACAGACTTCATAGAACCTAGTCGAAGCTTACCAGGTAATAAGTTAAACGTCAGAATATCATTCTCAGATTGGATATAACATGGTGTACTGTATGTCAAGGCAAGATATGCAATTGGTGGAACAGTCACTTTGCGCAACTCGGTTCATGCCTCAGTTTGCAGTTGCAGGGACGAAAGGACGTGAAATTTTCCAGTATCCCACTAGATGGTATATTCAGGCACCTTGCTGGAGGACCACTAGATACATGATCCAAACTCACCCGCAACACAGGAGGATCATATATTAAGAATCACAAGGTAAAGAAAAAATGAAAAATTAATATATATATATATATATAAAATAACACCACCACAGCAGGAAGGATTTATTGAAGCTAGCTAACCATATAACCAATTCATCTCACATAAAATCTTCTTTGGCATAGGGTACATGTATAATCTTGCAGGACTGAGATTCGGGACATGAATGGTCAGTGTGAATAAATAGTTCTGGACACAGTAAACTCAACCAAATAACCAATCAGCGCCTCCAAAAAGATAGCACAATATCAAGTTAGAAATAAACTATACACATAAAACCAAGAGTCCAAGACTGTCGAGGCTTACCAGATTTCATATCCACCCTATCCACTTTCCCATATCTTCTGAAAAGCCTCTCCAATTCGGACTGCCTGGCATTATACTCAACATTCCCACAGAAAATTGGCCTCATGCCGCCTGAATAGAATATGTCAGGACTCTTTCCACCCTGAGATCATACAAGAAACTTTGTTGGTGAGCAGGGAAGAGAAACAAATTAATTTAGCCAGTTCAGCAAACATAATGTACTTCATCAGCACAAGTACTGCAACTGCCACAAAACATCAGTAAACAATGCCAGCAACCATGCATCATTGTGCATTCTTCTAAATATTACTCCAATTTCTGTATCCTAGTAATTCTTTGATGAGTTAAATGACATTAATAAGCAATCCAGAGCATTTGACAGTAAATGTGATAAAATGACAATTCAGCATAATAATTGCTAGATATGATCCGCTTAAAATTGTAACTTACTACCAAAAGGTTAAGGCAGCTAATTAAGAGATATAGCATTCCATACTTCTAATGAAGCTACCATACTCAATGAATTTAGGAATTGTTGGCTCTTGCGAGGACACTATCGATTTCTCTTGAATTTTCATCAAAGGTTTACATACACCAGCACAGAAAGATCACTATTTTCCCGCTATTTGAGTGTCAAACACACAAAAAATTGACTACGGTTTTCTCAAATACTATTTTGATATCTTGAAATGAAATAGTTTTGACCTTGTAGTATTGTTCATGCCAACAACAACAAACCTAGTGTAATCCCACAAGTGGGTCTGGGGAGGATAATGTGTACACAGGCCTTACTCCCACCTTGTGAAGGTAGGTGGGAAGGGTATTGTTCATGCCAGTTCAAAATATTTAAGTTTAACACTTACAAGATGACTTTGATTTAAGTCCAAATATCATCAAAAGTAAATTTTGACAATGAAATCGAGACAGATAAAGTTCCATTCAAAAGCTTGAGCTAAATTTCAAACTTATAAAAAATGAAATGAGGCCAGCTCATGAAAACATGACAACGCAACGCAAATAGCCAAGAGAAATCAGATCTTGGACCCAATTGTAATAACTAACGAAAACAACATTGCTTCCACAATATATCAATCAGTCAATCAAAATCAACTACATCCACCATTCACAAATAAGTTACAATGCACTATATGAATCCATATTACCGGATTCCAATAAATTTCATTCAGATATTAAATAATTAGACTGTTAACATAAACTTAGAGTTTCTCTCACTCACTTATCTTGTATGGACCAAATACATGCTTAAAAGAAAATTATTGCAAGAAAAAAAGAATCTTCCACCTAAAAATATCTCCATGTTATTCTAAAACCTTAAATTTTAACTCCATCCGCCTTATGTGGAAATTGGGGCACCAAAACGCTAGTAGACCAAGCTGACCAATCTCTTTTTTTAATAAGAGTGGTGTCCGATCTAATTGGCATCCACCTCAACTATTTCACCAATTCCACAAACACAGGTAACGGCTAACTGTATTCACCAAGGCTTAGGTGGATGGAAAAAAAAACCTAGTGTTTTTTGTCTACGTCGGTATTTGAACCTGAAACTTGATAGTCCTCCTCCCACTTCATGGACCATTAGGCCATACCCTTGTATGCCCCAACAACACAACAACATACCCAGTGAAATCCCACAACATGGGGTCGGTAGATGGTAGTGTGTACGCAGACCTTAACTCTAACTTGGTAGGTAGAGCGGTTGTTTCCTAGAGACCCTCGGCTAAAGACAAAGCATAAGCACAAGCAAAGCAAGAACAATAGATACCCTTGTATGCCTATATCATTCACCAAACCCCTTAATGTTTAAGTAGGTTGAACAAGTCATGGTCAACTTTTACAACCCTAATCTATCTTTCAGTTTCATCTGCCTTATGTTATACTTGAGGCGTCAAAACCCTTCATTTCCAATCTTAAGAGCAACCAAACAGACAAGTCAATTTTCTAACCTAAAAATTTTAAAAACAAATCAATTTTCGAAGCTAAAAAATAAAATCAAATCAATTTTCTAACCTAAAAAAACAGATGAAATTTCTAACCTAAAAATTTTAAACAAAAATCATTCTAACCTAAAAATTAAAAAACAAATCAATTTTCTAACCTACAAATTATAGATCCTCTAAAAATACCTTAATTTTGCTAAAAAAAATCATTTTTAACCAAATTAACCAACAACAATAAAACAAAAAGTAACTACAAATTGATTACAGGATTCAAATTTCTCTATTTTTTAATATAAACCTTTTTTTAAATCAATCAAGTAAAAATGGAACAGATCTTAGATTCAACATTTCTCTATATATAATTAAATAATTTCTAAACAATTAAAACAGATCTGAAAATAAAACACACAAAAAAATAGATCTGATTGATGAATTAAGGAATTATGAAGATTTATTACCTGTTTAAAGTTGAAGAAAATAAATCGTTAACTACAACGAGAGCTCTAAGGTTGAGTGAAAATATCTTTGTTGACGCTATCTTCAGTGTTATAAAAAAGCAACAAGGGTGGATTTTCATTTTGACCAAAATAACCTTGTTATATTTTTGTAATCTCTTTGTTGTCCTATCCTTTTTTGGTGTTAACTTGTAAGTTTTTAATAAAATTAATTTGTAGTATAATTTTTGTCATTTTATATGATAATGTTTAGTTGCAAGTGAAGTTTAAAAAAGGAAAAAGAAATTAAAATTTGAGATGGTAAATGTGTCATAATATTTATGAGGTTATAAAAAATTCTTATTGGGAAAAACAGAAAAGTTTAAAAGTTAACTTATTTACAAATATAAAAAAAGACAGTTCGATGCACTAAGTTTTTGCTATGCGCGGGATCCGGGGAAGGACCGGACCACAAGCGTCCATTATACGTAACCTTACTCTGCATTTATGCAAGAGACTATTTATGAGGCTTGAACCCGTGACTTTCTGATCATATGACAACAACTTTACCAGTTACTTTAATGTTCCCTTAAAAAATAAGGCATTCCTTTTTTAAAATAAATTAATAAGAAAATAGTATTATGTTAAATAGATTAAGATAAAGTATTGCATTTGATGTAGTATATCTTATATACTCGTGATAATATTAATAGAATAAAATATTAAAATAATTTAAGAATATTAGTTTGACAGTAACACTTTTTTTGTCCCTCCGTTTTTTTTATTTTGTTTTCACTTTTTGTTATTTTATTGCTTATTAGTATCATATATTTGTAGGACTAATTTTAAGTGATCTCAGGACTATAGTATATGCGGTTTTTGCTGTTTGTCTGAACTTTGCTTGCGAAATTAATATATCAAACTTGTCTTAACTTCACCTTTTTTTTTGTAACTTCAGTCTGTAGATTTAAAATCAACTTTAGGACAAGCTAGCCTCCAACTTTTTTTCAAACAAATCCATAAAAATTAAGAATATCTAAAAATAAATTCATTTTCATTATAGGTATAAGGTATCACTAATTGTAAAACAACTGTTAGAAACATAAAGGAGAAAACTAGTGCACCTGCGAGCAAAATGAATGCATTGGAAAAAAAAAGGTTTTTTTAAATCAAAAATAATAAGGATGCATCGATTATGGAAAGATAATTCCTCCAATATCTGTGATAACATGCTATAATAGCTAAAGCACCATCAGAAGTTGTCGTATGGTGTTAAGTTTCGATCCATTCTTAATCTCCAATTCGAGCCCTAGAATATAGTCGCCTGATAGGGAGACGTTTACCTCCAAAGTGTGATTTCCCGACGGAGATCTGGATTAATCTTGCCTCAAAGCAGATATCGGAAACCGAATGTGAAACCAAACTTCCACATTGATTCATTAAAATTTAAAGTACTAATCTCTGAAAATTGAAAACATATCATAATCCCAAAAGAACCACAAAAAGAAAAACATAAAGCAAAACATTGATCTGTCTTTAGCACCAATAGTTTTTGTTGCTACAAAACTCTCTTAAATATACTATTCAATAAAATATGTTCTGCTCATCTTCAAAAGGAGGACTTCAAGTCAGTACCAAGTCTACGTTCCTGGGAAAATGTAACAGCCTTTACAGTGCCCCTGAACAAAAGGAAGGAAATATATTTAGAAGTTAGTGTATATTTGACGTATAATAATTCATAAATTCAATGTTCAAAACAAAACTGACTAAAACCAAAGAATTCATAGGTCCGGCAAAACTCCCTATCACCTCGGGTCAGCATAGCCTGGTGAATGGTTTTTAAATAAATAATTAAGTAAAGTAGGATATGATAGGACATTATATAGTTGAGACACGCCATCCTCGGTAGATTCAGTAAATTTCTACGTAGTTGGTGTACTTTTATCAAAAGTGCTTTCGAAAAAGTTCTAAAAAGTATTAGTTTGTGTTTGGCTAATCAATATGATTATTGTCAATATTAGAGTAGCAATTTGTGTTTAGTCAAGCTTTTAAAAGCGTTTACGGAAAAAAAGTTATGTTTTAAGCTTTTGAAAAACAACATCTGCTACTACTCAAAAGCACTTATTATTTTTCCTAAAAAGATTGGCAAAACATCTCAATCCTCTAAAATAAGCACTTTTTTAAATATACATATAAAAAAAACACTTTTGGCTTCCGGAGCTTTTGGCCAAACAAGCTATAAGTTGGTCGTTTGCAAAATAGATTTTAGGATTTAAATACATTAAGTTGGAGGGTACAAAGGCTAGGATTAGAAATATTCTCAAGTACAAAGAGAATAGATGCAAGAATGCATAACTACTTTAAATTACTTCTTGTCATGAAACATTAGTTCGGCTGATCTATCACTTTCTTGTTTTTCTTTTTAAAAGAAATTGATTCTAAGCATTTGTGAGCTTCAATGAACAGCCGAATATAAAATATACGTGAAAACGAGAACCTATAATGAGCAAGCCAATACATTGCAGCGCTCATATTCTTTATATAGATTATCAAAAAGAAACTTGCCTTAAATGGTATTTGATCAAATCATTGCAAATAGTCCTCCTCCATGTCCTGATTAATACCACCATCAAAGTTGACATTCATCTCATCTTCCTTGTTTTGCTACATACATGGTGATGATGTGGTTGAGTTTGCAAAGTAAAATAAGGATCATCCACCAAAAATTCAACTAGCATTAATTTCATGATGTAATATCTAGATATCAAAGTATTATTTTCAAATCGTCCCATATTTATTTTCAAATGAGAAAAGATCAAGTTCAACCTTGAAAAAATATGAATTATCAGACAATACAGAAGAGTACAGTTTTTAATATTGATTGAACAATTGCAAAGAATAAAGAGAACTGCTCAACAAATGTATACCTGATGAGGTTGAACATTCCCTTGATTCATGAAAGAAGTACTAAGATCACCAATGCGTTGTGTTTCCTGCGTAGCATTAATGTTGTGAAACAAAGAAGAGTTACAGACTGGATCGAGCACAGCATCAACTTCTTTCCCCCTGCAAACATCGTTAACAAATATAGATATGTCCTTAAACTAAGATTAATGCCTGAAAAAGTGGTTATTAGGCGGAACTACACATACTTATTCTTAAGATGTTGTAGATTTCCTGTCAGATAACCTGCTTTAGTGTGAATCGATGAGCTGGGGTTACTTGTGTTTCCGAGGACCTGTTTCTCCAGTCGACGATTCTCTTGAACAGCCTTACTCGCTAAGTTTTTGTCAGCAGCTTGGGTTTTACAGCTTGCATCAATGACTTTTCGTAAGAAAATACGATATCTCTGCAAAATTAGAACAAATTGCTTGAAATTAATAAGAAATTGATGATTAGGACGGAACAAATTAAAAATGCTACCTAAGTTTTTAGTAATGATGATTTAAAGTCAGCAATTCTATCAGCAAACCAAGTTCCTAAAATAAGCTAATTATTAATAGAATTACCTTTCCCCCCATACTATGTTATCCGAATTGCTAGATTAGATCCATTACATCATCATATCTTTTGAATTTACCCTTTATGTTATGTACACTGATTTATAGTATATAATATTTTTAGATAAAAGGTTACTTAAGTCAACTAGAGGTAACTACTGTATATAAAAAGGATGAACTCCGTAACCTGTAGAAGAAAATATATAGCATGCTACAACCTCATATATAAAGTACACCAATGGCACCAGAAAGTACACCACTAATGTAAGAACTTTTCACATTATTAGTAAGAAATTCATATCTTTAAATTTAAGTTTTATTATTGATTCTATAAAAATCTTTTAGAAGCTAAGCGTAATTTCTAATAACTTTAGTTTTATATATTTATTGAAGTCAAATATACAAGGAACTTTCTGAAGTTTCTTACATAGTGGTGGTTTCTTACAAGATATACAAGGGAACTTTCAGTTCAAACCATGTGCAATTTTCTATATATTTTAGGATTTGAGTTAAATATTTTCAAATTTTTAGTATAATTTTTTTGGGAATGAATTAAACTATTAGTAAAGTTGAACATATGATATTATAATTTTTACATTATCAGTATAGTATAACCTATGATAGCAGGTTATTTACAATTTTACCCTATTACCAATTAGTAATACTTATCATAAGATCTAACTGTAATTATCTTACAAGTGACCTGATTATGTAAAAAAAATTACATCGTCAATGCATAGAACTTAAGCTCCTTCCTTTATTCTTCTTTCATCTTTTATTCATAAGAGTTCATATTGTATCATAACATTAATGACAATCATCATAAAGCACGAGAAACCTAAAGAAGCAAGGCCAGATGTAGTAAAGGAGTCAAATCCTCAGGTTATGCAACAGAGGAATCCACAGAAAGAGGAGAAGATTGCTGGAAAATCATGGAATTCTCTCTTTACTAAAAATCGTTTTGCAGCCAAAGGTATGAGTCTAAACTATATTGCTCCTACAGTCAAGAATGGGGGAAAGATAGTGGAACTACAACAAGCTGAGATTGAAAAGGAAAGTGAACGATGGAAGCACGATATTGTTCTCTATGTTGTGGGAAATAGCCCTTCAATTGGAGCCCTAGAAAGATTTATAGCTAGTCAATGGAACAACATAGCTAAACCCAAGGTCTATTTACATAATGATGGGTACTTTCTTATCAAGTTCAATAGTTGTGATGACTGGAACAAAATCCTACATTCTGACCCTCATATGATCAATAACAGGCCTGTGATTATCAAAGCACGGACCTCAGACTTTGATTTTGTATGTGAAGTATTAAAGACCATCCCATGATGGGTGAAATTTCCAAATCTCCCACTTAATTGTTGGAGTATGGATTCTCTAAGCAGAATTGCGAGTAGTTTAGGCAGCCCTTTGTATGCAGATGAGTGCATAAAAATGTGGGACGTATTTCCTATGCCAGAGTTATAATAAAAATGGATATCACAAGTGAACTACCTGAAACTGTGAAGGTATTGGACCCAAATGATAGATGTTTTGATCAAATGGTTCTGAATGACTAGAAACCTATCTACTGTGGTAGCTGTTTACAGTGGTGTCATGATTGCAAAAAAGGAAACCAGAAACAAATGGAGACACAACCTAAGCCAAAGGTACAAAGGAAGGAAGGGCAATCAAAGGCCTTCTCACAATCAAGGACAAACCAGAGGAGGTCCAATTGAACAAGGCACCCCAGCTACCTCAGAATACAATTGAAAAGGAGCAAGATAAAGGAGAGGAATAGAGTGAGGTAACGAAGAAAGCTGCAGCAAAAGGTAGCCAAATAATCCAAATCAATGAAGTAACTTTAGTGCATCACGACCAGTGGCATGCAAGAACCCTGGCTTCTGATGGGTGATTTCAATGCCATAACAAATGGTCATGATAGGATACAAGGGAATAGTGTACAAGAGGTCGAAGTGGGAGATTTCAGGAATTTCATGCCAGATACTGGAATTACTGAACTCTCAACAGGTGGTAGGGAAACCACATGGATAGACGGCCATATTTTTAGTAAGATTAACAAAGATATGGTAAATGCTGAGTGGATGATGGGAATACCTTTCCTGAATGTTATAGTGATTGAGCCTCTTTTTTTTATCACTCCCCGCTGCGTTTAGAACTTAGGGACATTTCAAGTTTTTCAACTGGCTCGCTGAGCATAAAGATTTCAATCTGGCTGTCTCAGAATATTGGAGATGTAATATCAATGGATCCAGCATGACCAAGATATGGAAGAAATTGAAACAAGTAAAGACAGGATTGAAGGGGCTAAATAACAAAAAAATTAGTGGCATCACAACCAGAGTACAAAATGTAAAGAAGCAGGTTGTAGAAATACAAAGGCAAATGCAAGATGGGTATCATCAGGAACTTCTGGAACATGAAAAAAAAACTAAGGAAACATCTGGAAAAATGGCAATAATTGAGGAAAGTGCGCTGTAACAAAAGTCAAGACTCCACTAAACTCTATTTCTATGTCCACTAAACAAAAGTCAAGAGTCCACAGAACAGTCTTGGCAGGCAGCATTTACTTTATTTCTGTGTTTCGGACTCTTAAATGTTGATGAGTGTGTGTCAGATCCTCCAAAAGTAGTGCATTTTTTGAGGATCCGACACTGGTGCGACAACATTTTTGGAGAGTCCGGGCAACATAGCTTTATTTGGCAACAAAGGAATTTGAGTGTCCTTCAACAGAAGCAGAGGAGCCCTGAGGTGATCATTAGGTTGATAGTACAAGAATCCATCAGTAGAAGTGCTGTGATGCTAAAGCTAGCAGGACGAATTAAAAAATTAAATTTCTATCCTTAGGAGTGCTAGTTGAATAGAAGCTGGGAACAATGTACTGATAACATGGGACTTCTGTCCAAGTATCAGGTTTGAGCTTTTTCTGTACATACAACTCTTTCGTAATAAATTTGACAGTTGATTACCAGAAAAGACCCTTTAAGATTATGCACTAGTTCAAGAAAAGTAGTACAGAATTCAAACATTACTTCACCAATTATAGTTAAACATATGTATTTAGAATTAAACCTGTAAATGGCTGGCGACGTTGTCTCTAGTTAATCCAGGGACTTTCATGTGATCAAGAATATTTAATGGCGCAACTCCTGCATGAAAATGCAGGTAAAACAATATTGGCAATTTAATGTTCCTATATGTTTGACACCTCGGAAAAACATCTTTTAATAATGTGAATATGCTAGCAACAACAACTTACTGTCAAATCCAATCTCTGTGATGGCTACCAGGAATTTGTTGTGAAGAGCCATTGTCCACTTAACTTTAGCCTTTTTTGGTACAACAGAATTAACACTGTTTTCTATATCAGCATTCCCCTGTTTTATTGCAGATTTCCTCTTAGATGTTCCCTTCTTGATATGTTGATGACAATTTTCACAGATATATGATGCAGACTCCCCGACTTCATGAACTCTTCTCTTATTACAATTGGAACTTTTCTCAAAACTCTCTATTTCCTCAACAACAGGTCTTTTACCTTTCTTATCCTGCAACGCTGCGTACTGCCATAGATCTCTTAGATCATTTGATATGGGCTTAGCAATGAAAACTGCAGCCCCATCCATTAATCCTTTCAAAATTGTACCATCTTTGTCTTCAGCTGACATCACTGACATTTAGTACATAAACTTAAATCACAAACCTTTCTTTTGAAGACCAATGAATAGAATAATGAACATTTGATGGAGAAGAAAGTGGAAAAAGAAAAAAGAACCAAACTCACACATAACAGGTAGCTGAAATTCTTGGGTTATCACTTGTTGGAATTCCAAGCCATTCATACCAGGCACGTGCACATTGGTGATAACGAGATCAAACGAATTACTTTTGCACCGAAGTGTAGACAAAGCATCCATTGGATATTTGACAGTCACAACTGGAGTAAAACCAAAATAGTTTATTGATTAGATGTATTATGAAGCGGAAATGACAACCAGTCCATAAAGAAACATTTTAAATACAAATATGTACCAATATCTGCTACGTTGCTTATAAGCTCAGACATCAGGATTAATAGCTAAATCAAAGGAACTATGTTTTCCATACATATGCTGATTTTAGATCTATTATTGTGGTTATCATAAATAAAGATAATTCCATAAATACGGATGTACTTAAAGTTCTTTATCAGATTTATCAAATTCCTTCTCTTGTTTCTCATGAATCTAAAGAATCATTCTTTACTAAAAACCAGAAAAGGAAAAGAAATTGTGTCTTGACAATTCTCACAATATCATGAGTTTATATAGAAATTAGTTAAGTGGGGGAGTTTGAGAAGGGCGGGCAAGGCCTTCATTGGTCTAAAATAACCAGTATCCCCCTTTGACCATAGAATAAAGGGTGGAGCTTGAAAAACACAAAAGAATGTTAATTTGATGATATTGGCATTAGTATTGGATACTTGGTTAAAGAACATTTCAACCAATCTATCGAGAGACTCCTTTACGTCCTTGACTACAACAACAACATACCCAGTATAATCCCACATGTGGGGTCTGGGGAGGGTAGAGTGTACGCAGGTCTTACCCCTACCTTATGAGGGTAGGGAGATTGTTTTCGATAGACCCTCGGTTCAATAAGTGGTCAGTTGTTGTGATTCCCCTTTTATTTTTCAACAAGTCATACACACATCGGATCCAAAGAAGATCTAACAAAGTAAAGTGCCACCTTAAATTAATCATTCAATTTCTTGTTCCTAAATAGGAAGTACGAACAATTTTGGTACATTTGATAGGTAATTTGAATTCATATATCATGTTACTTGAAGATCTAAAGCTTACCACTTTCAACTCCAGGGTATATCAAACTCTGGCAAAAAAAAGTTCTAGGGTATATCAAATTAGGGGAAGAAACAAAGCAATTCATGCATGATAGAATCCACACCAAATCAGGGGATGAAAAAAGAAGACGGCGCCAACATCGCCAAAGATTTGGTAAAAGTACCTTGGTAGTTACATGCCCTTAGTATCGTCGCAACAACATCATTATCCACCACCAAAAGCCTCATCTTTTCAAACTGAATAATGACAATGTATATGAAGGTCTATTTGGTCTAACTGAATAGTGACAATCGCCGCAGGTCTTATAGTGGTTTTATTCAGAGCGGTAAGGGACAAATATATAGATGTTCACCCTAGGACCAAAAAATAGAAAAAGAAATGTTCCCCTTTCCCATTGGTGCAATCAAGTGTGAATACATTTGCAAGAAAATCTACAAATTATACTTCCATTAAAAGTTCTGCTATGTTACTAGATTTTGCTTTCCATATTAGAATAGATTGTTAATTACATTAGCATTTTAAGATTACTTTTAGTAATTTGTTACTATAGTTTTCAACATACACTACTCCACTACCTATTGTAATTGACACTCTTTCGTTTTCTCTCTCTTTCAATTTTAGCTTTTTTAAACTGCTTTCCTTACCAACCTTGTAAAAGCTATAACATCAGTGTGAAGACTTGGCTAGCTAGGTATTCCAATTTATATACACTTTTTGGTAAGGCTTTAAATTGATGGTTGGCTAGTTGATTATGGTTTCCAATTTAAACTCTCTTGCTTTATAAGGATAAGTTTTAATTGAAGTAAAATGTCCTAAAGTACAGTGTGTGACCTTACCTGAATTTCATTGGTGCATCTTTTTCTTTTCACATTTTATCTCTATAATATTATTGTTGAAAACACGATTAAGTAATTTAAAATATGCTCTCTAATGATTAAGCATTTAGATAAGATGGTTGCACTCTTAAAAATGGTCTCAGAACACGAAAATGTCCTGAGTTCAAGCCTCACTATCATTCATTATCAAAAAGAATTTCCACGTGTTTGCCCTACAAATAGAGTTCAGGCTCACGTGAGTAAATGACTGTAGACAAAAATCAGAATATTCACACTTGACCCAAGAGAAAGAGTCAGACCTCATGTAAGTAAATGACTCTAGACATAAATCAGTTGAAGTACAAGTAACTTTGAGAATTATTTTTTTATAATTGTATGGAGAAAGCATATGATAGAGTACCACAAAAGGTCTTATGGTGATGATTGAGAAAAAAGAATTCATACTAAATATGTATATGTCACAAAAGACATGTATGAAGGAGTCATCACTAGTGTGAGAACATAAGTAGGAGATACAATGAAATTTTCCGCAATAGTGGCTCTACACTAGGGATCGACACTGAGCCACAACTTACCCAAGTTATGGATGAGTTAACAAACACGGTACAAGATAAGGTCCCATGGCATATGCTATTTGCTGAATGAGAAGACGAAGTTAAGGTGAGACTACACGGGATTCCAGTGTTAAAGTGTAAAAAGTTTAGCTATGTAGCCTCATCATTTCAAGAGAATGAAATGAAAGATGGAGATGTTGCTCATAGAATTGAAACATGATGTTGAAATGGAAAAGTGCTACCAGGGTGCTATGTAATAGAAATATGTCTAGGAAAGTGAAAGGCAACTTCTACAGAACAGTTATAAGATCAACAATGTTATATGATAGTGAATGTTGGGCCGCTAAATTCCAACATATCCACAAAATGAGTGTTGCAGAGATGCGGATGCTAAAATGGATGAGCAGTCATACAAGATTAGAATTTTGTTTTTAAATGACCAAATTCGCTAGAAGGTGCAACTAGCATGCGCTAAAGATAAAATGAGAGGAGGTTGCTTGGGATGGGTTGGTCATGTTCGGTCTATAGATTTCAAAATATTGTGAGTAAACGTGTTAAAAGGACGAGGTAGGCCTAAACTCACATGAAAGGAAGTTGTCTTGAAAGACCTATAAGAGTGTAGCATGCTGAAGACCGTAAAGTAAGTAACTCGGGGAAATGAAAGCAGAATACGTTCGGATCCTCCCACATGTACAATCATTTTTAACGGTTTCTTGGAACCAATGCAAGCTAAGCTTAAATAGAGACATGTGGGCAATGAGAATTCATATAGCCGACCACAACTTGTTTGGGATTGAGGCTTAGTTGCTGTTGTAATTATATAGATAGATTTAGAATTGTTTTACTCTTGAAATATTTTTTTCTTATAATTTTAAACTTTTGTTTATTGCTCGAAATCCTTTCATTGTTTTAATTTATTAATAATATCTTTAAGTACCTTCTATTTTCTTTATTTTATTTTATAACCTAATTCAAAGTATAAATACCCTCACATTATCTATATTCTTTTTTCATTATTTAATATTTCTGGTTTTGACTTTATATGTTAAGACTTCAGTCATGTGGTCTTATCAACAGTATCACTTTTCTTATCATAATTTCAAACACTTATCTCAAATTAGAATAAGTCGTATCCTTCTATTTCTAAATTAAACTGCATTTTCAAAAATCATCTCTTGTGGTCCGGCCCTTCCCCGGACCCCGCTCATAGCGGGAGCTTAGTGCACCGGGCTGCCCTTTTTATTGAGTTTTATTCCAAAAACAATGATTCCTTCAATATTTGAAAATAATTTAACTTTAAACTTCTCAATTTTACACTTAGTGACATAATTTTACAGCCACAAATGTCATGACCTGATTAAAACCAAGTTCCAAAAATTTGATAGCCGCACAAATGTCATGGAATGTTTAAGACAACAAGTTCAAAAGTAAGTTTGTATGCAGACAAGCAGGTTCACCTTAAATGGAATGGGAGAGTAATGTTTTCGACGTAAACATGTGAACTGGAAAGTTTTGCTCAAGTGTCAGCGGGTTTTTCGTCGGAATATATGGATGACTGCAAATAAGGCTATTTTCAATGGCGGAACAGTAAAAAATTGTGTCATTCTGCACAAATAAAGTTTCAATGGTTTCTCCGGAAAAAAATATGGTTTCGTGTAATTTTAGGCCCTTTTGAAAGTTTGTCCCCCTAAAATAATACCATTGAAAAACTAAGAATAACTACCTAATTGGCATTTTTAAAATTAACGGACATGTGTAAATGCCTTTAGAAACAGAAATATAAGCTATTAAGGAATGCTAAAATAATGTATTAAACATCAATTATATGTCTATTGAATACAATATATCATACAGCGCGGAGGTGTGAGAGGTTGGCTATGGATGGCTTCAAGAGAGGTAGAGGTAGGCCGAATAAGTATTGGGGAGAGGTGATTAGACAGGACATGGCGCAGTTGCAGCTTACCAATAACATGACCTTAGATAGAAGGTTATGGAGGACACATATTAGGTATAAGGTTAGTTGGTAGTAGCATGTTGTCTCGCTTATCCTTCTTTACTAGTAGTCGTAGTTTCTTATCCTTTGATTTTTGTTATTATTTTCTGTCTTTTGATCTTCGCTTAGCATATTGTTATGTTGTAGTAATTGTTTCCTTTTTCCTATTTGACCTGCTTTGCTATTATTTTATTCTGAGTTGAAGGTCTATCGGAAACATTCACTCTACCTCCCAAGGTAGCGGTAAGGTTTGCGTACACTCTACCCTCCCCAGATCACACTTATATGATTATATGATTACACCGGGTATGTTGTTGTTGTAAAGAGTCTAATGTACATTAGCAACCTAACTATTATGATTCTTTTGCATCCTCTAAGCTACTCCAAACTCCATATATATATATATATATATATATATATGATATTCAAAATAAGTTAGAAGACAAGTAACATAAATTTTTGGGAATTTCAGCAGCGATTGTGCTATAATCATGTGCAACTTCATCCTACAATATGTATTATTGTTCCTTGTTACAATAACACATCAAAAAACAAGGTCCATTGCAATATTTTGGTAGAGTTCACTACATATATGTCTTATTCTTAAGACACAATATATAACGTTTTAAACAACTTAATAACACATCAAACAACACATATCTAAATCATATATTAGAAAATGAAATTTCTAACTGAATGTAAACTTACCTATGCCGTCTTTTTGCATGGCTCCACCTGTACTTCTGTAAGTGCAAAAGACATTGCAAACCAAACTTCTAAGCTAAAGTCCATCTGATAAAGCAATATTGACAAATAACAACATATCCAGTGAAGTCCAACAACGTGGGGTCTGGGAAGGTAGATCGTACGCAGACCTTACCTCTACCTATGTAGAGAGGTTTTTTCCGAAAGCCCTCGGCTCAATACAAAGCATAAGCACAAGCAAAGCAAGAGAAACGGTCAGAACCGGACAAGAAATTTAAAGCAGTATGAAAATGAGAGTAACAAAAGCGAATAAGTCAAGCATTCTGAAAAAAGAAGCAGTAACTAACGCAGGTAAATAAGATAAACAAAGTACACGAAAGAACATACAGCAGCAGAAATCAACAGACATGGGATTATAAAACAATATTGCGCCTACTAGTATGATAGGCTAAGCAGGGCTACAATAATAACACTACAACTACCAATATGTAAGCGTAAGTAGGACTATACTCAACTACCTACTATCCTTCTACCCTAATTTGTGTCCTCCACAACCCCCTATCTAAGGTCATGTCCTCGGTAAGTTGCACCAGCGCCACATCCCGTCTAATCACCTCTCCCCAATACTTCTTCGGTCTACCTCTACCCTCCTGAACTCATCCATAGCCAACCTCTCACACCTCCGCACTGGGGCATTTATGCTTCTCCTCTGCACATGCCCGAACCATCTCAACCTCGCTTCCCGCATCTTATCATCCACCGAGGCCACTCTCACTCTGTCCCGGATATTATCATTTCTAATTTAATCCCTCCTTGTATACCCACACATCCATCTCAACATCCTCATCTCCGCAACTTTCATTTTTTGGATGTGCGAAGTCTTAGACTGGCCAACACTACATAGTCGGTCTAACCACCACTCTATAGAACTTGCCTTTAAGTTTTGGTGGCACCTTTTTATCGCACAGGACTCCAGATGCGAGACTCTATTTCATTCACCCTGCACCAATACGATGTGTGACATCGTCATCAATCTCTCCATTCCCTTGGATAATAGACTCGAGATACTTGAAGCTTCCTTTCTTTGGAATGACCTGAATAAGACATTAACAAATAACAAATTTTCATCACTACGGTTTTGCATCTGAGTTTCATAGATAACGTCCACATTGAATTTGTATTTCGTCAGCCCACTTTAGCAATGCAACTCTATTGAGATCAACACCAACATTTCTATAATTCAAACGTTAATAACCCAATTTGATATATGTCAATCCACCATTAAAGAAAGCTCATCTCTTTTGAATCATATGCAATACTGACACTAGAACAAGGATGCTCCAATTATAATATTGACCAAACTTACATAATATTGACAAAACATCAGTATATAAAAAATGTATCAACATTATTCTTAAACTTCAATCAATAAAGAAAAAACAAAAGGATCAACAGTAGGGGGAAGGGAGACTTATTAGCTGGTGGCGACCACGAGAGAGGAGTGTTGAGCGGCAATGTTGATGGGGACCGGGGAAAAGAGTCTTTAGATTTCCTTTACTAAATGGAGAAAATGGTGACTGACCCGTCCATCAAAAAACTCTAGCGTAAATCACTAAATAGTACACGCATTTTCCTTTATTAGAAGTCGAGCTCCCAACGACCATGCCGCAAAAAAATACTGAATTATGAAATAGCCTTCTGACAGCCAGGTCTTTAACTAAAATTAATTCGACAGATAAAAGCCCTAAATATCTTTCATTTGTCAAGAATATTCCTTCCGATAGAGAAGGAACTGTCCTCCAAAACTTCTTCCGGCAAAATGATAAAAACGATCTTTGATGGATTCCGATGATCTGTCCATCGAAAAACTGAATAACATTAAACAACAATTAAAAAAATTAACTTTTTGATGTCTTTTAGTCGATGTATCTCGATGCCTTGAAAGCTTCTTGGTCTGTCGAAGAAGGTCGTCAGAAATCGGCCAGTTCTTAAGTGTGAAATCTCAAGGCATAAACAGTAGTATGATTAGCATTTTTTGAGCTGAGATGATACAACTCGACCAAAGGTGGACAGAAGGACTGCCAGCCCGTTGTTAAGGGTCAGACGGGACAACCGTCGACCATAAATCCAGTCAATCACATTTGTTCTTTGAAAGAACCCAACTGGAGCAGGGAATCTTAGAATGCAGATCTCTCCAGTAACCAAGTCTATCTAGCATTCAAATTCACAGCTAAAGATTAATTTGATAACTTGGTGTATGGTGGTAGATTCACTCCGGTAGTGAATTTCTAATGGATGTAACCTTAATTTTGGCGCAATTAAAAAAGTGTTGTTAGTTTTACCATTTTCAAAAAAGAAAAAGAAAAGTGTCGTTAGTCAGATCCCACTTAAAGTTAATGTTGTTCATCCGCTCTATAATGTAGGCAGTGAATACAAGATCATCAATTAACTCTTCTAGCTTCACTTAGACAAGATGGTCTATCCATTTCATATATAAAAGAGAAGTCACGAGGGTCATTGTTTATATATTACTTCCACTTCTTCAAATCTAGAGTCCTCCTAGGAAATAGCGCTAGAGCAGTTTGACCCCCCCCCCCCCACACACACACACCTCTTCACATCCTGGAAATTTGATAATTTTAATATATAGACGCGTGTGTATCCACACAAGCAAAAGGTTAGTACTTACCGAAGTTTATGCCGCAACCAAAAGCACCAAAGAACCCAGTCCCTCTCAGAGAAAACATGTAGTAATAAGATTGGTTGAGATCGTCGTCATCATCATCAAACGTGTGCCTGATGTCAGCACTGAACTCTGCATCAATTGAAGCAACAGACTGGACAGAGTTAATATGTTTAGGAACATCATCTATTCTGGGAAGATAGACGTGAGTAGGTGGCATGAAGCAATCAGACACCACACAAAGCAACTGGCGTAAAAAAGGAAGCCAAAGAAATGGTTAGGATTACATGGTTACCAACGGAAATATAATCATCTCTTCAGATCAAGAGAAACTGGTATGGATTATACCGCAAGCAAGATGCTTATAATAGAGTCCAATGAAGAGACAGTCTATCGGATGTGATTGTTTCCACGAGATGAGATTTATAGTTTTCATATATGAGCACCCAAGGGCGTGACCTAGTGGTCAATGAAGTGGGTTGAGAACCATGAATTCTCAGGTTCAAATGCCCGCAAGGACAAAAACACTGGGCGATTTCTTCCCATCTGTCCTAGGCTTGGTGGATAGAGTTACCTGGTACCTGTTGCTGGTGTTGTTGGTAGGAGGTGGCAGGTATCCCGTGGAATTATTCGAAGTGCGTGCAAGCTGGCCTAGACACCACGGTTATAAAAAAATAGTTTTCATATGTGAAATAATCTCAACATCGCAGCTTACGACCTCCTCTGTGTAGCTCAATTCTTTTCTAAATTTGTAAAAAATGAAATAACTCAACAAGTTGAAGAATAGGCTTCTGAGTAGAGTAAGAAGGGTGCATTAGGTAGAGTTTGTAACACAATGGACTGAATTGAGAGGAGCAGATATTATGAAAACGAAATTATCAAAATTTGATTGCAGTACCATGTAAAATAATCTAAGCATCAAAACCAAATCTCATTACAAAACCTCTACATATATGATGGGGAGACAAGTTTACTGACAATATCTCCTCTTAGATCACCTTCAAAGAGAATCAATTCTATAAATTAAACAGCTAAACAGAAACCTAGCTGATGAACAATAGCAATAATCTTGCTGATCATATCAAACCAAACAAGAGGCGAAGTCGAGAAAATCCAACTAAAACAATAGTGACACTAACACCTTGTTTGGATGGCTGTTACATATCATTTCATAATGTATCGTATTGTATTACATTGTATTGTCTTGATGAATATAACGTTTGAATTGATTGTATTATTTCATAATGCCACGCACCAGTAAATCTGAAGAATAAGATTACAATATAACAAAGAAACAATGATATGGGGCAAAATTATTATAAAAAGGGCAGGGGATAGGGTAAATAGTCTTATTAAATAATAAATAAGGGCAATATGAGAAAAATAAGGTAACCACGCGATCGCACCAAATTTGTGGTTACATAAAATGACATTTTTCATCGTTATATAAAACAGGATTAACAATACGAAACAATAAAATTTAACTTAAAAATCAAAACAAACATTGTAATTAGTAAGAGATATTTTTTTTGATAAGAAGAGATAATGGTCAACTATCACTTTTTCGCGAGTTTCACACCTCAACTATCCGTTGTTTCCTTTTTCTACCTGAATTATCACCATCTATGTATTAAAACATACCTCAAAGCTAATTAGGCCAACTATCAGCCATTCACTTTTCCTACCTGAACTATCACCATCTATGTATTAAAATACACCTCGAAGTTGATTAGGCCAACTACCAGCTATTCCCTTTTCCTACCTAAACTATCATCATTCTATGTATTAAAACACACTTCAAAGCTGATTAGGTCAACTACCAGTTGTTCTTGTTTCCTACCTGAACTCATCTATGTATTAAAATATACCTCGAAGCTGATTAGGTCAACTATCAGCTATTCCCTTTCCTTTACCTAAACTATCACATCAGGTAGAAAAAGGGAACAACTGATAGTTCGGGCGTAAAACTCGTGAAAAAATGATAATTGAGTGTGTTTTTGACTATTAACTCTTAAAGTAACAATAGGATACAATACAACATATAACAAGTTAACAACCATCCAAACAAGTTATAAGTGAAAGAGGAAATGGAACGAAGTAGTAAGAACTAAACAAACTCGAGAGCAATGGAACATACTTCTCTGATAATAGCACCAATTGATCCTTTCAACATCACTAACCAATCCATAGCTAGATAGTAACGGATCCAGCAAATCGTTCATAAAATTCCATATTTGCTGCTCGAGAACGGTGGTGGGTTTAATTGAAACCTTTATGTTTTGTGTTTGAGGGTAATACAAAATACTCCCGTAAACAATTTTAGCACTTTAAATTGCCAAAATTTAATATTTTTTTATCTTCGTCAAATATTTAAAGAATTTTGTTTACTATTAAATTTGATGCAACAATGAAAAAATATATAATTAGCGCGAACCCATATTTTAAAATAAGTACTCTCTCTTCTCAATTTAAATGCATTATTTTTTTAAAAAATTTGTCTCATAAAAATGTCTCTTTCTATATTTAATTCAATTTCAAGACAAATTTAATACTATAATATTTAAAAGATCCCACACATTTTTAATTTAAGACTACAAGATTCAAAAGTTCTTTTATTTCTTAAATTTTATGTCAAATCAAACTAAAATACTTAAATTGGAACGGATGAATTAGTATTTTAGTCTCTGACAGCAGTAGACATACGTGTTGTTGCAGCTACTGCGTCCGCAAATGCTGCTATTGTTAGAGCGTCAAAACGAAGTGCCTCGAGCAGAGCGCCAAGAGTTTCTTTTATGAAGAGGAAGTGTTTGGTATGCCAAGATTGGTGGTTGAAATGGCAGAGGCAATGCTTGTGGGCCACCTAGGATGAAAACGACATCGTATTATTCTGATAGTCGCCTAAAATTGTTTTGATGTAGCCGATTTCAACGGTGACGGATCTAGAGCATAATCTACGTATGTACGAGAACTTAATAGCCTTTTATCAAATTTTGTATATACATATGAATTCACGGAAATTCAGTAATTTGTCATGCTCCTATATATTTCTATTAAGAAATCTACTACTAATAATATATGAAATTAGACTATGAACTCAATTATTATTATTATATATTATTTTAATATTATTATTGTTGGAAATTAGCCTTTGGCGGGAGTTGCGACCGACCAATTTTAACGGCTTAAACACTAGTGTTACGTATGTTGGAGAATCCGGTTCTTCACACATGCATGATCTACTAAGTACGTAGATAACTGTAGGGCCAAGAATTGTCAAATTTCATTGAGAAATGAAAGAGATATTGGTTCACGAAGTAAGGTGTTTGAAGCATGAAAAAGTGTGGTGTGTGATCAATTCTCCCTCATCGGTAGAGGAAGAAAGAATTGTTGTGTATATAAGACTCGAAATTGGTTTAGGGTTTGGGACCCCAAGGGGTATCCCATGTGTTTAAAGGAGGGAGGACCTAGATGTGCTTCGGTTCGAGGAAAGACCACCACCTTGTGCCGCCCCTCCGATCAGGTTCACGTTGGTAGAGTGGGCCTTCTGATATTATCTTTTTGGGCCAGAGAACTTTGCTAGAAGTACAATTTGATCCCAGAAGTTTCAGATGTACATTTTGGACCAGAATTCTTTCAGATGTACAGTTTGGTCCCTGAAGTTTCAAGATGTACAGTTTGGTCCCTGAAGTTTCTAGAAAGTCAGAATTTGGACGGTCAAAGCAGAAACGCCACAGCACTCAATTCAGCCATTTATTTTGGCTGAATTACTCCTCCTATAATGGCCAATCAGTTGGTGTTCTTCACCATTTATTTTGGTGACATTACTACCTCCATAATGGCCATTACTTGGCCAGTAATGGCACTTATGGAGGCAGTTTTGTTCCTCCTCCCTCACCTATATAAACACCCCTTACACCATTGTTGAGGCACACTTACAATACACGAAAATACACGAGCAAAACAGTTTCTTCCTACATCTTCCAAGCATCATTTCGTTACTCAATATTCTTCACGGTAGCATTTGAGTTTCCTTTGCTCAAGTGTTCCATTGTTGTTTTATCTTGGGAGACAAATTGTCCAGGACGTATAAAGGATACATACGGGGCAATATTATCTTAAGGACAGAGTGCCACACTCGACTCAGCAAAAACAGTTTTTCAGTTTTTCTTGTTCATCTTTGTAATTTTCAATTTTCTAGTTAAATTGTAATTTCAATTCTTACATAAGCAGTTACTTGTAATTTCCGTTTCTGCGATCCTTTGTAAAGCCAACAATTATAGAAACACATAAACTTCAGATAGTAAACTAACGTGATTTGGGTCATGAACTCACTAAAGCACATTAAATTTAGTTGGTTCAACTCTTAAGTTTGTACTATCGAATATTCTATTGTACAACAACATATTCAGTGTGATCTCACAAGTGGATTTGAGAATATTCTATTGTAGTACTTTTACAAATATGAATTCACAATTTAATATTATTTAAATTTGAGTATATTCTCAGATATATTTATGCGTCCTTTCAAAAAATATTAGTTCAATTGGAGCAATTGAACAAGGCTATATTTGCCGCCTCTAAGTAAGACCAATGTGTGCCGTTTTCTAGTAATATAACTCGAATGAGTTTTTAGTAGTGAACTCGTTATACTTCTAAAATTATGAGTTCATAATCTAATATTTTTGTATTTCGTGTTGAAAACAGTGAGTTCGACTGCATTCTTAGCACTAAAGGCTACATCAGCCGCTATTGTATATTGTTCTTTCTCATGTAATAGGTTGGCACAACATCATCAAGTTTACATTTCCTACTTATAGGCAATAAATTAACTTTGGCGTATCTCTAATACAAAATCTTAAGAAGATACTTAATTAGTCTTTCATATTTGTGTTAAATTAATTAGCGATTTCAAAATTGTCAGCTTTATCATGTGCGAGACTATTCCAAAGTGGAGAGTGACAAAAGAGTCTTTAAGTGTTTGATAAACATTATATTATGTATGCACATTATTCCAACATATAATAGGGTCGAGTAATTCATGGTGAACTACAAGAAAATATATCAAGAAGAATTGTGATGGAGTGATAAATATTTTATTTATCTCAGATGTTTCGTATTTGAGCCCTTAGTATGAAATTGTCCTTATCCCCCAATATGAGTACTGGACGCTAGATTGGAAATCAAAAAGAAAATTATGAGATATATAAGAAATGATCATATTATATCTTTATCCTTCGAAGTGGTACTTTTCGACGCGTATTCAAAATACTCATAATTTAAAGGGAAGATTGTATATCCAATCAAATAAATCATATTACGTGGAAATTTATAATAATTTAGTCAACAAACTATAAATAATGAAAGGAACCCATTACCAAATTACGTACGGTTAGTAAGTCCATGAAGGTTGAAAATAAATAAAAGTTGGTCCATGAAGGGGACCTTTGAAGAAAATAAGAAAGTGAAAAGCAAAGGGACCACAAAAGATCCTGGCCCTTACACATCAGAATAATTAGTAGCACATTGTACACACTTCTCCGTGGGGCAATCGTAGGAAAATTGACCCCTTTTTTGGGTTATAGTGTTCCGAAATTTACTTATCCGATTAATACTATATTACTAATTCAACATGTATAAGTTAAAACATTCATTAACTTGAAAAATGTTATAAACTTAATAAGAAAGCGTAACCAAAAGACTATTATATTAATCAATTAAGGACAAATGGATTAATAGGTACACAAACAATCGCCTCATTGAGGATCAACGACATCGCTGATCATAATTGACGTCACTTCTTTGATCTAGGGCACCACTCTTGCAACCCTTTTGGTCCATGTTGGTTATGGTTGGCACTTGACACCCATTTTGGGTACAGGCCACCACTCTGAGTTGTAGCTCAAGCGCTGATCGACGTGTTCATCAATTGTTATTGACGGATTAAAATAGCCCACCTCCACCCCCAAAAAAATTATAGAAAAAACTAATATGCTAAGTGAGATAGCCTATTCATTTTCCCAGCCTAATCAATGAGGAACAATTGATATAAAATAAAGTACGTTTTACTAGAGATTTTTTTTACTTACAAAATTTGACGCCGAATATGTAATTAAAAATAGATCCAGATTCAACCTGCGTAAAGTTGGGATGAAAACATTTTTCACTAGAGACTTTTTACTTTGAAGATTTGAATCCAAGGTTTCTAATAAAAAACAGATCAATTAATATTCATATCACCATATCTCTTACACCTTGTTTGGATGGTTGTTACAAATCGTTTCATAAATAGCGTATCATATTGTATTGTATTTGGATAGATCGTATCGTTTCGTGTTGTTCCACAATGTCACGACATCAACAGTTTAAAGGATAAACTTACAAGAAAAGTAGGGTACGACGTAGAGCTATTATAAAACGATAGAGTAAAGTATAAAATAAGATTACTAGATAGTTAACAAACAGAAAATGAGAAGAAAGAAAAAAGGTAATGATTCGATCACATTAAATCGGTCGTTATATAAAATTAAATTTTTCGTCGTTACATAACAATGAATATAATGATACGATATAATAAAATTCACGGAAAAAACATTATAATTAAACTAACAACACAATATATATATAGGTAACAACCATCTAAACAGCTCTTTCATCCCGTGAAGTGCATTTTTGGGGCGTGAAATTGAGAATGAGTTGCCTACAAAGTCAAGACCGTGTGCTGGAAGCCTGGAACTCAGTGATCAGTCACCAACTTTATGACAATAATTTTCAAAAGGTTATTTTGTAGGTTTGTTAAATTTAGATAAGAATTTAATTTGACTCGACTGTTTGGGTGGGTTATTCGTGCCAACTCCTCAAGTTATCATCTGTTTTATTTATGTGATATACTTTATCACTATTATTTATTGGAGAGTCAATGTTTTTTTAATCTTTGACCACAATCTCTTTGCGTGTTTAATTTATAAGTATTTAAAATTATTAACTATTTTAATTCATAATAATTTTCTTGTAAATTATATATATATAATTTATATATGTATAAACTTTCTTTTTTAAGGAGAGTTTTGGAGTAACAGTAAAGTTGTCTCCGTGCGACTTATATGTCAGGAGTTCGAGTCGTGTAAGCATTCACTAATGCTTGCATTATGATATATTGTTTACATCACACCCTTTGGGTGTGGGCCTTCCCCAAACACTACAACGAGAAATACTTTGTGCATCAAGCTGCCATTTATTTCAGGAAAAATTAAAGACTGCGTGTCTCTTTAATTATATATACATATGTAAACATGCAATATGATTATTATTGTTTCATATAGTATCGTTCAAATTTCGAGAGTCAAACTTTTTAATTTTAATCATGAATTCAAACATAAATATTTCAATATTTTGAAATAAAATTTACATATTTGAAAACTTTGTAGAAAGTACTATAAGTCACAATATTGACAATTAAGATATTCACAAGACATGAAAAAATGTGGTAAAAAATAAAACTCGTTTGACTTTTGAAACTCAAAAGGTACCACATAAATTAGTATACAAGAGGTATTATTAAATATGAACGATCGGTGCGAATATGTTTTGAGTAACTTACATAAAAAACTATAGTTTTTAGGCTTCTAACCATCTGTAGCTATTGTTTTTGTAATTACAATTCGTAGATATGTTTTACATATTTCGTGTGTATTCGGGTGTATTCAAATATATAGTTTTAGAATACATTCAGCCAAATACATATGTATATAGATCAGTCAAATAACACATACAGTCAAATACATTTAGTTTGCCCAAAAATACAGTAAACCAAATACATATACATACATACCTTATAGCTACTAGCTGTAAATACAAATACCTTATAACTATGGTTTGTAATAAAATTAGTGTGTAATTAGACTATATGTTAGCTACCACCATGTAAAAATTCCATATGTTTTTACCTCTAATTTATGGGCTAATAAAACGACTAGGCCCCATAGTATTTTTCCTAAGTCAAGGTTTTATTCCCTTTTCAAAATTAAGCCACAAGGCGCCCAGCCTGTCTCCTGCTGCTACCACTCCGTGTTCCTTCGCGTCTCAACCGTATAAGCTTTCTTTTTATAGTTATAAAATATGTAACTGTTAATTCTTCTAATAATATAATAATTATACACTCACCATATATCCAACACTTCACTTATCATATCATCTATAGTACTTTACTTTCTTTCTTTATATATATAGAACACACTTCTTATTCAAAAAGGAAACTTAACCTGCAACTGAATATTCATCCACTCTCAACACTTTCCTCTTTCATCATTTTCAAGAAATGGACATTTTTGGAAACTTCTATTTCAATCCACTTCCTCTAGTACCAACTACTTCTACATCAACATCTAATAATAGTAGCTGTGGAAAAGCTAATTCCTCTGATGAAGAAGTGATGTTACTAGCTTCAAAAACCCCGAAAAGACGTGCGGGCAGGAAGAAGTTTCGCGAAACTCGACACCCAATTTATAGGGGAGTGAGGAGAAGGAATTCCGAAAAGTGGGTTAGCGAAGTGAGAGTACCTGGTAAAAAGTCAAGAATTTGGCTTGGTACGTTCCCAAATGCAGAAATGGCGGCTAGAGCTCATGATGTGGCGGTCATAGCTCTGAAAGGCCGGTCAGCTTGCTTGAACTTTGCTGACTCGGCCTGGAGATTGCCCATTCCGGCTTCAGCGGCTGCCAAAGATATTCAGAAGGCGGCTGCTGAAGCAGCCGAATCATTTCGGCCGTTAGAATGGTCTGACGGGGAAAGCTTCAAGGAAGTTATAACCGTTGGTGACCAAGTCATACAAGACATCATTGCTGCTGACCATGACGTGGCAGCCATAGCTCTTACAGGTTGTTCTTCTTGCATGAACTTTGCTGACACTTCATCGGCCGCCAAAGACATTCTGAAGGCGGCTGCTGAAGTAGCAGAAGCATTTTTGCCATCGGAATCATCGGAGGGAGAAAACTCCGATGAAGTTGCCATTACTGACCAAGTATTACAGTATGTCATTAACTCGTCTTGGAGGTTGCCCATGCCTGCTTCAGTGGCCGCCAATGACATTCATAAGGCGGCCATTGAAGCAGCAGCAGAAGCATTTTCAACATCAGAATCGTCAGATGGAGAAAACTCCGAGAAGGTTTCCATCGTTGATCAAGTCATACAAGACATTGTCATTGCAGAGTTGCAGGATTATAATGTGGCGTTCATGGACGAGGAGGCGCTTTTCTACATGCCGGGATTACTTGTGAATATGGCCGAAGGTCTAATGCTACCACCTCCGCCTCAATGTATAGACGGATATGACATGGAACCTCATGATATTGACATGTCTTTGTGGAGTTATTAAGTTTAATTAACCAAATGTGTTTGAGGTTTTTGAGTAGTTAAGTTCCTTGTAGATAGAGCAAAAAATGTACTAATGGAAAATGGAGTGTGCCATGCCAATTCTTTGGGATATTCGTACTTATAAAACTTTTTGACTGGTACGGATATGGATTAAAATTGTACTTAGAACTTATTAATAAGCATTTATCGGATGTACCAACTCAGCTTCATTTTATATGACATATACTCGGAAATTCTTTAATTTAACTATTTTAAAATTTTCTTTAATGATATGCTTTCATAGTAAAAAAAAAAGGTCATGACATATCTTGTGGCAAGTCTTTTTTTTACCCTTCGTATCTAGTCAATTACATTTATATAAAATGAATTAGAGAACTAGTGGTGTAAAATTGTTTTGGCTATATGTAGATGATGGATAGATCTTCCATGCATAGGGGAATTCAAAATTTTAATAGGATGGTGTACTATCAAGGGCGGATCTAAGGATCCGCGAGGGTGTTCACCCGAACCTCCTCAGTAAAAAGTTACAATATATATAAGATAGAATTTTTATTTTTTATAAAACTAGAGGTTGACTTAGTGATTTAAGAATTTCAAAAGTTCAAGTCTCAAACACTACATTTTTATAAGTTTAGAAGTAAAACAAAGAAACAAAAAAGGAAAACGTACAAGTTTAGAACACACGCTCAAACAAGTGCACCACACAACCTCTTCTAACCATGAAGCCATGAGTTCTTTCAGATAAACTAGATATATTTCAAAAATTATGCACATAATATACCAAGTTTAGTAGAGTAATCATGAGTTCTCGTGACCCATGTTTCAATGTGGAATGATAAAGATGTGCAAATGAAACACGTGAAATCCTTGTAAGATTATCCTTTTTCATCGACTTGTGAGTATAGAAAATCATTTTTTTCCAGCTGTACGTTGTAGAAATAACAAAAATAAGAGAATTGATGATGAATTTAGAGCTAAGCTCAGTGCCAATGCTTCTGATTTCTACTACTACAAAGATGATTTGTGCATTTGAGTTGGTAAAATGAAATTACAAGCCCACATATAATGGGCCAAGCACGACCACAATCCAAGCTGATAAGTTTTTTTTCCGCTCGAACACGAGCAATTACCACAAAATTTGCTAGCATTACAAGATGAAAATTGGTAAAGACTATGTTCGCTCATATGTCAATTTCGTTCTAGCTAGTGAAGTGCTAAGGCACATACTTTTAGAAACAAACAAGCATCTATTCACGTAACATTTGTTACCAACTGTATCTATTTGGTGTAAGGTCGGTCGTGATGTAGGAAAAGATAGTAGTGAACCAGAAGAAATTCCCATAGTTGCATAAGGGAGACCTTGAAAACATTGAAGTATGTAATACTCTTATCAAAACGAGCACCATACTCTTTCTTAGTTTACGCCAATTAAAAGCAAGCATTCCAATAATTGTCCAAGCTCTCATTGTACTGCTGTCTGTCTTTCACGTGTATCCTCATGCTCAACCTATGAGATAAAAACAAAAAAGTGTTGCGTATTTTAAACAAAGGCAGACGTAAGTGTAAAGCAGTATGCATTAGGAAACAGATTATGCATTATTAATTTTTACCTCCACGATAACTTTCGCCTTTTTCTTTGATTTGGCACTTGGATCATTTTTCTCGGCTCTTCTTCTAGCTAAAGCAGAATCTTCTCTACCGCTCTTCCGATGAACTGCAACAGCCTCTTCGTCGTCATCATCATCGTCGTCCATTCCTAGTGGAGTGATCCCCCATCAAACAAGTATATATATATATAGTGTAGACACGGATTAACATTACCAGACAAACTTTAGTTAAAAGACACAAGAATTTGATTTACAACCTATGTTGCTCAAAATCTTCAACAATGTCGACGGGTGCATGCCACATCCTCCAAAAGTACACTACTTTTGGAGAGAATTTGGCACGGGTGCGGGAGAATTTTTGGAGAGTCCAAGCAATATACTCTACAACCAGTCACAATTATGTATTTTAAAGAAACTTCGTCACAACAATGGACATGAATAAATGCTCCAGTCAAAGATAAAATACGTGCATAAGCAACAATACACCGAAAGATGTGACTGGTACAAATTTGCGACTTCTACTTCAAAAGCTGAAAGCTTCATTCAGGATACCAGCTAGTACTCTTTTTCAGCTTCAAGTACTTACGTGCATTACTCTTTTTTTTTAATTCCAACTTCAACCAAGTATTGTCAAACGTCTACTAACATCACAAGACAAACGCAAATTCTTTTACTTCCTGGTAAAAAGGAGCAGCCCGGCCCGGTGCACTAAGCTCCCGCTATGCGCTGGTCCGGGGAAGGGCCGGACCACAAGGGTCTATTGTACGCAGCCTTACCGCTAATTCTGAGTTTAATATGTGCACTATGCCCTTCACCCAAAGGATGATGTTCATTAATATATTACACTAATGAAACAGTAGGAACGGGGGGACGGGATGAGCAAAGGTGAGCACATCCATCAAGAACTTTACCAGTATCATCGTCCAAGCCACCGTCTCTAATTCCAAGACCATCAAAATCTTCCATATCATCTTCAAGATCTTCATAGCCTTCAACATATTCCACTTCAGGTTCCTGCTTATTTCAGTCATTAACAGAAGAATGAATAAACTGGCTCATCTCAAAGTATCGGCCAAAGTTAATCAATATCCTTAGACAGGTTTTATCAGAGGAGGGTAGTCCCAAGATCCCAGCTGAGTCACAATCAGAGGCGGATCCAGGATCTTTAAGGTTCTTATCATTGAACTATATTTTTAAAGTTATTGGTTCATATCTAGTACTTATTGCAATTTTAGTAAATTCTTATACAAAAATTTATGCTTCGCGTTGAAAGTACTAGATTCAGATGAACCCGGTACTCATATATTGGATCCACCACGGGTCACAACAACCTTCGCCACCCCCCGCCCCCTCTCCCCCCCAAAACCCAAAAAAGAAAGAAACAAAAGGGCGGGGGTAGCAACCAAGAGAGGATAGCGAAACTACTAAGACAAGGAATATTTAAGCGAAAAAATCACAAGGCTTTCGATAAAGACCTCATCTTCTTCTTCGCTAGCCACCTGCAACGCCTCTCTATCAAGAATCTCTTGATACTTCTGCTCGGGATAATTGTATATATCACCATACACTCCTTTTGAAAGGCGTTCCAGCAGTTCCTTCTCAATACTCTGCAGAATACAATGGCATGAATTGTTAGGGAAATAACCAGATAGGACTAAGACAACAAAGCAAGCATGAACAAAAAAGAAAGTAATACAAGCAGAAACTCACTTTATCAAGAAGAGCCGCTTTTTCAGCCTTTTCTTGTCGACGAGATTCTCTTTTTGTTTCTTTTCTTGGTGTGGTCATTATCTTCTCCCTGGACACACAACAAATTAAAACATATACTAGCTAGTGCAGGAACATGTGTTCAGTCAAACATACATAAGCAAAGATCTATTTCCTAAAGAGGAGGTACAGAAAATGGAAGTAAACAAGTACCTTCTCGAAAACGTTGGGAGGAGAACATGTAACTGTTCTTGAGCTCAAAACACAAGTGGTAGTCTGGTACCATTACAGTTTTTGGGTTTAAAGCAATCTTTTTTTAAGTACTAGTTTAAATTAGTAGAAAATGGAATATTATCCTATCATCACGTATTTGCCATAGGAGATTGAGCCCCCGAAACAAGTTTGACACTAGGAAACTGTTAAAAAGTTCATTATCATATCAAATATTGATAGGAAGAACATAGTGCTATTACAGCTATAGCAATTATGCAGTGCATAATCTGGCCGGAAAGGAATAAAAGAATGCTCATGCCTTTGCCAGAAGCAATGATTGCCGATATTATCATAGAGGAAGATTATTTGAACGATCTAACTCAAGTCAAATGACGAAGAGGAGTCCCCACAAATAGCAATAACTATGCAATTCCAAGAAACTTATCAGAGCAGATTCTTTCACTGACGATTAGCTGCATATGCCAGGGACTGAATTAGAACCTAGAACTTTCACCGTGGGTAAAAATTGTAGCTGAACTTTTCTAACTGGATGAGCTGGGATAATCATGATGTCCTTATCCAATATCGCAGGCCATTGGAGTTACCAAAGATGTAATAAATAAAGGCACTTTTATGGGCCATCACGACCCCTTATTCTCCTGAATGAGCAAATATTAAAGGCTGAACCCTACCACACCTAGATATTGATCTAACTACAAGTCTACTTGGGCCGCATCTTAGCAGTCCTCCCAACCTTAGCTCATTAACGAACCAGGTAAATTACTTGTTTTATATTCATTCTTCTGGAAGAAGGGTGAGGAGAAGGTGAAACGGAATGCAGAAGCAGATTGATAAAACAAACGAGAATCTATAACTTTCAAGCATGCACCTTTAATCTCCTCTAGAGTAATGCTCAAGGCCGTTAAAAAGAGTAATTTTAAGACAATAAATCACCAAAGCATATATATACTTAAATGCCTAGGAGAAAAATTTAACTGTATACCAGATTTCTTAGAAGGGAGGTCGAACCTTGTTTTCAAAGCAAGCTTCCTCATTCTTATTCGCATCTGAGTCATTTTTGTTAATCGTTGTTTTGCCTTGTGTACAAGAAACTTTGGCCAGTACATCTGTGGTAGTCGAGAGAGAGGAGGGAGGGAAGTTATTGCTTTGAAGAACAATAAGTATACAGCAGTAAGTAAAAAAACAAGTTAATTTCATTACCAAATGTTTATCAATGATTTCAAGAGCCTTCTCGTAATTTCTTGGCAATTTAACTCTTTCCCAGAGTTTGTTTGGCATGTGAGCCCTTTCTATTGTTTTCATGTACAAATAGAATACTCCTGCACAGTGACAAAAAACAATCAGGTAAATAAACAATGCACACCAACTAGAGTTCATCGGAGGATCCAAAAGAAAATTTTAGTTCCTTCGATAGAATCACTCTACCAAAGTACGTGATTAAAAAAAATCAATCCTTCATAAGATAAACAGGTTTCCACTAAAAACTTTAAGAAAAAAAAGCAGGTTTCCACTAAAAATATATAAACTAATTACTATAGAACTGGCTAAAAAAGCTATAGCATATTTATATCATTTCAAGAATTACAAGAAAATAAGCTGCAAATCAGTACCATCATGATCCCGAATGGTGGCATACCGGCTATTAGCCAGAGGACATGAGCTACGGTTGCAAATCCCAGTTACATTATATGGGTTTCGACAAAATATCCCAGTCTCGATCCTGTGAATATTGCAACAAAAAGAAATCAAATAAAGACCTCATGTCAAACAGATGGTTGTATGAAGTGAGACTCAAATCAAAAAAGAACTCACTTGGCCATGAAGCTGCAATGCTTGTGTCTGATAACTTGCCATATGACCTCATCGTGCTGCATCTTTTCTCACTTCTAAATCTAGTAAGAGACAATGGGTGCTTAATTTATAAAAAAGTAGAATACAACACACACACTGTTTGAACATACAATTTGAGTAATGCTTAAGTACTCCTACATTCAGAATTACTTGCAAGTAGAAGTCAGTGATGCTAACAGTGCAATTTCAGATGTAGAAGAAATTTAGAAGCTAACTCAATATATTACTTTATTTAACAAAGTGATAAAAACTCTATGCATTGAAAATGGATAGCAGAAGTGGTCACTTAGCACTCTACTGTTTGAACTAGGGGTGTCGGTCGGTTAGGTTTGGACTTTTAGTAATTCGGTTTAATCGGTCTTCGGCTTTTCATTTTGTGCACCAACAACCGAACAAAAATCATTTCAGTTTTTTCTAATTCAGTTCGGGCCTGCCATATTGGTTTTTTTTTTTGGACTCTTTTACTAAAATATAGGTCTTTAAATTGACCGTACCCTTAGCAAACCTTGGTCGGCCAATATGTCACCTACTTATCTAGTGATAGTTACTCGCCTTATGTTAAATATTCTCTACACCAAGGAACAAACACCTAACGGTGTTAGGTCACAAATTTATTTGGAAACATCCTTAAAATGGATGCTCGTTGCTCTTAACCTAGTGTTGGTTTCCTGATTGCTCCTATGTTTTGCTGAAGCTGAGCAATGGGGTAAGATACTATTGCCTCCGTTTCAATTCATTTGGCTTGGTTACTACTTAGACAATCAAAGGATATTTTCTTTGACCATAATTTTTCAAATATTTCTAAATATTTTGAATTGTTAACTATTGTGACTTATAGCACCTTTTATGTAGTTTCTAAATATGTAAATTTTATTTCAAGAAAATTGAAGATTCTATGTCCGAATTCATACCGAACATTAGTTAATTTGACCACAGTACTCCTAATCAAGCCACATAAATTGAAACAGAATTCACTATGGTTTTCCTGCTAAGCTGCAGCCTGCATATTACCTTTCTGTTCAAAATTCAGCTGTAGCAGCCAAGAAGTACATAGCAGCTGTGCAAAAATAGAGCTGTAGCAGCTAAGACTAAGGCATGGGATGCTTATAGCCATGCAATCTATTGTGATGAACTTTAAGATATTATTTCTACCTTGCAACCAAGGGTGTGGCCTACTGGTCAATGAAGTGGGTTGAGAACCACGAGGTCTCAGGTTCGATTCCCGGTGGAGACAAAAAACACTAGGTAATTTCTCCCATCTATCCAAGCCTTGATAGATAAAGTTAATTCGTACATGTGCTGGTGGGAGGTAGCATGTGCAAAGTTAACCCGTACTTATGCTGGTGGAAGGTAGCATGTGCATCGTGGAATTAATCAAGTTGCGCGCAAACTAGACTGGAGACCACTGTTATCAAAAAAAAAAGATTACTACCTTGCACCCAAGGGTGTGGCCTAGCGGTCAATGAAGTGGGTTGAGAACCACGAGGTCTCAGATTCAATTCCCAATGGAGACAAAAAACACTAGGTGATTTCTCCTATCCATCCAGGCCTTGGTAGATAAAGTTAACTCGTACTTGTGCTGGTGAGAGGTAGCATGTGCACCGTAGAATTAGTCGAGGTGCGCGTAAACTGGACTGAACACCTCGGTTATAAAAAATAGATTTCTAAACCTTGCACCCAAGATTGTGGCCTAGTGGTCAATGAAGTAGGTTGAGAACCACGAGATCTCAAGTTCAATTCCCAACGGAGGCAAAAAAACACTAGGTGATTTCTCTTATCTATCCAAGTCTTATGGAATTAGTCGATGTGCGTGCAAACTGGTATGTATACCACTGGTCTGGACACCACAGTTATAAAAAATAAAAAGATTTCTACCTAATTTCCTAAAAAGCATAGTCCTAACTCCTAAACAACTAAATGTTCATAAAACATGGTCAATTTCTTATACGCAACAAAAAATATACATACATTCAATCCAATGGGAATAAAAATCTATTATTATGACTTTAAGACCAACACTTTCAGTTAAAAAAAAACTTAAATCATTAATCGAGCATATGTTTACATATAACATTTCAAAACAGAGCAATATATATTACTTTCCTACAGCTTTTTATTACTTTATAATTCGTTTAAACAAAATAAAAACGATGAAGCTTACCTGAGTACGATGAGGAAGACGAACGAGAGGCGGCGGCAACCGGCGGCGCAGTGCGGCGGCGACTCGGAGAAGCACCTGGCGAATAATTTAATTTGGTGTATTTGCTATTTGGAACCCTAGAGTATAGTGTATACTAATTCGAGAAAATGATAAAAATGAACTTTCATGTTTGAAAGTAAGTTCAAAATAGTCCCTCAAGTATGCACCGAACATTTTTAATTTTTTAGGTTTGATAAAAGTAAACACTTTTATTATTCGTTAAATATTTACAAAATTTATACTAGTTGAAATACATACAAACTTATTTGGACATCATGATTAAATATTAAAAAATAGGGTCATTAGGACAAATGCCCCTATTTTGAGGTGGTCTTTAATTTTTGCCCTTCGACACTTTTGGCAGGACATAAATTTAGATTTCGTTCGGTATATGTATTATAACATCTCACAAGTTATGTTGGACATGACAAAACTTTCAACACTCGACATAATCTGAAAAATGACATAAATTTAGATTTCACTCGACAAAGTTTACATTTCACTCGGCATATGTATCATAACATCCCATAAGTTATGTCGGACACGATAAAACTTTTAACACTCAACATAATCTGGAAAAAAAACTACACATCTTATGTTGCATAACTTAATTCCTACTGAACTTGTGTCGAGCAAGGCAGAAGTTCAATTTCTAAAGATAAAAATGTTACATGTAACACCTCGTACCTTCAAACTAAGTCACGTTCATAATCCACGAGTGTAGGAAACCAAAACGGAGAGTTTACGTTGGAAAACCAGGTTTAGCTCTGCAAAGGAAATTCAACGGCAAGAAGTTTTTCAAGTTAATCAAGCATAATCAAATTCTAAATAGAATTCATTGTTCCTAACCTAAGGTTTTCAAGTTAAACTCAATTCAAGGTTCAATGTGCACTCTTTGGGGTTCAGATTCTTATTCCAAGTCTCGAAGCGATTAAGGTATGTAAAACTTTTATCCACGTAGGGACATCATTGTTCTTCCCCACGGCACATGTAATCCATGAAACAAGATTTCTTCAAACCTAGGATTTTGGTCAAGTTCATAATAACCACACACACACACACACACACACACACACACACACACACACACACATATATATATATATATATATATCATTTTGTCATTATTATATTCTTTATATGTCAATTGTGATTGTCATGAACATGTCTGTAATCCATGGACTCATGCCTTACTTCTCATGAATTCTTAAATGTAAGTTATGATCATATTTACTTAGTTCCATGGAATTATATATGTTTTCATGATTTATACAAGTTATATTATATATTTCTTTACATGTTAAATTTATGAAATTACAATTTATGTTCATGAAATTCATGTGCTTTCAAGCCACTATTTTCCAGTACATGTGTTTTGGGAGTTGCACAAATTATCAAGAAGGCTCACATAGCTTGAACTACGTATGCCAACGTAGGATAAGAGTCGTTCCGTCAGAGGACGATACATTCTTATTATCCTTTGTAAGATTATTGGATCCATCATGTTCGTGTTCATGTCTCGTACTCCGATAAAGTACGAGATCACTTAGCTGATCGGACAGAGATCAGACTCCACGTTTACGCATAATAGTTCATGTCGGTTTGATTGTTTCTCTCCCCACATATATGGATCATGGACTCGGTCCGGATCCAGATCCGTTTTATAGGATATGGGTCTTCAAAACTTGGACCCAACGGATTCGGATCGGACTCGGATCCGTTTTTGACAGATCGGATCTAGATCTGGATCTTGTATTTGAGATCCAGATCCGACCCGTGGATCCATTTTTTATTAAATATATCCATAAACTAGAATGTAATTTTATAAGTATTTTCTTAGAATTTTTCATAATTTCTGTATTTCACGAGGCTATAAGTGTCTGCTAAAGGGACCTTTAAAGATATTTTCTTTCCTTTTTAGACCCCATAATTATTTCTTGAATCATCCATCTATTTTGAAATTATTATTTGAGACCATAATGTAATTGTTATTACTAGAAATGTTTCTTGTTTCGTTGTTACGTATTATTAATTGTTTTGAATTATGCTGTTCAAGTTGTCATTCAAAAGTTATTCACGGACCACGTGATTTGTTTTCTTTGATTTCATAAACTTTCTGTTCCTGGATACATTGATTAGAAAAGCAAAATGACAGTTGAAATTTTAATGTGCTCAAACAAATAAGATAATTAATTTCTTTTAATATTAGTTAAATAGATTCAAAAATAAAAAAACGAATACTATAAGTTCGAATTCTGTATACTACAATATATTCTATTTTTTAAGTTCGAATTGGGTTTCATTTTGTCAAAAAAGTTTCAACAGCTGGGAATATTATTCAAGACAAAAGTTTTATATGTGGATCCAGATCCGATCCGTGAACCTGGTGGATTCGGATTTGTATCTATTGTACGTAGTCTTACCTCACATTCTGCAAGAGGCTGTTTTCTCGACTTGAACACATGACCTCCTGGTCATATGACAACAACTTTACCGGTTACTCCAAGGCTCCCCTTCAATATATATTTATATATATAGAGAGAGGGGTAGACATAAGAGTGAATCCTATTTTCTTCGGTCAAATAGGGATGAGCTGTAATCACTGTCCCAAGTGAAGCGAATAATGCTACTCTATAATCGGTATAGTCCTCTTTCTGAAAGCGCCATATCTAATTGTTCCTCAGCGTTATAGTACAACACATGAGATATCACAATCATAGAAAAGTAACAATACGATAACTCAAAAAATAGCTAGAACGTGAATTTTCTATCTCTTTCCTTTGCAATGATATGTCTAAGACTACTTTCAAAACTGCTGATTCTCTTGAAACTAGGGCTTATGCAATTGAATCAGAAAAGGTTGCGCATGTAAAATAAGAATGGAAGGAGACAGCCAAAGTAGGGATTGTATATAGGCGCGCGCACACATTATTACATCCTACTCATGTCTTTTTTTTTTTTTGTTGACGAAGGAACCCGCAGCCGCTACTCTCTCGAAATACACAGGTAAACCCTGATCGACGCAATAGCACTGGCAAACCACGTCAGCCGATTAACCACACTTGGCAAGCCATGTGTGACAGGCTCAACCAAGAAAGTTTATGCAGGGGATCGAACTCGTGACCTTGCGGTCCCGCGCTCTACTGCTACACCAACTTGGCTACCCTTGCGGGTCATCCTACTCATGTCTGAATCATATATATTGCATTTTGTACGTATTATTACCGTTTGTGTGACACACCTTTTTTATTAGTCCGTCTAAAAATAAGAATTTACACCCATTGTGAATTCAAAGCCTCCATGTAGGTGAATTCTAGCAATTATCCCGGAGTTCAAATTTTTAAAAGTTAAATTCCAGCGTATCGTGCTGATTTTTTTTTTAAAAAATGATGGAACTTAAAGCAAGATACAATCCCTTTTATTTTCGATTTTAACTTCTGCTGGAGTTTGAAAAAAAAACATAAAAGATAAATAAGTAGGTTTTTGCGCTCTTGTAAGTTAAGGGTATTCTCGTTCAAATATTACTTTCGCGTGAAAGAATGACAGTTTTGATTAGTTTTAAAACCTGATATTTTAAATAACAACTGTAAATAAATCTGGTTAATCGTGAATTTGTTCCAAATTAATTTGAAGCAGAATCCTAACCTTTAGCAGCTGGGTCATTTACACTTTCATCCCTATTTTATGTTTGCCCCTCAAAATGGAACTTTAAGAAATTTTACACAACTTGTGCTGACCTTTAAAGAACTTATGTCCCAATAGACGTAAATTTAATTTGAACGGCAAAAATTAAAGATCAGCCCATTTGAAGGGAAAATCGTGCAATTAAAAGGTAGGAGCTCAGCTGTACCAATTACTTGAACCAAAATATTAGTTTCTCTTTAGAAAAGCCCATAACATTCTTCAAGTTCAAGCAGTTTGCTCAAATACAGAAATGTTGGTATGCTTGGGCCTGTTGGGCTGTTTACTTTTGTGGTGGAGAAAATCTGACTACTCGTACAACACTAGAATAACAAATAGTTACAGTTGTTGAATTTTATTTTGCTATTTACTTCGGTGAATTAAAATAGTTTGTCTTTGAGATGGTATGTCGAAATTAACTCATTTGGGTTTTTTATTTATTTATCAAAAGTGTTATGGTAGAGTAGCAGTTTTTGTGTGGTTAAATCATTTGAGAAGAGCTTTTGCAACTAGCTTTTTTCGGTCAATATTTTCAAGTTCTTATAAGTTAAGTATTCAATAACGAAAAAGTAACAACAACATATTCAGTGAAATCCCACAACGTGGGTCTGAAGAGGATAGAGTGTATGCAGACCTCTACCTTGGTAGAGAAGTTGTTTCCGAAAAATCATCGACTCAAGAATAACGAAAAAGTAAGTTATCACTAATATTAATTAGATAAGTATGAAATTTTAATATGGGTAATTTTGTCATAGAAAAAAAAGAACACTTGATTTTGGGGAGAAACTATTTTTTCCCCAAATTTTCAGCTCATGCTCAAAAGCTTGGAAATAAAATCACCTTCATAACTATAATAAATTGTAAACATATCACCAAAGGATGTATTGCACCGGATGAGCTTCTCCTCCCTTAATCAGAGGTCTTGGGTTTGAGCCCTGGGCATGAAAAAATACTTGATAGGAAGCGCTTCCCCCCGAATGGGGCCCTATACGGCGCGAATCCGAATATAGTCGAGTTCTAATGCGGATACCGGACACTGAATGGAAAAAAATTCTTATCGTCGCCAGTGTATTCTCGGTGTATAATATGGCTATACATAATTTATACAAAGAGATTATAATTACTTTTTGTGGGCTTTGTTGGATTATTGTGTAATATAAAAATACCAAAAGAATCAAAACATAATTCCACATGGATATAAACACACCCCACCCCGACAACACACACGGCACGTTTTTGTTTTATTTCTCGTCCAAATAATGGATGACAACATATACATGCATAGACTTTTGAGTCATTTTCATGCACTTAATTTGATATAATAACAATCAAACGAAACTGAAAAAAGAAGGTTGACACCAGAAACTACAATTTAGTTGCTTTCACGAAGAAAAATTAAAGTTGATAGGAAAATTCTACTCTTTTAAAATATTCTAAACAACGTGTCAATCCCAATTCTAGCCAAGACAAACTAAGAGATATAGCCATAGGTGTTAGTGTTCTTGTTTTAATTATTACAAGCAATTTTGTCCTGTCCTTGATTATATATGAATATTCCCATTTGATTATCAAAATAAAATGTTGGAAGAAAAGACAAAAAGATGAAGAAGATAATAAAGATATCCATGTCAAGTGTGATAACTAATTAATTAGCTATGCTTCTCCTTTAATCAGAGGTCTCAGGTTTAAGCCATGAATATAAAAAAATCTTTGATAGGAAATGCTTTTCACGAACGAGCTCTACGCGGGTCAAATTCATATATAGTCGGACTCCAATACAAATTACCGAATATCGAGTGGAAACAAAAAAAAACTAATTAGTGACACCTCACACGCCACATTTGTGTTGGACATCATAGCACGACATGACTAATTGAAGTTTATGTGAAACATAAATAAATATATCAAATTCATTAAATTTTAATAAATTTAAGATCCAAAATCATAAATTTATAATTATAATAAATTTGACGCCAAAACCTTTATATGTCTGAGTCTATTAACTTTAATTATTGAATCCACCTATAATGATCGAGGAATGGAATTTATGCTAAAGGAAGACGTTGAAAAGAAATATATCACATCGGTGTGGGATGAAATTTCTAGGCTCATTATAAGGCTTGAACAATCCTCTAGTGTGAGTTAGACCCAATGTCTAATTTGACATGATATCAAAGCTAGGCTCAAGTGCGATCCGATGTGAGCCCATGAAAATGAGGGGGGGGGGGGTAGAATGCTCCCCAGACCAATTAACCGGTTCCGGACCAATAGGCGATGAAAATGCTCCCTATCCATGAATGTGCACGCTCCAAACTGGACAATGAAACCCTAGATAAAAAGAATATTCGGATCTGGGCCTGAGGGGGATGTTGAAGAGAAATATATTGTTGAGTTATGGAGCCTAATTCATCGCCGACACTCTGAAGACTCTACGCAGAGGATCAGTCGATTAGAATTATCTGGGGGAGTAGGGGGCGGAGCCCCCTGACATTTTTATAATGTAATGTTATTTAGTGGATGAGTATTTTGGGAATTTTAGGCTTGTATTATGTTTGCCCTAGTTTTCTCTATATAAAGAGATTATGGCGTCGTTTCTTTCTAAGGATTTCTAGAAATGGTTGAGACAGTAGCCGAAAAGAGAAAGAGAGATTGTAAACTCAAAACTCCATTATAGTAAAATTTGCAGCGACAAAAGTGGACTAGCTCTCGCATTGAGGGTGAACCACTATAAATCTGTGTGTGTTATTTATTCTTCGCTTATTTATTATTTTCGATTTAGATAGGATTTGGGACGAAATCCTAACAACTTGTATCAGAGCGACAAATTGTGTTGCAATTCAGAAAATAATGGGAAGCGAAGATGATTCAGCGCACGACATCAGTAAATTCGATGGTACATATTATGCATTTTGGAGAATGCAGATTGAAGACTATTTGTACGGCAGAAATCTTCATCAACCGCTGAGCCCGGAGCCAGAGGAGATAAATGATGCATATTGGAATCTCCTTGACAGACAGGTTCTAGGAGTAATTCGATTGACGTTGTCGAAGAACGTTGCTCACAACGTGGCGAAGGAGAAGACCACCGATGGTATGATGAAGGTTCTGTCCGACATGTATGAGAAACTTTCGGCTAATAATAAAGTATTTCTCATGAAGAAACTCTTTCATCTAAAGATGGAGGAATGTGCTCATATTGCAACACGCGTGAATGAATTCAACATGATTGTCAATCAATTGTCATCGGTTGCAATTGAGTTTGACAATGAAGTGCAAGCCCTAATTTTGTTGGCCTCTCTATCGAACAGCTGGGAGCCGATGAGAGCAGCGGTTAGTAATTCTGTCGGCAGTGACAAACTGAAGTTCAACGATGTTAGAGATCGTATCCTTGTCGATGAGGTTCGCATGATAGATTCTGGTGAGGCATCGACTAGTTCTGCTATGAATGTTGAGAATAGATGCAGATATTATGACAGAAACAACAACCGAAATAAGGGCAAGTTGAAGTCAAGGAATGACATGAGTCAATACAGATCCGGATGAACACTTGAGTGTTCGAACTGTGGGAAATCAGGACACATCAAGAAGAATTGCAAGGCACCAAAGAATGAGGACAACAAGAGGAGTGGAATCAATGCTGCCACTGAAGACATTGGTGATGCGCTATTGTTATCGGTTGACAGCCCGATCGACTCTTGGGTGCTCGACTCAGGAGCATATTTTCACACCACCCCACATCGTGATATAATAACGAATTACGTTGCTGGGAATCACGACAAATTTTACTTGGTAGATGGTGAGCCTTTTGATGTTGTTGGTTTTGGAGATATTAATTTGAAGATGTCAAATGGACACGTGTGGAAGATCACAAAGGTCAGACATGTGCCGAAGCTGATGCGTAATCTGATCTCAATGGGTTAACTTGATAATGAGGGACATGATGTTAACTTTGGCAACGAGTTCTGGAAGGTGACGAAGGGTGCTATGGTGGTTGGTCGAGGTAAGAAAACTGGTACTCTTTATATGACGATGAGCTGTCGTGATACAGTTGTTGTCGTTGAGAACACAAAGAAGAGAGAGTTGTGGCGCTGCAGGCTGGAGAATATGACACAGAAAGGGATGGAGCTTGGCATGATTCCAGAGCTGAAATCGGTGGACCATCATATGTGTGAGAGCTGCATTCTCGAAAAACAGAAGCGAGTAAGTTTTTCAAATGCAGGTAGGGAATTGAAGGCTGAGAAACTTGAATTAGTGCACACTGATGTGTGGGGACCTTTCACTGTCCTCTCACTCAGAGGATCACATTACTACATGAAATTTATTGATGATTCAATAAAAAAACTATGGGTCTATTTTATGAAAAATAAATCTGACGTGTTCACTATCTTCAAAATGTGGAAAGACATAGTCGAGAATGAGACAAACCTCAAGTTGAAAAGCCTGAGGTCCAGCAACGGTGGAGAATACATTGATGGTGACTTCAAACGGTATTGTGCCGATAATGAGATCAAGATGGTGAAGACTATTCCTGGAACTCCCCAACAAAATGAAATAGCGGAAAAGATGAATCGAACATTGAACGAGCGTGCACGGAGCATGAGAATACACGCTAGACTGCCCAAGACGTTCTGGCCTGATGCAATCAATACCGCAACCTTCTTAATTAACAGAGGACCATCTGTTCCTTTGAGTTTCAGAATTCCAGAAGAGGCTTGGAGTGATAAAAAAGTAAATCTTTCTTTTCTGAAAGTGTTCGATTGCTTATCCTATGTTCATATTGATGCTACGGCTAGAAGTAAACTTGATCCAAAATCTAAGAAGTGTTATTTTATCGGCTATGGTGACATTGAGTTTGGTTACTAATTTTTGGGATGACCAAAATCGGAAAATCATCTGAAGCAGGGACGTCATCTTCAATGAACATGTGTTGTACAAGGATAAGTCGTGGAAAAGTTCAGAATGTAAGAACAAGGAATCAGAATAGTTAATTTGAGAGATTTCTCGGCACCCGAGCTACAGTCAGGTACTACTGAGGCAGATGAACAAGCTAGTGATGGCGGGGTTGATGAAAATGCTGATTTTGAAAAAAATCAGCGGACGCCGATCACAGAACTACGCAGATCATCCAGGATCATTAAGTTGATTCACATGTTCTCTCCTTTCCTCAACTACATTCTGCTTACTGACAGAGGGGAGCCGGAATGTTACGAAAAAGCAATGCAAGTTGATGAATAGATCGAGTAGGAGCTGACAATGAAATATGAGATGGATTCACTGTTGTCAAATCATACATGTGAGTTAGCTGATTTACCAGAGGAGAATAAGGCATTGCAGAATAAATGGGTCTACCGGATAAATGAAGAACACAATGTAAGTAAGCGATACAAAGCAAGGCTGGTTGTGAAGGGATTTCAACAAAAAAAAGGCATTGACTACACGAAAATCTTCTCTCCCGTAGTCAAGTTGGTGACAATCAGAACTGTTCTTGGTCTGGTAGCAAATGAAGATCTGCATCTTTAATAGATGGACGTGAAAATTGAGTTTCTTCACCGTGATTTAGATGATGAAATGTATATGAAACAACCTGAGGGATTTGAGGTCAAAGGGAAAATTAATCTGGTATGCAAGCTTCAAAAGAGCCTGTACGGACTGAAACATGCTCCAAGACAGTGATATAAGAAGTTTGACAACTTTATAAAGAAAGCTGAGTTCGTAAGGTTCGAAGTAAATCATTGTTGTTACTTCAAGAGATTTGAAGACTCCTACATGATACTGCTTCTTTATGTTTACGACATGCTGATCGTAGGAGTAGACCTACATGAGATTGATCGACTGAAAAAGAAGTTGTCAGAAGAATTTGCAATGAAGGACATAAGAGCCACAAAACAAATTCTTGGGATGAGAATCATCAGAAGTAACTAGGGCATCAAGTTCTCACAAGAAGAATACGTGAAGAAGGTTCTCAAGAGGTTCAAGATGGATGATGCCAAGCCAATCAATACTTCTTTGGCTGGACACTTTCATTTGTCAAGAGATCAGTCGCCGTTGACCGAGGATGAGATGAAGCATATAGACAAGGTACCTTATGCCTCAGCTATCGATAGTCTTATGTATGCGATGGTATGTACAAGGCCAGACATTGCACATGCAGTGGGAGTTGTTAGCAGGTTTATGAGCAATCCGGGAAAGCAACAATGGGAGGCTATGAAGTGGATTTTCAGATATCTGAAGGGCAGCTCGAGTTCCGCTTGTGTTTCCGAAAGTCAGAGACAAGATTGCAGTGATATGTTGATCCTGACAATTGTGGTGATGTTGATAGTAGAAAGAGCACATCCGGGTATGTTTACACCTCGGAGGTACTGCAATTTGCTGGGTTTCAAAGTTGCAGAAGATAGTAGCTCTCTCTAGCTGTGAGACTAAGTACGTTGCTGTGACGGAGGCCACGAAGGAGATGATGTGGCTACAATATTTTCTGCGGGAATTTGATCAGAACCACGAGGGAAGTGTGCTACAATGTGATAGCCATAGTGCCAATCATTTGGCAAAGAACCCGATTTACCATGCTCGTACGAAGCACATACAGCTTCGGTACCACTTCATCCGACCAGCTTTGGAAGATGAAGTGTTAGTGCTTGAGAAGATCCCAGGGAGTTAGAATCCATCTGACATGCTGACGAAGGTCGTGCCGAGTGATAAATTGAAGGTGTGTACAACTTCAGTTGGACGAGAATTGGAGTCGCCGTTGCAGATGGAGACAGATGATTGAAATTAGTCTCCAAGTGGGAGATTGTTGAGTTGTGAAGCTTAATTCACCGCCGACACTATGAAGACCCTATGCAGAGGATCAACTGTCGGAGTATGGGGCGGAGCCCCCTGACATTTTTATAATGTAATGTTATTTAGTGGAGGGGTATTTTGAGAATTTTAGGCTTGTATTATATTTGCCCTAGTTTTCTCTATATAAAGAGATTAGGGCGATGTTTCTTTCTAAGGGTTTCTAGAAAGGGTTGAGAGACAGTAGCCGAAAAGAGAGAAAGAGAGACTGTAAACTCAAAACTCCATTATAGTAAAATCTGCAGCGGCAAAAGTGGACTAAATCTCGCATTGAGGGTGAACCACTATAAATGTGTGTGTGTTATTTGTTCTTTGCTTATTTACTGTTTTCGGTTTAGATATGATTTGAGACGTAAAATCCTAACATATATCACATTGGTGTGGATGAAATCGCTGGACTCCCTATAAGGCTTGGACAATCCTCCTCTTTTTTAGCTAGTTTTTGGAGTGTGAGTTAGGCCCAATGCCTAATTGAGAGAATAAGTTTTTTTTAAAAGATAAAAATATCTTAAGAAGAAGTGTCCTGGGGAATTAGGAAAAAACTCTTCTTTTGACTTCATAATATGTTATCATTCATTAGGCTTGTTTTTTTTTTTTTGGTTTAAACCATCCGGTGTCCGGTACCCCACATTGGGGCCCGACTAATCCAGATTCGTGCCGGGTAGTTCCACATTAGGGGTACAACATTTTCTAACAATGGTGACTCCGTACTCAAGGGGGCTCGAACTCGAGACCTTAGTTAAGGATGGAGTAATATCAGTCACTACACCACAACCATTGTTGGTATTCATTAGGCTTGTGAAGAGCTAATAAAAGAGATTGTGCTCGGACATATGAGAAATGAATTGAGAGGTAAAACTGGTGAATTTGCTACCCATTACGCGAAATATACGACTCAATCCAGATCATGTTGTTAACATTTATATGTTTCAACTGTTACATACTCATTATAATATAACTGCTATAATACACCTATATAATCAGATCTTAACCTTCTTGGAAGATACATCCAGAAAATAATTCTCTTCCAATAATTCTATTGGTTTATTTTTTTTATTTATAATTGTTTTATATAATTTTTATCAATATATATATATAGATATATAGTGGAAAAAATATTATTGATAAATTTTAATGATGTAGCAAATTATATATCCTATTTTCTAACTTATAAATCACACTGATTATAAATAATTACTCATAATTATTCCTTAATTAGTTATTCCATTCACTAAGGTGAATATTCTGTCACGGTATTATTACAAAGAAGTTAAATCCATATAAGAAAAGCCACCATTCTGTTCTTCTTTTCAGTCATCACAGAATTATTGTCTTTGTTTTGTTTCATCTGATTATTACTAGTATAATAATATATTCATTAAACAAAACAAAACAAAATAAAAGGACTTCTACTATAGTAGATACTACATGACAAATTTCCGATTTTTTTCAAAAGTTATTTTTAATTAACGACTAATCGCTTTTTTGTCCTTTAAGTGTGTGATTTAACGGATTAATTAAATAATTTAGGGATCAAGAATAAATGCCGTTCCAAACTGTAACTTATTTTGTTCACTCATCTTTCTGTATATATAGTTGTCAAAAACAAAAATCTTTCTCTATATATAGTAAAAATTTATAGAATTAAGTTATATAAATTGACAGTGTTGTAAATTATATTAACTTGTGATAGCAGATTAATTATATTTTTACCATAATACTAATTTAGTTACCTGATCGCGTATATATATTTATATTGTTAATGTATATAATTAACTTAAAACTCAATAATCATAATCATAAAAAACTTTCTTTTGCCATTCGACTAGACGAAATTTAACAAAAAAGCGATTGAAAATTTCAACATAGAAATATCATGTATTTTACTAAGGTAAGTTTTTGAATTTTTAAATGAATATAAATTATTAAAAATAAAATACATAATAAATAGTATCAAAAGTTCAAAAGCGCTTCAAGAAAAGAGAAAACAAAAGGAGTCATGTAATTATCACCCCTAGCAACATTTCTTTTTGTGTCGTCTATTGTATTCGATTTGGAGTCTCTTAATTAATTAATTTTAATCTGCGCCACATAAGATTTATTACAAGAAAACCACTTTTTACAACAAAAAGATATATTAATTTTTATACCAAAAAACATGCAATAGTGGCAGTTTGGTACAAATAATATGAAATACTATTAACGTGTACATACATAATATCATAATTAGAATATATTCCATATATTATGTAATATTTAGTGATATATAATTATAATAAATATGTGATCTTTATTGTATTAGAATTCCACTTTCACATCGTATATACATATTTATATTAATGAGAAAGACTCCACAAGAGAGATTAATACGATTCTACATGGTATCAAGAGCCTAAACCTAAACCCTATTCTCTTTTTTTTCCCACCGCAGCCAACCCCCCCTTGATTTTCCTTAAACCGATGACTGTCGTGCCCTAAAATTTCTGACGAGAACAATTTTACTTTCCTCCTCTTCCTTCATCCAAATTAATCCACGTTAATGACTCCACTCACAACTCCCACAGCAGCCTCAACCTCCTTCGTCGTCACCCCTACCACGCCACATCATATTTTTCACACTCTGTTCATCCAACACTCACCGTATCCAACATCAAGAACTTCATCCATGTGGTTCTTGATCAAGAAAACGGTCAGTACTCTTTGTGGGTGGAAATTTTTCGTATCCATGCATGCGTCTATAACGTTCTGGATCACATTGACGACCCCTTCCTTCACCCCATTGAGGTTGATGACACAACATGGCGCCGTATTGACGTTGTTGTCAAATGGTGGATCTATGGAACTATTTCTCAGGACTTGCTCCTCACTATCATGCAAACCGGTGCCTCTGCTCGCGAGTTATGTATTAGGTTAGAAGAAATCTTTCAGGACAACAAGCACACTCGTGCTGTCTATTTGGAAGAACAGTTTAATAACAAACGTCTTGAAAATTTCTCTAACATGTCCGAATATTGCAAGCAATTGAAATTAGTGGCGGACCAATAATCAAACGTGGGTATGCCCATTTCCGACACAACGATGGTTCTCCAACTGGTCGCAGGTCTTCCAAAAGGTAAGTATGATACTCTAGCCACGATAATCTTACATGTTGATCCCTTATCCAGTTTTAACAAGGCTCGGTCACAATTATTGTTGGAAGAAACACGACGTGCTAAACAAAACGAACACAACCAAAAAGCATTATCGGTCGACACTCCCGCAATTCCCGCCGGACAACCACCAACAACGGGGTGGTCGAGGTGGTGGCAAAGGAGAAAAGGGTCGCGGGAACGGTAGATGTGGACGTGCCCGAGGGCGTGGAGGCAAGACTGGCCCTCAGCAGTCGGCGGTCCCAACACCATGGGTTGGCCCATGGCAGTGGCCCAACACTGCACCCTGGGCCTCTGTCCTAGTTTACTATCAGCAGCAGCGATGGGCCCAATTTAATATCCATTCGGCCCAGACATGTTTCCAACAATTTTGGCCAGGCCTTCAGCTCTTTGAATATGCAACAACCCGATGACAATCGGTACATGGATTCGAGAGCCACATCTCATCTCACCCGGTCTGCATGTAATCTCTCCTAGTTATTTTATTTAAAGTCTCCTCAATTCATTATTGTTGGCAATGGTCATCGCATTCCAGTTCAGGGCTATGGTAATATCAACACTCAACCACCTCACCCACCCTTCTCCATGAATAACGTCTTGTATGCCCCAAATATCATTAAGAATTTAATCTCTATTCGGAAATTTACTCGTAACAATTATGTGTCTGTTGATTTTGATTTATTTAGTTTTATTGTGGAGGAACTACATACATAGGATCCAAGGTCCTATCAAAGGTTGGTGGGCAGACTACTATATCTCACCATGACAAGACCTGATATATCCTTTGTTGTCCAAACTTTAAGTCAATTCATGTATTCTCCAAAGCAGTCACACATGGATGCAACGGTAAGAGTAGTGACATATATTAAAAGAGCACAAGGATAATGCATACTAATGCCAGCTACAGGAGAAGGGAAGTTGTTGGCATACAGTGATGTAGACTGGGGGACATATTTGCAAACAAGAACATCAATATCTGGTTATCTTGTATTATATGGGAGTGCATTGGATTCCTAGAAATCAAAGAAACAAGAAACAATTGCAAAAATCTCAACAGAGGCAGAATTTAGGAGCATGGCAAGCACATCTGCAGAAATAGTATGACTTATAAGATTGTTTGGTGAGTTGGGGGTTGTTGGAAATTTATCTTTGCCGGGGAGATGCGTCCACCCATCTTTAATGAATTAAACACTATTGTTCCGCATGTTGAAGGCTTTGTCTCTTCTCACATGCATAATCTACTAAGTGAGTAGATGACCGCAGGGCCAAGAATCGTCAAATTTCGTTGAGAAATGAAAGAGATATTGGTCCACGAAGTAAGGTGTTTGAGGCATGGAAATATGGTGTGGGACAAATCTACCACATCGGTGGGAAAATGAAGAATTGCTCTCTATATAAGTCTCTAATGTGGTAAAGGGTTTGGGCCGGGCTCATGCTCGGGCTCGGGTCACGGGTCACGGGTCTATGGGCTGTGGGGACTTTCTGATATTATATTTTTGGATCCCAAATTGCTTAATATTTACATGCCATTGGCTACAAGTGGGTCTATAAAGTCAGTTTGGTCCCTAGAGTTTCTAGAAAGTTGATTTTGGGGTGACGGAAGGCAAAAAACTTTCTGCCTACTGTTGGACTATTTTTTGGAGCATTAACCAACCATTACCTGGCTGATTAACTCCTCCATAAACACGCTCCTTCAATGTCCATGAACAACCTCACTTATAGCCTTTAACATGCCACACTAATGGCCTTAAATCAGCCATTAACAGCCCTCCTAATGACTATTTACAGCAGTGTTTTGGGTAGTTGAACATCCCTCTTGTGATGCTATATATTGAGCTGTTTTGGCTCAATTGTGAAGACACATACAGTGGCAGAAAATACCACAAACAGACACGAAAAATCACTGCAAAACAGTGACGAAAACTGTTGACAAAAACAGTGAGCAAACCCTCACATATACATAAGATATACACAACAGAGACACACTATATACACAAAGATAAAACAGAAGAGAAAACAGAAATTCTTCCGTCATTTTCCATATCTTCAGCAAGTCGATTCATATTTGTTTTCTTCGTCAGGCTCAACCTATTGACTTTGTAGCATTGAGATTAAAGTGTTGTTTTATCTTGGGAGACTATTGCCCGCTAACGTAAAAGCATATATACGGGGCAATCTTGTCTTAAGGACAGAGGGCAATCACTCGACTCAACACACAACGTTGTAACCATCCAGATTTAGTTGTTTCTTGATTTCAGGTTATCAAGATTCAAGACACAACAAGCTTGCGGCAGTTTTGAAGATTGGCCTATTTGTTCAATAAGATTCAATTTCTAAATATTGAATGTTTGTTCATCCTTTCGAACACTTGTAATATTTATTTACTTCCCGTACTGTTTTATAAAGTACAATAGAGTACCCAACATGGGTGATACTAAATCAGCCAGTTGCTTTGCTTAGTGACAGCAAAGCAGCAATACAAATTGCTGCCAATTCCATATTTCATGAGAGAACAAAATACATAGATATTGATTGCCACTTCATTAGAGAGAAAGGGAAGGATGACACTATTCAGACAATTTATGTGAATAAAAAGGAGCAGCTAACAGACATGTTAACAAAAGGATTAGGCAAGGCACATCATCAGCATTTGTTGGTCAAGCTAGGAGTCAAGAACATTTTTCTTCCCTCCAGCTCGAGGGGGAGTATTGAACCAACAACTTATGTTTGAGGGTAAAGAATGAAGACTATAATAACTTAGGGACCAAAGTGTACAAAAGTTAAGTTAGTAACTGAATTAGTTATTAGAGCTGTAATTAGAAGTCGGTTAGTGTTAGAATCTAGCTTACATAAGTACTTCATTCCTTTAGTGTATTAGTTAGTTTTTCTAATCCAAAATGTGAGTCAATCAATTCCAATATCTCTCTCAGCTTGTGCATGTGTTATTTATCACTGATTTACAATTTAGGTGTATACATTCAATATGTTAATCCATTAGGTAGGCGTTTGGCCATAGATTTTAAATATATTTCATTTTATTTGAAATTTGTGGAGTTAGAATTGAAGATGAAATTGCGTTTGATTCTACTTTTTGTAAAGATTATTTGTAATAACGTTCATGCTTGAATATACTTAAATAAAACTTCAAATATAAAAAGTGAGTTGAAAAATAAGTTATAAGTTATTTTTCAAATTTTAAATATAATTTTAAGTTAGATTTGAAATTTTTATAGCTAAATAATAATTTTCAAATAAAGTGAAATTATTTCAGAAAATATGAATAATTTTAATGGGCCATAAATCGAAATTTGGACATAGGTTAATCGATCGTAAGTTGAAAAGGCCAGTAGCTTGGCCCACAGTGTTACAGTCCCACGTTGAGTGAGATAGAGTTGGCTGCTTATATGATACTGAATTGAATAATCTTTCACTTTAATGAGCTATGCCCAATTTTAAATTTTTGTTATGGTATCGAAGTTATGTTGAATTACACCTTAATATATATATATATTCCTCTTATGATGTTAGTCCACGTAGCTTTTTCTAATTGGACAACCGCATTTCGGTAGGGGTGAAAGCGAAATAAATCTTTTCTAAATAAGGTTAAAGGAACTATTAATAAATCCATGAGGAAAAATGTGTAAGTATTATCTAATAGAGAAAAATCAGACCAAATGTTGTTTTTCTTCGTGATAACTCGTTTCTCTTTCAGTCGAGCAGTTTTTTTTTACACACTTCACGAGATAACTAATAGAGTTTAATTTATACACCGATAAAATAGGGGTTGAATTAGATGGACGGAAGGAGGTTCATCTGAATTCTCTTGACCGGAAAATCACATCATATATAACTAAAAATTTTATGTATATATAGTAGATAATGAACCCCTTAATAAAAATTCTGCTTTCGTCGTTGACTGACATTATAAATATTTTTTACACCATCAGATCACATCTACTTATTAATTTAGCAGATAAACTCCTTTTTCAAGATCACAATCCCCTCTTTTTAATGAAAATTACATGTAAATACCTTTCAGATGACTTTATTGTTGGTATTTCTATGGTACTTTATAGAGCAGTACGGGAAGTAATAACTATTACAAATGTTCGAAAGGATAAATAATTGGTCAATCATCAAAACTGCCGCATGTGTGTTGTGTCTTGAATCTTGATCACCTTGCAAAACCAATGTTGAGAACTGCCGCAAGTTTGTTGTGCCTTGAATCTTGATAACCTGAAATCAAGAAACAACTAAATCTGGATGGTTACAACGTTGTGTGTTGAGTCGAGGATAGCCCTTTATCCTTAAGACAAGATTGCCCCGTATATATGCTTTTACGTTAGCGGGCAATAGTCTCCCAAGATAAAACAACACTTTAATCTCAACACTACAAAGCCAATAGGTTGAGCCTGGCGAAGAAAACAAATATGACTCGACTTGCTGAAGATATGGAATAGGAAGGAAGAGTTTCTCAATACTCTTCTCTTTTGTCTCTGTGTATATAGTGTGTCTCTGTAGTGTATATCTTGTGTATACGTGAGGGTTTGGTCACTGTTTTTCAATCGAAAATTGCACTGATTTTCGCTGAATTTCACTGACTGGTTTGTGCTAATTGGTGGCTATTTTTCGCACTGTTTTGTGCTGAAAAACAGTCAGTTTTTCAGTGTCTTTTTCTTGGTGATTTGTGCCAGTTTTCTGGTCGTTTTTCATCTATTTTCTGCCAGTTTTTCGTCTACTTTCTGCTGCTGATTTGAGCCAAAGAAGACTCAATATATAGCAAGGAGAAGGGGCTGTCCAACTGCCAAAACATGGCTGTTAATGGCCATTAGGAGGGCATTAAAACAGCCAAGTAATGAATGTTAATGGCCATTGAAAGGTCGCCTAATCGCCAAGTAATGGGTCATTAATGGAGGAGTTAATCGACCAAGTAATGGTGATTAATGCCTCAAAAACGATCTAACGGTGAGACGTAAAAGTCTCCGTAAATTTCGAGGACCAAATCAGAAATATTGAAAGGCGTGAACCCGTGAACCCGTGAACCCGTGAACCCGTGAACCCGTGAACCCGTGAACCCGTGAACCCGTGAACCCGAACCGGACGGGACGGGCGGGCGGCGGCGCGCGTGTGGGCTTAGCCTTGAACCCAAGCACATCTAGGTCTTCCCTCCTTTAAACACATGGGATACCCCTTGGGGTCCCAAACCCTTTACCAATTAGAGACTTATATAGAGAGCAATTATTCTTATTCCCACCGATGTGGTAGATTTGTCCCACACCACATTTCCATGTCTCAAACACCTTACTTCGTGGACCAATATCTCTTTCATTTCTTAACGAAATTAGACGATTCTTGGCCCTACGGTCATCTACTCACTTCGTAGATCATGCATGTGTAAAGAGACGAGGTCTCCAACATACGGAACACTAGTGTTTAATTCATCAAAGATGGGTGGACGCATCTCCCCGCCAAAGGCTAATTTCCAACATTTATTGTATACAAATTATTTGTATTACTGTTAAACACTAATTAATATCCATTAGTTATGCTATATTACTCCTATTAAACAACAAAAGAAGTGAAAAGATCACGTAAGTGAAAGTGAAAGTGAAAGTGAAGTGGGGAACTAATTAAAATAAAAAACTTGTAACACATGAATTGCGACAGGTGTTATGAGGTTAGAGTTACGTGTGGACAAACACATACTCGCAATAATTTTTATTTATCGTAGCTAGGGCAAGAAATATAGTTTAGTTATTGTTTTAATTAAGTTCTAAACTCTTTTGGTATTTCATTTTTTATTATTATCAGTGTAACTTGAAAAGTTAAGAGTGATTTTGCTATTGTTTTAGGAAATTATCAAGTAATGCAAGTGGTAGATTCGAAATTTTAAAATCATGAATGCTTAAGTGCTTTTAATCTAAAATTGCGCGGTAATAAAATTGGGGGCTCAATCAATCTATTTATATGGCGTGCTAGTACTGATAACTTAATTAACTTTTTACATCATCACTATAATTTAATATGATATAGAATGTTACTTACCATTTATTTGAAGTTATCGATCAAAGCTACTATTAAATAGAGTCTCTTGTAATTACTTTTTAACTGACTTACTATATAAATATTTCGTTACATCATCCGTTCATTAAACTTGCTACTTATGTATAAATTTGATTACCTCATACATAACCTAATAGAATGAGGTGCAAAAAATTTGAAATAACTATATATATTGACGGAGGATCTATTAGAAACATTTTCTCTACCCACAAGATAGGGGTGAGATCTGTATATACTCACTCTTTTCAGATCCAACTTACGAATCTCACTGGGTATATCTGTTGTTATTGTTGTTGTATATATCGACAGATTGCCTGCAGACAACTGCTATAGATGACGCGCCTACCATGACCAGTTCAAGAGGAAGGTCACAGTAAGGGGAGAGAACACCCGGACTGTCTACTCTTAGATTTCTGATCTCATGTAGATATTTTTAGTTTATCATACGACATGTGATACTTATTTTGAAATTATGAGTATTATGAATTCATGACGTGTAAGACAAAAGGAGAAGCGCTTCCCGTTAGAATATCGTAGGAAATACTGTTGCTGCATACATAGACAGAGCAGGACAATGTCCTAAGTGTTCCTTTGGCATTTTTCATGAAGTCACAAACTTCCATATCTGCAGATGTAAATTAATTCCTAGCTATAAATAATAATAAAAACAGAAATATCATACACTTGCACAAGCATCCACATATCGAATATTGAAAGCCCTGTCCATTCTTCCTGTACTACTGTACAACTAGTATGGATTCTTCCTCTTAGAGAATACTATTTCTACTACTATTATTCCTAAATGATTCATTTGGTGGACCCCCTTTAAAAAGAATTCTTTTACCGTCCATTATTATACAATTAGTGTCTCCGTGTGATCTATAAGTCGTGAGTTCGAGCCATGAAAACATACACTAATACTTGCATTAGAATAAACTATCTACATCACATCATTTATGGTGTGGTCCTTTTCCGAACCATGCTAACACAGAATGCTTTGTCAACTAAACTTTCCTTTATTACTATACTATTGCTTCCTCCGTTTCATGTTATGCGAGTCTGTTTAATTGGAAATGAAATTCAAAAAAAAAAAAAAAAAAATTGGACACCGGCCCTTGTATATACTTTGTCGAGCACCTATAACAAGATAGGCAAATTAATATATAGACTTCCTGAAAGAAATAATTCCTTGATTATTTTCATTAATTGAAAGAGAATATATACAATTTACATTTTTTCATAATAGGAAAATCATATTCCTATTCTACTCCTAAAATCTTATTATATTTGGAGACTAACTATACAATTATGGTAAGTGTACAAGACTAATTAATGTAATACACCTTATTTACAAACTCTTGCCCAACCGTGGGCTTGCTACAGTAATCCGAGAACCAATATACATAAGTATACACATGTATATTGTGTATTCTTATTTATATTTAACACACATCCGCAGTCATCGCGGGCGGTCTTCGAACGCTGAGACTGTCCGTAAAATCTTCAAAAAGGACCGAGGGAAGACCATTTGTAAAGATGTCTGCAATCTGATACCTGGAAGGGACATGACAGACACGTACTTGTCCACGAGCTACATTTTCTCGAACAAAGTGAATGTCCATATCGATATGTTTAGTGCGTTGGTGCTGAACCAGATTACCAGAAAGGTAGATGGCACTAACATTATCACAATAAACCAATGTAGCTTTCTGAATAGGACAATGAAGCTCTAATAGAAGATTTTGTAACCAACATGATTCAGAGACCACATTGGCTACCCCTCGATACTCGGCCTCTACACTAGAGAGTGATAAAGTCGACTAACGCTTTGCAGACCAGGAGACCAAATTATTACCAAAAATTATACAATAGTCAGACATAGACCGTCTGGTAGAGATGGCAATGGATCCTGGACCCGATCCGGATCTGGTGGATCCAGATCCGTTTTATAGGATATGGATCTTCAAAATTTGGACTCGACGGATCCGGATCCATTTCTGACGGATCGGATCAGGATCTGGATCTTGTATTTGAGATCCGTATCCGGTTCAGATCCGACCCTTGGATTTATTTTTTATTAAATATATTCATAACCTAAAATGTATATTTATAAGTATTTTCTTAAAATTGCTAAGCACATCCTTGCAAGTTTAATTCTCAACACAAGTTTAATTTATCCCCGCGTTAACTCAAAAACAAAAAAATAAAGAGGTAACTTCGATAATAAAATCAATGTTATATTAGTGAATGACTAACATCTCCATAGACAAGTAGTTAAAATTATATTCACTTCATTTGTGAAGATTTCAAGCAAATGCAAGTTCTGCATTGTGGAAATACTAGTCAGCATTTTCCACAACTATTGTCATTGTCCAACATTTTTAATTAATGCTCACAATCAAAACGAGACAACAAATAAAATATCTAATATGAACATTTCAAAATTGAAACACAGTAAACTGTTAGCTAAGTAAAAATCGTTTGTCAGTTCAAAAAAAAATTATTAGCAAGGTTACATTCTTAGCAAGGCAAAATTTTTTACATGTGGATCCAGTTCCGATCCGTGAACCCGGTGGATCCGATGGATCCGGATTTGGATATAATTTTTATGAACTCGATGGATCTGGATCCGGATCTGGATTCATGTATGAAAAATGGATCTGGATCTGATTCAGATCCGATCCGTTGCCATCCCTACCGTATGGGGTCTGGACATCCACCCCAATCAACATATGTATACGAGACAAGTGTAGACGTGGACGAAGGATATAAATGTAAGCCATAGTCAAGTGTCCCCTAGATATACCGAATAATGCTTTTGAGTGCATTCATGTGCTCAACCCGGGGATCATGCATAAACAAACACACATGTTGTACGACATACGTAATATCTGGTCTTGTGATCGTAAGATACTGAAGGGCCCCTGCAAGACTGCGATAGCGAGTCGGATCCTCATAAGGTGAGTCAACCGCAACACCCAACTTGGGTTTAGCATCAACCGAAGTGGAGGTGCACATACATGATGATATCCCAGCCCTCTCAATTATCTCAGCTACATACTTCCTCTGGGATAAGAACAACCCACCGGCATGACGAGTGACCGCAATCCCCAAACAGTAACTCAAGGGCACCAAGTCTTTCATAACAAACTCAGAACTGAGCATTGTCATGATAGACTAGTGTAATGCATCCGAAGAGGCAGTCAAGATAATATCATTCACATATAATAGTATATAAGCCAAGGAAGAACCACGATGATAAATGAACAATGAATTGTCAGACCTGCTATGAGAGAACCCAATAGTCGAAACATAGTCTGCAAACCTCTTATACCAAGCCCGTGGAGACTGTTTAAGCCCATACAAGGACTTCTTCAACAAACAGACATGATGAGGATATTTGGGATCCCTAAACCCCAAGGGCTGATGCATATAGACTGTCTCCTTGAGATCACCATGTAAGAAAGCATTCTTCACATCTAACTGATGAATAAGCCATGCTTTTGAAAGAGTCAAGCGGAGCACAGTGTGAATGGTAGCCGGCTTGACCACCGGACTAAATGTCTAACCAGAATCCACACCAACCTGCTGAGTCTTACCATCACCTACAAGACGAGCCTTATGCCTCGCAAAAGAACCGTTAGAATTGTCCTTATGAGCAAAAATCCACATAGACCGAATAATATTAACACCAGATGGACGGGGCACCAACTCCCACGTCTTATTATCAATAAGAACATTATATTCGTCGGTCATAGCAATTTTCTAATTCGTGTCATTTAAAACAGACACGGGATTACGGGGTAAGAGTGATTTAAGAACATTAGAATGTAAATTAAAATATCTTTTTGGTTTAGAAATACCCCGTTGACTACGAGTGACCGATCTATGAATCGGAGGAGAATTGGGTGAATTTTTGGGACAAGGGACGGGCTAGCCAGCAGGTAGTGGGCCTGCTGGCCCAGAGCTGTAAACTGGAGTAGTCAACGTAGCAGTTACTGGATCAGTTTCATTATTGGGCTGGACTGGCCCAATTGCTGAAAGTGGCCCAGTGACGAGACTGGGAGCAGTGAGAATCGGTGGTGTAGTTGGGCCAGCGGGAAGTGGGCCCGTTGGCAGAATTGGGGTGCGGGACATGTCCAAAAACTAGGGAATAATATACGGGGATATACCATCATTCAAAAAATTATACGAACTAGGCACGGGATTACTTACCTTAGAAAACAGAAATTGGGATTCATCAGAAAGAACATGGCGATTAATGATGATTTTATATGACGATAAATCAAAATATTTGTAACCACGATGATTTGACATATAACCCAGAAACGCACAAGGGGTAGACCGGGCCTGAAGTTTGTTAATTGTGGTGGATGAAAATAGTGGATAACAGAAGCACCCAAAGACCCTAAGATGTGAATACAAAAGAGCCTTATTATATAAGATTTGAGATGGGACGAATATGTCAATTCTTTGGTAGGAAGAATATTAAGAAGATATGTAGCCATTTGTAGAGCATGATGCCAAAAAGAAGCGGGGTACGGAAGCATGAATCAATAAAGTTCGGACAATGTTATTAATGGTACTAACTTGGCGTTCAGCTTTCCCATTTTGTGAAGACGTATGAGGACAAGAAAAATTAAAATTAATCCCGTTATTAGCACAAAACTCCTGAAACATTCCATTATCATATTCTTTGTCATTATCACATTGGATGTTTTTTATTTCCCATTCGAATTGGGTTATAATGAATGTTCTAAATTTTAAGAAAGTTGAAAAAACTTGAGATTTTTTCGCTATCGGAAAAGTCCACAAAAAAATAGAATAATCATCTAAAAAATAGAACGTAATAACGGTGAGCCAAAGAACTGAGAAATGAGATGTCCATAAATTGCTATGAATAATACCAAATGGCAACAAAGTATCAGAATTAGAGTCTACAAATGACAACCTAACAATTTTTCCAAAAGAACAAGATTGACAATTCGGAGTACTACTCGTACCCTTACAAGAAATAAATTTATTTTTATCTAATGAAGAAAAAATAGATGACCCAGATGACTTAGATGAGCATGCCACAAGGAAGGAGCAAGGGCTGCAAAAGTTGATGGTAAGGCTTGACTCGAGATACCTGAACTTGGCGTGATAGGATAAAATTTTTTCGTACTATCACACTTCATGAGAGGACTCCCCGTCTTGAAATCCTTCATTGAAAACCCAAACGGATCAAATTTAATAAAAACGGAATTATAAGTGGTGAATTTACGGACATACACCAAATTTTTAATCAATTTAGGGGCATGTAGGGTATTTTTCAAGATAAGGGATGGATATGGAGGAGGGGGGGGGAAGATAAAGTTTTATGACCATAACCACGAATAAGAATTGAATTACCATTACCGATAATTATACCACGATTGTTGCTTAAATTGGAATAAGACGAGAGAGTACCTGGGTCAGACATCATGTTAGTAGTGGCGCCAGTGTCCATGTACCAATTTGGGTCCGAAGGATTTATTCCAAGCGTGTGCATCGCTGCTTCAATGTCAGTAGGAGTGGGGCCTGATGCACGATGGGTCTGGTGGAGCCCGCTGCATGATGGGCCTTGTGGGACCCAGGCCTGCCTCCCTACTATCCCGGAATCCCACTGAATAGCTGGACAGAAACTTGGCTAGGATAGCTGGGCCGAAAGGGTGGCTGAAACTGGGCCCAATTGTCGTGGACTGAAGGGGCTGGAAAATCGGGATTGTTGGGCCACTACCCACTGGCCCACGGCTAAGGGCCCCAAGGATGGGACCAGTTGGGTTGTGGCCCACTGTTGTTAGGGTGGGACCTACTGCCGCCGTTACCACCGCGGGTTTTTCCATTATTTTTCCTAGTATTCTTTCTGCCCCCAGGAGCACGGTTTTGGCCTGAATTATCAATAAAACCCGGAGAATTGGTGGAGGATGTCATCACAACTACGGGACTAGTCCAGGTAGCCGCCTTCTTAGCCAAATCGGCTTCTTCCAAAGTAAGCATGAAACGGGCTTGATAGAACTTTGGGAGAGGGTTACTTTGACGAAGTAGAGTCCCAACACCACTATAGGCCTCAGAGAGGCCGGCAACCATCTGTAGAACAAGACGATCTTCACGAAAGGGCATACCAACGTTGCGGAGTTGGTCCGCCAATTCCTTCAACATTTTGCAATAAGCCGAAACATTCGGGAAATTTTCCATGTTGACGTGGGAAAATTCCTGCTCAAGTGTAACAGCTCTGGAATTCTGATTATCTTGGAATATGTCATGCAACCTATCCCAAGCAGCCATCACTGTAGCGTCTGGCTCAATAATCGTATGCAACAGGTCAGTAGAGATAGTGAAATAAATCCACTAAAGTACGGTGGCATCAATCGTTGTCCATAACTTAGGATCATCCTCGCGTTTAGGCACCTCTTTATCCTCTGGAGCCGCGGGGATTATGTGATGGATGCCTTGATGCAAGAGAGCGTGAATTTTGAATAACTCGGCCCACGTCGCGTATTGGACTTTTCTATTTCAAGAATAAGAGGTATGTGATTCTTGATGTTAGAAACAACAAGGGCAAGGTGAAACGTGTTCTTTGTCGTCGACATAACGAAAGAACAATAGGTGATTTGAGGAGAAAAACAAAAAGAAAACCACCGATGATCAAGGAATCCGGGAAGGGGGGCGGAATCCGATCACAAGGTCGACGAAAAAAGGTTGGAAAATATAACCTATACTTCTGATACCATGAAAGAAATAATCCCTTGATTATTTTCATTAATTGAAAGAGAATATATACAATTTACATATTTTCATAATAGGAAAATCCTATTCCTATTCTACTCCTAAAACCTTATTCTATTTGGAGACTAACTATACAATTATGGTAAGTGTATAAGACTAATTAAGGTACAATACTAATTAAGATAATACACCTTATTTACAAACTCTTGCCCAACCGTGGGCTTGCTACAGTAATCCGAGAACCAATAAACATAAGTATACACATGTATATTTAACACTTTCTGACAAATAAAGATCACAGATAAAAAAATTGTTAATATATAGAATGCGCTTAAGGATATGAAGTTTTTGTTCCTTACCAATTTGAGCCATGTCACTTTATTCTTTATTCTATATTCATTCATGAGTCAAAAAATTTACAAAATTGATCCATACAACTCCATTTTTTTTTATTTCCCCCCTCTATTCCACAAAACATGTACAATAAGGCTAGGTCCCAATATGATTAAATTAAACTTGTGTTTTGTTGAAGCCAAATTGAGAAAGTTTGAAGAGTGTTCATATCAGCTCTGTATTGCTTTTGTGTAAATTCTAATAAGGCTGGCCATGTGAAGTCTGGATATATTCTTGGATTGTTGGAGTCCACTAATTCAATTGGTGGGCTCACCACCTTATCCTTCTTGGGACAAAGAAAGAAAGCAAGTGATTTCCTAGGAATTTTGTTGTTTACCACTGCTCTGTGTAAGCAACTTTTGTATCTTCCATTTGAAAGTGCCTACAATAATAAGAGAAATCCATTTAGTATATGAGTTATGACCACTTTGACTAGAATTCAACTAGATAGGTGTGCATGCAGTACTAGAAATTTGTGAATTTCTGACTGACGCTTAATGCCATCAGTAATATGAGATTTCCGACGAGAACATTTACTATGAATTTTGTCAGAAGTTCAATAAGAACTAAGAAGTACGCATATTCGACTTGGTGTATAACAAGACAATCAAATGTAATCATGTTGTACATCCCAACTCTCAAGCACTAATACATATGTAATGCAACGTATCATTGTTGAAAGTGTGGTGCATCATCACTAATAAAAAAAGTGAAGTTTTGACTGATTTCAATAAAAATATTTCTCCTTCAAAAGTTTAAATTGTTAGAAATAAATTTTTAGATTAAATGATCACACACTTTAATTTGCTATTAGAGCATGGAAAAATCATGCATTCGAGTCTCACCATTAGTACTCATTATTAATAAAAAATTTCACGTGGTAGCCATATGAAAAAGAGTGATACTGATATGTGAAGGGACGTGTTGAAGATAAGTTACCATAAATGTGTCGCCAATGTTAACAACAAAAGCATTGAAATTTGGAGTGACGGAGCGCCACTCATTGTCCACAAAAACTTGAAGCCCACCAACACTGTCTTGATGGAGGATTGTTAATGATGTGGGATCACAATGAGGCCCTGTCCCTAAAGTGAGTTCTGGTTTTTGACATGTTGGATAATAGTTTAGTCTCATTATTGATTCATTTTCTTGGAAGAATTTTTTGAAGTGGTTCTTGCTCACACCAAGGCTCAATCCCAAAAGTTCCATGATCCCTAGAGAAAGAGTGCTCATGGCATTGCAATAATCTTGATAAACCTTCCTATAAAATAAAACAAACAAACAAAAAACTATTAATCAATATAATGATGAGGGGGGACATTTTTCTTCAAAAGAAGTTATTTACTCCCCGTAACCTTTCAGTTTATCTGGTTAAGTCTGACTTGACACTAAATCTAAAAAAGAATAATATGACATACTTTCTATTACAAACTATCAAAATTACTCGGAAAACTTGTTTTAAATATGACATGTTATTTTTATGACTATAAAAGCATATTATTGTAGAGAATAAAATAAAATATTTAAAATTAAATAGTTTTCAAATAGGGAAGAATCATTCCCTTTTAATTCGACTAAAAAGTAAAAAGTGTTGCATGTTTAATTGGATACGGAATATAAGAAAGAACAACAGACTCTTGGTATGTACCAAAAATACTCTTAGAACTTATCGTTTTAATACAAGAAGTTTAAAGTTAAAGAGTTTCAAACATATAAAAGGTGCTCACCGTTCTTTTCGAATCAGACAAAAAAGTAAAGTGTGCCGTAAGTTTGACTTGACATAGAATTTTTAAAAAAATAACAAAATTTTTGGTACGTAATATCAAAAATAGCCTTAAAAGTTGTTGTTTTAAATATGACATGACATTTCTATAATTATAAAAATATTTCATTAAAGGTAAAATAAGAAATCTAAAGTTAACGAGTTTTTAAATAAAGCAAGGTGTTGATCTTTATGATTAGTCTAAAACGTAAAGAGGTTTGTATGTTTGATTGGGCACGGAGTTCATGATAGAACCACGATTTTTTGGAACATACAAAAAATACCCTTAGAAGTTGTCGTTTTAAACATGATATGACATGACATTTCTAAGACTATAAAAATATACCATTAATAGTAAAATACAGTAAATGAAATTTAAAATTAATAAGTATTCCAGATATAAAAAGGTGACGATATTTTTGAATCAGATTAAAAAAGTTAACTCTTACCCAAGATGGTTAATTTTTTCACCCATTGTCCTCTGAAAGTAATCTTCAACTATGTGTGATGAGCCTTCCTGAGCAGAGTATTGAAAAGATAGTGTTTCTTTCCAAGGCAACTTAGATGAAAATCTACCAGTAAAGCTACTAGCATAACCACAATGTTCACCAATCTTCCTTTGTGCCTTTTGCTTCTCACAAAGTGGCAATTCAAAGAACTTGTCCATGTAAACATGGGCATTTTTTATGAGATTTGTGTCAACCCCATGGTTAGTCACTAAGAAAAAACCATGTTTTGAACATGCTTCATTAACAAGGCTAGTTGCTTTCTTGATTTCAATAGGATCATTTGAAAGTACCCCACTTAAGTCTATAAGTGGAACTTGAAGTTCTCTAGTAGCACTAGCACAATTTGGCTTCTCATGATCTGGCCATATGAATTGACTTGGTATGTTTGACTCATTTTTCATCGAACATGCATCAAAAATCAATGGCTTGTTCTTCTTGATCACCTCATATTCTTGATCTTCTTTGGATATCATGTTGTAATTTCTTGTGATCATACAATCAATTGCCATTATATTGCATGTACCTTATAAATTTTTCTTGATCTTTGATAGTAATGAAAAAGAAAATAGTAGAAGGCTATTCAATGAGGGGAAATAAGTGAACAAAATTTGGAATCTTATAGGCCTTTCTCATGGTGTCATTAGCACAAAAAAATTAAACAAGAATTCCAAAATTGACCACTTTGCTTAGAAGGGCTTAATAATGCTTAAAATTAGATGTTGGTCCATAAGCTATTTGTCTTTTGTTATGTTGACAGAGAGCCATTCCCTATGGTGTACTTTGTCGTTTCCTTTGTAGGGTAACTACACACCTTACCTCCTGAGGATCCAAAATTTAAATATTTCCAATTCGAGTTCGGATTTCTACAATCCAGTGCATGCATGCAAGAATTAAATAATCTAATTTTTAGTGTGAACTCTGGATATTAAATTTTCAAATCTTACATAAATAAAGTTTATATATTTAAAAATTACATAAAAATATTTTAAGTCATAATTTAAAACGTTGCGATAAAAAAAAGCTCATTCGACTCTTTAATATAAATTGTGTCACATGAAATGAGATAAATGATCTATTTATATTAATTTAATAGATTCTTATCACATAAACTGAATCCGTCCGAAATTAATAAATTCAGATGAATCCGTAAATTCTTAACTACATCCGCCCCTGCCCTCTTCCTTCCACGTATTGTTAGTGTAAAAACACAATGTTTATATATCAATATGGCTTAATCAATTAATTATGACAAGTTATTTGTTCTTTTCTTCAAATTATTATGGAAAGTTTATCGATTATATACTTTTATAGATTAACTTAACATGATGATGTATTACTAGCACTACCTTTTGTCTTTAACAAACTTAAATACGTTTCTCTTTTGTATGTGTTTGAGTGATTGCCTTATTAAATGATTGAAATTAAAGGACCTAAAGTAAAAGAGTTTTAGATGTATATCCTATTGATTGTTTAAGAAATTTGAGACACAAGAATCCAACTAATGCAAACGTGTTAATTAATAGACACTTTGTAGTTTTTTATTCCTTTTTAATTATTTTTAAAGGAAATACCCATAATTTGTGTCTCCCTTATTATTAGCATTTCAAAACGTGTATGAACCGGAAGAGAAACAGAGTAAGACAATACTAATTGTGAACCAAACAAGAAGAGACGTACTTAATTGTAAGGAGATTTAGTTGTTTTATGATAGAATTTGAGTTATATATATATTATAAAAACTTGCCCGTACTCGATATTTACATAAATTACTCCATTTTTCTTATGGTTAAGTCAAAATTAAAATTAAAATGTATATTGATTAATTATGATTTAGCAATAAAAGAATTAGTTAAGATATGTTTATTATATTGGGATAAATATCGGGTGCACGTCAATATAAAGAATTTTTTATACTATCAGGTCATCCAAAAAAGAAATATTTAAAAGGTAAATCTTTTTAAAATGTGAGATTTATATTGTAAAAAAAGAAGATAAGTTACTAATTATAATCAAATAATAATAATTTAATTAGAAAAATATTTTAAATTGACGATATATATAACTTAAAATTGTATATGATAAGGCAAAAGGAGAAAATGTTTGAGTAATTGTGTTTGAATTATATGGCATGCAAAAAAAAAATGAAAGATTGTACGCGAGACAAGAACAAACAGACAGTGATATGGTGTTGGAGACACTTGTTACTGATAAATTAACATACATATCTTGGTGAAGATAACGACAAAGAAAAATAAATTATAAACTCTAAGAACGAGGCTATGGATATTGGAGTGACATCTAAGAGAGTTATTTAGTTATTTATCTTAATATTGTGTAGGAAGAAGCTAGCTATGACTTAAACAATTACTACGGACCTTTCTATATCAGTCATCCCTATAATAATATTTTACTATACAATAATTATGTGTTTTATGTGGAAACGAATTTTCATATTATGTTATATTATATAATATCTATAATAGCATTTCGTTATAGCAGTAAAAATATATAGAAACAGACGACGTTGTTATAGAGAGATTTGACTGTATTACCATTAAGAGTTGTGATCGAATGAAATATATTTCTCAACTCTTAATTAGAGATCTCGATTTTGAGTCTTGAGAATGAAAAAACTTCTGATAGAAAGAGATTTCTTTTAATGGGTCTTATGCGGGATGAATTTGAATTAGTCGGACCACCAAAATATGGGTGATTTACAATAATGTCTTCGAAGACGGATGATCTTGATGCTTTTGACCCGCTCGCTTCATGATCAAAACTTCAAATTTAACAACTTTTGACGTTTGACCGCAACGTTTCTCCATGAACATGCAGGAGTCAAAAATTCAAAACCATTTATATTCAAGATCATTGCATATCTTTCCTACTAAAACATATATTAAACTCTGGGTGGACAACCAATTTTTTAGTTATTGACGATGTATTTTTTCTTAACTAACAATAAATTTATATATATGATAGTATCTCAGTTACAACTTTACTAGCTTACCAACTATAGTTATTAAAAATTACATACTACTCCCTCGGTTCAACAATAAATGAGTTTTTTAGGCTTTTTATTTTTTTTCAAAATAAGTGGTACTTTAGAATTTTAAGAATATTTTGGATAATCAAGATTCATTAACTATCTTTTTTTTTAGGCATTTAATTATGTAAGCACAATATTGATTAGGGGTAAGTTAGTAAAAGCACTCCTAATTTTTTAGGAGTGAGCACTTTCTTAAAGGATATTCACAAGCTAAAAGAATTACTTATTATGAAACGGAGGGAGTATTACCTAATAATTAATGTGATTTCAATCAGATCAAATACTGTTATATTTGAATAGTCTAATAAAGAGCAGATTATCCATAGCATTAATATCGAACATGCTCGAAATACAAAATCAAGACAACTCAAGGTGGAACATTTAATTGTCCTTGAACAATTAATCACAAGTAGATGATAATGTTATTCCAAAGAATTAGGTGCTTGTTCAAAGCAAATAGGATGAGATATAAAGAGATTTTCGATAGGTCCTTTCCAGAAGAACTTTACTACTTAAAAAATATCATGTGTCGATTTTCAATTGGTATTGAATTTGCATAATGTGGAGTCGAACCAAAAAGTCAAAAAATTTCATTAGAGCGTTAAAGATCTAATATATATGATAAAAAAAATACCATGTGTCGATTTTCAATTGGTGTTGAATTTGCATAATGTGGAGTCGAACCAAAAAGTCAAAATTTTTATTAGAGCGTTGAAGATCTAATATATATGATAAAAATATCACGTGTCGATTTTCAATTAGAGTTGAATTTGCATAATGTGGAGTCAAATCAAAAAGTCAAAATTTTCATTAGAGCGTTGAAGATCTAATATATATGAAAAAATATGTAATTTTTTACCTAAAGTACGTATAATTTTTAATGCATATGTGGACCCTTAAATTTGATCGATTTTTCCATTTTGGCTCCTCAACTAAGTCATATTCCTATTGAACCTTGAATTTGTTCTCAAGTGTGTCTATTAAATACAATCCGACTGATATGACATAAATCGCGAGTTTCATTTTTTTAACCTTGATTCATGTCCTGCTACTATGGGCTGCTTTGGTTCTTGGGTTGAATTAGTATGCATAAGAGTTGAGTTTAAGATCTCTATGTATATAGGGAGTGAGTTGTTTTAATTGGTAGAATGCGCTTGACATTCACGGGAAAGGTTAACAAAAATGAAACTCCCGATTTATGCCATGTCAGTCGGATTGTGTTTAATTAACACACTTGAGGACGAGTTCAGGGGTTCAATAGGAATAAGGCTAGCTCCGACCCTTTTTATACATTAAATATTTTATCAAATAAGTATAAATATATAATTGATGTCAAAACCATTTAATCAAATGATCGTAATAGAATTCTGAACTCAAATTTAAAAAGTTCAAATTTTGAGTCTTCTAAATCTATTATTTCTCGTCGACGAAATATTATAGTAGTACATTTTAGTAGAATGGGGTTTGCAAAAGACGACGAGATGTCTTCTCTGGAGTAAATGAAGGCCACAATCATGAAGATACTTTGATACTCGGGACTGATGCACGGACATGAAGTTTCTTCTCCTGATGAACTTAAGCGTTATTGCTTATAATTTTTCTTTACACTTATTACAATATTCCGAAGAAGAGTGGTCAACTTATCACCCTTCAATCTATATGGTTCCGCACCTCCATACAAATTTTAGTGGCGATAATGGTGGTAATGATGGTGGAGAGAAAGGTGATTTTAGTGGTGGAAGAACATATAGAGAGAAGGGGTAAAATGGGTTAGGGGTGTTGACGTGGCATGCCACGTGGCATTCACACCATCAATTTTTAGTGACACGTAGGATAAAATGTCCATCTTGGACAATTTTAATGGAGGAAGGGTATATTTGAACCAATAGTATAACGGCAGGGGTATATTTGGACCCAAAGTATAACGAGGGGTATATTTAGCGTTTTTCGATAGTACATGGGTTTATTTGGCCCCTTTTCCGATTCAACAATAAACGTTTTTAGTGCTAAGAATTTTAAAATTTAAACTTATCAATTTTCAATTCTAAATCTGTTTCTGCACCCACAAAATAAATAGAAAAAAGAGATCATATATTCTTAACGAGTCAATTTTTTTTCCAATTCATACTATTATTTAACATGAACATCAAGCACTAAGCAGAGCGTCCATTCAACAAGACTTAAGTTGAGTGATAAGAGTGCAGCAAGGTGATACGTAGATTAGGCGCACGTTACAAATTTAAACACTGCAATTGACAGAAGTATAGTATTGTAGTGAAGAACAGTAGCATGATGACTAAATTTTTGTCAAATTTCGAACCATTCCCCGACTAGCCTTAAGGAATTTTTTTTTTTTTGATATTCCAGGTGTCCAGGCTTGCGCCTGACTACGTCCGGGAGGTAATAGCACCGGTCCTTCAACACTATTACCAGGTAAATCGCGGGATGTGCTCCGATGGCCAGTTTTCTTGATTATATTATACTATGTTGTGTGCTCTTAGTGATCGTGTCACATGAGTAGATATAGCCAATTCATACTATTATTTAACTTGAACAACAAGCACTAAGCAGGATTTATTTAGCGCATGTTATATGAATTAGGCGAACTTACGAGTTTAAACATTACAATCGAAAGAAGTCTAGTATTTTAGTGAAGAACAATAACAAGATGACTAATTCTTTGTCAAGTTTCGAGCCATGCCTCGACTAGTCTACTAGAATTTTTCAATTGCATTATTATATGTTGTGTGCTCTTAGTTTTCATGTCACACGAAGACATAGCCAACTATATCTATTTCCATTAACAAGAAATGATATCCAAAAATAGCAACATACAGAATTAAGGTGGGGAAGAGTGTAAGGTAATAAGTTCCATCATGGAGGCAACTAACATGATAGTGGAATGGTCACAATGTCCTTGCAGACAAAATGTGGGGGCAAAAGAGTTGTTTACAAAGATCAAACTCTTATTGAAAACTGACATATGAATTGGTGATCTCTATTGCAACTATAATATATAGTAACTTCATATCATCATATGTGTGCACCACTGTCTTCAAATTAGGACAAAATATAGTTTCACTTCAACATCCTCTTTCTTTATCCATCATCATAATTCAATGGTGGGTCTCCTCATGAACTTTGATTTTATCAAAATGGGGAGCAAAGACTATCTTGTTTGATTTTGGTTTTGGAATTTCTTGGGATAAGGACAAGAAAGATGTGTTAGAAAGAAATAGTTTCAAAAGTTTCTCCACTCACATAAACGGATTTAAAATTTGAACTTTATGAATTCGGATTCATAATTCTACTATTTTCATTAAATTTACTAAATTCAGAATATATTATTTACATTAAAATTTCAAACATAAGTAGAAACTCTATTAATTAATACTCGATTATTTAATAAACTTTCTTAGATAATATTTTTGGTCGGTCCCGACTCGGGGATAACGTGCTAAATTAATAATTTACTAAAATTATAAGATAATACATTTTTAATTACTCATAATGACCCCATATAAAATATAAATTAATAATTCATTATATACTACATAATACATGAGTGACTTATGAAGACTTCTTGAAAAATGCCTTAATTGTTTTTTGTTTTTTGTTGAAATCAATGTCACGTTGAATCTCATCTCTAATTTTTCTTATCATTGTAAGAACTTTTGGTGTTGTTTTCTCATAGCTCAATAAGAAATTATTCAATGTGATTGCTGCTTTAATAGCCTCGTTTCATGAAGGGGGCTCTACTGTAAAACTTTCATCATCTTCTTTATCACCTTTATCAGTTCCATAACACTCTCAATTATTTCTTCATTAGTCAACAACTGTGCAACTACATTTTCTTCTAGGTAGTTCAGGACATGCTCGTTTGATCTTGTGTTTATATAGAAAATATTTTTTAAAATCCATAAAGTAGTACATTGAACACAAGAAGCATAGTTGGATGTGCTTTGTCTGTTCAGAAACAGATTCACAAATTAAATTTTTTAAATTTGATTAACCCATAACTTTTTAGAATATTGTTTCGATATAAAAATACACACAAAGTTCAAATAATGATATGGACCACAAAACTGTTGAAACAATTGGGAGAAAATAATTACAAATATATTGTTTCCCATACACGTGGTGATTGGGACCTACTCCTAGTCTCCTACTACCACTCACATATGGGTAGAACCAGAGGGCCAAAAGCGTCAAAAAATCATATTATATATATATAATTATTATTTTAATTATGATTTTTGAAGTCTAATAGGTGGAAGTAGGAGCATTTTTAATATGAAAACTAACGTTAAGGGGAATCGGAGGTCAATAGATGGAAGAAGGACAAATTTAAACCATTTTCAATACATTAGGGATTTTTTTTTTTACCCTTTCATTTCGCATTTAATGGTATTGTACGTAGGTACAAAACATGTGAAATGTTGATTCAATAATATTAATCGATTTTTACTTCAATATTATATTATTTTTATAAGAAAAGTATTCCATATAGTAGGTGATAAACTTTCTTGATGAGAATTTTACATTCACAAATCTGATGTGGTAATTAATACGAATAATCAGAAGAAAACTGATGATGAATATCCGCTTGTCCATAGATATTATTGCAATTATTTGGAGATTGAAGTATTTGTTTATCAAATTGATTCATTATTTTATTTTATTTTAATTTGAAATTTGAAAAAAGGAGATAGGAGGTTTTCAAGTTTTCACTCATAGAATTTCAGTTGTATTTTTATATTTAAATAAAATTTCAACTTTCAAATATTCAAAAATTTAATTGTTTTTCCATATTAGAAACATAACTTTAACTTTGAAATACCTAAAGTTAAATAGTATTTTATGTTCAAACACAATTTTTAACTTTCAAATACTAAACTCACTACTAAAACATGTGTTTTTCAAGAGAAAAAACGGACAGTCGTCTGTCAATTTTCTTAAAATAAAATTAAAAAGAATCATTGATTTTCCAATAGCCTCTATTGGTTAACGAAATATACGACCGAACAACATCCGTCAATATCTTTCTCTCGAAAAATGCATTTTCTTAGTAGTGACTTCAAATGACTTTTTAAAATATCAACCATTCATATCCAAATTCGATAAAAATTGGTATGTGTATCATGTGTTTATATCAAATCAATAAATATATATCATGTATATAAATATACATATCTCATTTAATTATAAATATAATAAAATATATATATATATATATTTTTTATTAAATAATTTAACTATAATAAATTACATCAATTTGATATAAACGATATGGATAAGTATTTACTCCAAACTCCTATTAAAAATCAAGTAGAATCCACAAAAAATCCAAAGAGACCAGCAAGTACCATTTGCAGAGCATGCAGGGCCAATCTATACGGCCCAATAAGAAGATGCACGTACAGCAATATAGCACCTTTTTGTGCGGATTCTTCTTCAACGGCACTGTTTTTTAATTTTTGCTCCTCAAAATATTAATTTTTAATTTTTATCATTTAATTAAAAAAATGGCTGAAAATTAATCCGTGACTTGAATCACGTGAGGTGCATCAAAGACGAGAACGATAAAATACTGGTGGAGGACGCGCATATTAGACGGAGATGGCAGTTTTACTTCCATAAACTCTTGAACGAAAAAGGAGATAAAGATATTGTGCTAGGAGATCTAGAGTAATCCGAAAGGTATCGGATATTATAGAAGCATTAAGGTTGAGGAGGTTAAGGGTGTTGTTCGCAGGATGCACAAGGGATGAGCGATCGGACCTGATGAGATCCTTGTTGAATTTTGGAAGAGCGCATGCAGGGCAAGTTTGGAGTGGCTGACTGAGTTGTTTAATGTCATTCTAAAGACGGTGAGAATTCCCAAAGAATGGAGGTGGAGTACAATGATTCCTTTGTACAAGAATCTAGAGTTGTAACAACTATAAGGGTATCAAGTTGCTAAGCCACACTATGAAAGTTTGAGAAAGGATCGTGGAGGTGAGGGTGAGAAGAGGCGTGTCTATTTTCGAGAATCAGTTTGGATTCATGCCGGGGTGTTCGACTACATAAGTCATTCACCTTATTAGGAGGTTGGCGGAGCAGTATAGGGAGAGGAAGAGAGACTTACATATGGTTTTCATTGACCTCGAGAAGGCATATGACAAAGTCCCTAGGGATGTTCTATGAAGATGTTTGGAGGTTAGAGGTGTACATGTGGCGTACCATAGAGTGATCAAGGATATGTATTATAGATCCAAGACCAGGGTACGGACAGTGAGAGGAGACTCAGAGCACTTTCCAATGAGATGAGACTGCACTAGGGATCAACTCTTAGCCCATTCTTATTTGTCTTGGTGATGGATGGACTGACGCGACAAATTCAATGGGAGGTGTCATGGTGTATGTTATTCGCAGACGACATAGTCCTGATTCATAAGACTCACAGCGGAGTGAACGCTAAGCTGAAGGTTTGGAGACAGATGTTGGAGTCTAAATGGTTCAGGCTGAGTAGGACCAAGATAGAATATTTGAAGTGCAAGTTCAGTAACGAGAGCGAGCATGAGACAAGCGTGGAGATGGGGCTTGGTACTCAGGTCATTCCAAATAAGGGAAGCTTCAAGTACCTCAGGTCTATTATACAAAAGAATGGAGAGATTGATGACGATGTCACACATAGTATTGGGGCAGGGTTGATGAAATGGAGGCTCGCATCTGGAGTCTTATGCGATAAAAAGGTGCCACCAAAACTTAAATGCAGGTTATATAGGGTGGTGGTTAGACCGACTATGTTGTATGAGACGGAGTGTTGGCCAGTCAAGACTTTGCACATCCAAAAGATGAAAGTTGAGGAGATGAGGATGCTGAGATGTATGTGTGTGCATACAAGGAGGGATAGGATTAGAAATGATGATATCCGAGACAGAGTGGGAGTGACCTCGGTGGAGGATAAAATGCGGGAAGCGAGGTTGAGATGGTTTGAGCATGTGCAGAGAAGAGACACAAAAGCCCCAGTACGGAGGTGTGAGAGGTTGGCTATGGACGGGTTCAGAAGGGTTAGAGGTAGACCGAAGAAGTATTGGAGAGAGGTGTTTAAACGGAATATGACGCGGGTGCAAATATGACCTTAGATAGGGGGTTATGGAGGACACAAATTAGGGTAGAATTGTAGTCCAGCGTAGTCCTACCTACGCTTACAAACTGATAGTTGGAGTGTTATTATTATAGGCCCGCTTAGCCTATCATACTAGTAGGCGCAATATTGCTTTTATAGTTCTCTGTTGCTTGATTTCTGCTGCTATGAGTTCTTTAGTGTACTTTATTTATCTTATTTACCTGCGTTAGTTACTGCCTCCTTTTTCAGAACGTTCTATCATGACTTATTTGCTTTTGTTACCATCATTTTCATACTAATTTAAATTTCGTGTCCGGATTTGAACGTTTCGCTTGCTTTGCTTGTGCTTATGCTTTGTCTTGAGCCGAGGATATTTCAGAAACAACCGCTCTACTAAGGTAGGTAGAGGTAAGGTCTGCGTACACTCTACTCTCCTCAGATTTCATGTTGTGGAATTTCATTGGGTATATTATTGTTGTAATCATATATATTTTATTACTCCAGCATCACTGTATGTAGCTTAACGTTTTCGTGTAACCAACAATGGTCTTTAATTAATTATTTTCACATAAAAGTTCAGTAGCCCAAAATTGTTTAACTTTACAGCCTATCTATGCTAGACTTAGATAATATAAACCTGGACCAGACCTCCTGCAAATATATATATTTGAAGGTTACATTCGTGCAAGTTTATTACTACATGTTGTATTTGTTTGATTTGAGGACGTGGACCTCTAATTGGAGGCACATATCAAATATAATTTTATAAAATCAGTCATTTGAGTTGTTAACGGAAAGTGGCATAAATAAGTCCAATTATTAACGAATGATATAAATGGATAATTTTAAAAAGTTTGATAGCATATTTGAATTTTTTCTCATTTTTAAGTGTATAATACGTATAGTAGGTGATAAACTTTCTTAATCATAATTTTACATTCACTGCTGATTGCACAAATCTAATCGTGGTAATTAGTATGAATAACCATAAGAAAACTGATGATGAATACCCGTTTGTCCGTAGATATTATTGGAAATATTTGGAGATTATTTTAAAGACGTATTTGTTTATCAAACTGGTGCATTATTTTAACTTTTTTTAAAAAAAAATTGAAGTTTGAAAAACAGGCGATATGAGGTTTCCAAGTTTTCACTCATAGAATTTCAATTGTATTTTCAAGTTTAAATACAATTTCTACTTTTAAATATCTAAAAATTCAATTATTTTTTCATGTTAGAAACACAACTTTAATTTTGAAATACCAAAAATTCAACAGTGTTTTTGTGTTTAAACACAACTTTAACATTTTAAATACTAAATTCACGACTAAAACATGTGTTTTTCAAGAGAAAAAACGAACAGGCATCTGTCGATTTTCTTAAAACAAAATTAAAAAGAATCGTTGATTTTCCAATAGCCTCTATTGGTTATGTTAACAAAATATACGAGCGAACAAGATCCATCAATATCTTTCTCTCGAAAAAATGCATTTTGTTAGTAGTGACTTCAAATGACTTTTTAAAATATCAACCATCTATATACCAATGTCGGTTAAAATTTATCCGTATCATGTGTTTATATCAAAATAACAAAATATATGTCATGTGTATGAATATACACAACTCATTTAATAATGAATATATATATATTCCATTAAGTCATTTAATTTAACTCTAACAAATTACATCAATTTGATATAAACGTCCTATATGAATAAAGTATTTACTCCAAACTCCTGTTAAAAATCAAGCAGAATCCACAAAAAATCCAAAGAGACCAGCAAGTACCATTTGCAGAGCATGCAGGCCAATATCGTACAGCAATATTCTACTTTTTTTGTGAATGGGAAAGTCCCGAAGGCGAAACCCTTCATCTGTATGAGAGGCCCCTTGGTCAGGTGGGATGTAAATCGAGGAATATGCGAGAGTGGCAGCCATGCAAGGGAGAGGACCAACGGGACACAAACCCAGCAACAACCCTTGCAATATTTCAGCAAAGAGTGTCACCACACGGATTCGAACCCTAGACGTCGGAGTGGTTGTACCCCAATCACCTTGCCACTTACCAACTCGCCTGTGCCCCTGGGGGCTGCAGTATTCTACTTTCTACTTTCTATTTTTTTATATCCAATTTTGCGGCTTACGCCAGATTATTTCTGGAAAAAATAGTCTCGGTCCCTCAGCAGTAGCACTACTATCAGTAAATCACGGGATATGCCTAAATGATCAGAGTTTTAGAACAAAATAACTGATATCACCTACAAATTTTTACTCAAAAAAAACAAATTGCTCCCAAGGTTCGAACCACGCTTCAAGTCTACAGCTGAATTTTAAGTTCTCCTACTTTGACATCCAGCTACGCGGGACCTCTACTACTTTCTATTATACTATACTATAAGAGGGAATAAGCGCACAGCAGGTCAACATGCCTGTCTGGTAATGTGGAGATAGTTTGGTCATTTCACTTAAAATGAAACAATATGATTAGTCAAAAAGGAATCGACTGTAGCTGGCAGGATAAATATTTCTGTGCCTTGACCGAATATGCCACTGTGCTGATCTCATCATCCATCACTCAGACAAAACACACTTTCTCATGCTCCACGTGGCATGAATAAGCCGAGGGGTCCTTTGCTGTTTTCTCTTCATCTGCTGCTTTTCATAACTTTTAATACCATTATTTATTTTGTCTAAACATTGTTTAGTTGTATTATTATTAACTTAACGTATTGAAGAAATTGAACTATTAACATTTATAATGTAAGATTTCTATTAATAACTCATGGTACTTGTTAGATTCATTAGCCAAGTTAAGTTAGTTTTCTAAATGTAACTTGTAATATTGAATTTAATTTCTTATTTATTTGTGTAAATCTTGAATTTTGAATTGTAAATTTAACTTTTTTATATTATTTATTAGGACAAATTAGATTATAGAACTATAACATTATTGGTACTCTTTACATCATAGGCAGACCCAGAATTTGAAAACTATGGAATCACCACTAAGGACACATGCACGTTAGACGAAGGAATGTCAAGCAATACCGCTTTGAAATTTTATTAAAACACCCATAAAACTAATGTTTTTACATATAAATACAAATTAAATTATCTATTTGAATGCAACGCGTTTCGTTGACTAGTGGTTTAGACACCCTTTTACGTGCAATAGGCTGCATAATCGAAACCTACCAACAACGCCTTCTTTTTATTTATTTTTATCAATTATTATCAACTTAAAACGAAAATGCAAAAAATGTATGATTCAGAAAAGGTTCGAACTCGGGTTGCGTGGCTGTGAATAATAGCTTTAGGGCATGCTAACCAAATGGACCATCCCAGCAAATACATTTAAGAGGTCTTTTTAAATATATGATAGATAATCGAGAGATTTTTTCGAAGCTACCTACAAAAAGGCTAGGTCCGTCTTGCTCTACTTCTCAATTTATGTGGCACCAATTGACTAGACATAAAGTTTACAAAAAAAATACTTGAGACTTATGGGTTAAAACGTGTCATACATATTTGTGTGGCTACAAAACATCTTATTAAAGATAAAATGAGAAATTTGAAGTTAAAATTATTTCTACATATCTAAAAGTAAAATTTCTTTTGGACAAAAAAGGTATTTCATGGAATAAAGGTATCTTGAGTTCATCAATATTTTATTGATACTAAAATTGTAACTTACACTTTTTATTGAAATACAAGTTTAAAGAGTGAAAATTATTTTTCCGCTATATTTATATTAGACTTTTAAGTGGGAGAGTACCAGAAAAAAAGGTTAAAAAGGAAAGGAGAAAAATAAATGTGAATCGCCAAAAATAAGAGTAGAATGTATTCGAAGAGTAAGCAAAGGAGTAACAAAACTAAAAACTAAATAAGTGAGGAGCATCTGGGGGAAAAACCATAAAAGAAAATAAATTATTTATATTCCTATTGACTGCATGAAACATAAGAATTTAATTGAAATAAGAAAATACAAAATTATCTTTATATATAAAAATAAAAATAAATATTAGGAACTGCAATAATAGTTAAAACATAAATGAATTATATTAAAATTAAAACTGTTGGGCCCGTGCTCATCACGGGCTTCCTTCATCTAATAATGTTGAAATGGACCAACACAGACAATTAATTAAGTTCATTCGATGACTCAAGTTGAAGCCCAGTACTACTTGACCACATTCCAAATGACTCATTATATTTTTGGATTCACTTCACCACCTAAGTGGAAACGTACACCATTTGCTTCTAACGTGCACGTGCTCATGCTATTCAAAAAGATAATGAAAGCAACGTATGTTAAGTTTGATGTAACAACATACTCAAGGTAAATTTATAAGTGTAGTATGAGAAGAATGAGGTGTATATTGACCTTATCTTACCTTTGTGGAGTTAAGAGATTGTTTCCTACTAATGAAAAAAAAAGAGGTTGTTTCCTACATATCCGCAGCACAAAAAGAAAACGTTTTACAAAACAGGTTTGAAAAAAACACAAGAATATAGAAGTTGAATTAAGTTTAATGTAAGGATGGTTAAATTAGTCCATGAAAATGTGATCCATTCAATTCGTCTAAGTTTTGACCATCTCATTTGTTAATTCATTTCATTTTGACCTACTCAATTACCAGCCAATCTAAAAGTTGGACTGATATATAGCCCATATTAACCTATGAGAAATTTTTCAAAATATTTTTTAATTGTTGTGTTATATATTGTTATAATAAATTAAAAAAATCACATATATATAATTATAATAAAGAAAAAAATTATTAGGTACTTATATAAATTATATAACAATGAATAAGGAAATTAAAAATTTAGTAAGAGTTACATTGATTTGGTTATGACCCATGTTTAAGGGTCATTTGCACTTTTTTCCCTATTTTCTGTTGGTCTTATTTTCCCCCCCCTCATAACTAATAACCTTTTTTTGAGGCGTAAGTTCATATTTGCGCATCATAATATCTCATAAAATCGTGTCCTTAAAGAACTTATGTCCGTAAGCATAAGTTCGATTTTGAAGGGAAAAAATTAAAGACCAACCCCTTTGAAGGGAAAAAAATTAAAGACCATCCCATTTGAAGGAAAACTCATGCAATTAAATGATTGTTTAACCCATTTTAACGCAACTTATTTCAGCCCAACTTACATTTGAGTGGGTTAATGGTTTGTTTATTTGTTAAGTCAACCTACTTTGATCCGTACAAATTTAATTCGACCCACCCATTTGATACTCCCCGATAATGTATTGATTTACAGAGTCGAGTTACTTAAAAGGGTATTCGCAAATATTTTATTTAACAACTAGCATTAATTAATCTGGTGACCTAAAATAAATGATAAATGACATATTATAATAAATCAAATTACACTAATAATATAAAAAGGTCATACTTTAGCATCACTGTATATAACTTATGTTTTTTTTGTGTGACTAGCATGATCTTTAATTAACTATTTCCACATAAAAGTTCAATTGCCCAAGTTTGTTTTAGGTTGTGGCTAAAACCTAAAATATTATAAACTTGGACCAGACTTTCCAAGTTCATCCAATATTAAACCATTTGCCAAACACTAAATCATGATATGTTGAAAAGTTCCAAGGTTAAATTCGTGCATGGTTAGCTACTGCATGTTGTATTGGTTAAATATGGATTTGACACATAAATGAGTCAGAAGACGATGCGGGCGATACAACTCTAGTCATGTGTATACTATGAACAGCTAAATATTAAGGAGATGTTACTTGGGTGAGTTTTAAATCCACTTCTTCTCCCTTCACTTGTAGCCCCATGATTTTTCATAATTTTTTTTATATCTAGCTTTCCGGCTTACGCCAGATTATTTCTGGAGATAGTAGTCCTTGTCCCTCAGCACTACTACCAGTAAATCGCGGGATGTGCATGAATGATCAGAGTTTGAGAATAGAGCAACTGATATCAACGTCCTACCCCAGAAGAGAGAAAATTGCTCTCACCAGGGTTCGAACCCATGTTGCAGGCCTCCAATTGGATTTTAAATTCCCCTCCTTTGTCATCCAGCTATGCCCCGGGGGACGATTTTTCATCATTACTACTAAGGTGTACATGGATCGGGTTAGTTTGGAATTTTAAAATATCAAATCAAATTAATTGTATCGGGTTTTAAAATATATAAATCAAACCAAATCAATAAAAGTCGGGTTTTTCAATCTCGATTTTTCTCGGTTTTTTTTTTTTGGATTTTTCGTAGCTAGGTGCAAAACATCTTATAATAGTGTTTGCTTGACTAAAACTAAGCATCTTACTCTTCTATTTTTAAATTTGTAAAATGAGAAATGAGCCTGGATTCATTGACTCATTAAATAAAAGATTCATGACAGTTGAAACATATAAGTATAGAACGTGCATGTGATGTATAAATATAACAATCAAACAGAATGTAGTAACCAACAATTTTAATATTATTAAAAGAAAATGAGTTTTAGCTAGCTTTTAAACATTTACTCAAAAGGCCTATCACTAAACTGAAAAATAATTATAGCTCAAACTTGCATTAAGAATTATACAATCAGTTGTCGTGTCAATTCTTAAATGGATGGTGCATCATGAATGAAGCTAACTAATCAATCTCAAAGGTGATATAGTTACAAAAATATTTATAAATTATATATATGTATAAAATAATCTAGAAATTGTATATATAATCGGGTTGGTTTGGTTTCGATTTAACTTGTTTTTTTAGTTAAAACCAAACCAAACCTATTATAATCGAATTTTTTTCCAATGCCAAACCAAACCACTAATCGATTTTCCGGTTTGATTCTATTTGTCGATTTGATGCGATTTGTCAGTTTTCTTTGTAAAGCCCTAACTCCAATAATATCGTTTTTCTCGGAGACAACTGAATAAGAACACAATATCCCTTTTATTTTCCTATTTATTAAGTATCGTTCATGGCTTATTTTCTTGTATAAACAGTCAAGTTAATATCATTTAGTAATTAAATGCAATAATTATAATCTATGTTAAAAGTCTCACATCAGATATGAAATGGGAACATGAACTTCTTATATGGATTTGGACAATCCTCACCCTACAAGCTAGCTTTTGGGGTTGCGTTAGGCTCAAGGTCCATTCATTACGATCTACTTGCCTTTGACCTTAATTACAAATTCAATTTTAAATCTTTAATTCAAAATTTAGGTTAAACACATGCAATGGCGAGGAGTCAGGGATTGTGACAAAAAGATTCAAAAAATACTAAAAATATCATATTTGACTTTTAAATTTGTATTTTTCTTATACTAAACTGGTTGAATAGTTTATATAAGTATAAAACATCCGTTAAGTATGGCTCTGTCACTGATTATATGAGAACTAAATCATATATTAGATAACTTTTCCGACTCTAGGAAACAATAAATATTTGAAGATGCCGCGGGCCTTAATTTATTTTGATAACAAAGGTATCGATAATTTTTACATATACTGTATATGACTAAATTAATTAGTTTTTGGAATATGTTAAAAATTATTACCATCACGTTTATACATTAAGGACCAAATGGAACCAAAATCCTTAGATTAGGGACCATTTTGATCATTTTCTTTGTTCAAACGTCTAAACATGAGGATAAGTTTCTTTAAAAAAAAACATGAGAATAAGTAAAATTGTGAAGATATGGTAGATTTAAATAACAACAACATATGTATTGTAATTTCATAAGTTTAATTTGGGAAGGATAACGTGTACACAACATGTGGGAGTGAATTGTGCTGAAACTTTCAGTCTAGTAGTGAAACCGTCGACTATTCAGACCGTTCTCAGTATTGCTTTATTCAAATCTTGACTCATTCATCAGTTTTCCATAAAAATGTTTTCTTGCATGGGGACCTTCATGAAACCGTATATATGCATGAGCCTATAGGATTCACGGATCAATTTCATCCAGATTATGTGTGTCTTTTGAAGAAATTACTCTATAGACTGAAACAAGCTTCTCGTGCATGGTACCAATGGTTTGCTGACTTTGTATCCTCTATCAATTTTTCACATAACAGATCTGATCATTCATTGTTCATCTATAGCAAGGGTAATGACATGTCATGCATCCTACTATATGTTGATGATATCATCCTCACTATATCTTCTGATGCACTTCGTCGATCCATCATGTCACTTTATGCCTCTGAGGTTGCTATGAAGGATTTGGTCCCCCTAAGCTATTTTTTTGGAATTGTTGTTACGAGACATGCATGTGACTTATTTCTTTGTCAAAGGAAGTACGCTGAAGAGATCCTTGACAGAGCAGGCATGCCGTCTTGCAAATTGACCCACCCGCTGGTGGACACTAATTCCAAACTTAGTGCTTCTTCGGGTTCCATGTATGCCGACCCGACTCATTATCGCAGTAAGCATTATAATATCTCACTTTCATGAGATCATATATATCCTATGCCATGCAATAAATATGCTTCCATATACACAGCCCGACGGATACACATATGAATGCGCTCAAACATATTTTGCGATATGTCCAAGGTACTCTTCACTTAGAATTACACCTTTACAAATCCTCATTCTTTGGTCTCACCTCTTATTCTGACGCTGACTGGGGTGGCTGTCCGGACATTCGTCGCTCCACGTTAGGTTATTGTGTCTTCATCAAAAATAATTTTCTTTCTTGGTCTTCTAAAAGACAACCTACTCTGTCTCGATCCAGTGCCAAAGCCGAGTATAAAGGAGTCACGAATGTTGTCTCTGAGTCTTGTTTGATACGCAACCTTCTGTTGGAACTTCACTGCCCAATCCGCAAGGCTACATTGGTCTACTGTGATAATGTCAGTGCGATATATCTTTCCAGAAATCCCGTTCAACATCACCACACTAAACACATTGAGATGGATATTCACTTTGTACGTGAAAAAGTGGCTCGTGGCCAAGTTCGTGTCATTCATGTTCCTTCCAGGTATCAGATTGCTGATATATTCACTAAATGACTTCCACTCATTCTTTTTGATGATTTTCGAGCCAGTCTCATCATACGGGAACCTGCCGCTTTGACTGCGGAGATGTGATAGAATATTTCCATATATTGTATATTATCATTGCTAGATAATTACCATATATTGTATATATTTTATATTAGATAAGTTTATATTCCAATTGTAATTAGGAAGATTTAGTTACCTAGTTTGTAGTCATGTAACACTATGTATATTGTACATAATAGTCAATGAATGACAATGAACATATTCCTACAATAATATATAAATAGACTCTCAAATTTGACCTAAGCTGACAAGTATGTCCTCCAACTTTAGGCGTGCACATCCAAAATTTATGTGTCATGTCAACATTTGTGCTTACGTATTCAATATTATATAGGTTAAGATGTCTGCTTGTGCACACACAAAATTGGAAAGGATACTTGTCAGCGAAGACAAAGTTTATGGGCATGTTTATGTATTATGCCTTTTTTTAAAGTACACGTTCGTGAATATCTTTGGATACTAAGTTAATCAAACAATCAACTACTACTTACAGCTTGTTTGGATGGTTGTTACCTATTGTATTATATTTTTCATTCGTTTAAATATAATATTTATTTTAATTGTTACTTAAATTTTATTGTATCGTTTATGTAATGATAAAAATTTCACGTGCAACTACTAATTTGGTGTGATCGCGTCATTAACTTATTTTTTTGGCCTCATTTTATCTTTACTTATTATCTAATAATCTAATTTTATCTTTTACCCTACTATTTTTATAGCAGCTCTATGCTACCCTACTTTTCATGTAGGTTTATGTTTCAAATTGTTGGTGTGTGATATTATGTAATGACAGAGAACTATACCATCTATCCAAACGTTTCCATGGTTTAAATTGAAAACCGTGGACAACCATGGTTTAAATGATCAAAAAGTTAGATAATTTATTTCTATTTGTCTTAGCTTTGATAGGTAGATGATATTCATGTCTGATGTGAGTCGAGAATGTGCATAAGTTGGTTTTAGTCTTCTTTTACTTAAAAAAGAACCCGACAAGAGAAGTCTAGTCAATCAATCAACCAACTAACCCTTAAACTAGGTGGGATCCAGGATATGAATTATTTGTATAGGTTGTTCTATTTGGACTTATTTCATTTTATTGTTGGATCTTTGGATACTAATACAATGTTAAAAAGCTTAGCAAGAATGGAAGGTTGACAAAGCAAAGTATGCTCTCACTTTGAGGTTCATGGCTAGAGATGATGTAGGGAACAAAAAACTTGAATTTTATGAAAGGAGTACGGGTAAGAAACTGGGAGAAAATAGTTATCCCAAAAAAGTGAAGAAAAAAAAAAACTGGGGGTAAATAAGGAGATTTAGAATATACCAGGATATTGTAATCAATTCCGATGACCAGAATACTTTACATGGTTTGATTCAGTATTCACTAATACAGCGTATATTTTGTGTAGTATCAAATAGTGAATACGCTGGTTAGTATTTAAACAGAAACTATATACACAAATCACTATATTGGATAGAATAGCATGTTAGGTTTATCTATGAGGAAAATAATATGATATGGAAAGCTTCTCCTTTCAGAAAGCTTTCATTTTGTAATATTTGAAAATTCATTACAAAATATACAAATTAGAGATCTTTCAAACAAATTGAAATTGGGATAAAAATTATAATGAATAGGTTTTTTTCAAGAAAAATCACGAGATTTCAGGTTCAAATCTCAATAGAGTGTAACTGGATTTTGAATTTATTTTTGTACATGTTAAGTGAATTTTTAATACAGGAAAGATTTTTGGGTTCATATCTAATAGCCTAGATCTCTTCTAGTGTGTGAAAAAGACGTCACCTTTTTAATTAATAGAGGAGCATCACTTACACGTAGGGTGACAATTGCCCTTTCAGAGGCACTCAGGGGTGTGACTCAGAGTTCATTGATGTCAAATCTCGATCGTGTAACTGAATTTTGAATTTATTTTTGTATATATTAATTAAATTTTTAATAACGATACAAAGTTTGGAAGACATTTTTTTGGGTTCGTATCAAATAGCCTAGATCTGTTCCAGTGTGTGAAAAAGACATCACCTTTTTAATTAATAGAGGAGCATCACTCGAACGTAGGGTGGTAATTGCCCTTTCAGATGCACTCATGTCTGTGACTGAGAGGTCATTGAAATGACTTGAAAATCATGAGGTTTCAGATTCAAATTCCGATAGAAATAAAAAAAATATCAGATTATTTTTTTTAATTTATCCAAGTGTTGATAGAAGAAAGCAGGTAGTCCATGAAATTAGTCGAGTTATACGTAAGCTTCCCAGGATATCACATGGAAATATGTAAATTTCTCAATTGTCTTAACATAGCTAGTCGGCTAAAATTATCACCCGCTTAGTGGTAAGAGTTTGTCGTCGTCGCTAGTGTATATTCCGTGTATACTTGCTAAATTTTTGTAATAAACAAAGATTATCGTATTTGTTGTGGATTTTTTTTAGCTGTTGCCTAGTGTAAAAATCTCAAAAAAGAATAACACGACATTTCTGTTGATTCTTAACTATTTTAATTCCTTGTTATTGATAACCACTCAAATTATCTTTAAAGTTTCCTCAGCATACTTGTTTCTCTCATCAATCATTTACCCACTTCCATTTCATTGAATTTATTTTCGAGGAGTTTAAAAGTTTCTTTAATAATAAAGAAAGAAGTCCTGGTAAATAGAAATATTGAACCTTGTACGGTACCAAGGGAGAATCACCATCAATCTGCCATACGTCAATTTGTTAAAAATGTATAGTAGTAGGTAACAATTAATAAATATTTTTTTCGATCGAATTCCTTTTCGTTATACGGTAGATAATATAAGAATATTAATCTTATTGTCATGATCAAAATTTTTTTAGAAATTACTACGAGATCAATCATATATTCATGCAAATAAATTACTCAAGATACTATGACAACTGCGTAATACACATTATAATAGCACTCCTGAATCATCATGAAAGTTGTAATATACTGATTAGGTGACCAACCGAGTTTATTAAACCTCCACATCATAAATCACATAACGTTATAGTGAGGTAATAAGTATTTGTTTATATATTTAACAAGCGGTCTCAGGTTTGGGCTCAGAAGTGGAATTGACTTTGGTAGGAAGCGCTCCCCTTAAAAGAGAGTTTCCAATATGAATCCAAATTAGTCGGATTCCAAAGCTAGTGGCGAAACTAGAAACCTTTCCTCAGAGTATTTGAGGTTTAATTTTTTATATACATGTATATGACCCTTTTTTACCTAGATACAGTATGGTTTTTGTTTGAACACAATATAATTTTCGGATGAAGTGTGTTCAATTAACTACTCTTGACCAGGGTCATTTCTATACTTTTAAAGGTCCGGTGCGAGAAACAAAAAGAGGCCCTTTTTTATTCACATGAAAAATTAAAATTAACTAATTAATCAATATTAAAAAAAATTATTGATCAAAACATCAAACAAATGTATAGTAAACAATATATTCGATTCAATGTTTTCAATTTTAGTACAATAATGCTACGAAAGAGATACCTTAATGTCATTACATGAAAGATTTAAAAGAAAACCTATCATTACATTAGGCATAGAAAAATTGATCTCCGTGCATTTTTATCTGCAAAGTCATCAAGCAATCTTTCATAATCAAGAATGTCTAGAAATTCACTCTCAATTGAAATCAAAGATAATGCATTCAATCTTGTGTTTAAAATAAAAAAAAAAGAAAAAAAAAGGTTTTTTTGTTTAAGGGGGGGGGGGGGGGGGTCGTTTGGGACTTGGGGCCAAATCTGATTTTGTGTTAAAAAAAATCTTTCACTGCTCATTGGATTCAAACACGCGACCTTTCACTAGGGAGTCCTCAACCACTAGGCTACAACTCTCATTGATAAGATTGGATGCATTTTTAATACATATCTTAATATTTGAAACCAATAAAAGAAAAATGAAAATTCTGGGGCGGAGGCCCCTCCGGCCGGGGCCTTGTGCGGCGGCGGCGCCTCGACCGCCCTATGAACGGCTCTGCTCTTGACTTTATGTGGCTACGCCACTGCCCAAAACCGATACCAAAAATCAGGTGGAAGACTAATTAAAGGACAACTTGTTGGACGAATCACCCACATTCACGCAAGGTTCGAGTGAGGGGCGCTCCTCAAAGGGGTATAATATGACATAGACGACTTAGTCTGACTTAAGCATCAGTGGCTCATTCTAGGCGCCGACCCGATTCATATCATATAAAATCTAAACTCAAAAGTATTAATCGCTATTTTGAATCCATAATATAGTCCAATTTAGGGTTGGAGAGTATTGTTTAGATGAGGAATTTTAGCAATTTACTCATATGTAAGTTAATTGATCAAATATATAAAATTATTATATCTTTTATATAAAAAAATATTGTTTGTACAACTGAATTTTCTTTCTATATATATATTGTGCATGAATGCATTCGCAAAGACTTGCAGTGTAACCAATAGCAAGTAAAATTAAAGCACGCCATGAATATTGAAAACACGAGTGAAATCTTTACTATCTTCTTTACACATGTCCTTCTTCCTCTTCTATCCTTTTTCATCATTAGATGTGTAATCTCATCAAGAAAAAAGTTACCACTTCCACCAGGTCCATTTCCATGGCCAATAATTGGACATTTATTTCACTTAGGTAACAAACCTCATGTGTCACTAGCCAAATTGGCTCACGTCCATGGTCCTGACCTCATGTCCATACGGCTTGGCGGACGGCTCGTGATCGTGGCCTCGTCTCCCGTGGCCACTGCCGAGGTACTCAAAACCCACGATCGACTGCTCTCTGGTCGATTCGTGCCCCATCCCATGCGAGTTGAGGGCTCATATATCCGAAACTTAGCTACGGAAACCATTGAGGAATGCGACGAAAATTGGAAAAAGGTACGATCGATGTATCAAGTAGTACTTTTTTCCCATAAAGCTGTGGGATCACAAGTGACTATTAGGGAAAAGAAAGTGATGGAATTGGTTAACTTTGTGGCTAGTAAAGAAGGACAATTAGTCAACATCAAGGACATAGCATTTATCACAATCTTAAATATATTATCAAATAGCACTATTTCAATTGATTTAGTTGATTTTGAAGGCAAAGGTATAGGTGAAGGTATGAGGCAATGGATAAGAAATTATACAAAATTAGAAGGGGTCCCACAATTAGCAGATTTGTATCCTATTTTGGATGGGTGCACTTGGGATTTTCAAGGAACATACAAGAAATTGAAGGATACATTTGAAAGAGTTAGTGATGTTTGGAGGGACATTATTAACAAGAAAAGGAAGGAAATTAGTGGAAAATATTATGAAGGAGAAGATTTTGCTGATGCTTTAATTAGAAATGGATTTGAAGATAAACAAATTAATGCATTGCTTATGGTATGACTACCTCTTTCACTCATATATATCTCCTTTATTTTTTCTTAAACTCTATGGTATTTGAAAATACTAATTGATATTTGTTTTACGTAGATCCAATAAGGATGAAGTATTTCCTATCGTATATATACTTCTCGATTCTCAATGTTTGAATTCAAAATCTATAATTAAAGATGGAGGGATCTTGTTCATCCCACCACATATCTTGATGGTAGGTTTGTTTTCACCTAAAATATAAAGAGAATGGAGTATTCTTGTTATTTAAAAATATAAAATTAAACCATGGATTTTTCAAAATAAAAAATGGAAATAGGCGAACGTGGTGATCATGTAAAAAAATCTTATACTAACGGTGTATATAACTTAAATCATGATTTAAAATACCTTTTTAAGTTATACTCTATATTAAGCATTAGTGCACTTAACCTGGCGCAAATGGCAAGTAATTTACTATCACAAATTAAGCTTCATTGATCATATAAACTATTTTTATACTATCAACATATTTTATAAAATATATCCTACTTAAACTACAGGAGCTATACAGTGCTGGTACGGAAACAACAATCACCACAGTAGAGTGGACGCTGGTAGAACTCTTGAAAAATCCAAAAGCCATGAAAAGACTTCGCAACGAAATTACAAAGGTTGTAACGATCGATGAAGGAGAAATTATGATTGTAAAAGAATCGGATCTCCCGAACTTGCCATACTTAGACGCTTGCATGAAGGAGACGCTACGGTTGCATCCTCCGGCGCCTTTACTATTCCCACACCGCGCCGTGCAAACGTGCGAAGTCATGGGATACAGGATTCCACGGGACACTCAAATAATAGTGAACGTGTGGAAAATGGCAAGGGACCCCGAGTACTGGAATGATCCATCGAGTTTCAAACCGGACAGGTTCCTTGATTCAAGTATAGATTACAAAGGCCAAGACTTTGAGTTTATACCATTTGGTTCAGGAAGAAGAATTTGTGCTGGACAATCTGTGGCTTTAAGGATGTTGCCTATGATTATTGGTTCATTGGTTCATAAATTTGAATTGGTTCTTCCTAATAACATGGACCCTATTGAGATGAACACAGATGATATTATAGATGTCACTGTGGCCAAAAAAGATCCACTCTTTGTCATACCAAAAATGAGGAAGTCATAATAATTAGAGAAAAAATTAATTACTCCATGGGCTAAAAATTTCTCTTGGTGTGTTATTTTAATGTGAAATAAATAATAATCTGAGTAAGTTTAATGTATTTGGCTTTTTGTTGTTCAAATTATATAATGTTATGATGATCTTATGTATTTAGAGATTGTACTACTATTATAAGCTTGTATTTGTAATTATCCAGATGTCTCCTGGGACTGGTTATTAAAGAAGTGGTGAAACTTTTGCCTGTTACCCTTTTCAAGATAGCTATTTTGTAAATGATTCTAGTTTTTTTTTTGTAATTTATTAAATTTTAATACTATCGTATACATTTTTATAAGTTATTATAAACATTAGAGGACGGTCTAATATTTTATATATGTGATTAAATAATATATAAATAATTATTAGATCAAAATTTAATAATGTGCGAAAGAATAATTTTACAACAACAATATTTGCATAACAACATACCCAATGTAATTTCATAATGTGTGATCTGGAGACTATAGAATATACGCAGATCTTACATCTACCATGGAGAATAGAGAGACTGTTTCCGAAAGACCCTCGACTCAAGAGACAACATAAAAGAGGTCAGATAAGGACAAGAAATTAAAAGTAGTACGAAAATGATTAAGCCATGATAAAACAGTCTGAAAAGGAGCACAATAGCTATCATAAATAAAATAAGATAAAATAATCGAAATATAAAGAATAACAGATAGTAGTATAATTAAAAAGACAAAAAACTATAGCGCAATCCAGTGATTACTAGTATGAAACAATAATATTTGCACAACTTTTATAAATAGGACAAAATTTAAATAGTCGCTTAGAAAAGAAATATTTTTGTAAAGTCTAAACTAGCTACTACAATTATATTATAGGGAACAAAAATTAAATAGGTGTCGTCGGGAGGACACAATGCAAATCACACCTTTTACAAGCGATTTTTATACGGTATAGCTACCCATCAAAATAATAATCAATAAAATATATTTTATATTAATTATAATATATAAAAATATAAATATTGAATACGTAATCAAATATATTCTTTTTATATATTAACCAGCGGCTATAGTTTTTTTGTTGAGAGGCCACATATGTTAAAGTCTCTTGAAAGGTGAGAAAAGATAATTTTATCAATTTATGTGATATACTTTCATTTTTTGTATGTTTCAATAAAAACAGTCATATTTCTATAATTAGAAATAATTTAATTTTAACATTTTCATTATAGTTTAATGAAATGAATTCTAACCATATAAAAATCTAAGATTTGTTTTAAACTACAAATTTCTTAAGTCTATTTTTCTTTCTTAAACTTTGTACATAATTAAATTGTGCTACATAATCAAACAGTGGTACATTATTATCTATATTTTATACATCATTAAAATTTTATATTTTTTAGGAAAAAGTCTAAAATATAACCAATCTTTGCCTGAATTTTCTTGATTTGGTTGACTGACATGAAATGGAACATTCCCTGAGATTACCAATGTCGAGCTTATTATCGAATATTCCCCATATATTTGCCATATATTGCGTAATTATGAATACTGTATATTTATGGTATATTAGAATCCTTACCGAATTAGGATTCCTCTCTTGTACACACAATATATATATTTTGTAATAATGAGAATATTCCACAAGGGAAATTATTACAATCTTACATTGTATCAAAGCCAAAACCCTGGGGGTTCTCTAGCAAGTGCCCCCCCCCCCGGACGGATTACTGCCATCGGTTTTCATTTAATGTTTTTGTCTTCTCTTCTTTCTCCTACCCATTAAAGTTCATCCACTACAATGACTCCTCCTCAAACTCCCACAATGGCATCATCCTCCACAGTCGTCACTCCCGACATACCAAAATCATCATTTTCTCCCTCAATTCATCCAGCCCTCCCCGTCACAAACATCAAGCACTGCCTCCCAATCATTCTTGACCAGGAACCGGTCAGTACTCCCCATGGGTTGAACTGTTCTGTATTCATGCTAGTCTCTACAATGTGCTTGACCACATAGATGACTGCTTCCCTCGCCCAACTGAGGTTGACGAAGCTACATAGCTTCGTCTCGACGCCGCTGTCAAACAATGGATATATGGCAGTATCTCTCAGGACTTACTTCTCACTATCATGAAATCTGGAGCCTCGGCCTGCGATTTATGGCTTCGGTTGGAGGAAATTTTTCAAGACAACAAGCACACTCGTGCTGTGTATTTGGAGGAATAATTTAATAATACACGTCTTGAAAATTTCTCTAACATGACTGCCTATTGCAAAGAGTTGAAACTTGTGGCGGATCAACTATCCTACGTTGGCACGCCTGTTTATGAAATAAAGATGGCTTTGCAACTTATTGCAGGCCTCCCAAAAGGCGAATATGACACTTTGGCCACCATGATACAACAGGCTGATCTGTTATCAGTTTCAACAAGGCCCGCTCGCAATTATTGCTAAAAGAAACCCGTCGTGCAAAACAGGACGAACACACCCAAAAGGCGTTAGCAGTTGAAATGCCTTCCCAAAATACTATCACCACCGTTCCACCTCCGCCGAAAAATACTCAGTCACGGAAGAACAGCGACGGCAGGGGTGGTAGAGGTCGCAACGGCGGCAGAGGAGGCAAAGGACGTGGAAAGGGCTGCGGCCAGCAGCAATATTCCAACCAGCCGCAGCCCAGTCCAAATTTTGCATGGACCAACCCACTTTCACACGTCCAGCCGCCGACTTGGGCCTCGGTACCTGCCCAGATGGCAGCCCAATACCCATATATGCAGCAGGGCCTGTTGGGCCACTCTCCAGCAACCCGGGTAGCACCCTACAACTCGGCATAGGCCCACTTCACTCAGGCCCACTACCAGTAGTCATCAGCCGGTCTGGCCCCAACTGATTTGGGCCAGGCTTTTAGCAGTCTAAATTTGTAGTATCCCGATGAAAATTGGTACATGGACAATGGCGTCACATCTCACCCCACTCGCTTTGCATGTACTATTCCTACATTATTTCCATTAAAGCATCCTCAATACATTACTATTGGCAATGGTCATCGCATTCCAATACAAGGCTATGGTACCTCCCACACACAGCCACCACATCCGCCTTTCTCCCTTAAAATGTCCTAAATGCACCTAACATCATTAAAAACCTAATTTTTGTCAGCAAATTTTCTCGTGATAATTTTATCTCTGTTGAGTTTGACCCGTTTGATTTTACTGTAAAGGATCTTCGTACCGGGACTCATCTTACGAGATGCAATAGCACGGGGGATCTCTATCCATTCCCATCCACCTCCGCTGCCGGATCCTGCTCTCCAGTCTCTTTAGCTGCTATCTCTCCAACATTTGGCATAATCGACTTGGCCACCCAGACACCCCAATTTTTAATTTTCTTAGAGGCAATAACTTTATCAAATGTAATAATGGAAAACTAGTCCAGAACTGTGTTTCTTGTTATTTAGGCAAATATATTCGTCTTCCGTTTAAATAATCTACCATCGTTACTTTTTCCCCTTTTGATAATATTCATGATGATTTGTGGACATCTCTTATTTCTAGTTCCCTTGGTCATAAATATTATCTGGTCTTGTTAGATGATTTCTCTCATTATATTTGGATATTCCCACTCAAATTTAAATCGAAAGTGTTTACAAAATTTCTTGAGTTTCACACTTTTATAAAAACACAGTTTGAAAAATCTATAAAATTATTTCAGTGTGATAATGATCGTGAATTCAATAATTCTACGTTTCACCGATTTTGTAGAAATAATGGCATGGTTTTTCGTTTCTCCTGCCCCCACACCTCACCTAAAATGGTACAACTGAACGCATCATCCGCACCATTAATAACATGGTTCGTACTCTCCTGTTTCATGCCTCTCTTCCTCCGTCCATCTGGATCTATGCCGTCAAAATGTCCGAATATATTCTAAATATTCTACCCACTAGTACCCTTCACAACATGACTCTAACCGAAATTCTATACCGCAGGATTCCCTCATACGACTACTTACGGATATTCAGTTGCATGTGTTATCCCAATCTTGCCTCCACCGATCCTTACAAATTAGCACCTCGGACAACTCCATGTGTCTTCATAGGTTTCCCGCCTAATCATAGGGGCTATATGTGTTATGACTTGTCCACTCATCAAATCCACATATCTCCTCACGTCACGTTCGACGAGACCACATTCCCTTTTTCAAATCTCCAAAAATACCAAAAAATAGACTATTCCTTTCTTGACAAGTCCGATAACTTTCCCGTCATTCTCAGTCAAATCACTCATTCCGCCACTGGAATCTCCTCACTGCCACTCGAGTCCACTGCGTAGTTGTCCAGTGTCGGCGTTGTCCTCTCCACACCATTCACCAGTTGCTCCCAACCTCAGCAACCAGTCTACCATCGTTGTCTCCATACCGGTCCACCACCGGCAGAACATCCAACTACGACCCACACCACCATCTACAAAGTCACCTCCCCAAATCGATAATTCCAACCTACCAGACATCAACCAATCATCCGTCAACCAGATCCACCGCCCTACACCACCACCCTCCCCGTATCCGACGCTACCAACCCCACCACCATCTCCACTGACCGAGACCCCACCACTGTCGACCACACCTGATCCAACAGACCTCGTCATTACACAAGTACCCACCCACTGTTCCGACGTATCGCCACCCACAATCGCCCAACAACACCCAAACCAGACACCAGTCAACCACCAGCAGACCAACCAACCCACCCACTACTTCCACTCACCAAATGAAAACACGTGCCAAACACGGGATTTTCAAGCCCAAAACCTAGTTTAACATGTCCGCTCAAACAATCTCCCCAATTCCCAAAAACCCCAAATTAGCCAAACAAGACCCTAATTGGAATGCCACTATATAAGATGAATTTAATGCTTTAACGAAACAGTACATGTGGGATTTGGTACCTAGACCGGAGGAGGTGAATGTGATCCATTGCACATGGCTATTTTGTGACAAATTTAGAGACAGTGGGGACCTAGAGAGGTATAAGGCACGACTTGTGGCTAATGGCACAAATCAGCAGGAGGGTATTGATTGTGGAGAGACGTTCAACCCAGTTTTCAAAGCGGCTACCATTCGCACATTCCTGAGTATTGCCATGGGTAAGCACTATACAATACACCATTTTGATATGAAAAATGCATTTTACATGAGGATTTGAAAGAAACAATGTACATGCACCAGCCATGTAGGTTTGTTCATCCAGCAGCCCCTCATTATATTTGTCGTCTCCGTATGTCACTGTATGGCCTGAAACAGGCCCCACGTGCATGGTATGGTCGCTTTATCAGGTATATTATGCAGATTGAGTTTGTATGCAGCAGATGTGATAACTCTCTTTTCATTTTTCATCGAGGTAGTATTACTGCTTACTTACTGCTATATGTGGATGATATTGTTCTCACTACCTAGTCTGATGGGTTGAAAAATGAGATTATTGCTTTACTTAAATTCGAATTTGCTATGACTGACTTGGGCAAGTTGAATTACTTCTTGGGTATATATCAGTGAACAGATCGGCATATTGTATGTTCTTGAGTCAGCGACGATAGTGTACAGGGCTAAGATGGCAAATTGCAAAATCGTGCACTCTCTAATTGATTCAAAATCCAAGCTCAATGTTATGGATGGGGTTCCAATCACCGATCATGCTCTATATAAGAGCCTTGCAGGTGCACTTCAGTATCTCACTTTCACCAGGCCAGATATTACATATGTTGTTCAGCAGGTGTGTCTGTTTATGCATGCCTAGAGAGTCTCATTTCACTGCCCTTAAGCCAATCATTCAACACATTAATGGCACATTTGATTATGGGTTACATTTACACCCCTCTGCACCGACCATGTTACTATCTTATACGGATGTAGATTGGGCAGGGTGTCCGGACACACGACGCTCCACATATGGCTATTGTGTCTTCTTAGGGGATAATCTAGTTTCATGGTCTGCCAAGAGACAAGCCACCTTATCCCGTTCGAGTGTTGAAGCAGAACCCAGAGGCATTACCAATGTTGTAGTTGAGATCTGTTGGCTCCGAAATCTACTTTTGGAGCTCTAGTATCCTTTGCGTCGGGCGTCTATCGTATACTGTGATAACATATCTGCCATATATCTTTCTCACAATTCGGTTCAACATTAGAGAACCAAACACATTGAGATGGATATACATTTTGTCCGTGAGAAGGTCGCTCTCAATCATGTCAGAGTGTTGCATGTGCCTTCGTCGTATCAGTATGCAGCTATATTCACCAAAGGACTTCCCAGACAATTATTCCTTGACTTCAGATCCAGTCTTAGCGTCCGGTCTCCTCCCGCTCCGACTGATGGGGTGTATTAGCGAATATTTCTCATATATTCGCCATATATGGTGTAATTATGAATATTGTATATTAATGATATATTAGAATCCTTACTGAATTAGAATTCCTCTCTTATACAAACTATATATATTTTGTAATAATGAGAATACTCCCCAAGGAAAATTAATACAACCTTACAAAGATAAAACTCATAATTTTTTCTGTTTCTAGCAGTAACATCAAAGTTCATTTTGTTCAGTTGTAAGACTAGAAAGCACACAACAGAAAAACGAGTGATAGCAGCAAAGCCATCTGCTACTACCCAAAATAAAGCAATTCATGCACCAACTTCTATGACCAATGCATCACCGAAAGAAGCTTGTCCTAGATGCCGCCAGGGATTTTTTCGTTCCGATCACGGTAATCTTCCATGTAAAGAATAGATCATGGGCCTAACTCAACCCCAAAAGTTAGCTTGTAGGGTGAGGATTGTCCAAGTACATATAAAAAGTCCATGTTTCCATTTCATATCCGATGTGGACTCTTAACACTCCCCGCACGCCCAGACCTTGTTAACTAGAGCGTGGATAATAATTTAGGGGCCTAACATCGGTGAACAAAGAATTGGAAAGGACCTGACTCTGATACCATGTAAAAAATGAATATTGGGCCTAACTCTACACAAAAGCTAGTTTGTAGGGGGTGAGGATTGTCCATGTTCTCATTCCATATCCGATGTGAGACTCTTGACCTTCCGTCTTCTTAATTGATCTAACTTATAATTTAGCAAGCTGAAAGGTAACACGGTAGACTGTTTATCCTATAAATACTGAAGTCAAGCTTCTGGGTTCTGGCTTCCTTGTAAGTTAACGAGGAAAAAAGTTTGTTTTCATTCTCAAGCTGCTTTTTGCTATACTCCTATTATAGGGTCTCTCTTTTGGTTTTCGCGCGTATTCTGATCGTTGTTCTTGCTATTGTGTTTAAGGTTCACTACCCAAAGAAGCAATTCCAAAAACATCAAATACAATTATATATGTACCATCTGAGAGCAATACAGATATATCCGGCTCAAGTGAAGAAGAAAGTTGATATAAACGAGCCACAAATCTGTAAAAACAAAGGATGTGGTAAGACCTTTACAGAAAAGGAAAAACATGCCACTGCTTGCACTTACCATCCTGCCCCGCTGTCTTCTATGACCGTATGAGAGGAGTAAGTTGATAAAGAAATACTCTTCTTGCTAGTATTTCTTTTGTGATATTTTGCTGTGTTTGTACAATAACTATCGTTTTAGCTCAAAAAATTGTAAACTTCATAAATTCAAAACTAAAATTGACAATTGTTTCCAACTATACCCTTAACATTAAAGAAGTATGCACAATATTTAAAAGAAAAAATTAGTCTACCTTTATTAAACAGGGTAACTTCGTAAAGTATACCTTGTATTTATTATTTTTCTTAATGGACGTGAAAAGTGCTAAATCGACTGTTAAAATGGGACGGAGGGAGCATCTCTCTACTTCTCTTTAGTTGTTGATGTTCAAGGAGCCATCGGAGAGCTCACGTTTTTTGGTTTTCCTTTGAATTTGCAGTGGAAATGCAGTGATATTCACGTGAAAGAATTTGACGAGTTCATGAGCATAACGCCATGCACCGCAGGATGGCACAACGCTGACCTAGTATCCTAATAGGTTAACGAATTAGCCAACCATGAACTGTTTGTTCCATCATTTATCGATCAACTGACGTTTCTACTGTGGACATTGGTATAATTGTACTTTCACTCCATCTGTTGCTAGTTATTTGTGTCGGTAAGGTGCCAAAGGACAATTGAGAATGGACAATTTATAATGGCTGGAATTTTTGACACGGTTCGGAGAAATAACTCACTCAGTATTGTAGAATGTTGCAACGCGCTTTATGCCTTCGTCATATATGACTGGTATCATTTTGTTTCTTGAGATTGTGTGTGTATTGATCGGACTCTTCATAAATGCCAACGAGTGCATGTTGAATACTCTAAAAGTAAGTGCATTTTTGAAAATCCGAGGGTGAGAAAACCTTTTTTGAGAGTCTGTGGTTTCTGTGACATTGGAACTTTATGACCAAAAATTGGAACAAGTTTACCTATTTAAGCGAGTAATTCTGGATACTAACCAAGTTGGTTATGGCATGGTTCGACTCTGCTCGTTTTGGGGCATGTGCACAAACAATTGCTTGGAGGATTGTTGTGTTGTTGTCTAATGCTTGCTAAAAATGTCTACAACTTACATATTTAGAAAATTGGCAAAAATATAGATTACATCCTCAATTATATCCAAAAAGTTGAGTTCACCCTCCAACTAATCGGACGATAAATTATTTAATGTATAATTATAAAGTGAATTTATTTACCTTATGATACACATATAACCACTTGCACAAGAGGAGGTGTTACACACTTACCCGCTAGGGGTGAGCACGGGTACAGGATACCTAGATATCCGATCGGAATCGACACTAACGGATAGGTTCTGGGTATATATATTATAATAACGGGAAGGTTTTGGATAGTAAAATTAGGAACCGTTAAATATCGGGTTCGATTCCGGCAAATAGAGACAGGGTACCCGGAACCGATACCCAAAACCTATGAAATATTAAATATTTTTACTTTTTTAACTCTATTATTTTTTAGTTAATAATAAAAAAAAGGTCATACTAAAGTACACCATTTAAGGGGGGGAAATCCAAATGCAGAACAATCACTTTCACTATCAAGAAATAAATCAAATAATACAAAGTGACAATCATAATCAGAGAAAAAGCCAAAAGCGGTAGAAAACTGAAAAAAATGAATTTTTTAAACTATGTACTCCTTTAAGTTATTGAAAAAGAAAGTTGAAACGAAAACCAAAACAAATATTTGAAACATTCTTGGGATATTCTGAAAGGATTCTTTATGTGTGGCACCGACTTTCAGAGGATAAGCAGACTAGTTTAATCCTAAACCAAAGTTGTTATACGAAGGCATTATTTTGCACAAAGAAACACCATTTCGGGTACCCGAGAACCTAATCGGAACCGCAGGGTCCGGGTAGGTTCCGGATAATGATTGCTACGGGTAGGTTCAGTGAATTAAATTTAGGAACCGACCTTTTACTGGGTAGGATCCGAATAGTTCAAAAAAGTTAGGGTATCCGGACCCGCTCACTCCTATTACCCGCCATGTTAGCGCCACGCCAGAAATATTCTAAATTTTAATTTTTATATTCTTTTTTTTTCTTTATTCATTGATTTTTCTTTGGTTAATTATATTTTACATTAGTTAATTTTTAATTAACCATTAAAATTCTTCAATAATTATCCTCCTTCATCACTAAACCACCCACCTCTTATCCCACCGGAAACACCATATTACCACCGGAGCCACATTACATACCACTTCTTCTCCAAAAATTACCACCATAAATTTAATTTCAAACTCACGGCCGACCACCTACTCCGTTGTTTGTGAGATTTCTGGATGATAAATCAGATTTTTAAACACTGGTACAGTATTTGGTACCTTTAGAATTAAGGAGAGTTTGGGTGAAAGTGATAGCTTGAGAAAGATAAAAAAATTTGAAAGAAATGATTGAGATAATTTTGCTGGAAGAGAAGGGAAAAGATAGAAAAGAAAGGGGAGCAAAGATGAAGAAGAAAGGTGGAGGGATTGCACTAACTTTTTTTGGTGGAACTGGTTATGATGGATAAAAGTGAAGGAGAAGAAAGGGGTAGGAGGGGAGGCGTGAAGATGGAGAAGAAAGGCGGGGGGTGGGGGTTGTGAAAGTCATTTTTTAATTTTAAAAAATCAGTTTTTATTTTTGATTTTGACTCCACTCACCCTTTTTATTTTTTATTTTGTTGCTATATCAGTTTTCAAGAAGGTATTAAATACATTTTTTAATTGTGCACGGTGGTAATAGATCTCCTCAATTAGAGTGTGAACTTGACTTTTCGAATATAATTCAAGATGCAATCTATATGTTCTTCCAAAAAAATTGAATATAACTTAAATAACACATGTAAAAATTGGCTTCTTGGTACAACTCCTACACTCGTTTTAGAAAGAAGTGACTTGACTTCACTCAAGGGGACATTATATAGTTGGACGTTCGGCCATAAATATTTACAGCCTCTAGCTGTATACATATGTCATAAATTTATTAATTTTTTTTGTTGTTGTTGTTGGGCAGCTACTTATGTTATATTTTCTTCGCCCGATTTAGATCAAACTAAGCACTGTTATGTTCATTTTAGTAAAGAATTGACTGGCTCCACTCGATTTAAGATCAAACTAAGCTCGATTCGGCTTGGTTGTATTTAAGCTAGCTTAGTCAAAGCTCGAGTTTAGCTGAGTCAACTCGACTCGGCCCTATAGTATTAACTTTTAATTGTTAACTTAATAATTAGTATTTAATTATATTTTTTGGTCAGAATATCCACAGTAATGTATCTGTTAGATTCTCCGGTCGAAATAAGGGAAAGGTCAATTCAATTCTTGATGGAAACAGAATTTTGTGAATTCTCTTGCTTGGGCTGCTTTAATGGTAGTCTTTACCTTTTCCCTTTCAATCGTAGTGTGGGGAAGAAGTGGACTCTAGGGGTCCTACTAATTGAGTTGAGTTAAGGAAGCAAACTGTATCAATATTAATTGCTTTCTAGATCGTTCTGCAACACGTTTTGAACAAAATAAAATTTGAATTAAAGTTGTATTTTTATTTAATTAAATTTTTAATCATATACGTCCACTATATACTGGAGCAAAATGTTATCTAAAATTTTACCTAAAAAATATATTTGTATCGTTTCTTAATCTCTAGGTTTTTATAAGTTTAATTTTTCCTAATGATATCATTGCATACACGAAAGAAAATTTATAGAACGAGTAAAATCATAAATAACCATATTTTCGTCCTTCAGTGTCATCGAGTTTCAAGTTTTACAGATGAAAATGCATGATATTCACCAATCATCGATATTGTGATGTACTTTCATCCATGAAACTCACAACTTCATGACAATAACTATTTTCGAAGACAAAATTGAAAAACTGGCCAATGTGTGTTATCTACAACTTTTTGCCGTGAATTGGCCTTCATACAGACTGGTCTTTAATTTTTGCCTCTTAATTCGTTGGTCTTTCGTTTTTATCCCTGATACCCATTTAATGAAAATTTATGAGTCAAAGTACCCTTATTCGTTGGTCTACGAAACCAGAGATTATGGGTTCGATCCCCAGTAGAGTTGGAAAAAAATCACAAGGCAAAGTTTCATAGAAATGAGGTTATGTCGGATAACTTAATTCTACTAAACTTATGAAACTTTGTCTTGCGAAATTAGGTCATAGATAAAGGTAGGCCGAATTTCTATTTCTATTTTTTTCGATGTCAAGAGTATTTTTGACCACTTTTTTATTACTTAAAGTGTCGATGGTAAAAAATAAAAGACCGACCATTTGAGGGCATTCGTGCGAATGACTTATAGAACTGACTCATTGTTGTTAATATTTAGTTGGGCTGGGTTGGGCCACGGCTTCAAGGACTATAGCCCAGAAAGCATTTTGGTCTTATGGACTTGTCATTCACAAGCCCAGATCCACAATATCCCGTTCTTATTTATTTCACTTTTAATAATTGACGCAAAACCCACCCAAAATTCAAATTTCAAATTGAAGCCAAGCTCACATATCTCTTTCTCTCTACTCGGCGATTTCAAAATACATTTGTGTGAGTTTTCCTATTCCAATCATTTTCAGTAGTTACGAATTATGAATTGCGAAGAAATATCTCCACAATTTTTTGACAAATTTAACTCACATTTATCATTTGTTTCAATGTGTTAATGGCCTATGAACATGAATTTCAGTTTAGAAAAGGAGAGATTAAGGTCATAATATCTGTAACACTATCATTGTCTACGAGTTTTCTGTACGAAATATGAATCATGGAGCAGTGTCTCCACAATTTTTTGGCATGTTTTTACACAATTTCTGAAATCTAAGAAGCATTTGATATGTTTGTTCAAGTGAGCACTTAATTAAGGTTAGTAAGTTAGAGAAGTAGATACTCATTTCATATTTCTAGAACTTAAGAATTCAACTGGTTATTTGATTATAGAGTTGACTATAGCTTAAAATTTGAAGAATCATTCTGATTACCCAAGCGGCCAGTTTCAAGTTTTGCCAATCTGAAATCTAAGCATTTGATTAGTCTGTTCAAGTGAGTGCCTTATTAAGCTTAATAAGTTAGAGACGTAGATATTTGATACTTAGATTATAGAGTTGACTATAACTTAAAATTTGAAAGTGAGTATGTGAATCAAAGGTGGGGTTTTAAGAGGCTTCTTTATTTAGTAGAGTTAACTCTGTTGAAACTGTATCTTAGGTGAAAACGAGTTGGAATCCTATACTGACTACGTGTTCTACGGACTGGACCGAATCTCCATGAATAAGAGGTAGGGGAAATGTCCCTGACACGAAGAAAAGGATACCCGAATGGTGATACATCTGAAATGAAAGCACATTCACTCCCTTTCACTTACTAAACGCGGCTTTCTCTTATACGGTGACTTGGCTTAGCTTGACCTACTTGACTCAGCTGTTAGAGTATCGCTTTCATACGGCGAGAGTTATTGGTTCAAATCCAATAGTAGGTAAAACCGACCGAAACCCCTGCTTTTGCCAGCATGACAGCAAGCACGGACTGGCAGCAAGGAGTCAATCAAATGGAAATATCCTCCCAAGAAATAGCGCTATTCTAAGATGTCGTCGTACTTTCCTTTCTTACTGGCAAGTAAAGGATGAGGGCAGAAACTGCAATCAATTCTTCAGGTGACCTACCAGCTATTAGCCTTAGACCTTTTTCTATTACTATTCCATTATGGGTCGGTCTATCCCTGCTTAGCCATAAGAAATCCCTATTTCCAATAAAGTAATAATATCACTATCCTTTTGAAAGCACCTATTCCTCTCATCGACTACCCTCACTAGGGTCAAGATTCATGCTTTTATAATGTCATTCCATTAGCTTCCTTTGATGGAAGAGGGGATTGCTTTTGTCTCTTTCCTTTAGGGCTAGGAATGGAAGTTGTTTTTTAACCCACATTTGGAAAAGTTCTGTTAGGTTCTTAGTAGCAATCGACGACCTTTTCCTCTTTTACTTCACATAGCTTTTCATCTCCTTGATAGCTGGAAGTTCTCCAAAAGTATGAAAAGCTGGAGGACTTTGTACCATCCATTCCGGTGTGGTTGGATTCAGGAGTTATGGCAAAGAACAAGAAGAAAACTAAAGGAGAAATTTGTCCAATAGTAACAAAGGGTGCCTCCACAGGTTGACATCCGATCACGCGAGGAACTCAAGTATGCCAAAAAAATAGGATACACTATAGTACCAATAAGTGGATACCTCTTTGAGAAGGGCGAGGGAAGCCCATTTAAAGGCTTTGTTAGCTCTCCCTCGGAGAAGAGGAATCCATGGTTGTTTATGTCTCTAGCATGACCACTTGATGAAATCTGGAGGGAAGTGGGGTAAATGGCTGATACTACTGGAAGGATTCCTCTTTGTGGAATGAAACGAAGCTTTGGAACAGAATTATGCTTCTTGCTAGACCCTGATGGCGGAACTGGCATTTTGGGGGGGAAGAAAGCGGCCCCGTTTTGCGTCAGAGTAGAAAGCTGAGCTTTCCCGAGTGAAATCTAGCCTTTTGTCTTTATCCTTTATGGGTCTGGGATAATTCTTGAAATGGGGAAATCTGTTCGGAAAGAGATATTTAAACAATAATAAAAGCGGCACTATCCCTCAACTTTAAGAACTCACAAAGAAATCATGCAACTAAGAAAGGATGAGATGGCATCGAATGCACTCTTGTAAGGGATTGTGCCAAAAAAGGTATCCGTAGGACTAGCATTCGTAGTAGGAGAGGGAGTCCATCTTTCATTTCTAAAATAGTGGTAGAATAGACATGACATTTGAAGGATAGACGTCAGAAGGACTTTACAAAATTGTTACATCCTTGATCATTTATGAGAATAACTGTTTCTGCATTACTGTTTATGGCCAATAATACAGTTGATGACGAGTGAAATTGCTCGCTCTGGTTTCAGATTATACAATAATTCTTTGAATACAGTCTTATAAGAATTACTCTTAATTGGCAGTTGAATTATCTCCGAGATGTCAGCTCCTCGAAATGATCCACTTCAGCAAATGGAAACAACATGTGGATTATTGCTACATGAACTACAGGTAGAAATTTTATGAATATACTGTCCCAAACCCCATGTTGTAAGGTCTGCGTACACTCTATCCTCCCCAGACCCCACGTTGTGAGACTTCACTGGGTATGTTGTTGTTGAACTACATGTAGAAATTTTATGAATATACTGTCAATAACATGTTCATAATTTATTTAGTGGGACCTGCCTACTTTATGTATCTTTCTTTACTTGCCATTTGTTATCTTCTTGATCATTTCATGATGGATGGCATATTCATTTTTGGCTCTTTTATTTTTTGAAGATTATATGGGATGAAGTTGGGGAGTGTGATACTGAAAGGGACAGAATGCTATTTGAGATTGAACGAGAATGTCTAGAAGTGTATAGACGTAAAGTGGACCAAGCGAACAAGAGCAGAGCTCAACTAAGGCAGGCGATTGCTGATTCTGAAGCGGAGCTTGCAGCTATCTGTTCTGCAATGGGGGAGCGACCAGTGCATATTAAGCAGGTTAGGAATGATGTAGTTAATTACCTTTTATGGTTTCAATATGTGGGCTTGTTGTATGAAATAGTCATATCACATTGGCCTTATTTGTAAATACAAAATTAAATTGTACGCGCTAGTGCAAGTTGGTTTTATTCTTGCAACAATATTAAGATGACCAAACCCCCAGGCTTCTCTTATTAGAATATATGGAAACAAGTTGAATTTAAATACTTTGTATATACATATTTAGAGTAAGGTGTACATGTTTTTTTCCCCTTCCACAAGATCAGGTAAGTATTTTTTATAATGGATCTCTTGTATTCAGGCTGACCAGAGCCAAGGAGGTTTGAAGGCGGAACTTAGGGCCATTCTTCCAGAGCTGGAACAGATGCGGAAGAGGAAATCTGACAGAAAGAATCAATTCGTTGAAGTTATGAAACAGATACAGAAGATTAAGAATGAAATTTATAGGTCTACTTTGGCAAGCTTGATAGTGGATGAAAGTGATTTGTCATTACGAAAGCTCGAAGAATTGCATACAGAACTGCATGCACTTCAAAAAGAAAAGGTTAGCAATTTCTCTATATGGCACCAAGCCAATTGTTCTCCAACCCTGTCCTTTGACTTGGACTTTTTTTTTTTTGGCAGAGTGAGCGTTTGAAACAGGTTCTGGATCACTTGGGTACTTTAAATTCACTATGCTTGGTTCTTGGCATGGACTTCAAACATACTATCAATGAGGTTGATCCAAGTCTTGGGGAATCAGAAGAAACTAAGAACATTTGTAATGATACCATCCAAAATTTAGCAGCTGCAATACAAAGACTACAAGAAGTTAAGTTACAAAGGATGCAGCAGGTATGCGGTTGTAAATTATTCTTGACTTACCTATCATTTTTTTTCACTCTGTAGACATTGATGACCTTGATTTTACAGCTACAAGATCTTACTACGTCCATGCTGGAACTATGGAATTTGATGGATACACCTATTGAAGAGCAACAAATATTTCAGAATGTCACTTGTAAGATAGCTGCCAAAGAGCATGAGATAACAGAGCCTAACATGTTGTCTGTGGAATTCATTACTTATGTGAGTTATAGTATCTTTGGGATCATTTTGCTTGACTTTGAAATTCTACGTTGGGCCTGAATATGAGATTTTTTACTATCAAGGTTGAAGGAGAAGTGTCCCGTTTGGAAGAATTGAAAGCTAGCAAAATGAAGGAGCTTGTTCTGAAGAAGAAGTCAGAACTAGATGAGATCTACAGAAAAACACATATGGTTGCTGATTCAGATAGTGTAATGAGTCTAGCTATTGAAGCTATTGAGTCTGGTACTTAAGTCGTAATCAAGTAGAAATTCAATCGATTACTACGTCCTTGTTATGAGATTAATTTATATTTTCATCTTTGTTCATATCTCTGAAAAGGAGCTGTCAATGCTGCTGATGCTGTCCTTGAGCAAATTGAGCTCCAAATAGCTAAAGTTAAAGAGGAAGCTTTTAGCAGGAAAGACATTCTAGATAGAGTCGAGAAATGGATCGCTGCATGTGAGGAGGAGTGTTGGCTTGAGGAGTATAACAGGGTTGGTTTTTCTGTCAACTATCATTGACATGTTCCATAATCCATGACATATACCTAAAATGCTTAATCATTACTTTGATTTCTTTTCTAGGACGAAAATCGCTACAATGCTGGACGAGGCACCCACCTAACTCTAAAGCGTGCTGAGAAAGCTCGTGCTTTGGTTAACAAGCTTCCAGGTTTCTTATAAGTACCCTTATTATTGTTAATGTATATTTGTTCCGTATAAAGATTAGAGGATTATATTTCAGCGGTGAAGTCTTTTCTTTTTTAAACAATTTTATGAGCGATAATAACCTTCAAATAAATTAATGGTGCTCAACAGCAATGGTGGAGGCATTGGCATCAAAGACAAAAGCATGGGAAAATGAGAGAGGAAGCGAGTTCACATATGATGGTGTATGCATTTCCTAGCTTGCTTTTAAAGATATGATAATGTTGAGGTCTTAGGTTCCATATATGTATATCTCCCTAAAGTGTTTCTTTTTTTGTTAGATTCGTCTCCTCTCTATGCTTGAAGAGTATACCATCTTGCGGGAGGAAAAGGAGCTAGAACGTAAGAGGCAGAGGGTATGAACTCTCTACTGGCTTTTGGTTGACTTTAAATCTTTTCTATTATGGAAAGCCATTAACCTGCACATGATTCATCTTATCTCAGGACCAGAAGAAACTTCAGGGACAGTTAATGGCAGAACAAGAGGCTCGTTATGGCTCAAAACCCAGTCCTATGAAAAACCAAAGTGCCAAAAAAGGTCCTAAATTGTCATGTGGTAGTGCTCCGAGCAATAGAAGGCTTTCACTTGGAGGAACAATGCAGCAAACTTGTAAAGCTGAACTCCCTCTTTCCACTAAAACTACCCCAAACACACGTCAAGCAAAGAAGTCTGAGCACTTTCATCAACTTGACCAATATGATGTATCAGCAGGTAACCTTCTCCTCGACTCTTGAAATACTTGGTTGAAAATCATTCCTCTGCCAATTTGGGCCTGAGAAAAAAGTCTGATATTCTTCTATGGTCCAGATACATAAGCTGTTTGTGAATTCTAACTAAGCTTTCTTTTATCATATTAAAGAATTCAAGATGTTGTAGTTTCTTCTGATACCATATTAAAGAATTCTAATTGTACTGCGACGTTCTCAATTTAATCTTGTTATGCTTCTTTGCTTAGGGAGGAGAGGAGGTTTGGGTATCGATGAACTTCTTTCGAAAAAGCACGCCATCAGTGCACTAAATGGTCCAGAAGTAGAGATAGCAACAATGCGGAAGCCTTTCTCACCCATTTCTTCCAAAGATTCTTCCAAGTACAATGCAACAAATATTTTGGGAGATGTGAATAGAAAACATAATGAGACAGTGATAAAACCCCCGCTAAGTAACCATACTACACCATTCTCCACTCCTGTAAAGACAATTTCTACATATGAAGAGAACAAAACTCCTGCTAAAGTGATGCCAATTCTCGTGCTTTCTACTCCATCAACCGTGTCTGTTCCAATGCAGACGTCAACGCCAGGTCCTGCTGTTGTTATACCTTACAATTCTAAGCTCATTGAAAATATTCATGTGGAGGAGATAGAGAATTCCTTTGAGGAGAGGAGGCTTGGGTTTTACCTTCAGAGAACACATTTGTAGTAAGTTGTCATACAAGTTAGATACCAACTATAGACGGAATTGATTGTTAATTAAAAAGCTTTCAGTATTTTGTATAGCGGTCAATACATTTTTGTGGTATGGTTGAGAAGTCCAGTCAATTCTTTTGGCTTTTGTAATGTGTAGATAAGGTTGTCCAGTGGGCCGGGTCTGCCCGATCCCGGCCCCGCCCCGATACCCCTAAACTGTTTTAACAATGTCGGGACTCAAAACCGGGACGAGACCTGGGCTCGTCCCTTCCGGGCCCGTCTTGATCCCCCTTCCCCTTTGCAAAACTAGTCGTTGCAACGACGTCCAAATTTAGATTTTGGCCGTTGTGCAACGGTTCCAACAGTCATTTTTGCCCCCCCCCCCCCTTTAATATTTATTTTTAACCCCCAAGTTATTATATTTACACTTTAACACAAATTTCCAATTATAAATACCCCATTTTATCTCATAAATCTTCCTACAATCTCTCAATCTATCTTTCTACAATTCTATATTGCCTATTTTATTTTATTTGCTCATTTGTATAATTGTAACAAAGTTCAAAAATTGGGACTGAAGTTGGCTACTAGCTTAAGGATAATCCATTGAGCAAAATTTTAATTTTCAACCTCGATTACATGTTGACGTTACGTCGGCGTTTGGTAAAGGTGCTTAATATCCCTCAACTGCGTAATTTAAATACTCCTCAATTTATTATGGTCATCGCATTCCAATTTAAGGGTATGGCCACACACAAATCCCACCACCTCACCCCCCCCCCTTCTCCCTTAAACACACCCTCTATGCCCCTAACATCATCAATAACTTAATGTCTGTTAGAAAATTTGTCACTGATAATTCTGTATCTATTGATTTTGACCCATTTGGTTTTGTAAAAGTGCTTCTTCTAGTAGGGGTAACAAGGGCAGGGTACCTCTTCTAGTTATCTTAATCCTAGTCAGGATAATTTGATTGATTACACTCATAGATGAAATTGATTTTTTTAATGATATATCATTAGAAGATGAGATATATCCTGCAATTGAACCAGACTTTAATTTAGACGATAATCTAGATGACACACCCACTAGTGCACCTGAACAATCTCAAACTGAAACTGGAACGCCTCCTATTCCCCCTAGTATGAGTCAAGACCCCACACAACAAAAATTAAAATCAGCTGCATGAGATTTTTTTGATAGGAACCAAGAGAATCAAGTAGTTAAATGTAAAATTTGTAAAAATGTTTATAAATTTAAAATTGGAAAAGGTCAGGGTGGGACGGAAGGTTTCTTGAGACATGTACAAGGCTTTCACAAAGCTAGGTGGGATGAATACGAGGCTACAAAGTCGGGTGCACCAATGCGCTCTCAGTCGGGACAAGGTTCATATAGTGTCCCGGAGCAAGTACATGGTCAAATTAATCCGACGACGGGGGGGAATTGTAGGTCTTAAATATGATAAACATTGAGATAATGAAGCAATAGCAAAATTAGTTGTGGTGGAGGGTTTGCCTTTTGCATTTCCTTCCTTTCCTGGTTTTATTCATTACATTAGACAAATGTATAATCCTGTTTTTAACGGTTTTCCTAGATCAACTGTTACGAGAGACGTTTTTAAATTTGCACATGAATATCAACAATATTTTCGTTATTCATTATATCATTTTTCTGACAAAGTATCTATCACTTCTGATATAAGCCGTAGTACTAAGGACAATAATTATTTAACTGTAACATATCATTGGATATATCATAATTGGTCTATGCAAAAACGTATTTTAGCATATAAATATATTGATGATAGGCACATTGGAAATTTTATTGCACAAAATATTCATGAACTTTGTGATTATTATGGTATAACTGACAAAATAATGATTGTTACGTTAGATAATGCTTCTTCTAATAATTATGTTGTGAGACTTTTAAAAGATCTATTAACTCCATCTTTTTCTAATCATTTTCATATAAAATGTGTGTGTCATATTTATAACTTAGTTGTAAAGGATGGTCTATCACTTTATGAATACATTCTTAATAAAGTACAATTTGCTATAAACTTTATTTTTAGAAGTAATAGAATACAAAGAAAAAAAAATATAAAAAAACTTGTCACGATTGTGGATTATCTTTTAGAAAATTTCTGAAGAAGTACCGACTAGGTGTAATTCTTTATATGAACAACTACTTGTTGCTTACGATTATAGAAGACCTATAACTTTATTTTTAACGCCCATAATCGAAATTCAACTGATATACTTGTAGATAATGATTGAGAATAAATTTCAGAACTTATAGAATTTTTACATAAATTTTTTCAAGCAATTAAAAAAATTTCTGGTATATATTATCCTACTATTTCAATTATGTTATTTTATATAGCTCTAATATTTTTGTTACTTAGTGAATATATGAAAAATCATCTTATAAGGCATCTATTAAAAATTGTTTATCAAATTTTAAAAATATTTTTTTTCCTATTCCCACTATTTATATTATTGGTGTTGTGTTAAATCCGACTATTAAAATAGACGGTTGTAAAACACTTATTAAAACTATTTATGATTGTATAGTAGTACTTCCACCTCCAACTCCCAAAAAAACAAAATGAACAATCACTTAAGGAACCAACTAAAAAAGTGGTTTTGTCTAGCATACACGTTGAATGCAAAAAAGTATATATGCATTATCAACAAGAAAGTTCTAGCAACCAACTGACTTCTATATCATCTTCTTCTTCTTCAATACAACCTTATAAAAGACATAATGTTTATGCGGCTAGTATTGAAAGTCTTAGAAATAAAATGTTTAGTGGTTCCACTGCTAATCAAGTTAGCGAGTTTGATGTTTTTGTTTTGCAGGGGAAGAGAAACCACAATCTTTTATAACAGCGGGAAGAATTTTGGTTGTTATCTTTGACTCGAACTTTTCAACGTGTTCGTAGTTGGTGTGGACACGGAGGGCTCCAGAAAAATTGAAGCCTGAGGGGAGGATTTCGGCGGCAGCGGATTGTAAATCCACTCTTTGGGTCGTAGGAGAACTGAGTTCTTTCCCATGTCGATGGTTGAGAGTATTGATGTTATCCCCAGATGAATGAAAATGAGAAGAGTTTGTAGAAGACATTGTTGAAGGAGTTGGTTAAAAGGAAAGAAAGCAAAGTGATTGAAAGAACCTGCACACGGTATGGTTGCCTTTTGTGAAAAGATTTGGCCTCATATTTATGGTAAAAGGGTGAAAAGACGTGTATCATCATTATCACGGTTCACGACGTTCAGGCGATTGGACAGTGCCGTCGTTTCAGAATTGTTAAATGGATGTGACGCTTGAAATGACTTGCAAGTTTTTACTCTTCAAAGTTCCCGCCAAAATAAAGAGGAACATGCAGGCTGGTGGTTCAAATCCACTTCCCGGTTGCACAAAGAGTTGCGACCGAAAAGTGCGGAGACTATCTGTATATGGAAAAATTCGCATAATACAGCTGTATGAATTATGGTGTGACACGTGGTGTATGATGATGAGACAGACCCACGTCAGATTACAACACTACTGGTTTGATATGCACGATACCGGAAGCGGCATGAACAAAGTTGGTGCCGATATTAAAGAAGGCTACGAGCCGTTTACATCGTAACATACGACCATTACTGAAACCAATCCTACAACTTCCAACAACCCTTTTAATAACATTTATTGAGAGGTTGATTCTTCAATTATTACAACATTCATTCTCCTACATTTATTAGGGCATATTTCGTGGGTTGTGTACCCATGTAGGTCATTGATAAATAGGGCACATTATTTCATTATAACGCATCAGACTCTTGCTATTACAAAATACTTACTGATATTCCCTTGATTTCTGTGCTTCCATAGAAGTTTATCGTCACTTTTGCTCAGAAGCTATCTAAAGGCTCAGGTTAATTATTGCTTACTTTGTCTTATTATTATTTATCTTAAGTATAATTCTTATTTAACATGTCATTTGAGACCCACGTGTTTTGACCACGTATACAAATTCAACTGTAGCGTTTTGTAATAGCATTTTGTAATAGCAAACATGATAGTATAAATCATAAAAGTAAGCACACATTAGACATGAAAATAGCATTGAAAAAAAATCAGGAATTATTAGGATAGTAAGGCTGTGTTACTTTGGTTTTAGTCTCAATTTTGACATCGAGAGGAGATCCTAGTGGAGAGAATTCCAGAAAGGCATTCACCAGCTAAGGGATTAAAGAAATGGAGCCCTGGTTCAGCTAACCTTTCTCAACCACACCTACTCAATACGCATTCCCCATTTGCCTTCTTCTGAGTAGTATTAGATTTTTCAGTAATTTGTCCCACGATGAAGGAGCGGAATTGCACTACCGCCTTCACTTCGCGGGTAATTTTATTTCTTCATTGGAGGTTGGGGATAAAACGGACAGTTTTTAGTTGATACTCCCCCGTCACAAAAGTCAAACTTTCTAATTTTGATCAACATATAATCTTTCAATTTTTTAAAATAAAATTTACATTTTGAAACTACGTAAAAATACTATAAGTCATCATAATTAATAATTTAAAATATTTAAAATACATTTAAAAATTACGATTAAAAAACAATTCATTTGATTCTCGAAAAGCAAAATATGCCAATTTTTTGGGATAGAGGGAGTATTGATTTTTATTTATTTATATCAATTGCTTGATAACAATAGGTTACTGATTTGAAGGGGTTGATAGTATACGTTGTATGATGCATCTTTTCCGTTCTTTTTTTTTATTCAGCAACACCAATTTGTTCTATCAAGGAGATATTTTGTCACACAGATTGCAGGTTTTATCTTTTTCCTCAGTTAAAACGTCAGATTTTATTGGATAAGTTTACTGTTTCAGGAATTCAAATAGGCATATATCTGGGATGTTACAAAACTTATCGTGACTCCATATTAATGTTGGAAATTAGCCTTTGGCGGGGAGATGCGTCCACCCATCTTTGATGAATTAAACACTAGTGTTCCGCATGTTGGAGACCTTGTCTCTTCGCACATGCATGATCTACGAAGTGAGTAGATGATCGTAGGGCCAATAATCGTCTAATTTCGTTGAGAAATGAAAGAGATATTGGTCCACGAAGTAAGGTGTTTGACACATGGAAATGTGGTGTGGGACAAATCTACCACATCGGTGGGAATAGGAAGAATTACTCTCTATATAAGTCTCTAATGTGGTAAAGGGTTTGGATCCCCAAGGGGTATCCCATGTGTTTAAAGGAGGGAAGACCTAGATGTGCTTGGGTTCAAGGCTAAGCCCACACGCGCGCGCCTCCGCTGCCCGCCCGTCCGGTCAGGTTCGGGTTCGGGTTCGGGTCACGGGCTGTGGGGCTGTTTTTGAGGCATTAATCAGTCATTACTTGGCTGATTAACTCCTCCATTATCACCCTCATTCATGTCCATAATTCAGCCTCCTTGATGGCCATTTACTTGGCTGTTTTAATGGCCATTAACAGCCATGTTTTGGGCAGTTGTACAACCCCTTCTCCTTGCTCCTTGATGGCCATTTACTGCCTTTAATTGGCTGTTTTAATGGCCCTTGCTCCTTGATGGCCATTTACTGCCTTTACTTGGCTGTTTTAATGACCATTAGGCCATTAACAACCATGTTTTGGGCAGTTGTACAACCCCTTCTCCTTGCTACATATTGAGCCTTCTTTGGCTAAATTCAGGAGCAGAAAACAGACGAAAAACAGCAAGAAATAGGCCACAAAACACACGAAAAACAGGCAGAAACATAGCTGAAAATTCAGCAAAACAGTGGCGGAAAATTCAGCAAAATAGTGGCTGAAATTCAGCAAAACAGTGACCAAACCCTCACGTATACACAAGATATACACTACAGAGACACACTATATACACAGAGACAAAAGAGAAGAGTAGACATAAACTCTTCCTTCCTATTCCATATCTTCAGCAAGTCAAGTCATATTTGTTTTCTTCGCCAGGCTCAACCTATTGGCTTTGTAGCGTTGAGATTAAAGTGTTGTTTTATCTTGGGAGACTATTGCCCGCTAACGTAAAAGCATGTATACGGGGCAATCTTGTCTTAAGGATAGAGGGCTATCCTCGACTCAACACACAACGTTATAACCATCCAGATTTAGTTGTTTCTTGATTTCAGGATATCAACATTCAAGACACAACAAACTTGCGGCAGTTCTCAACATTGGCTTTGCAAGGTGATCAAGATTCAAGACACAACACACATGCGGCAGTTTTGAAGATTGACCATTTATTTATTCTTTCGAACATTTGTAATAGTTATTACTTCCCGTACTGCTCTATAAAGTATCATAGAATACCAACAATTAAGATATTATAAATCTCGATTAGGAAGTAATTGCATTTTTATGTTTAGTATTTTCTGCAAATTTCAGTTATTAATTTGAGTGGTTTTGTAGTGTGACTTGCCAAAGAGAAGTTACTGAAGCTTATGCATATGTTTGCGCAAAGTAACAATATGACTTATTTATGCCACTTGTCAATAGTTTGACTCATTTATGTCATCGTCGTTATCAAAATGGTTCATCCATGTCATTTTTCAATACCATTTTTCATTAACGTCGGCATTAATAAAACGTTAATGAAAAATGACATTGATGAGCCATTTTGGTAACGGCAATGGCATAAATGAGCCATTTTGATAACGACAATAGTATAAATGAATCAAACTATTAACAAGTGGCATAAATAAGTTATTTACAATAGTTGAGAGATTGTTACTTTTTTTACGATTTTGTTTCTAATGTATACCCAATAGATAAAAAACAAAAAAAAGAGCAGGCCCGGTGTACAAAAAGAGGGCAACACGAGGACTTCCCTTAGACTTGGAATTATTGGGCTTGGGCTTACTGTTGTATGAACTGAATTTGAGCACAAACTATTGGCACAAAATAGCCCAGGTTTTTATTATGGACAATCCAATCCCAGCTCCAGGCCCATATCGGATGTCTCTAAAGCTGGACCCTAGATTTTTTGGCCCAATCCGTTTTTACAAGGTTGAAGCCCAAAGATCGAGGCTACTAATCTAGGGTTTGTCAACTTCCTACATCTACACTTTGAGTAATCAGCACAGTTCAGTGAGCTCACTCATATCTTCACCATGGGTCGTATGCACAGTCGCGGGTCCGTATTTTTTTCATTTTTTTTTTCATTTTTTTACTGATTTTTTTAAATTTTTTTTTGTTTGGTTACAGTAAAGGTATATCAGCTTCAGCACTTCCATACAAGAGAACTCCTCCCAGTTGGCTTAAGATCTCCGCTCCTGATGTATATCATCAACTCTTTTTTCTTTTGTTTTTCTGTTTATTAGTAACCGTTTGGACATTAATTTAGTGATATTTGAAAAAAAAAAGATATAGTATTTAAAATTAAGTTGAAAAAATATATTTGAAAATTAAAGTTGTGTTTGAACATGAAAAAAATGTAGCATTTAAAATTAAGTTGAAAAATGATATTTGAAAATTAAGCTGAAAAAGGATATTTGAAAATTAAAGTTGTGCTTCAACATGAATTTGGTGATATTTGAAAATAAATAAATATACAGTTACCAAAAAAATAAAAATTGAATATTAAAGTTGTGCTTGAACATGAATCTAGTGATATTTGAAAAAACGTACTATTTGAAATTAAATTGAAAGAGGATATTTGAAAATCAAAAGTGTGCTTGAACATGAATTTGGTGAAATTTGAAAAAAAATATAGTACTTGAAAATTAAAGTTGTGCTTGAACATGAATTTGGTGATATTTGAAAAAAATATATTATTCGAAAATTAAAGTTGTGCTTGAACATGAATTTGGTGATATTTTTATCAAGGAAAATACCTTTTTTACTTGAAAAAGTGTTTAGAAGTTGGAGTTAACAAATGAGTATAATGTATAAACCAAACAGTTTTTTTTTAAAAAAGGTTGAAGAAAAAGCAAAAACCTTGTATGTCCAAACGGGCGCATAATGTGTACATTTTGATATAGGAGCAGATATATGTTATGATTAATGTATGATTGTGTTTCTATTATTTTAGGTTGAGGATAATATCTGCAAATTTGCAAAAAAAGGATTGACACCTTCACAAATTGGTGTGATTCTTCGTGATTCTCACGGAATTGCTCAAGTCAAGAGTGTTACCGGGAGCAAAATTTTGCGTATCCTCAAAGCTCACGGTATGAAATTTTAATCTTCTTTTCCAGATTATTAATGCTGCAAGAAATTCGACATTGCAATTAGATCTAGGTGATATTTGGTTTTACGTGTCAATTACTTCAACATTTGAAGGAAATGTGCTATGTTCTACTCCAACTAGTCTGAGATCAGCCGAGTGATTGATTTAACATATCAATTACTTCAAAATATTTGAAGGAAACGTCAATAGAGTGGAATATATAGATGATTCATATTGATCCGATTATTTTGGGATTAATGAGCAGTTGATTGATTTAACATATGGATTTTTTGGGCGATTGGATAGGGCTTGCTCCCGAGATCCCAGAAGATCTATACCACCTTATTAAGAAGGCAGTTGCCATCAGGAAGCATTTGGAGAGGAACAGAAAGGACAAGGATTCCAAGTTCCGGTTGATTTTGGTGGAGAGTAGGATTCACCGCCTTGCTCGCTATTACAAGAAAACTAAGAAGCTTCCCCCTGTCTGGAAATAGTAAGTCATTCTCTCTCTCTCTCACTCTTAACAATTTAACTTTGTTTTCCCCCTATGTTGAAGAGTCTGGACCTTACGAAATAATACTCTTTATTGTATGTTACCATTTAGATTACGGTAACACTAAAGACAGAATCTTTTGTGCACAACTTTTGTGGTTGTGTTATTGATATTTGATTCTTTGGCTCCCTTTTGCGATTTGATTGAGGGGTTGATTGGTTTGAGTGAATCCTAAGGAAGAAAAGGAAAAGATGAGTAAGATATTACTGCACCTTTTTAAACATAAAATATCTTAATGCTCCCCATCTATCCCTTTCCTGTGCTTTTTAATATGGCTGGCTCGTAAATTATGATTGGCTAGTTATGGTGCATATTTTTTCCACATGGAAAGGATCTTTTTGAAGAATTAAGCTGCAACGTAGCTTTAGTTGTTGTGTTATTATCTTGCCACTCCAAATGAGATATCTTTTAGTCAGTTTTTATTCCACTTGGTAAGGATTTTTTGAAAACTGGTACTTTTTACCATTCAAAAAAAAGAAAATGCTAGTTTACTACTAATGTAACTATTAACTAATTGAAGACCAATATATTCACTGACATGTTGCTATAGTTTGATTTGATTAGAGTTACGTCCCAGAACCAATTAGCCATTGTGTTTGACGTCCCAGAACCAATTAGCCATTGTGTTTGATTTGCTCACTTCGGTTGTAACCTCTATTTCATTATACTTTTGCTGTAAGTAACCCTTTCCCCCCCCTTAGACCACTTACTGTAGTTCAGGTAGCCTTTTCGCACCTTTCTTGGTCGGTAGCCCTTTTTTCGGGAGACCGCTTGCACCAACTCCAGGCTGCACTATTCTAGGTTGTCCATTCCATGACTTCGTCAACTTAATTCTTGTACCACCTGTTCTTGTTTGAGTCAAGTAACATTAGGTCTAACTTATTATACAACTTGTTGTACCAACTTCAGTCTAGACACTTATATGCTGTTCTTTCCATGACTTTGATATGTTGTGTGCAGTTCTTGTACCACCTCGTTCTTATTTGCCCCAAGTAAGGTTACATTCCGAAACTAATTAGAATAGAGTGGAGTAGCCCATTTAGGCTATTAATCTTAATTTAGTAATCTTTCAACAGGGACTATATCCGCATATAGAAACTTTGTATTGCATTGGTATCAGACTCTCCACCTGATACATACCCCATTTCAAATGTGATCTGCTGGAAACGAAAAAACAATTTTGGACTGCAATATAAGGATATGGCCTCTTCTGGAATCTCCTCTGCAAATTAATCGACTTACTTTCAATGAGCTAGTGCCAAAATCTTATCATTCTCCTATTCAAGAAAAGCCCTAACAACATGGCTCTCGTAGCCGTAGCCAGGGGGCGCCAAGGGGGTTCGTTTGAACCCTTCACCGGAAATTATACTGTATATCCCAGGTCTAAATTATTTTCTATCTATTTATAATGGTTGTTGAATTTCCTTGGCATCTTCGTGTGTGTACTTGACATTTTGAATCCTTTTAGTGAAAATCCTGGCTTCACCGCTGCTAGTAGCCCAACCGATCATACTAGTGTATGTTACCCAACCGATCATACTAGTGTATGTTACTGTTCTCCTTATAAGTTAACCTTTGCTGATTGTTGTGAATATTTCCTTTAATATGCAGCGAGTCTACCACAGCAAGCACACTTGTCGCTTAGGCTGAGATATGGATGGATTGTCAGTTTTGAGAAGATTGTGACTAGCTTTAGTCTTCTCTATGTATTGGAAGAGTTATCAGGTCCATTTTTTTTTAATTTAGTTGTTCTACTGATACTTAATGGTGATAGATTTTGGGTTTACTTTCACCAAGTTTTATTAAATGTTTACAGATATATGCTTTATTTTAGATGTTGATGTCAATTTAGGTTCGACTGCTCTGAAATGGGCCAAAAAAATTAGAAATGCAAGCTGGCTCATATAATAATGTTAATAAAAAAAAAAGGGGGAAATGACACAAATTTATACTACTTTTTATACCCAATTGCACCTGCCTAGCTAAGAAATTCGTTTTGACACTATGGACCAAAACATAGCAGCTGATGGCCAAAAACTCCTTCCGTTCCGTTTCAATTTGTTTATTTTACTTTCTTTTTTAGTCCGGCCAAAAAGAATTTTTTTCTTTTTTGACAACTCTTTATTTTCAACTTTCCGCATGATATATTTATGATCACAAGATTAGCGGATATTTTGCTACATTCTATATATACTATGAGATTCAAAAGTTTTCTTTACTTTCTTAAGTAGTAGTTTAAACTTCCAATCCTGCGGATCTGAAGTTCACTTTTTGGAGATGACAATTTCAGACTTGTGGGTCTAAGTTTACGTTTTGAAGTTTATATGCGTTATATCAAACTTTATACCTTGAAGTTTGGAGTTCACTGCGGTATCCTACATTTTTGGACACTTTTGAAGTTTAATTTTGAATGTTTTGGTAATCTTAAATCCGTAATAGTATGATTTAACGTTTCGATAGAGTTTTTCTTCACCTACGATTATATATCAATGCCATTTGTTTTGAAATATTTTAAGAAATTCCAAAAGGAAAAAGGATTAATACAGAAATACTATATCAAACGATTTAAAAGGAAGATGAAGCAGATCTCTAGAAGGTTATACCTTATTTACGTTTTTTGTCGCTCTAATGTATCTTTTCAGTGATTATACTAATCGTTAATTTTCAAACATCTCAAATGAAATGGACAAGAAGTAAAGCAAACAAATTAATTACAACGACAAATAACGTATGCAAGTCATTTATGATCTAATTGGAAACACTCATCTTCATTCGGGCCAGTTTGGCTATACTGATACGTTATTTGTTTTAGGGCATGATATTATTGCTATTTATCCACTTAATGTAACTTAATAAGTAGTACTAGAGATGGCAGTGGATTCTGAATCCGGTCCAGATCCAATGGATCCAGATTCATTTTATAGGATATGGATCTTCAAAAATTTGGACCTAACGGATCCGGATCCGTTTCTGACGGATCGGATCTGGATTTGAATCTTGTATTTGAGATCTGTATCCGGTCCAGATCCGACCCGTGGATCCATTTTTTTTATTAAATATATTCATAACATAGAATGTAATTTTATAAGTATTTTCTTAAATTTTTTCATAATTTCTGTATTTTTACATCATTTAACATATTTCTTGGTATAATTATTTCGAGATATGTCATTGATTATTACTTTAGAGAGTAAAAAAAAATTATTTGAAAAATATTGTCAAATGTCAAAATAATTAATGTGGAAAAACATATTACAAATTTTCAAAAATTCAGAGAAAATGTTAATTCAAGTCTGTCCTATATAAATGTTGCGACGATACTATTTGCAAACCTTAACCGATTAAGATGTTGAGTGAAATTTACTCTTTTATTAATTACTGTAGTTATATCTACTTCAGTTTGAACTTTGAACCACCAGCCTACCCCAACAAAAGATGTATTAAAAAGAGGGAAATTGTGTTTGAGTTGACAATTCTAAAGAGTTGACAAATCCTAATATCAATTTACAAATTGCAAGCATGTAAGGTGATTTTTCAACAAGCAGCCTAATTTTGCTGCTACTGATCTGGACAGTCTTATTCGTACAACGAAAACAATTAATCATTTGGAAATTGCTACTGATTTTACATGTGGATCCAGATCCGATCCGTGGACCCAGTGGATCTGATGGATTCGAATTTGGATCTGATTTTTATGGACCCGATGAATCTGGATCCAGGTATGAAAAACAGATTTGAATTTGGATCTGGATCTAGTAGGATCCGGTCCAGATTCGATCCGTTGCCATCCCTAAGTAGTACTCCCTCTCTCCCATTTTATACAAAGATATTTGACTTACATAAAAGTTAAGAAATAAATAATTTTTTTAAAAATTTGTGATCTAAAATACTCATAAAAATTTGTGTAGCTAGAAATCATTTCATTAAAGGTATAAAGATAAATTTAAAGTTGAATTGTTACTAAATATAGAGATGTGTCATTTTTTTGGGACTGACAAAAAAGTGTCATGTAAATTGCGACGGAGGAAATTATATTTAACCTATATTTGTTTTCCTCTTATGTACTTAATATTACTTAATTCTACTTAAAATTACTAATATTATGTTAATCGTTTATTCCTCTATTTTATAGGTGAAAATAATTTATGCACATAAAACTTATGCAGCAAAAATTTGCAGCCAGAGGAAATATTGTTAAGTTGGGGGGTATTTTTAATTTTTATTTATTAATTAAAGTTTAAGATAATCTCCTTATGAAATCCAATTTGTCCAGTTTTCTAGAACGATATTACTCCTTTTGTCCCAAAATATTTATCACATTACTCTTTTCAAGAGTCAAACTATATGAATTTTAACTAATATTTTAAGCTATATTTTTCATCATATTAATATGAGAAGAATTAAAACTTATAGTATTTTTCGTATAGATTTCAAATATTTTAATTTTAAAATATTAAATTAATCAAATATAATTTAACTTAAAAAAAAAAAGAAAAACATAACAAGTACTTTCGGACGGAGGGAGTATATCAAAGTTTAGATTGTGACTAGGGATGGCAACAGATCGGATATGGACCGGATCCTACTAGATCCAGATCCATATTCATTTTTCATACATGGATCCAGATCTATCGGGTTCATAAAAATCAAATCCAAATCTTGATCCATCGGATCTACCAGGTCCCGGATCTACCAGGTCCACGGATTGTATCTACTAGGTCCACGGATCGGATCTGGATCCACATGTAAAATTTTTGCCTTGAATAATATTTTCACCTGTTGAAACTTTTTTGACAAAATGAAATCCAATCTGATTGAAAAAAAGATAATCTGATTTTGTTGGCCGGCATGCAACTTGCGTGCCTTCCATTTCAAAATATGGCTGAGCTTGCGTCTCAACTAGTTTTTTTCTGTCATTAACCAATTTAGTATCTTCATAATTCAATTTAATCCTTACCTTTATCACGCACAATATTATGGATACTCTAGGAACTTTGAATTTGTACAAAGGGAATATCTTTTATATTGTGTGTAGTATACACAAATGATATTAATTGGCCCATTATAACATGGTTAAAGAGGAATATATTATATTTGTACAAATTAAGGAGATACAATAGTAATTATGAGTACTCTATCTAAACCATATCAGTAAAGTACAAATGAATTTGTGTTTGTACAATTAAAAGGGATATACTTCTTATTGTTAGTATTGTAGATAAATCATAGTACTATTAGTTTTACAAACGGATGACATTTTTTAGTTGCACAATGTGAAATATTATTTAAATTGTGAGTAATTTATGTAAAATTACATTATAGATTATGAATATATTTAATAAAAAATGGATCCACGGGTCGAATCTAGATCGGATACGGATCTCAAATACAAGATCCAGATCCAGATTCGATCGGTCAGAAACGGATCCGGGTCCGATCCAAATCCGTCGGGTCTAAAATTTGAAGATTCATATCCTATAAAACGGATCCTGATCGAGTCCAAAATCCACTACCATCTCTAATTGTGACTACTTTAATAAATATAATCTCTCGAAGATTGTGACAATCTTATGTAGTGATTAAAAAGGGAGAGAGAGAAATAGAAGTGACGAATTGAAATTTTAAAAAGTTGCAGCAAGAAGACGGCTTTTCATAAGACATTTACCGATAAAAAAAACATTTGTCAATAACAAATTTTATTTGCATTTGTTATGGCATGTCATTGCAATTCCAAAAAGTTAAAATAATAATAAGTTATTTTTTTTTTATTTTTTAATAATAATATATTAAATTATTACTGTCATTTATATTTTTTTAGAAATTTTATTGTCAATTATACACGTGTAGCAATTACTCCATTCAGTCATAAATTCGAGTTGTTGTCATTTTCATTCCTCCACTTATTCTTCAGACCACACAGAGTAGATTTTGTGGGTCTCTTTCTCTTTTCTCATTCTTTGCTTTCACTGAGGTAAAAATTTCACTTTCTTTTTATTTACTTGTGTCCCTTTTTATGTTGTACTATGAGTTTAGGATTTTGTATATGTATGTGTCTTTCTGTTGCTAAATGATAGACATTGATTTTTTGTTTATACCCATGTCTTTGTTTAGTTTGAATTTTTTATGTTTGCAAATTTTAGTGCTTTTCTTGTTTATTAAAGTTAGCGGCGGAGCGAAGATTTTTACTAAGATGGAAACAAAAGAAGAAGTCTAAGGTGAAATTTTGCTTTTTTTGCTCGTGTGTATTGTTGGGTATTTTTGCTCTATGATACTTTATAAAGCAGTACGGGAAGTATATAACTATTACAAGTATTCGAAAGGATAAACAAATATTCAATAGTTCAACTAGTAATCTGAAAATTACAAGATAAGCACAAAACTGAAATTACAATTTTGTTGAAAACGAAAAAATGGAAACTGGTTTTGCTGAGTCGAGTGTAACACTCTGTCCTTAAGACAATATTGCCCCGTATGTATCCTTTATACGTCCTGGACAATTTGTCTCCCAAGATAAAACAGCAATGGAACACTTGAGCAAAGGAAACTCAAGAGCTACCGTGAAGAATATTGAGTAACAAAATGATGCCTTGGAAGGTGTAGGAAGAAACTGTTTTTGTTGTGTATATTTCTGTATTTTCGTGTATCATATATGTATGTTCTTGGTCATTCTTTTTTTGTGTTCAACAATGGTGTAAGGGGGTGTTTAAATAGGTGAGGGAGGGGTCGATTCATCGCCTCCATATGACAAATAATGGCCATTATGAAGGTAGTAAAGCCACCAACATTAATGGGAGAAAGACCAACGGATTTGGCCATTATAGTAGGAGTAATTCAGCCAAAAAAAATGGCTGAATTGAGAGCTTGGACGTTTACGCTCCGACCGTCGAAATTCCAACTTTCAAAACTTCGGACCAAATCAGACATCTGAAAGAATTACGGTCCAAAGCGTATACGAACCTTCTGGGATCAAACTGTACTTCTGACAAAGTTTTCTGGCCCAAAAAGATAATATCAGAAGGCCCACAGCCCACAGCCCACGATCCGTGGACCCGTGGACCCGGAACCGGACCGGACGGGCGGCGGCGGCGCGCGTGTGGTCTTTCCTTGAACCGAAGCACATCTAGGTCCTCCCTCCTTTAAACACATGGGATACCCCTTGGGATCCCAAACCCCAAACCAATTTCGAGTCTTATATACACCACAATTCTTTCTTCCTCTACCGATGAGGGAGAATTGAACACAATACCACACTTTCCATGCTTTAAACACCTTACTTCGTGGACCAATATCTCTTTCATTTCTCAATGAAATTTGACGATTCTTGGCCCTACGGTTATCTACGTACTTAGTAGATCATGCATGTGTGAAGAACCGGATTCTCCAACATACGTAACACTAGTGTTTAAGCCGTTAAAGTTGGTCGGTTGCAACTTCCGCCAAAGGCAAATTTCCAACAATCCCCTCTTGAAAGAGATTTTGGCGCACTCACATGGTGTCTTTTTCATTTCCAGCAATATTTCAGCGGACCGATGTTGCATAAGGAGAGGTAGCCTCAGCTTTGAACCTTCCATAGTTGAATACCATCGGACTTACTTCATCAAGCGGTGAACGTGATGTCTTGAACCGTCAGTGTTTAGTGTAAGCCAAGACAATGATACCAACACAACAAATTCCCTTACTCTCTTCTTCGTAATGTTTTGTCCGTTTTGGCCATGGACAACGTCTTGGATTCTTAAGTGCGTTCATTTTGAGGCGGCCCGTCCTCGCACTTAAATAGGTGGTCTCCTACAAGGTATCCTGCTATACCCCACTTCACAAGTGTTAGGAACCATTAAAAGTTTCCCAAAAAACCTAACCTCAACTGTTGAGGAGCATTACAGGTTTTGAAAACTTAACCTTTACCCACACTGCAGATAGCACTTAAAGTCTATCGCGGGAACGGCTTTGGATTTGGTATTTCTTTTCAGAAATCACTATCCGAAGTGCTCATGCTTCGACTGAAGCGATCAACTGAACCTTTACATCTTAGTTTTCCCATTGAACCAAATTACTGGGATCTCCAGGTTAAAGGTTGGGTTTCCATGTATTGGTCCGTATATTTTGGGTTTTAAGCCCATTCCCTAGACGAGCGAACACTTGATCTCCGGGTAGTCCCTTAGTTAGTAAACAAGGAAGTGACACCCGTGTTGATCAACTGCCATACGGTCTTATGTCTCCTGACAAATCCTGACAGATATGTCCAGACGCCGTCATCCGTGTCCTTCCTAAAGCCGACCGGCTAGCCACAGTGTATAACTGCTGAAGGCACGAGTTTCTCCCAATAAGGGACGTCCTCTAATGAGTCGTGAAGTTACTCAACTTCTTTCATGCTTTGTATAAAGCGATAAACTCCGATTCCATCATGAATCGGCCGATGCAAGTTTGCTTAGAGGATTTTCCAAGACCCACCATACACATTCACTTGTGGCTTTGGTGTTCTCCAGATCTGATGTCCAGTTTGCATCACTGTGTTCTCTCAGAACCGCTGGACATCCAGAATACTATAATCCGAAGATAAGCGAATAATTCAGATATCGTCATATCCGACTTAACACTTTCTATTGATCATGTATTAAGATCATCAGTGAAACTTAGTTCAACTGATCTGTTTGTAGGATGATACCAGGTCGGTTGTAGTGTGTACAATACATTGAACTACACGTGATCTGTGCGTATCACTCCTTGTCTATGGGTGCATCATGATTCCAATCAGTTCTATGATTCATATCCATTGATGGCTTCAACGAGACTGTCAACTATCGACCAGTCCGTTAGATGTCTTTAGAAATCCAATTCCTAAGATGTCATCTGTGATATCCATATCTTTCATATCGAGACTTGGTTTCAATATGACTTTCATTTTCAGACTGTTGATTCTCCAACTGTTGGCTTTCTAACTTCAGATTCAATGTTTCTGTGCTCAGATTCATTGTTTCTGTTTTATCTGAAACTTTCAGGACCAAAATGTAAACATTTCAGGGACCAAGATGAAAGTTCAGGAAGAAGCCCAACAGTCCAGAAAACCAACTCTGATTCTCTTCTTCCAACTCTCCGGTTGGGAAGGCTGTTTTAACATTCATGCCACGCAAGACTGCAATGACCCATGATGTTAAGCTACTCCCAGGGGAGCACATGTACAAGTAGCCGAGGCTTTGAACTCGTCGATAGATCCATCTACTTTGTACTCACTTTTGAGTATCATTTTTCACAACCCAAAGGTTCTTTTCCGGAGGAAGATCAACCATTACGCAAGTATGGTTCTATATGATGGAATATATTTCTCTCTTTAGCTTCTTTCCAAAGCGCTTTTGAGATAACAATTATTTGTTAATTGTCCATGGTTCGTTCTTAACCATACAAGCTAGAAGGACTGGAACAAGTCCTTGTCCCCTCTTTGCTCCGTCTTGGTTCAACATCTAGAATCCCCGAGTTCTGCAGATCTGGAATATTAAGTTCGGATAGCGGAACTTTCGAGTCCTGTAGATACTTTAACGCGTCTAGTTCGGATGCATGAAGCCCTCGCGGGTTCTTGTTAACCTTGAGCAATTACTCATTTTTCCTCTTCAAGGAAAGTTATCTTTTAAGAATTCAGCATTCTTTGACGCCAAGAGGCGATAAGTACTACTGTTATTTACAGATCCAGTGGATATGTAATCTACAGTCTTTAGGTCGAACTTGACCTGTTTCGGTAGTCCAACTTCTACCAAGCCACCCCACATCACAACTTTTGTATGTGAGATCCTTTTCATGTCTCACACGGAGAGTTATCCTTATCCTTATGCGGAGTTCTGTTGAGAATCACATTAGCGGTAAGGATCGCCTTGCCCCACATAATTTAGGCGTATGGGTTTGCTACTTGGCTAACACCGTTAGGCTGAGGTGAGTAATGAACAGTCGTTTAATGAACGCTGCTTCACATTCTCCCCCTCTATCGCTATGAATTTCGCAATCCATAGGCTTAGTTGATTTTCAATTTCTGCTTTGTAGCGCTTATCCGCTTCAACAACTTCATCTTTGCTTTTTAACAAACAAAGGATTCCATACGTTGTACCATCATCAATGAAGATCACAACGTACTTGTCTCCCCCCTCTATTTTGTATAAACTTCAAGTCACCCAAGTAGGTGTGACTAAGTTCTAGAGGAGCGGTGCTTCCTTCGCTATTCCCTTGACGGAATTTGGAAAGGTGATTTTGCCTCTTCGCCTACCTCACATTCATTTTGAGGGTTTATGTCGAAAGGAGGCAACAATCTCAACATCGTTAGCTTTTGAATGACTTACTATTTAACGTGTCTTAATCTATGATGGCATAGATGCACGGATTACAAATATATCATTCATTGGGCTATAGACATATTGTACCATTCTTAGTTATTACGCACTGTTGGACTAGTCTCAAACCAACTTGACCAACAACGTCCCTTAAACCAAGTTAGGAACATGTATCACATCTTTTAGAGTGATCTCATTCCCTGAAGTCCTATTGAGGACAACCTCTCCAGCCCCTTTGATTTTAGAGGTGGCGTTGCTTCACATGAACAACCTCTTGCCCGTGGTTAGGCGTGAACCTGATCATATGTGATCTCGATACTGCCCACTTCAGTTGCTTTGGCAGATCGAGTATCCAATTTCTTTATCGCTTTCTTTAGGCCTTGAGATCATTAAGACACTGAAACTCGCCCACCACACTAGGTGTCCATTACTTTTCCTATGATATGAATTCTGGCCCCACTCCAGTCACCCGGAGGCTTTGTATGACTGAGTGTCCAATATCATCATATCAAAGGAATTTTGGCCCACTCCAGTCGCCCGGAGGCTTTGTATAACTGAGTGTCCAATATCATCCCATGAAGGATCTTCTGCCAAATAGTATGACAGGTTCTACGCCTTTAACTTTTAGACTCCTTCCGTTAAGATTGGTGCCCAGATAATTCTTGGCGCTTACTTAAGAGTGGTAACAGTTTTACGATTAGTGGATCTTTCTCCATCGTATGTGCGAACATACTTTACACGCTTTTAATAATTTACACTTAAAAGAACTGATCTTTTTAAGTCGTTTACAAACTCCAATCTTTAAACGGAAAAGAAGATGAGATTAAACTTCTGATTTGTTAAAGCGTAAGGAATATAAATTATTTTCATATTCCTCCTTACTTTAATCCATTTTTAATCAGACATCATTTAATCTTTATTCTTGACAAGTAAAAAAAATACTCATCATCTAATCTTTATTCTTGACAAGTAAGAAAGATACTTATCCCAATTTCGGATTCTAGCTCACTTCAGTCACTTCATCAGACTGAGTGTCCAGTTCCTTCTTACCATTATTCGGATCTTTTGTCTGGGATAGATACAGGCCTTCTGCTGCAAGATAGAAGTACATCTTCAGTCTTCTCCTCTTGTCCCAGTTGACATCCTCAGGCTCTCGAGAGCGCTTGTTCCCACCAGTCTTGGTAGCGGTGACACTATGAATACGTTCATCATCATCACTCTCTTCTACCAGAAAACCATTTCCATATCCAGATTTGGTCACACAACTTTTGACCGACATCTTTCGAACACTAATAGTAATACTATACAAATATTGTCTTAAGTTGTTGGGTATTTTTGCTCTATGGTACTTTATAAAGAAGTACGGGAAGTATATAACTATTACAAGTATTCGAAAGGATAAACAAATATTCAATAGTTCAACTAGTAATCTGAAAATTACAAGATAAGCACAAAACTGAAATTACAATTTTGTTGAAAACGAAAAAATGGAAACTGGTTTTGCTGAGTCGAGTGTAGCACTCTGTCCTTAAGACAATATTGCCCCGTATGTATCCTTTATACGTCCTGGACAATTTGTCTCCCAAGATAAAACAGCAATGGAACACTTGAGCAAAGGAAACTCAAGAGCTACCGTGAAGAATATTGAGTAACGAAATGATGCCTTGGAAGGTGTAGGAAGAAACTGTTTTTGTTGTGTATATTTCTGTATTTTCGTGTATCATATATGTATGTTCTTGGTCATTCTTTTTGTGTTCAACAATGGTGTAAGGGTGTTTAAATAGGTGAGGGAGGGGGCTGATTACTGCCCTCCATAACAGCCAAATAATGGCCATTATGGAGGTAGTAAAGCCACCAACATTAATGGGAGAAAGACCAACGGATTTGGCCATTATAGGAGGAGTAATTCAGCCAAAATAAATGGCTGAATTGAGAGCTTGGACGTTTCTGTTCTGACCGTCGAAATTCCAACTTTCTGAAAACTTCAGGGACCAAACTGTACATCTGAAACTGTACTTCTGACAAAGTTTTCTGGCCCAAAAAGATAATATCAGAAGGCCCACAGCCCACAGCCCACAGCCCACGACCCGGAACCGGACCGGACGGGCGGCGGCGGCGCGCGTGTGGTCTTTCCTTGAACCGAAGCACATCTAGGTCCTCCCTCCTTTAAACACATGGGATACCCCTTGGGGTCCCAAACCCCAAACCAATTTCGAGTCTTATATACACAACAATTCTTTCTTCCTCTACCGATGAGGGAGAATTGAACACAATACCACACTTTCCATGCTTTAAACACCTTACTTCGTGGACCAATATCTCTTTCATTTCTCAATGAAATTTGACGATTCTTGGCCCTACGGTTATCTACGTACTTAGTAGATCATGCATGTGTGAAGAACCGGATTCTCCAACATACGTAACACTAGTGTTTAAGCCGTTAAAGTTGGTCGGTCGCAACTTCCGCCAAAGGCAAATTTCCAACATGTATCCCTTTTATGTTTGGACTATAAGTTTATTTCTTGGGATCATTCACGATTGAGAGAGTGTGTATGTGTGTATGTGTGTCTGTCTGTGTGCGTTTTTTTTTTGTTGCTAAATGATATACATTGATGTTTTGTTTATACCCATGTCTTTGTTTTGTTTGGATTTTTATGTTTGCAAATGTTAGGCTTCTTTTTATTTATTAGAGTTCGTGGCGAAGCGAAGATTTTCACTACAATTCAAAATATAAAGAAACAAAGATAAGAAGAAGTTGAGAGATTCAACAATTATTACATTCAACAACGACAACAATAAACCCAATATAATTTCACAAATGAGATTTGGGGAGGGTAATGTGTATGCATACTTTAACTCTACCTTGAGAAGGTAGATATCAACATTTATTATATGTACATGTAAAAAGTTTTGACTTTCTGTAATTAGTGTAATTTTGGTTACCCTAGCCCAACATTTTTTCCTGTTTGATGACAAGAAGTGATCTTCTAAAGGTGTTTAGTTGGCTGCGATGGAATTTAATTATAGTTTCTTCTTTTGATTTTGGGTATTCTATGTTGGAAATTTGCCTTTGACGGGAGTTGCGACCGACCAACTTTAACGGCTTAAACACTAGTGTTACGTATGTTGGAGAATTCGGTTCTTCACACATGCATGATGTACTAAGTACGTAGATAACCGTAGGGCCAAGAATCGTCAAATTTCATTGAGAAATGAAAGAGATATTGGTTCACGAAGTGAGGTGTTTGAAGCATGGAAAGTGTGGTGTTGTGTTCAATTCTCCCTCATCGGTAGAGGAAGAAAGAATTGTTGTGTATATAAGACTCGAAATTGGTTTGGGGTTTGGGACCCAAAGGAGTATCCCATGTGTTTAAAGGAGGGAGGACCTAGATGTGCTTCGGTTCGAGGAAAGACCACACGCTGCCGCCGCCGCCGCCCGTCGTCCGGTCCGGCTCCGGCCACTGCTCACGGCCGTGGGCCTTCGATATTATCTTTTGGGCCGCAGAACTTTTCCGTATACGCTTGATCCCGCATTCTTTCAGATGTCTGATTCGGTCCCTCAAGTTTCCGTGAAATTCGCAATTTGGCAGACAGAATGTAAACGTCGAGAACTCAATTCACCATTTATTTTGGTGAATTACTCCTCCTATAATGGCCAAATCCGTTGGTCTTTCACCATTTATTTTGGTGGCTTTACTACCTCCATAATGGCCATTATTTGGCCAATAATGGCTGTTATGGGGGGATTAAACAACTCCCTCACCTATATAAACACCCCTTACACCATTGTTGAAGTACGAGAAAAATACACTTGATGTACACGAAAATATACAACTGTAAAATCAGTCTTCCTATAACTTCCAAGCATCATTTCTTATTCAATATTCTTCACGGTAGCTCTTGAGTTTCCTTTGCTCAATTGTTCCATTGCTGTTTTAGCTTGGGAGACGAATTGTCCGGGACGTATAAAGGATACATACGGGGCAATATTGTCTTAAGGACAGAGTGCCACACTCGACTCAACAAAAAATCAAAGCAGTTTCCGGTCTTCTTGTTCAACAAATATTGTAATTTCAGTTTTGTTGTTATATTGTAATTTTCAGTTTTCTAGTTGAATTGTAATTTCAATTCTTACATAAGCAGTTACTTGTAATTTCCGTTTCCTGCAATCCTTGTAAACCAACATTCTATACATCTCGAGTTCTTGGATTTTAGTGTTTTATTGGTCGTTTGAGTCTGTCAACCTTGAATAATTTTTTTTTTGAAGTATCTTCGACGAACTTGCACCTAGTCATGACCTAGCGGTCAATGAAATTGGTAAAAATCATTGGACATAGTTCAAAGTTACCTGATGTTGTGCTATTAGAAGGTAGTAAGTACTCGAAGGAACAATTGAGATGTGCTCATGCTAGTTAGGATACCAACGCTCTCTAGTCGCCTTTGGTAGGGAGCGTTTTACCACCCAAAGCGGGTTCCGGCACCGATGATAAACCAAAAAGAAAAAAGAGTGGCAGGGCTTGGATGTATTTGATTGTATGAGGGGCAGAAAGGGAATTGACATAGGAGTATTTGATTGATTCATTTATTGATAGTGCAATTACTGGACAACTTAAATGTGAAGAACTGACCTAACAGGATTTCCACTATTATTATTATCACATCTTTGAAAAAGATCTTCATGCATTTGGACTAAAGTAAATGATTCCATTACAACAATTAGAACTTTTGGAATTATTACTATCAATTTATTAGAAGGGGAACATTGGAGTGTTAATTGCTAGTAAAGTCATTTACTTGTGACCTATATGTTGCGGATTCGACCTGCGTAATCAATCACTAATGCTTCGAATTTGTCATTACATAAAATTGTATAATTTTACCATCCATTATACTTTGGTCATTTATATCCTCGTAGTTAACAAATCTCTTATGTTCTTGCCATAACGAAGCTCTAGCAAGATATGAGTGGATTCCATCATCCATATGTGAAAATAAATACCTTGAGGAAAAAGCTATAAATTACCCTTTTAATTTTAATTATGATTTAAAATTACACGCCATTATACTTCATGTTGAAGTTTTGTTAGTTGTCAAGGGGGAAAAGCAAAGATTTTTCCCCTTTAGGTGAAAGTAGGATTATACCAATAACAAAGATAAGTTGCTCACTTTCGGATTGTCTATGGCAAATTTGACCCTTCTTTCTTTAGATTATAATTTATAGATCATATATCCATTTTTTAATATGATGAGCAAAATACATGTATATGCATTAGATGATTCATAATTATTATTTTTTGCATTACAATTGAATAAACCAAACTTTCTTTTTGATATTTCACCTGATGTTCATTTATTTGCTTCAAAACCCGACTAATTTTGATTTTGAGTTGAAAAATTCACTTAGGTGGTAAAACAAATCTAAAACTTGAGGTTATTGTTTAAAAATAGACGGTTACTTTAATAAAAAATAGACGGTTACTTACTGCCACGTCACAACCTTTTAAGTTAGTGAACAAATGACCCCACAAGAGAGCGTTTGGTTTGGTACTAAATTATTTTGAAATTATAGAGGATTATAATTTCTTAGACTAATTTATTCCATTTGGGAGGTGAGATAAAAAAATCCAAGTTTGATAGGATAGGATGTGATATCCATAATTAAGCGTCAACTAAACAAAGTATAAAATGAATCTCAAACTTAATTCAAAGATATTTCACCTTATCCGATCAAACTTGCAATTATTTTATCCCATAATGGAATAAATTAAGGGATAATTTCAATAATATACAATCCAACATAAAATATTACATCCAGTAATCATATTTTTCATTTACATCCGCATAGCCAACTTTTTTTTCTTACAATAATATTTATACACACAATATACAATATTATACACAATATATAAACTTGTATAAAAGTATATAATGTAAAAAAGGGTCATTTCATGTAATTTTAGACATGAGTTATTTTTGGCAAATATTTTCTCCAAATAGATATAAAATGTTATTTTTCATAAATTAATTTCAAGATTATAATCCGAGTGTGTACGCGTGCCAAACAACCCTTGAGAGTATTCCTTTCTTGACTAAGTGACTATATTGAGTCAAAAGGACCCAAAAAAAAAAATAGTAAAAGGAAAAGTATCATATGCTTTGGGTACCCTTTAGGAATATTTGGACCATTATAATAACACCTCTTCGCCTTCTCCATTTTCACACACACAAATCCAATATTTCAAATTTTGCAAATTAATCCAAACAAATAATGGCGGATCAACTCACTGACGATCAGATCTCTGAGTTTAAAGAAGCTTTTAGCCTATTTGATAAGGACGGAGATGGTATATTTTTTTCCCTTTTATATTTCTTTTTTTTTTAAATCTCAGATCTAATCTTTTATTTTTTTAAATCCTAATTTTTGGAGTTTTGTTTAACAGTGTTGTGATCTATGATATGATGTTAATGTGATAATTATGAGATTTGTGGTTATTTACATTTTGATCCTTGGAGATGCTGTTTGTTTAGCTTGTTTATAATTACAAGATTTGTGTTAATTACGAGAAATGAAACAGCCTCTTTACCCCCACAATGGTAGAGATAAGGCCTGCATACATCTTAACCTACTCCACTGTGTGTGATTACACCGGTATGTTGTTTTAATTATGAGAAAATTGTAGGATTAGGTGTTTGATCCTTGGAAATGCTGTTTGTTTAGCTAGATAGTTTTAGTTTTATGTTTGGATTTGATTTTTGATTGATTTATTGTCTACGATTTGATGTTGATGTGCTAATTATGAGATCTCTGTTAATTACGGGCAAATTATGGATTCGGTTGATACCTGGAGATGCTGTTTGTTTGTGTTTGGATTTGAATTTTGATTGAAATGGATGTGAAGGTGGATTTATGTGAAACTGGTGGCTTCTAGATTCTGGGTGACTATGTTGAATTCTTTGTTTGTCCCTCATATTTTTGCCTTTTTGTTATTAATGTTGCTTTTGATAGTGTTGCGATCTATGATGTTGATGTGGCTAATTATGATATTTGTCTTCATAATGGGAAAAATTTAGCATTCAGGGTTAGATCCTTGGAAATACTGGTTCTTTAGTTGGGTAGTTCAAATATTGCGTTGGTTGATTTTTGATGGTTGTATTGTGAAGCTGGTTGCTTATTTACTTTGGGTCATTGAATTCTTTTGGTTGATCTTTCCTTGGTAGTTAAGAATTTGTTTGGTTGGCAAGTTTTGGCAAACCATATATTTTTGCCACATGTACTTTTCTTCAGGGCCGAGGGTCTGCCGAAAACATCCTCTCTGTAGAGGTAAGGTCTGCGTACATCCTACACTCCGCAGACCCCACCTTGTGGGACCACATTGTGTTTGTTGTTGCAAGTTTCGGCAAACCTATTTTGGGAAGTGGTTTTGGCAAACTTGTTTTGGGTGTTGCATTTTCTTAAATTAGATCAAGTTAAATAGGTCTATCATCTTTTCTTTTTTCGATAACCATGGTGTCCGGACCAACTTGTGCGCCTCTACTAATTTCATGTGGTACCTGCTATCTCCTGCAAGCACAGGTACCGATTACTCTGTCCATCAAGACCGGAGGAAATGGGAAGAAGTCACCTAATATTTTTGCCTCCGTTGGATTTGAACCTGAGACCTCATGATTCTCAACCTCACTTTAGTGACCATTAGGCCACCCCCTTGGAGCTAAATAAATTGATGGTCTTATTTTTTTTTTCTAATTGTGGATTCACCTGGTGTATCATGGTTTCTTTGGCTTTTTTTCTTGATGGATTGTCTCCATTTTGTTCAGTGTGGTAATTTGTTTGTGATGGTGGATTTCACAACCTTCCATTCATTGCTTTACCTTGGCAGTAAAGAGGATTCAAGTCTATAGGTGTGCTTATCCAGCAAAAGTAGATAATTTGGAGAATGACCCAAGTTTGGAATTATATGGTGGTCGCAAATTACTCGAGTATGAGTAGCTGCTGCCTCTTGAAACAATTGATGCTTTCAGATGAAATCATTGCTACTTTTGATTCAAGTGATTTTGTCAATTTGATTTCTATTCTATTGGGAAATAATTTTCCATGAACTTTTATTCCTTATGTTGGAGACCAAAGTGTGGAATGCGTCAATGATGCTTAACTTTATTCTCCGCTTTTGACATCATTCATAAGCTTCTATCATTATGATGAAACTTTTGTTGCTGCTGCTCCTTTTTTTCTTTTTCCCCGTGTCTACAGAATCAAGAGATAGAGGGGGAAAAGAAGAAACAGGGAATCTAGTTGGTTGGTGTTTTGACTTTTAAGCTTTTGAAAATAAACTTGTTTATTAACTATGTGCGACCGTGCTACAGGTTGCATCACAACTAAGGAGCTTGGAACCGTGATGCGGTCATTGGGGCAGAACCCGACCGAGGCTGAGCTTCAAGACATGATCAACGAAGTTGATGCTGATGGGAATGGGACCATTGACTTCCCTGAGTTCCTTAACCTGATGGCTCGCAAGATGAAGGACACTGATTCCGAGGAGGAGCTCAAGGAAGCTTTTAGAGTGTTTGACAAGGACCAGAATGGATTTATCTCTGCTGCTGAGCTTCGCCATGTCATGACAAACCTAGGTGAGAAGCTTACAGATGAAGAGGTTGATGAGATGATTCGTGAAGCTGATGTGGATGGCGACGGGCAGATCAACTATGACGAGTTCGTCAAGGTCATGATGGCCAAGTGAGAATTGATCAACTCAACTTAATCTTTTAAATTGGAAGTACACCGAAAAAGGAAACAAAAAGAACAGCAGATAAGTTTGACGGGGTTTTTCTATTTCTGGTTAGGATGTGTTCTCTGACATTATTAGCTTTGTTTGGGTGCTTACCTGTTCTCCTATTTGCATTGTTTTGTAGTGCTGTTCTTTGGTATATGCTTTTCTGCTCTATTCCTATTTTTGGTAGTTTGGTTGTTAGTAACTCTCCAACATTTGGTATTTAAACCCTTTCTATAATTGGGGACCTTGAATGTCCTTTTTTTTTTAAAAACCTTTTGAATAACTCCATTGATATTTCAAATTCTTGCATTTGTTTGCTTTTATTCTGACTCTT